>CM040117.1:79007922-79666429 GCA_022559845.1 Amorphophallus konjac | reverse complement strand
TACACACTTCTTCGAATTCATCTTAAGCTTATACTCCCTGGCCCTCTGCAGCACTTTAGCCAGGATAGAGGGGTGCTCTTCTTTTGTTCTTGATTTCACCAAGATGTCATCCACGTAAGCTTCCATGTATATGTGCATCATGTCGTGGAAAATGGCCATCATCGCCCTTTGATAGGTGGCACCTGCATTTTTCAAACCAAATGGCATAACTACATAACAATACGTGCCATAGGGTGTGGTGAAGGAAGTTTTCTCTTGGTCTTCTGGAGCGAGACGGATCTGATTGTAGCCCAAGTACCCATCCATAAATGACAGAGCTTCATACCCGGCAGTGTTATCCACTAGGACGTCTATATGAGGTAGCGGGAAATCATCTTTGGGACATGCTTTGTTTAGATCCCTGAAATCAATGCATATGCGCACTTTTCCATCCTTCTTGAGAACAGAGACTATGTTCGCCACCCACTGAGGATATAAAACCACTCTGATAAACCTGGCCTTATATAGCTTGTCAACCTCTTCTTTGATCCTTAAGGCCATGTGGGGGTGAAATCTTCTTGACCGTTGTTTCACAGGTGTTGCCCCTGGTTTAAGCACGAGCCGATGTTCCACTAAGGAGGGGTCAAGACCTGGCATGTCCTCATAAGACCAGGCAAAAGAATCGCTATACTCTTTTAATACCTTAATTAGATCTTCTTCTACCTGTGAAGGGAGATCAACAGAAATAATGACGGGCCTTGGGTCTTCTTCTGTTCCCAAGTTGATTTCCTTTGTAGGTTCATCCACTGCCGTTGACGGCTGGTCGAATCTTTTTAGTCCTTGTGCATATAAGTCGGCAGTGTCATCTACATTGCTGTCTTCATCTATTGGATCCTTCTCATCCAAAACCTCATAGACGCCTAATCCGTCGTCGCTCCATTCCCCTTCTATTTCCTCTTCATCCTCAATCACGATTGCTGTAGCGACGAATTCCGGACACTTCAAAAGAGCATGACACCGCTGAGCTATATCTTGCAAGAACCTATCAGGAACAGATCGGGACGGATGCGCAAGCGAGGGCAGTTCAGAATGGGAAGGGTTGGACGACCCAGAACAAGACCCTACTTCTCTAGACCTAACGGACTCTACTCCTCTAGACTCGACGGACCCTAACCCTAACCTAGGGTACAGAAGACCTAGTGGAAGGGAAGGCGCAGGGGACTCGTGCCCCTGGGAGGAAGATGACAGAGAGAGGATAGCGTAATCTTCCACTGAAATCTCCGTTTCAAATTTGACATTTTTTTTTTTGGAGATCAGCGGAGACTACACTGCAAGATGGAGGAGGTGGGAACTGCATAGGGAACAGCTCGGGGAAAATGCAGTCGAAGAAAGGATCGGAAGAAGAGAACCACATCTTGTGGAGTTGGGCGTTGGGAGGAGGAGGAGTAAACAGAGTGGATAGATCAATGCGTGGACATTTCCCGCAAGCACAAGGAATGAATAGAATCTGCGGTGGATCAATGAAAGATGAATTTATCATGACAGGAGGAAGGCGGGGTACGAACTCCTTTTGTTGAAAGATAGATTGGAAGCGTGAGAGAGACCAAGAACAGAAAACTAGAGAGCTCTCCTCCTTCTGTAGATCAACAATAAGCTGCTTCTTCGGCCTCCACTGCATAAGCCGAACTTCTTGTTACTTCCTTTGAGATTCTTCCTCATAAAAGAGCCCCTGCAAGGCCAGACTGTAGTCGAGCATGTCATCATCTGACCCTCTTGGCAAGGGAGGCGGACTGGCAATTGGACAAGCTGTATTCCTTTCTTGTTGAACCGGCTTTGGAGCGAATGTGCCAGGCTGGAGAGGCCATTTGACAAAATGCTGACGATAATCCCAGGTGAGCGGCCCAGAATCACTTATCATAGATAATGCTGTCTCCTTGTAGCCGAGACCTCTCCTACCCATTTTTCTTCCCTTAGGTATAGGCTTAGTCATCCCTTGCAGTTGCGCACCGAGGCCTCTCCCCGGTTGATAGCCCAGTTTCAATATAATGTTCCACCCCTTTGAATCTCGAATCTGCGGCTTCACTTTGACATTAACTGGAGTAGCGACGGGCTTAGGGGATGTATAAGCCCAAGGAAAGTTCAAATCCAATACAGACAGAACAGGCCGGCTGCTTGGCCAAAGTGTGGGAAGAACCTGCTCTGAAATAGCCTTTACTGACTGTACTGTGGATAAGCTCTTAACTTTGACGACCCTCCCTTGGAAGGGGAATTTGATGCACTGATGTGCGGTGGAGGGTACGGCGCCGAGTGTGTTAATCCAGGGACGACCCAAGATAGCCTTGAACATAGGGTCGATATCAAGAACATAGAATTCCACGGCCATAGTAAGGGGCCCGAGCTCTGCCTGAATGGTGACTACCCCGTGACATGCTCGCCTTGAGTTGTCATACGCTGCTATAGTGGTGGGGGTCGGCCGTAGTAACTCTTCAGATATGTTGCATGCTCGGAGGGTGCTGAGTGGGCAAACATTAATTGAGGCCCCTGTGTCAACCAGTGCTGCCTCAATGTCGACTTTATTTAGGGTAATTGTTATGCAGAGCGGCATTTGCCGAGCCCCCGGGGGTGCAAGCTCGGTTTTAGAGAACGTGATTACCGGCCCTTTGGAGATGGTTGCCAGTGCCGTTGGTAGGCTATCAACTGCCATGTCTTCGCTAACCATTACCTTCTGTAGGAAATCCCTTAGTGCATCCTGATGAAGGGTGGACCTTTTGATCAGCTCCAGCACAGATATTTTGGCGGGTACTCGATCCAGATGATGCAGCAAGTCATATTGAGTACCCGGCAAAGGTTCAGTTTCTTCTTGCTCGGTCACCGGCTGAGAGGATTGGGGATTAGAAGTAGTAGCATAATTCCGATGGAACATCTTCCCGCTCCTCAAAGCACAGCTTGCCGCGGCATCTGAAGATAGTATGATGGGCCCTACGGGATGGGTGAATGGAACATGTGGTGCCGGGGAGGCAGTTTGGTGGAGCGTAGGGTTGGTGAGTTCAATGGGCAGTGCGCGGATGATGGATGAAGGATTGGTGGAAGGCAGGGTGGTGATGGATGTAGATGCGGGTGGAGGGAAGGCTAGCGGTTGGGAAAGAATGGGTGAAGGATTGGGCGGCGGTGTGATGGTGGTGATGGGTGTAGATGCGGGTGGAGGGAAGGCTAGCGGTTGGGAAATAATGGGTGAAGGATTGGGCGGCGGTGTGATTGTGGTGATGGGAGTAAATGAGGGAGAGTATGATGGAATGGAGAGTGGTAGAGGATTTGCGGGAGCGGGTGTGAATGGGAGGATGAGTTGAGAGGACGTCGGCTGTGCAGGGATGATGAAGGGAGGATTGCGGCGGTTATGGTGGAGGGCCATGACCTGCGGTGTGACGCCATCATCGTCGAAAGACCATCCGGCGTTGGGGGCCGGTGGCTGGACCATGTTTACTTGCGCTGGTGCTGGCGGCTGCTGCTGAGGAGCGGGTGGATGATTTGGCATCGGGTTCTGATGGATGCCCAGGTCTTGTACTTGCTGTGGCTGCTGCTGTTGTGGTGGCTGCTGCAGCGGCGGTGCTTGATGCTGCTGCACTTGCTGCCCCTGCGGCTACCTTCTCTTTTTTTTAACCTCAAAAATGGCCCTATGCATTTCGGCCCAGTCGATTCTCTGCCCCTCATGTAGGTCATACACAAGATCTCGGAACTGAAAACATCCTTCTATGGTATGGCCTGGCTGCCGGTGGAACATATAATACTTAGTCTGATCGACTGCCGGGTTCCAAACAGGCCGTTCCGGAGGAAGTTGGATTGCATTCACTGACATGAGTGCCGAGAAGATATCCGTAAGTGTCTCGGGCAATGGAGGATACTGGGCTCTCTTGGGAGCCGGGCGCTTGCTATTTGGATTGTTGTTGTTGTAGCCGTTGGGTGGAGGGACATTATGGTATTGTGGTGGCGGTGATGGTTGTTGTGGTGCGGCGAAGGTGTTTTGTGGAATGGTGAAGGCGGGGGGAGGGTTTTGTGGAGTGGCTTGGAAGTTTTGCGGAGCGGCGTTTTACGAATTGCGGGGGTTTTGGTTGTAGCGTAAAGGTGCGGCCTGATATGGAAAAGCAACGGCTTGTACTTGCTCATTTGTTTGGACTCCCTCAGTAACCGGCCCTTATGGTTTCTTGTGGTACTTGGGCTTTTGGTTTTCGAAGAGGGAATGGATATGGGAGTCCTTGAATTGAGTCTGGATGAAGTGCGCCCGGCTATAGAGTTGATGCATGTTGGCTATGTCATTCATCGCCAGGATGTTGCGGAAGGTCGGGGTGGCATTGGAAATCAGCAGTTTGACCTTCTCTTCCTCCGGAATGTGGCCCGGTACCCTGGCGGCCATTTGTCTCCACCTGTCTGCATAGGTGGCGAACTCCTCATCCGACTTCATCTTCTTGGCTACTAGATCTGTAAATGAATATTCAGGGCCGACCCTGTCTTGAAACCGCTAGATGAATTTGTCTTTTACTACCTTGAAACTCTCGGCCTCTTCCAGTGGTAGAGAATAGAACCATTCTAGAGCAACACTGTCCAAAGATCGGAGGAATAAGTACACCATGAGGCGATCATCATATTGGAACTGCGCCGATTCATAAAGAAAATCCCTCACATGGATGAAGGGAGTGCTGTTCCCATCGTACTTGCGATAGTTGGGGAGCTCTGACTGCGGAGGGAATCGGATGTTCTGGAAGCTCGGAATAGGAATGTCGGCCAAGGATTGTGGGCCAACCCTTTTCTGGAGAAAGTCGAGTTGTTACTGCATGGTGGCCCATTTGTCAAGCAAGTCCTGCTCTCGGGAAGGAGCAGGGGTAGTGAAGGATGCTGATTGTATTTGAGGGGCAGATGGAATGGCTGTAGCAATAGGCGGGAGCCCGTAAGAAGGAGTGGAAGGATATACAGTGGAAATAGGCGGCCCGTAAGAAGGATATTGGGCCTGAGATAGGCTCGGATTAGCATGATTTTGGGCCACTCCTTGCTGAGGGCGTAAGAGATCGGAAGGGTTCATAAGGAGCTGCGGAACTACCGAACCAGAGTTGTGATGATCCAACTGGACAAAGGAAGAGATGGGTGACTTCCCTTTATCGAAAGATTGATGGGCTGGATTAGAAGACTGGCCCATCTCCATGCCAGTGAAAGTGATGGTCCGGGGTTGGACCGGAGTGAGATCAATCGGAGTGGGCTGAACGGGCGGCCCAATAATGGAAGGGTTAGATTGACCTTGGATAGTGGCAGAGGGAGAAGTATTGGACCCTCGCATAGCTTGATATAAAACTTGGAGTTGGGTCGGATCCAATTGGGCCATCATATGAAGGACGGAGCCCGCGGAAGGAGTAGAGAGAGAAGGGGTAACTTGACTACCTTCCATAGAAGTGGAGGATGGGAGGGGGGCAGTCCCCTCTCCAGAGGAAAATGTGATAACCCTAGGGGGGTTTTCAAGGAGCCCTTGAGGAAGAGAGTCCTCTTGGGAGCGAGGAGGATTGAAGGATGCCATGGTGGACTCAAAGAGGGGATTAGAATAGAACGTGAAGGTGGAACTGACTCGAGAAGATGATTCAGACGGACGAAAACAACCCCACATGCAACGGGCAAACTTGACAATGCGAAAACAACCAACAAAAAACACTCAATAAGCAACCAAACTTAGGTGATTCTAACAAGATGTAAGTGATAAAAGATGAAGACACTCAAATATCAACCAAATTGTTTTAAGATGATGCAACAAGGTTCTTATGATTTCTCCTTTGGAACTTTAGTGAATTGATTGATATGTGCTCTCAACAATGGGTTCCTAGTAGGAGATGAATATGGGACTTGGTTTGACTCTAAGTGTAACCACTCCTTCACCTATGCAACCCTAGACACGGGGTGGGAAAGGTACAACCAGCCCGGCGTCCGTGTGGGAATCCACGGCTCGCGGGGACTTACGGAGGTCCCTGTTATGATTTCCTGGTCAGCTCCAAGGAATATGGAGACGAGAGGTCCTCACAACAAGGTAGGAAAATGCAAGCTAAGATATGACAAGATGAATGACCCTATGTGCACCGGAGTGCATGCAAAGTCTAACCTAAAATCTAGCAATCAGTGATGCACACAATGATATGGAGATATGAGCAAAGCAAGGAGGAGGTCAAGTATCACCCAAGCAATAAATCACAGCAAAAACTGCGGAAATAAATGCACCTCGGATGTGTACCTGCCAGGAGAATAACGGTCGAAGGACCCTGCGTCAGAGCACAATAACGGTCAAAGGCCAGACCGCCAGATAATATATAATGCAGGGGGATGAGACCGTCAGATGTGCCAGTGAACCAAAACCAGACAGAAGTAATCGGAAAGCCCATGGAAGCTCACACAGCAGAACCAAAGTGGCGGTCTAATGCCCCTGCGTCAGAGAACTGTGACGCGGGGACACCTGGCCGTCAGAGAACTCAGAAAACCAGAATGAGCAGTAATCAAAGGGGAAACAAAAGGCAACTCCACAAGCTGATGATGGCAGGTTTAAACAAGAATCAAAAGCACAATTGGCACAAGCTGTCCCACCGTGATCGCCAAAAAATTATCTGTTGATATTTATTTGTCTATCTTCTATCTTTCTTTTGAGGTTTGGAGAGCGATATGGTAGGATAACAAACAAACAATCAAAGATCTACTCAAACCTATGAACATGTGATCATGAACCTAGGCAATCATAGCTAGCTCTAGCATGGGCATGCTATCTCAATCCAACTACGCTAAGGAAAAGGAAAACACACGCCGGGGCGTGGAATAAGGAATAAATAAAAACACACCGTGAAGGTGGAACAAGCAAGGAAAATAGGAAGATATGATGAAGAAGATAGCTAATGCCCAATACCAAGGAAAGATGTGATCGCCACCAAAGTAAAACAAGTCAAAAGAACCTGAATATACCTTGGAAATAGGTGGATGAAACACCCGCCCACGGAAGAGAAAACTTGAGAAAGCCTGCAGATCAACTTGGAAGTAACGGCCAGAACCCCGTGCGTCGCTTGGAAGTGACGGCCACACGATAGACCGCCGGAGGAGAATGACGCGCCTGCACAAGGCCGTCAGATAACCTGCAGTAACAAAGCTTGAATTCTTTTAACTCCAACTCTTCCAGCCGGCTAGAAGACCTGGGTCTCGTGTCAATGAACCTGTAAACCTGCCAAAGATGTAAAAAGACCAAACACAATAACCTCAATTAGTCCTTTTCACAAGCATAGCATCAATTCTCAAAGGACTCAATATCATCAAAAGGAGAGGGAATTACCGGGGAGTTTTGGTTTTTTTTAACCCCTCTGGGTGTTTTAAAAGTTTGGGAAGATGTTTATATGCTTAGAGGATAGTGAAAAACGTGGAGAAGGAAGAGGGACAATGCCTTGATTGAGGAAAAACCAGGGAAGAACTCAAGCATGCAATGATGAACTTAAAAGACCAAAACCAAAGTACTCCCTTGATTATGAGATGGATGGACGTGGGAAGTAGTTCCTCTTGGATGAAGATGGCTCCTGAGTTTGGCAGCACTTCGTCGTGAATTCGAAATCTCCCCCCCCCTTTTGGCCATGAAGTCAAGGGTTCTATTTATAGACCCTCAAACTCTTAGGTTGAGCAGAGGATAATTCAAACAAGATAAAGAGATAACTCTTAGAAAATCCTCAAAGATAATATCACCAAGAGTCCATAGAATCGAATGGAAGGTCCTGAGGATCAGATTTGAAAGAGATATCGTCAATCCAAACCCTTATCTCGACCACGGAGTAGCAGAGAAAAGGCCTGAACTGCCAGGACTCTCGAAAGGAAGTAACGGCTGCAGGACAGACCGTCACTTGGAAGTAACGCATCAAGGAACGACCGCCATTTTCAACCTTATCCCAAAGAGATAAGATCAACGGGAAGAAAACCCAACAAGTTGGACTCTTCAAGGAAGCAACGGCCAAGGCATAGGGCGTCAGAATGAAACAATGGCTGCACGACAGACCGTTATTATCAACCTGGAATCAAAAGCATAAGCCTTACAACGAGGCCTTAAGCCTTAGGACTCTTCAAAGAGTAACGGTCCAGGACCCATCCGTCAGAATGAAACAACGCGCCTAGGACCGACCGTTATTATCATTGAGCTTCAAGAATGAAATGAGGGGCTTGCTAAGATTCATCCAATGAAACGCCACTAGGAGCCATATCCAATCAAATAGTTCAGACCCAAGAAATAGGCTTCAACTAATCAAGAGACTCAATGAAGGGTGAATAACTCGGAGCATCGTATAGAATGAAACAAGGAGATGACCCGACTTATTTGGTGTAAAACGGGTGTCAACATCTCCCTCCAAGACAATGGAGGGAACTGGAGAATCTCTCCCTTCCTCCGAACAGTGGAGGGTAACAAAACAGAATGACAATAAAGGAAACTCGAAAACAAAAACAATCGATGAACTGTAATTTTCTCTGAAAACAAAAGCAATATAGCTTCCTTAGAAGCAGAACTTCACATTCACAATCACTTCTCTCTCTCAGAAATTTTTCTCTCAGATCTGGATGGAGTGGGCTTTTTCTGATCTTCTCTCTTTTTCCACTGCTCCCACGCTGCTCTTCTTTTCTCACTATTCCATCCTTCTTCGAACCCTTTTCCTTAGCATATATATATATATATATATATATATATATATATATATATATATATATATATATATATATGTCTGAGCCAGATCCTTGGGCGTGTGGATACCACGTTTCCCGCCTGAAAGGTTGGGGCACGTGTGGGAATATTATGGACTTCTATCAACCTCAGATCACGTGCCATCTTCCTGGTGAATTGCACAGACAAACTGTCAGAGAAGAAATAGTCATATTGTCACACACACTTAGCACAATTCGACTTTATTTGACCAGAGAGAAAAGTTTGCACCGAGTCAAAGGAATGAGCATTGACTATGATGGGCAAGAAAAACACCGATGTGAAATGAAGCAAACATATCACCAATCTACTTTAGCTATCTACAGGACTTGCACCGAATCTAATAGACCTGAAGCATGAACTGCACCGACCTCGTTGCTACAGAGAATTGAATAGGCTAGACTATGCATTGAACATGATCTTGTTTTAAGCAAAGCATGCACCGAGTTGTGTTCCAAAGCCTTTGACTAACCAAGGTTTGCACCGACTAGGTGCAGATCAAATCTTGCACCGAGAATGGTAATGCAATAGAAGATGCACTGACTTCATGTTATTCAGAAGGTAAAAGTATTGCACCGAGTCGGTATATGCAGTCCAAGCAGGAGCTGCATCGAGATAGCAACAAGAAGTATAAGACAAAGCTTGAAGCTTGCACCGAGATGCATTTGCACTGAGATGACAAAGATAGATACAAGTCAAAGCTTGCACCGAGATGGATTCGCACTGAGATTAAGAGACCAGATTAAACAATTCATTCCAAACAAGAATTGCATCAACCCGAAACTTGCACCGACATGAAAACATGAGGCACAAGAGGAACACTCTGCACTGAGTCAGAAGAGAAGACTAAAGATATGCACGAACCTTAATCATGCTATAAACACAGACCTCCTTCATGATTAGAAACAAGGAAATACACCATATAAAGACAAATTGATCTATAGTTAAAATAATTGATTTATAGTGTGAGACATCATCAAAACCGTAGGGATGCAACAATCTCCCCCTTGTTGATGATAGCAACACTATGAATCAAACAATGTCAAGGCATTAAGCACAATCGAGAGCAAGCCAATCATGCAGACAAACCAGAGAGCCTTTTCTAGAAACACATCTTCTGAACCTCTTCTCTCTCCAAATTTGCTCTCCCCACTACTCACTCTCAGATGACCTCTTCACAGTAGCATGACCTCTCTCAGATGTTCTCAGATGATGCATGACCTCTGACTCCTCAGATGTTGCATGACCTCTCTCTCCCCCTTTGACATCATCAAAATGAAATGAAAGATATAAGAAACTGCTAGAGACATGAGGGAGAGGTACAGTGGCTTCTTAGTGTAGAAAGACTCAAGAGCATATCCTAAGAGAATAAGTGAGGTGCTAAACTCAAGAGAAAATTCTTGAACCCTGGTAATCAATAGAGAAGTAGAATGAGAGGAAAGTGTATCCACATACAGGGTATATGATGTAGAGCAGGGATGAACAAGTATGGCAAGAGATTGCTGGACAAAACAATAATACTCAGTAGATGACGAGACAAAAGTAGAGAAGGTGTTCTGATGGTATTGAAGACAAGCATTCCAATAATTTGTACTAAGATAAGGGATATTATAGAGATTTTCAATAATGCCAATGAGTAAGTTGGTAAATCACACTTTTGACATTAGGGAGACACCTTGATCAGAGGCCTGAATCCCCACTTACTCAATGTGAGTATCTCATTACCTCTCCTTTTTAGATAACAGAGTTTGTAACTGTGACTTTTTACGTGAGGAAATACCTTGATCAGAGGCCATAGTCCCCAGTTACTCACCACCTTGTCACCATTGCTCTGTGATGATCAGAAGCACAAATTTGTTTTGCAGAGATTGCATTTCCCTTTTTTTTTTTTAAATTGACACCTCATGACATGGGAATTACTTCACTTCATTGATGAAGCTCCCAGTTTCTCAGTGATCAATATGTTTATTATGTTGATCCCTTATATTGTGGACAATACTAGAAGGACTATTTCTTTGAAATGAATCTTGAAGTCTAGATTTCGAGTTGTTCTGGACAGATGTCAAGACATACAGGTGTTAGCCTGAACCGGAATCATTTACAATGTAGGAAGATATACTTCGAACACTTAATCCAAATCTCTGATGGACTACTAGAGGAAAGATTCTAGCAGGACTTTAGTAACATAGACTTATAGACTTAAGAGATGAGTGAGATTCTAATGTCTGAGAGAGAACCGCTGACGGGATTGTCAGGATGGACAAGCGACAACGGATGATCGTGAAAGCAGCACCGACAACTATATTAGTTATATGTTTTGTGTAATGGGCCACATTATATATTAAGTTGACCTAGTATGAGTTTTCTTTTGTTATTAGGAAAAGATATATAATTATAATCTATCTATAAATATGCACTAATGTGGACTCATGAGGGACCCTCGTAGGAACCCAAATCCCTTGGGTTTTCTAGGTGTCTGTTCCCCTCCCCATCCAACTGTGCCCTCTCCCATTCCGCATTATTCCTATTTATGCTTGTAAGCATCACGTTGAATAGAATGAAAAAAAAAGAGAAATGTTATGTGTGTTAGCCATGGCATGTGTGTTCTAAAAATTTTGGAACCCCATGGGTGAGAAGCCCACACCCCCACATCCGCCCCACCATGGAAAAAAACTGGCAGCTCCTGGTGCACCATTCCTGAGATGGGAGCGGGAGAGAAGCCCCATCCGAAGCCTCGGTCGACCTCCCTTGACATCCACCGCCGCTGCCATCTTTCACCGCCATCACCTCCGTCTCCGACATCAACCGCCGCCACGACCACACCAGCCTCTTCCGAGCGCGATGGTGATGAACGCAGAACCTTCTTGCCTCCTCGGAGGTCCGCCGCTGCCACCCCCCCTCTCCTTTGCTTCTCCTCACAAGCCCCACTCACGTAAACCACCCCCCCAAGTATTTTCTCCACATTCCCTAACTCTCTCTTCCCCCCTACTCATCTCCCCCCTCCCTTGCTGTTCTCTGCACACCCAGTACGCTGGACAGGCGCCCATCCCCCACCTTCTCTCTCATTCTCTCTACTCTCTCTCAAACTTCTCTCTCTAAGCCCTACCCATCTCCTGTCCACTGCTCCTGTCCCAACCCCACCCTCTCTATAACAAGTGCCTCACCCTCCGACGGCCACAGTCTCACCCTCCATCGGCCACAGCCTACATGCAACATTGCCGAATCCACCTCCCTCGTCTCCTACCGTGGCCTTGCCTACAACATCGCCGGTCACCGTGTCACCTTCCTGCCGCTGCTATCGCCGTGCATGCAACCACGTCGTCTTCCCCGAAAATGGCGAGGAGTCCCCACTAACATGCAAACCTGCCGACGACGTCTCCCCCTGTACGCGAGCAAGGCAGCAATGGCCCAGGCTGCCGAGCACCCCCTCCGACCATGCAGGTGGACATAAAGCTTTTGAAGTGGGCTCCATCAATATGAGCAACACCCTCACAGGCATTCTTCAATCGCTCATGAGGCTCTGTCCTGGTTCCCATGTTCATGTTCCTTCAGTCCATGGGCTCACGTTTCATGCTGAACGTGCATCAGCGCCATGGCCACATGCAGTTTAATGGTGTAATCCCACTAGACTATCCACCCTTTCATCCTCTCCACACCGCATCAACTAGCAGTCAATAATTAAGCGACAGGTAAAGGGGTTAACCGACAGAAGAGCTATGAAGCGGTGGGAGGCTCACATAATACGGTGACATACTAACTAACCCATCCGGTGTGAGGCACTGTAGCATCCGGTGACAGAGGTGCATGCATCTTTTTATGAGGCATGAAGAGATTCCCTGGAGACGGTGCTCACTATCAAGAAGCTAAGGTCTTAATGCATCCAGATAGAATCAGAATATCAGAACCTGAAAGTCTTACTGAAGATTGGTTAGAAAGGCAGTGGATGAGTTTAGCACTGGCATTGTCAACAAGTTTCTTCATGGCCAATTGCAACAATTGGGATGTAACGGAGGTGATAATAAGAATCTTGAGGAGACAGTTGAGAACATGCATGCTCTCAACAGGATGTTTAGTCTAGACATTGAGAAATCAATTTTGAAACAAAAAATCAAAGCCAAGGTTAGGAAAGCTCACAAATAAGCTGATGAACGGGAGGACTTGTAATCTTTTTTTTTAATTTGTTCAAAAAAATGAGAGAAAAGGAGATATTCATAAGACCTCGGGTCTTTGTGTCACATCAAATGGTATCAGAGCTTAGGGAATC
Source organism: Amorphophallus konjac (assembly GCA_022559845.1). Taxonomy (NCBI): domain Eukaryota; kingdom Viridiplantae; phylum Streptophyta; class Magnoliopsida; order Alismatales; family Araceae; genus Amorphophallus; species Amorphophallus konjac. Next base: position 79,653,449 of record CM040117.1, on the reverse strand, counting down.
GGGTTGTTCCGTCAGACCGGGATCCTGAGCTACGAGGTTCGAGGTCGAACCTCCTCCAAGCGGAGGGGTTTGACGGGATTGTCAGGATGGACAAGCGACAACGGATGATCGTGAAAGCAGCACCAACAACTATATTAGTTATATGTTTTGTGTAATGGGCCACATTATATATTAAGTGGACCTAGTATGAGTTTTCTTTTGTTATTAGGAAAAGATATATAATTATAATCTATCTATAAATATGCACTAATGTGCACTCATGAGGGACCCTCGTAGGAACCCAAATCCCTTGGGTTTCCTAGGTGTCTGTTCCTCTCCCCATCCTATTGTGCCCTCTCCCATTCCCCACTATTCCTATTTAAGCTTGTAAGCATCACGTTGAATAGAATGAAAAAAAAAAGAGAAATGTTATGTGTGTTAGCCATGGCATGTGTGTTCTAAAATTTTTGGAACCCCATGGGTGAGAAGCCCACACCCCCACATCCGCCCCACCATGGAGGAAAATCGGTAGCTCCGGGTGCACCATTCCTGAGATGGGAGCGGGCGAGAAGCCCCATCCGAAGCCTCGGTCGACCTCCCTGGACATCCACCGCCGCTGCCATCCTTCACCGCCATCACCGCCGTCTTCGACATCAACCGCCGCCACGACCACACCAGCCTCTTCCAAGCGCGATGCCGATGAACGCAGAACCTTCTTGCCTCCTCGGAGGTCCGCCGCTGCCACCCCCCCTCTCCTTTGCTTCTCCTCACAAGCCCCACTCACGTAAACCACCCCCCAAGTATTTTCTCCACATTCTCTAACTCTCTCTTCCCCCCTACTCATCTCCCCCCTCCGTTGCTGTTCTCTGCACACCCAGTACGCTGAACAGGCGCCCATCCTCCACCTTCTCTCTCATTCTCTCTACTCTCTCTCTAACTTCTCTCTCTAAGCCCTGCCCATCTCCTGTTCGTTGCTACTATCCCAGCCCCACCCTCTCTATAACAAGCACCTCACCCTCCGACGGCCACAGTCTCACCCTCCATCGGCCACAGCCTACATGCAACATCGCCGAATCCACCGCCCTCGTCTCCTCCCGTGGCCATGCCTACAACGTCGCCGGTCGCCGTGTCACCTTCCTGCCGCTGCTATCGCCGTGCATGCAACCACGTCGTCTTCCCCGGCAATGGCGAGGAGTCCTCACTAACATGCAAACCTGCCGACGACGTCTCCCCCAGCATGCGAGCAAGGCAGCAATGGCCTAGGCTACCGAGCACCCCCTCCGACCATGCAGGTGGACATAAAGCTTTTGCTGTGGGCTCCATCAATATGAGCAACACCCTCACAGGCATTCTTCAATCGCTCATGGGGCTCTGTCCTTGTTCCCATGTTCACGTTCCTTCAGTCCATGGGCTCACGTTTCATGTTGAACGTGCATCAGTGCCATGGCCACATGCAGTTTAATGGTGTAATCCCACTAGACTATCCACCCTTTCATCCTCTCCACACCGCATCAACTAGCAGTCAATAATTAAGCGACAGGTAAAGGGGTTAACCGGCAGAAGAGCTATGAAGCGGTGGGAGGCTCACATAATACGGTGACATACTAACTAACCCATCCGGTGTGAGGCACTGTAGCATCCGGTGACAGTGGTGCATGCATTTTTTTATGAGGCATTGAGAGATTCCCTGGAGACGGTGCTCACTATCAAGAAGCTAAGGTCTTAATGCATCCAGATAGAATCAGAATATCAGAACCTGAAAGTGCTTGCTGAAGATTGGTTAGAAAGGCCGTGGATGAGTTTAGCACTGGCATTGTCAACAAGTTTCTTCATGGTCGATTGCAACAATTGAGATGTGACGGAGGTGATAATAAGAATCTTGAGGAGACACTTGAGAACATGCATGCGCTCAACAAGATGTTTAGTCTAGACATTGAGAAATCAATTTTGAAACAAAAAATCAAAGCCAAGGTTGAGAAAGCTCACAAATAAGCTGGTGAATGGGAGGACTTGTATTCTTTTTTTTTTAAATTTGTTCAAAACAAATGAGAGAAAAGGAGATATTCATAAGACCTCGGGTCTTTGTGTCACATCAACCACACTCATTCAACCATGAGAAATAGCAATGACACACATCTGTTCAATCTTTTGAATCAGTCAAAATTCACTAATTGCCCAGCTCCCCCTCAAATGATGCACTAAAGGAATTTAATCAGCAGACTCTCAGGACTCCCCCTCACTGATAGGACAGGCTTTTCATACACAATTTTGCCAAGTTAAAACAATTCAATATCAAGAGATTAGCAATTAAGATAATTTAAATACGCCTAATTCTCTCCTTAATGTGGTGAATTTGTCATTGTCCAGAGGCTTGGTGAAGATATCAGTAATTTGATTAGCAGTGCCTACATGAAACAATTCAAAAGTGTTTTTAGAAACCTCATCTCTTATGAAATGATGGCTTATTTCTATGTGTTTGGTGTGGGAATGCAAGACATGATTCTTGGCTAGATTGATGGCACTAGTATTATCACAGTAAATGGGTGTGCACCCCAGGTCTACTTGATAGTCCTGAAGCTGGTGTTTAATCCAAATGACTTGTGTACCATAACTCCTTGCAGCCATGTACTCAGCCTCTATAGTGGAGAGAGCCACAGAATGTTGTTTCTTGGAACCCCAGGATACTAAACACCCACCTAGAAATTCACATTGACCACTAGTGCTTTTTCTATCTAGTTTACATCCGACATAATCCGCATCTGTGTATGCAACTAAATCTAGTGTCTGTGATGCAGGAAACCATAAACCAAGGGTGCGTGTAGTAGACAGATATCTGAAAATTCTTTTCACTGCAGCTAAATGCAATTCAGTGGGTCTACATTGATACCTTGCACACATTCCTACATTGAACTGTATATCAGGTCTTGAAGCTGTGAAATAAAGTAGAGATCCAATCATACCTCGATAGAGCTTGGCATCTACTTCTTTATCTATCTTATCTGCATCCAATGAGGTATTGGTACCCATTGGTGTTGTAATGTGCTTCAAGTTGGTCATGCCAAACCTGTTGAGAATGTCCAATGTGTACTTGGTCTGGTTGATGAAGCATGCATCCTCTAACTGTTTTACCTGCAAGCCAAGAAAATACTTTAATTCACCTACCAAACTCATTTTAAATTCAGCAGACATCAATTTACAAAATTCATTACATAGTTCAGAGCTAGTTGACCCAAAGACAATATCATCTACATATACATGAACTATGATGAGGTCTTTATTTGATCTCTTGGAAAATAAAGTTTGATCCACCTTACCTCTGTGGTAGCCCTTGCTGATTAAAAATTCTGTCAGTCTTTCATACCATGCTCGAGGAGCCTGCTTTAGACCATACAGGGCTTTATTCAATCTGAAAACTTGGTCAAGTTTAGTGGAGAGTTGAAAATCGGGGGGCTGTTTAACAAAAACTTCTTCTTTGATAACTCCATTTAAAAATGCACTCTTCACATCCATTTGTTGGAGTTTTATATTCTTGGAGCATGCAAATGCTAACAATATTCTTATGGCTTCCATCCTAGCAACAGGTGCATAGGACTCATCAAAGTCAACTCCAAATTCCTGACAGTAGCCCTTGGCTACTAGTCTGGCTTTATTTCTAGAAATGATTCCATCTTCATTCATTTTATTCTTAAACACCCACTTAGTTCCTATGACATTAGAGTTTTCTAGTCTTGGAACTAGCTCCCAGACATTATGATGAGGGCATCCCTTGCCCCTCCACTCTTTTTCCAGACTCGGATTGTTCGACGGCAAGCACCATTATATTTGTCATGTATTTTTGAGACTAGTCATGTAATCTTCACATTTTCTTTGAGTCATTATCATGTAATTTTCCCTTTATTTTGAGTCATGTACCTAGGTAGTTGAGTCATTTTCCTAAGTATTGAGTCATTATGTTGGTTAGATAGGTTAATGGGCCCAATCCATTGGGCTAGGCCCAGGGGCGCCCCTCCCTTGGACTGTGTGGTCTTTAGTTAGTTTGTCAGGGTCAGTTTGGTCTTAGGAAAATTATGGAGTCTATAAATACCCCACCCCTCTCTCCTTTGTAACAACTTTTGATGAATATTGAAAAGCATTTGCCATCTCCCTCTCAATATCTCCCTCTCTCTCTCTCTCTCTTACTATCACTCTCTCTAAGTGGGTTGTACCCCCTCTCTCTCTCTCCTCCCCACCCCAATTTCGAAATTCACTCTCTCTCCTCCCCATTCACCCCTCATTAAGGCCCCTTCCCCTTCCCCATGCACTCATTCAACTCCCCCTCCAACCCCTAGGTGGAAACCCCTTCTCCTAGGCACCTTTCCACTTTCCAAAGCACCCCACCACCTTCCCAAGGCTGAATTAACCCCTCCCAAAGCCCAAATTCGAATTTCCCTCTCCCTAGGGCTGTGCCCCTCCATCTCCCCCACCCCCAAGCTCCCAAATTCGTCCCCCACCTCCCCTTGGTCAAACCAAGTTCACCCCCCCTCTCCCTTGCTCTCCCCTTGCACATCTCCTCATTCTATCTCTGTTTCAGGCAGCAGAACTACAACGAGTTGCAGAAGCAGCCACGACCGTTACTTGAAGATTCAAGTAGCGAGGCCTACATCTCTGGAAAGGTCTTCCAGAGAGCTTTCCAGGCGAGGCGGTTTCGTCAGCATCCGAGCTCCGAGCAGTCCGCAGCATCCATTCTCCCTCGACTGCGCAGGAGACCCCAGGCAAGGAACTAGAACGTGATTGGAAGCTCAACCACGGCAAACCCTTTGGGATTCAGATCAAGTGTTCTTCAGAAGAAATCTTCCCTCTCAAGTCCTCTTTAATCCTCAAGAAGCAGAGCTGCATTTGGATATCGGCATCAGAAGTTACGAATTTTCTACTCCAAGGCATCAGGTCAGTTTTCAGGAGCCAGAACCGACATCCCTCTGCTCATCTGTTCGTCCCGGTATACTCCAACATCTTCCGACATCGCCGTCAAGTCCGAAAGAAAGAAGACTTGACCACGGTTCCAACGGTTCAAGTCTCGCCTCAATCAGAGCTCGGTAGCAATCGTGGCACCCCCTGCATCCAGTCACATGGTTCTGCACCAGACAGAGGCAGAACCAACCATCCCGGTTCCAGACTCTGCTACAGCCAGCTCGTGAAGGTTCTGAGCGCCATTTTTGGAGGGGAGAAACTACTTCCAGCTAGCTGCCACCTCCAAGAAGAAGGGACTCAATCGACCTCTGGAACCCTCTGTTCCAATTTTCTTCGTCGGAGAGGGCAGACTGCCCCTGTGGTCCCAGCTACTCCGACCAAGTTCGCGTCACCGCTAGTTTCATTCCAATCGGAGTCCGGGAGAGCCCACAGTGACTTCTGCAACCTACTGCTTCAGCCCGATACCAGCCAGAGACCAGACGGTGGTGTCCTGTTCCAGTCGCCGGTGCAGTCAGCCCCGAGACTCAAAGCTTCCCCAAAAATTCAAGCTTCATCCCCTGTCAGCTGAGGAACTTTTGGCAGTGGTTTCGTCAAGTTTGGAGCCCCGTGGAGCCCGTGGCAGTGTCAACAGCGACACCCTATCCTGCAGACCTGCAGATTGGCAGAACCGGCGGACTCGGAAGATCGGCTTTTCCTTTGCATAAAACCCCACCCCGCTTGGCCGGCTGAAGGCCCCTCCCTGCGTGGAGGTAGTTTTGAATGTAATAAGAATAATCCCCACCCCAAGTTCATCCCTCCTGCGTGAGGTGTAGTGGTGTAATTCTTTCAATTTCAGGTTCAAGCTACATCGCCGCGGCGATCGGGTGTATACCCTCGCCTCCCGGCTCGCCCTCGTCTCCGGCCGGAGTCGGCGTCTTCACGCCGGCTAGGTGAGCCTCAGTCCCTCTCTTGCTTGGTTTAATCACTTGCTTAGCTTAGTATTATTGCTAGTACTGCGTCGGACGGAGAGTGAGAGCTCGGCCCAACTTGCTAGTTCCGTGAGTGACCACCGCGGGCGAGTTGAGAGTGAACCCACTAAACCCACACCCTTGGTGTGCTGGCCGCCCATGGTTTGGGCATCCTAGGCCCATTTGGGGTTCTCCACAAGCTAGCCAACCATTGGAGCTTCATGGTCCCGCCTCGGACCCTCTCCCACATCGCTTAGTTGCCAACGGGCACAAGTGTGCACCAAACGGGTGAGTTCGCTAGTGTGAGTCCGCTGCTCAACTTGAATGCTTGAAAATAGGTCCAAGGTTCGGTGTCACATCAAGTGGTATCAGAGCAAGTTCACAACTTGTCTCTATCAAGTTGGTCCTAGGGCATGTCTAAGCATTTAGAGTCTTCAAATGCATCACTCTTGTCCCCTAATATGGCCACCTCATATCGACCTTACCAATCGGCCCACTCCATAAGTCCAAGTCACCAAAAGATGCCTACCACTAACACCCATAACTTCCCGGGCCATATCAACTACTTCATGAAAGCCTTGACCTATGCCAATGAGCGGCTTGATAACATATCGGGCCGACTCGACCAACTTGGAAAAAATAGGCCCGCCCCAAGGACGGACGATAGGATGGCCCCTTTCCCACTTCCCACCTTTGATGGGACCTCTCCTAGCAAATATTTAGATTGGGAAGCTACAATGGACCAATACTTCAATTGGTATCATATTTCCAAGGATGAAAAAGCATGGGTTGCCAAAATGCAACTAACCAAAAGGGCTCAAACTCATTGGTGTAAAATTGAGGGCTTAAGGATAATTAGACGGGAAGCTCCCCTCACCACATGGGAGGACATGAAGGATCAACTAAGGGCTAGATATGTGTCCCCTTCTCACTCGGATCACCAAAACCCAAGGAGCACTCCCACTCCTCCCACCCCACCCGTCCAAACCCTTATCACTAAAACCCAAGTACCTAAGACCTCCACCTCCCCACCTAACCCCATGAGGTCCCCCACACCCCAACCAAAACCCCCTTCCCTAACCTACACTAGTCAAGCCCCTTTAGCCCCCACTTCCACCCCAAATGATCCCAAGGGCAAGAGACCCCTAACCGACCCAATTCCCTCCATGGTGACCACCACTCATCCAACCCTCACCATTAAAAACCATGTGGACACCATGTCCACCCCTCCACCAAGGCCCATAATGGCCACCACCCCAAAACCCAAAACCCCTCACCCAACCCACCTCCCACTTCCTACACCAATCTTTCCCCAACCTAGGCCTCCTCTACTTCCCCTTCCTAGCCCAACCCAAGCCCATGCTTATTCACCACCCCGGGAGTGTCATACGCTAGCTATCACCAAACCACCCACCATAGATCCCCCTACTCCATTAGCAATAGAAGTTGCAACCCCCACACCCACCCAAGTGGAAAAAGATGCCCCTCCGGATCCACCTCCCAACATAGAGGAAATCCAAAGGCCAAACAACTCACACACCCCTAGCCTAGATCCTCTAGAGACACCCAACCTCACCATAGATAAGTCCATACTCCAATGGCTCAAGAAAAGTCTCACCATTCCTAGTTCACAACCATGCCACCTACCTATGGGATATCAATCTCAAATCATTCCCATTCAGCCACATGTCACTTATCAAACTTCCTATTGTGTGGAAGATTTGGGAGACTTAGTGAACTACCTACATGGGCAAATGCACTTGACCAATATGCTAGCCATGAGGCCGCCCGAAACTAACACCATTAGCCTAGCATATCCCACAATTGGCTCCATCACTTCCATCTATACTAATGGCCAAGTTACTAGTGAGATCATCCTCCTTCTTCCCATGGAGGAAGAACCTATCATAGTCTACTCCCCAACCATTGAGATCCCAAGTGCTTTGATTGGCCAACCCATTAGCAACCTTGGCCCAATTATCTTGGAGGAGGATGACTCACCATTTGAGGTCCTTAAGAACACGGAGTACCCCTACCTAGGTGACCCTTACCATGATCCCTTTGACCCTTTTCTATGGGAGCCTAAATCTCCATGTGACCCTCTCCCCCTATTCACCACTCACCTCACCCTACCCATACCACCCATGTTGACCCAAACTCCTCCCTTCCTGGAATCGGGTTACACCATGAGAGCATTGACCTTAGACAACAAACACCTCGGGATTGAGGAAATGACCCACCCTATATCCACCTACCTAGATCCCTTCGACCCTTTTGAGTGGAAGCTCAAAGACCACCCCACCATCCCACATAAGGAAGTCATCTTTGGGAAAGGAGTTCATATGTCTTGGCACATCACACCGCTTGGCATGATTAGTCCGTCGGGTACATTCATCCATATCACCCACATGTCAAGAAGAAAATATGAGTGGTCAATATTTGGTTGTCATGGTCCACCATCATTCATCATAAATCTCAAGCATGTTAGGAGCATTCATGGATGTTCGGATCCTCCAACATTCATCACACTCACTCACAAGAGGGACACCTATGGATGCCCTGGTCCTCCCAAATCCTTCAAAGTCTTCATACCATCAATGCATGATAGGTCTATATGTGGTTGTCCTGGACCCCCTTTGCATACCATACATTGTCAACTCACACCGCGTCATAGTACATGGCATATGCATTCAAGCAAGTATCAAGCAACAAGCGGTGAGATTCACAACAAGCGAGCAAAAACTCGTGAGCGCCACTTGGAATTCCAAGTTGGTAACTTGACGATGATGACTTTGGAGTGGCTCTACCCTAGGGTCACCTCCAAATTGAGGGCACGAGGACTTGGACCTTGCCAAGTTCTGAGTGACTTTTGGCAACCCGGCTTATGGGTTGAACTTTCAAAAGAGTTTTGGGATTCTCCCCATTTCTCATGTGGCGGATCTAGCACCCTATAAGGGCACCGCGGTGGATCCTAGTGAGTGCCTCCAGCTTACACCTACCCTTGTGAGAGACACCCTCGGAGTGCCACCACAAATAGCCTGAGAGCCCGACGTGAGCACACATCGGCAATACTAGGCAAGCAAGATCCCATCACCAGCATGAGGGTATGACCGAGTCACTTTGTCGACTGAAGCACCGTTCCCCGACTAGAGTCGCGGGTTGAGTATGGAGATCGTGGATCGCCCCGAGCTGCAGTTCGATGCACTACTTCCCTGGTGGACCCATACTCGACGGAGTCGAGTTTTCCCCACCCCGGGGGTATGATGAGGGCATCCCTTGCCCCTCCACTCTTTTTCCAGACTCGGATTGTTCGACGGCAAGCACCATTATATTTGTCATGTATTTTTGAGACTAGTCATGTAATCTTCACATTTTCTTTGAGTCATTATCATGTAATTTTCCCTTTATTTTGAGTCATGTACCTAGGTAGTTGAGTCATTTTCCTAAGTATTGAGTCATTATGTTGGTTAGATAGGTTAATGGGCCCAATCCATTGGGCTAGGCCCAGGGGCGCCCCTCCCTTGGACTGTGTGGTCTTTAGTTAGTTTGTCAGGGTCAGTTTGGTCTTAGGAAAATTATGGAGTCTATAAATACCCCACCCCTCTCTCCTTTGTAACAACTTTTGATGAATATTGAAAAGCATTTGCCATCTCCCTCTCAATATCTCCCTCTCTCTCTCTCTCTCTTACTATCACTCTCTCTAAGTGGGTTGTACCCCCTCTCTCTCTCTCCTCCCCACCCCAATTTCGAAATTCACTCTCTCTCCTCCCCATTCACCCCTCATTAAGGCCCCTTCCCCTTCCCCATGCACTCATTCAACTCCCCCTCCAACCCCTAGGTGGAAACCCCTTCTCCTAGGCACCTTTCCACTTTCCAAAGCACCCCACCACCTTCCCAAGGCTGAATTAACCCCTCCCAAAGCCCAAATTCGAATTTCCCTCTCCCTAGGGCTGTGCCCCTCCATCTCCCCCACCCCCAAGCTCCCAAATTCGTCCCCCACCTCCCCTTGGTCAAACCAAGTTCACCCCCCCTCTCCCTTGCTCTCCCCTTGCACATCTCCTCATTCTATCTCTGTTTCAGGCAGCAGAACTACAACGAGTTGCAGAAGCAGCCACGACCGTTACTTGAAGATTCAAGTAGCGAAGCCTACATCTCTGGAAAGGTCTTCCAGAGAGCTTTCCAGGCGAGGCGGTTTCGTCAGCATCCGAGCTCCGAGCAGTCCGCAGCATCCATTCTCCCTCGACTGCGCAGGAGACCCCAGGCAAGGAACTAGAACGTGATTGGAAGCTCAACCACGGCAAACCCTTTGGGATTCAGATCAAGTGTTCTTCAGAAGAAATCTTCCCTCTCAAGTCCTCTTTAATCCTCAAGAAGCAGAGCTGCATTTGGATATCGGCATCAGAAGTTACGAATTTTCTACTCCAAGGCATCAGGTCAGTTTTCAGGAGCCAGAACCGACATCCCTCTGCTCATCTGTTCGTCCCGGTATACTCCAACATCTTCCGACATCGCCGTCAAGTCCGAAAGAAAGAAGACTTGACCACGGTTCCAACGGTTCAAGTCTCGCCTCAATCAGAGCTCGGTAGCAATCGTGGCACCCCCTGCATCCAGTCACATGGTTCTGCACCAGACAGAGGCAGAACCAACCATCCCGGTTCCAGACTCTGCTACAGCCAGCTCGTGAAGGTTCTGAGCGCCATTTTTGGAGGGGAGAAACTACTTCCAGCTAGCTGCCACCTCCAAGAAGAAGGGACTCAATCGACCTCTGGAACCCTCTGTTCCAATTTTCTTCGTCGGAGAGGGCAGACTGCCCCTGTGGTCCCAGCTACTCCGACCAAGTTCGCGTCACCGCTAGTTTCATTCCAATCGGAGTCCGGGAGAGCCCACAGTGACTTCTGCAACCTACTGCTTCAGCCCGATACCAGCCAGAGACCAGACGGTGGTGTCCTGTTCCAGTCGCCGGTGCAGTCAGCCCCGAGACTCAAAGCTTCCCCAAAAATTCAAGCTTCATCCCCTGTCAGCTGAGGAACTTTTGGCAGTGGTTTCGTCAAGTTTGGAGCCCCGTGGAGCCCGTGGCAGTGTCAACAGCGACACCCTATCCTGCAGACCTGCAGATTGGCAGAACCGGCGGACTCGGAAGATCGGCTTTTCCTTTGCATAAAACCCCACCCCGCTTGGCCGGCTGAAGGCCCCTCCCTGCGTGGAGGTAGTTTTGAATGTAATAAGAATAATCCCCACCCCAAGTTCATCCCTCCTGCGTGAGGTGTAGTGGTGTAATTCTTTCAATTTCAGGTTCAAGCTACATCGCCGCGGCGATCGGGTGTATACCCTCGCCTCCCGGCTCGCCCTCGTCTCCGGCCGGAGTCGGCGTCTTCACGCCGGCTAGGTGAGCCTCAGTCCCTCTCTTGCTTGGTTTAATCACTTGCTTAGCTTAGTATTATTGCTAGTACTGCGTCGGACGGAGAGTGAGAGCTCGGCCCAACTTGCTAGTTCCGTGAGTGACCACCGCGGGCGAGTTGAGAGTGAACCCACTAAACCCACACCCTTGGTGTGCTGGCCGCCCATGGTTTGGGCATCCTAGGCCCATTTGGGGTTCTCCACAAGCTAGCCAACCATTGGAGCTTCATGGTCCCGCCTCGGACCCTCTCCCACATCGCTTAGTTGCCAACGGGCACAAGTGTGCACCAAACGGGTGAGTTCGCTAGTGTGAGTCCGCTGCTCAACTTGAATGCTTGAAAATAGGTCCAAGGTTCGGTGTCACATCACATTATTTCTCTCAAACTGACCTAACTCCTCACTCATAGCATAAACCCATGATTGATCACTTAAGGCCTCTTCTACTGATTTGGGTTCAATTTGTGAGACCAAAGTAATTAGGTCTTGATTATGAACATTTTTAAAGTGAGACCTAGTTCTAAGAGGATCTTCAAGGTTGCCTAGGATGTTATCTATTGGGTAATTTTTAAGGTATCTAACATTTATTGAAGACTCACCTGTTTCAGCTGGCCCTACCTGGTTGGGAGCATCTGATTTTTCATTCTGCTGAACCTCCTCTTCTTTTGTCTTCTAGGAATTCTCCATCGTAGTTGGAATCCCTGTCAGCATCTTCAATGTTAGTAGCATCTTTTGCTTCACCAAAAATGATATGTGGAGATTCTTCAACTTTCTGATCAGTTATGTTGAAGACCCTATATGCTCTTGACACTTTAGAGTATCCTAAAAATATTCCAGGACAGCTTTTAGTATCAAACTTATCTAAATCTTTCTTGTCATTATTATGTATAAAGCATTTAGCACCAAAGATCCTGAAATGAGCCAAGTTTGGTTTCTTACCTTTCAATTGCTCATAGGGTTTTTTTTGTGAATTGGTCTTACCATGGCCCTGTTGATTGTATAAGTTGCTGTATTGGCTGCCTCTACCCAAAACTTTCTTGGTAGTTGACTCTCAATCAGCATGGTTCGGGCCATATCCACAATGGTTCGATTTCTTCTCTCCACAATTCCATTCTGCTCTGGTGTCCTGGGAGAAGAAAACTTGTGTGTTAGTCCTTCACTTTCACAAAGGTCAGAAAACATGGAGTTTTCAAATTCACCTCCATGGTCAGATTGAATTGAACAAATCTTATGTTTTCCTTCTTGTTTGACCTTATTGAAGAATTGTTTAAATTTTCGAAAAGCATCATTTTTGTTGGCTAAGACAAAGAGCCATGAAAATCTAGAGTGGTCATCAATGATCACATAACCATACCTACTTCCATTAAGACTCTGAGTTCTAGTAAGACCGAAGAGGTCCATATGAAGACGTTCCATTGGTCTAGAAGACAATGGCTCAGATCTTAGTTTGAAGGATTTTCTGGTCTGTTTGCCTAGAGCACAGGCATCATAGATTTTTGAAATTGAATTAAACTTGATTTTAGGCATCCCTCTAACTAAATCATGCTTGATTAATTTATTCAAAGTAGAAAAGCTAGCATGGCCTAAACGTCTATGCCAATCAAATGCATCACTTTCAGAATTAGCAGACAAGCAGAGATTAGATTCAAACTCAACATCTAAGTCTACCATGTAGACATTATTGGTCCTGTTTGCTACAAATTTAACAAGATCAGAATTTATTTCAAAGATTTTGCATGAGTTATTGTCAAACACAACCCTGTGACCCTTATCACATAATTGACTAATGCTAATCAGATTGTGTTGAAGACCTTCCACAAGTAAGACTTCCTCAATTGAGTTAGTGGAGGACTTACCAACTGTGCCAATCCCAATGATCTTACCTCTGTTCTTTCCTCCGAATTTGACCAGACCCCCTACCTTCATTTCTAGCTTGCTGAACTTGGATCAGTCTCTTGTCATGTGCCTGGAGCAGCCACTATCAAGGTACCATTTGTTGTTCTCAGCTACCAGGCAAACCTACACAAACGAAATCAAGCAAAGTGGTTTGGAACCCAAGATAAGTTGGGTCCAAGGACATTATTCAAATCTTTAAGCAGGTGTTTAGGAATCCAAATTGTTTCAACTTGTTTTTCTCTTGCATCTTAATTTCGGGTCTATTGAAGTTGTGACCAAAATTATGTCCAACTGGTCTGGAGAAATGAAATCTATTTCTGTTATTAGGCTTCTCATCCCTGGGGTATCTTCTGTGCGATTGTTGATTATCAAATTTTTGAGGGTGAGTGTTATTTCTCCAGTAATTGCTGTTCGGACCCATTCTTTTATAGTAGTTCCCGCTTTTATTCTGATACATTTGCCCAGTCCAGCTACCACTTATGTTCTGGTGAATGGGCTAAGAGAAATTCTTCACAAAGTTTATTCCTGTTTTAGATGGTCGTCCAGTATTGTTTGTTGAATTTTCCTTTAGACGTTGAATGTTTTAATTACTGTTTGAGCTGGATGGTGTGTCCAGCTTTTCTTTTCCCTTCTCTGGACAGAAGGTAGTGGTCTTGAACTGAAAGGATCTCATGTTAGTTGGGTTATAGCCTAAACCCTCCTTGTTGAAATTACCCCTTGTTCTCAGTATAGAATCTAGATTTGTTTTTCCTTGAACAAATTTTTCTAAGACCTTTTGTTTGTCTTCCAGCTCTCTTTGCATATACTCACAATTTTTTAAGATTTCAGTGTTCACTTTCTTAACAGCTTCATACTTCTCTGTGATCACACTATTTTCATTCAGACTTTCTTCAAATTTAATCTTGAGTTCGTTGAGCTGTGTGTTAACTTCTTGGTTCTCTGATTTGTGCTTTTCATTTTCCTTTTTCAGAGAAGTCATTTCTTCTAATTCTTTCTTTAATTTTTGATTTTCCTCACAGATTTGAGTTTGTTCTTCAATATTAGCATTAAATTTTCTCTTCAGAACCCTATGCTCTTTACTTAGAGAATTGAACTTATATAATAGTTCAGCATAGACATCTTCCCAATCATCAATAGAAAAATTCTCGAAGATATTTGTTACCTCCTCTTTGCTGTTTGCCATCAGGCAAATTCCTTATTCGTTCTCCTCTGAGGAATTGGCTTCCGGATCTTCTTCCTCATCGCTCCACGTGCAGACCATTGCTTGTGGTTTCTTCTTCTGCACCTTCAAGCTCTTCTTCTGAAAGTCGGGACCCTTCTTCTGAAGATCAGGGCAGTCCCCTTTCATATGTCCAGGTTTCCTGCAATGAAAACATGTGATTTTCTTGGTGCTCCTATTCTTATCATTGCTGGAATCAAAATTCTTACTAGAGGGGTATGACCTCTTCCTTCTGAAGGTCTTTCCCTTAGTCCTTAAGAATTTCCTGAATTATCGAGTGAGCATTACTTGCTCCTCCTGGTCGAGGTCTAACAGTCCGTCAGACTCGCAACTACTACTCCCGCTACTGCTACTTCCCTTGCTGCGGGACACCTTGAGGGTAATATTCTTGCCCTTCTTGTCGCTTTTTTCACCATTCCTTTTAAAATTCATCTCATACGTCATAAGGGATCCTATGAGTTTGGTGACTGTCATTATCGACAGATCCCTAGACTCCTCAATCACAATGGCCTTAGTGTGCCATGTAGGGGTTAGAGATCTAAGTATCTTCCTGACTATATCTCCCTCAGCTATCTCTTTCCCAAACCCCTTAAGACTATTCGTAATCAGTGATAGTCTGGCATACATCTCAGTTATGGTCTCCTCTGATTTCATCTTAAACATCTCATATTCAGAGGTGAGGAGATTTACCTTCGTTTCTTTCACTTGAGGTGTACCTTCGTAGATTAGACCCAACTCGTCCCACATTTTCTTGGCCGTATTGCAAGCTGAGATGCGGGCGTATTCGTCTGGGTGTACCGGACATTGGATGATGTTCAGGGCCGTCCAGTTGAGTGACGAGAGCTTGACTTGATCATCTGTCCACGCGTCCTCGTTCGGTGGTAGATCGTATGGCCCTGTAGTGATCACCCTCCACAGCTTGTGGCTTGCGCCCTGATGAATACTTCCATCCTATTTGTCTAGAAAAGATAATTGTTACCATCAAAGAATAGAGGGCGGCCGATACATAGTCCCTCAGCCATGAAGGTTCGAGGACCATTAGGATTACCCTGACCATTGGCCCACATGATGAAAACCTGCTCTGATACCAATTGACACGTACAACGGAAAGTGAGATAGAAGGGGGGGATGAATAGCTCACTCCTAAAATTTGATAAACTCAAACATGATTTATCAACCCCTCAAATAGTAGTGAAGAAGACTTCGAAAACAGGCAACATTGATGACTAAAGTAAGAAATGAGATCGAGAAGGCAACCCACAATAAAGCAATGTGTCAAGTAGATGAAGAGCAGCACAACATAAACAAGCAAAACCATAGTAGAGACAGGGAATTTTTTAGGTGGTTCGATTGCTACCCGCCATCTACGTCCACCCCTTACTTAGAAGAGTAAGGTTTCCTTGCATTGTAAAATCGCACACAGCAGACTCAGTCTGCGACAACTGCTGCATGACAGCTTGCCCTGAGGAACACCCTCCTCAGATTTCTGATCAACCAGAAGTCAAACACTGGAGAACCAATCTCCCTTCCTTTGCACGCAGCAAAGGGAACCCTATGCAGTTACTCCCAAGTAACTCACTTAACTAGAGGATCGAACCTCTCTTCCTCCAAGACAATGGAGGGAACTGGAGAATCTCTCCCTTCCTCCGAACAGTGGAGGGTAACAAAACGGAATGACAATAATGGAAACTCAAAAATAAAAATAATCGATGAACCATAATTTTCTCTGAAAACAAAAGCAATATAGCTTCCTTAGAAGCAGAACTTCACAATCACAATCACTTCTCTCTCACAAAAATTTTTCTCTCAAATCTGGATGGAGTGGGCTTTTTTTGATCTTCTCTCTTTTTCCACTGCTCCCACACTGCTCTTCTTTTCTCACTATTCCATCCTTCTTCGAACCCTTTTCCTTAGCACATATATATATGTCTGAGCCAGATCCTTGGGCGTGTGGATACCACGTTTCCTGCCTGAAAGGTTGGGGCACGTGTGGGAATATTATGGACTTCTATCTACCTCAAATCACGTGCCATCTTCCTGGTGAATTGCACAGACAAACTGTTAGAGATGAAATAGTCATATTGTCACACACACTTAGCACAATTCGACTTTATTTGACCAGAGAGAAAAGTTTGCACCGAGTCAAAGGAATGAGCATTGACTATGACGGGCAAGAAAAAACACCGATGTGAAATGAAGCAAACGTTGCACCAATCTACTTTAGCTATCTACAAGACTTGCACCGAGTTTAATAGACCTGAAGCATGAACTGCACCGACCTCGTTGCTACAGAGAATTGAATAGGCTAGACTATGCACTGAACATGATCTTGTTTTAAGTAAAGCATGCACCGAGTTGTGTTTCAAAGCCTTTGACTAACCAAGGTTTGCACCGACTAGGTGCAGATCAAATCTTGCATCGAGAATGGTAATGCAATAGAAGATGCACCGACTTCATATTATTCAGAAGGTAAAAGTATTGCACCGAGTCGGTATATGCAGTCCAAGTAGGAGATGCACCGAGATGGCAAAAAGAAGTACAAGACAAAGCTTGAAGCTTGCACCGAGATGCATTTGCACTGAGATGACAAAGATAGATACAAGTCAAAGCTTGCACCGAGATGGATTCGCACTGAGATTAAGAGACCATATTAAACAATTCATTCCAGAAAAGAATTGCATCGACCTGAAACTTGCACCGACATAAAAACATGAGGCACAAGAGGAAGACTATGCACTGAGTCAAAAGAGAAGACTAAAGATATGCACAGACCTTAATCATGCTATAAACACAGACCTCCTTAATGCTTAGAAACTAGGAAATACACCGTATAAAGACAAATTGATCTATAGTTAAAATAATTGATTTATAGTCTGAGACATCATGAAAACCGTAGGGATGCAACAAGGGAGATAAACATGCAATGGCCTATCGAGTCATGGCGAGAGATGAAGGGTGAGCTTAGAAAGATCTACTTGCCCCGCCCAGTCACCTCCACCCAGCCCCAACTAGTCACCTCCCACCGGGATTGTCATAGTCGGAGGCAAAGAGCCCCGCATGTCGATGAGCCTAAACCCAAGACTAGGCCGAGAGACTATGAGCGAGTCCACCACGATGCCCCTACTCCAACCCGCACCATTGCCGAACTCTTCAAAATCATGTCGGATCGGTTGGATAGGATGTGTACTCAAATTGACGGACTCCTGCCTGAGCCTCCCAACCCGATTCCACCCCAAGGACCTCTCCCCCTCAAGGAGGACATTCCTTCCCCACTCGTGAGAGCTCCATTGCCACCACCTTCACCCTCTGATCTTTATTCGAAGCTACCTCAGCCCGAGCCACCCGTGCTTCTAAGGGGGAAGCTAATCATCGCCGAGCCACTACTCAGCTGGCTCAGGAAAGGCTTGGTCCCTAGAACACCTTACTATCCATCCGTGGACCCCGCACTATAAATAGTGCCCGTCAACTCATTCCACACAACTTTCTGGTCTTTTCACCATGTTGATATTTTAGAAGACCTCATTAAGGGATTAGACAGGCAAATGAAGTTGACGTGTATGTTGGCCCGAGACTTCGACCAACCCACAAGTCGTAGCTTCACCCATCCCGCCTTAGGGTCCATTACCTCCGTGTGCACCGTGGGTCATGTTACCACGGAGGTTCTTGTATTCTTCCCCATGTCGGCCGAGCCTAGCTTCATCCCACTTATCCCGAGGGAGGAACCTTATCTCCTACATATGACCATCGTCCCACCTACCACAATGCATGAGGGTGATCATTTACACCTTCAAGAATTTTACACTTGGGATCGTGTCATGAGGGAACCCATATCGAGGGGTCACACATTCTTTGATCCCTTCGATCCCTTCCTTAGTGAACCTCTTGACCCACCATCTCTACTCCATTTTTTCAAGGGAGTCCACTATCACACCTCTACCCCATAGGCCAGTCTACCTAGTGCAAGGAGCCCGTTCATTGAGGTACGGAAGAGGGAGAATTCGGCTCTTCTAGCCCACACAAACCTCCCAAATCCAAAGGGCCGTTACTGCATGATTGGTTCACCTTAGGGTGTCTAGAGTTCTCCCAAGTTGACCAAGGTCCTATGCACCTTAAATCCACATTCGGATGTCCTAGACCACAATTGCATATGTATGGGTCGGTCTAACAGTAGGCTTGTCTAGGGTCTTGTGTGAGTATGTGTTTTTCCTTATTTATCCAGTTTGTCAAGAGTCTATACATGCGTTTGTCGAGTGCATAGAGTCTGCATACATCGAGTCGAGTCGGTCTTATGTCAGCTCGCGATGTCAGTCCCTTTCGAGTGTAAGGCAAGTCGGGTCATATGCGTACGTTGTAGACTTGCCGGAATTTGGATCAGCTCTACCTCAATGTCTCAGATCTAGTCACATAAAGGGACTCCGCGGTGATTCCTAGTGAGTCATTGAGCCGTCTCCTTCCTTTGAGAGTGACCCCACCCCGGAGTGTCCACCACTAGCCTCATTCCCACAGCTGCATGTGCATATCAAATATATACGGGATGAGCAAGTGACGATTACTTGGAGTGGAGCGTACTCTGCGCTACCTAGTACGGTGACAGATCCGCAGAAGCCACACGAGCAGCCGCACCCCTCACTCGACGGGGTCGAGTTCTTCCCACCCGGGGAGAATTGATGGGAATCAACATCGAGCACTAACATTTTGTTTTGCATTTGTGTCCTATTATTTGTGTTTATATCCTTAGATAATTGGGTTTGCAATTGTATGGCGATTATAAGTCAATATGTTAGTCCTTAGAAATCTTTGGGTATCTTTGCAAAAAGGCCTTTGGGTTTCTATGTAAAATGCAAGTAGGTCCAGCAGGGTCCCCCACCCTCTTTCCCATTGGTCCACCTAGGTTCTCAGGCCTACCAGGGGCTGGTCTTTGGTCCATGGGAGAAGGTTGACCAAGAAGTAAAATCCAACATGGCTTCCTTGGTCCAAGGGGCGTCCCCTCCTTTTGTATTTTTTTTATTTGGTCATTTTGACACATGGGAGAGCAATTATCTTATCCCTTGTTTACCCCTCCCAAACCCTAGATCTGAGGGTAATTAGGTCTTTCGGGTGGAGTTATATAACCCATGTAATTTGCTATTTTCATAGAATTAATGAGGAAAAAATCAAGAATTTGTTCTTGGAGCCTTGGGCGCCCCTCTCTCCTCCCTCCCCCTTGTAGCTGGACTGCTGTGATTTCTATGGTGTGAAGCCATAAACTTGATGGATTCCAAGTTCTATCACCTCTGCTAGATGCGATTTCCAGCCACCGCCGCCTCCGTTCGTGCCGCCGTCGAGCCGCCACAGCCCGTTCTTTGAAGTGCTGTCCAGGATTCCGAGATCCAGGACAGAAGCTCAAAGAAAAGATTGGTCCTCCCAATCCGTGTATCTGATGATCTTAAAATTTTGAGAGATCATTCCGCTCTTTGTTATCCATCCCCAATTTAAATTTCGTGCCAATCCGCCATCATTTGCTATTTTTCCCAGTCTTTTAGTTCCACCCCTGACAGTCTGCCCATCAGCAGATCTGCGGGATAGTAGTCTGTTGTTTTATTTTTCCAATTCCCTTATCCATCTCCAAAAAATCATTAAAAATTTGAGCACGCCCCACACATCCCCCTCTATCCCCCAAAAAATCCACAAGATCCATTTCTACCGTTTTCCATCCAGTCAAAAGCCATTCTTAGGCAGATCTAATTATGTCCTGCTTGATCTGGATTTCGAGCTAGAAACAACAACAACCCACATAGTTTTTCATTTCCAATCCATTTAGTTGATGGTTGTGAAATAAATATATGTTGTACCCCTTTAAGTTCTCTTTCCAACGGTGCCAATTTCGCCCCGATCCGCCTCC
Source organism: Amorphophallus konjac (assembly GCA_022559845.1). Taxonomy (NCBI): domain Eukaryota; kingdom Viridiplantae; phylum Streptophyta; class Magnoliopsida; order Alismatales; family Araceae; genus Amorphophallus; species Amorphophallus konjac. The sequence continues at coordinate 79,633,186 of CM040117.1, read as the reverse complement.
GGATGTGGGCATAACAATTATTCTCGTGGAAGCGCGCAGAACTGTCTCGAGATAGGACTGCAGAACAGAGTTGGGAGTTAATTCTCCCATAAATCCCCGCCTCTGAACCATCGACCGCCGCTCCTGAGGATCGACCGGCAACCCCCCAGCAGCGTCTCAGCCAGCCGCCACAGCAAGGAGACGTCCGGAAGCCACCATCCCAGCAGCCGAGTTCACTTGCTGTCCAGTGAGTTTGAACAGTACCGAGTCAGACCAGCAGCCCGCCTCCGACCTGAAAGCCCTTCCGGCTTGCTACCCGTCAACTCGAGTTCGCTACTCCTGGGTTCCACGTGTAGCCCTTTACCTCCCTGCGTGGAGTGGGCAGTGAATTCCATTTCTGTAATTATTGTTAATTCATTTGTACTGGGAGTACGAGTCTTGGTCGGGGTCGCCTTTCCCACGTCCGGTAGCGTGGAGGTATCATTTTTGCTCCCTCACTCGGCATTTTGCTTACTTCGTATATTTCTATATGCCGCTGCTTGCATGTGATAGGTTAATCTAGCTTGTTAAATAATTTTAATCATCGCTGCGAGAGAGAGCGAGACCCGTCCCGTGACCCAATCCGGGCATGAAAGAGAGTTGACCACCCAGACTCATTACCGATTTCTCAACTGCGCACGTCCGCACACTTCCCTCGCTAGGGACGAGTCGCGAGTTAGAGTCCCAGGTTGCATCCAACCGGTCGAGTCGCGTCCCGTCTCGCATGAATAGTACCGAGGTAATTCCTCTTCTTCCAAGATCTCTTCCAGCTCTGTTAGGGATGCCTCTTTCAAATCCTCCTTCTCAGCCTTGTTCTTTGCGGATTTCCTAAGATTATGAAACCAGGGATCCTGAAGGGAAGGAGCGTCTAACCGCTAGACCACAATGGTCCTAGTGGAGTAGCTGAGGGGAAAGGACAGGGAAGAAGCAAGCGATGCGAGTGCATCGGCAAGAATATTTTGAGATCGAGGAGTGTGAATGTTTATGAGTTTGCAAAATTGCCTAGCCAAGAGATTGACCAGATCTTGATAGGGCTTGAGCTTGGGGTCGCGGGTGCGATAGGTAGAGAGAACCTGGCGTAGCACCCACTGAGAATCTCCTATAATGTTTAAATATCGCGCGCCTAGGACATAGGCATGCTTCAGTCCGGCAAGGAGAGCCTCATACTCAGCTATGTTGTTGGTAGTAGGAAAAGAGAGTTGATATGCAAAGGGAATAGTAACTCCCTCCGTAGTGAGGAGAATAGCACCGATCCCTCGGCCCTGAGAATTAAGTGTGCCATCAAAATGTAAGGACCAGAAGGGATGATGAGTGAGCACGACAAGGTGTTCATCAGGGAACTCATCCTTGATGGAATCAGTATAAGGAATAGGCAAATGAGCAAGATGTTCAGCGATAGCATAGCCCTTGACTGCCTTTTGGACGATGAAGGTGATATCAAATTGGGAGAGGAAGCTCTCTGCCAGCAAGCTAACCTATTGGAAAGGACATGCTTTTCTAAGAGATAGCGTGTCACGCCCCGAGCCTTTATTATAGCGGAAGACTAACTCGGGAATCACGAACAGCCGGCATGGTAAGCCTCTTGCAAGCAAGAATGATCAAAGCGCAAGATAATCACACATGAGAATGCAATCGCACAATAATTTAATCTAACTCCAATTTTATTTCATTAATAATCAAAATATCCAAATACAATAGCTTTCAACCTTCAATAATCCACTAGACTAAAGGAAAAAGGAAATTACAAAGACTCGATCTAAACAATATTGACTTTCCTAAGTCTTCACTTTCATTTTGATAAGACTTTCATTCGCTCTCGGACCCGCTACTTGTATAACTCGAATCCAAATTCGTATCACTTCCATCTCTTGAAAAGATTGGAAATAGGTAATGAGCACACTTGCCCAGTAGGTATCTTTGCATCAACATGATTAGTAATGTTTAAGTAATTAGCATTTTAGCTCTAAAGAAATAAAGTAAAATCATGCGATTAAACCAAAGTAACACGATGATCATGTAAGATAGAATGAGCAAGCATGAATGTAACAAGAATATGATATGGCATTTTATGAACAAGAATATACTAGAACGTCTTGTATCAATCAAGAATGTACTCTTCACTTAGTATCAAGTACTTCATGAATTTCTGTGGAATAACATGTAACAAGCTAGAAAGTCATGTACGTGTCGTGGATTTTCACTTCACGAGCCGTGGATCTTCACTTATTTATCGAGAAAGTACTCCCAGCGCAATGCGATGCCAGTAGCATCATACCCCATGGTTTATAATAGTATGTTTCCAATAACCAGTCGAGGGAACTAGCATAGAGCCCTTGAACACAATCAGTGCTCGGTCCGCATCTTCAAGTATAAATCATGCTACTTCCATGCATGTAAACAATATGGCCAAGCATGTACAATTTCAACGATAGGTTCAAGATAAAGTAATCCATCATAAGAATGCTTCTATTTGAATTAAATAATTTCAATGAACATATTAAAACTAGGTTATGCCATAAAAATAAATCGGCAGCATAACTATACATTTCTTAACTTTCATAATTTGATATTAAGTATCTTTGAACAATCTGACAAGTCCTAGACCATCAATAATCTATCTAGGAACTTTGAAATATCAACCCTTGGGTTAAACCTCGGGTTAACTTACTCAAGAACTGTGACGGTCAACTAATGGGCCGTTACATGATCCTGACGGTCTATAATTGCGCCGTTACAATAGATTGAATCCAGAAAAAAATGGTTATGGACTCAGATAATGTGACGGTCGGATACTGGACCGTTAAATCCTCCTGACGGTCGAGTAATAGGCCGTTACATAGTCAAAAGCAGAAAACATCGATAGTGCTTTTTAAACAATTGGGCTTTAAAGGTACAACCAACACGGCATCCTAGTGGGAATCTCAGGCTCGTGGAGAATTACGGAGGCCTTGAAACCAGATTTCTTAGTCCATTGGAAGGAATATCCAATAGAGAGGTCCTCAAGTTCAAGAATATGTTCCCATGGTGCAAAAGTGTAAACTAATGGTCATATATCAGAATATATGTCATGTACTGTAGAAATTGACTCTATGGACAGCAAGAATGTGTAACAATGTGAATCCATGATAAAGCTCCGTCAATACTTCCATAAAAATCATGTTTTAATACAAAACTATAGAGTTTTAGCAATGAAATTAACATGTACTTTAAAATAACTCAGTACTTTTGAACATACCTGAATCAATTTATAAACTCAAAGTTATGAAAAATTGGTCAAACTTAGATAACTAGGCTTATTCATAAGTGAATTTGACTATTTTTAACTCTGTCTCGGGTTGACAGAACATAATTATTCTGACGGTCGAACATGGGAGCGTCACAGTGGTGTGACGGTTTGTCGTGGAACCATTAGAGTGTTGTAACGCTCCGATTATGGTCCGTCAGAGATAACGGAGTAGTTTAAGTATAACAGAGAGTGTGACGGCTTATTGTAAGGCCGTTACGTCCCTCTGACGGTCTAACTAAAGGCCGTTAGAGTCCTGTTGACAGGAAAGTAAAAAGATAAAAGACTATGCCTTAAAACATGTCATGCTTTGAAAAGACTTAACTAATCTAGTCATGATAAAATGAAGTATAGTCCATCTAGATGCATAGGTTGTAGTGAATGAACAAGAGAATATCTTTTATCTTCATTTAAGGCTAAGGACGTGCATGTATGTATATACTTACTAAAACATGAAATTCAAAGTCTATGATGCATGGAATCAATCAAAACCAGAGGGCTTTTATCCCTCACATGATATTCTTGTCATTCATGAGATGACCTACCTCTTTACTGGGCTTTCAACTTCCAATTTGGGACTGCAAGACACGCCCTAGTTCTTTCCTTCCAGTGAGTTTTCAGCAACTTCACGTCGCTCTAACTTCTCAATCTCTTGACCTAAGGACGTGAAATTTTGTGGGTAAGAAGGTGAAACTAAGGGGAACAGAAAGTTCTAAAGACACTTATGCTAATTACCTCGTTTTGGTGATCTTCAGCAAACTTTCGCTCAGATTCCTGGGTTGCTATGGTCGAACCAGCAACTTTGGAAGCTTCAAACTTCTTGTGTAGTTGATCTCCTAGCACGAAATTTTGAGGAAGATTAGTCCTATGTATAAGGAATAAAAAGTTCTAAAGAACTTATCCGAAATACTATCTCCTTATCTTAGTTCCATGCGAGCCAATGAAAGGGTTGCGTAGGTCAAAACTAGGGTCTATTTATAGGGTTTTGCTAGGGTTTTGTGGATTAGATCGATTACAGAGTCCTTGCTAAGGCTTAGATCGACTTCAGAGAGTCTCTAACACATTTACTAGTCCTCCAATCTCGACCCCTAAGAGATAAACTAGTAAAAATCTAATCTTTTTACTTGTTCTTCCATTCACGAAACTGACAGAGTGTAACGGTCCAGTCTTGGTGTGTTACATGCCTGTGGCGATCGCACGATAGACCGCTACATCCAACATTCACAGAAATCAACTTAATTCAAACTCTTTGATTGTTTTATCCACATAATTATGGTATTTATCTTTAAAATTCATGAATAGATTAAATAACCTTCTAGAATATGGGCCAAATTTAATGGGCATGGTCTTTAAACCTTTTGGGTTTTATTTATCAAAGTTGGATTAATATTTTAACATAATTGGGCCTTATAATCAGTTTAAGCTTTATAAATTCCGAATAAATTCTAGAAAATTCTTAAAATAATCTGGAATTTATTTATATAAATTTTGGGGCACTACACCCTCCCCCACTTAGAAGAATTTGGTCCCCAAATTCAATACATGGCTTATATGGAGAGTATACTTGCAGCTGAATAATTCTGGGAATCCTTTCCGCATAGCTTCTTCTGTTTCCCATGTTACTTCATGTGGCCATAACTTGGTCCATTGAATCTTGACCATAAGAATAGTCTTGTTCCGTAGCTGATGTACTTCCAGTTCAAGTATTCTGATTGGTTTCTATTTGTATGTCAAATCCTTCTTAATCTCCAGATTGTCGTAAGTGATGACATGGAAAGGATCGGGTACATACTTCTTGAGCATCGAGATGTGAAATACATCATGAACTTCGGATAATTGTGGAGGCAAAGCAATCCGATAAGCTACTTCACCAATTCTTTCCAGAATTTCAAAAGGACCAATAAATATTGGAGTAAGCTTTCCCTTAATACCAAATCTTCGAATACCTCGACCTGGAGAAACTTTATGAAACACATGATCTCCAACTTGAAACTCCAAGTCACGCCTTCGATTGTCTGCATAGGATTTATGTCTATCTTGGGCTTTTTGAAGTCTTTCACGAATGAGTTTTATGTTTTCCGTAGTATCCCTAATAATATCAGGACCAAGAAATTACATTTCTCCTACTTCATTCCAGCAGAGAGGGGAACGACAACTCCTTCCATAAAGAGCTTCAAACGGTGCCATCCGTATGCTGGCCTGATAACTGTTGTTATATGCAAATTCTACCATAGGTAAGTGATCATGCCAACTTCCTCCAAAATCAATAGCACATGTCCTGAGCATATCTTCTACCACTTGATTTGTTCTTTCAGTCTGACCATCAGTTTGTGGATGGAATGTCGTGCTAAAGTTCAGTTTGGTCCCTAGTGAATGTTGTAGACCCTTCCAAAATTATGATGTGAATCTAGGATGTCTATCAGAAATGATAGTGACAGGGACACCATGCAGTTTGACAATTTCTTTTATGTATAAGGCTGCTAGAATGTCCACAGACCATCGACTTTTGATCGGTAGAAAGTGTGCCGATTTTGTTAATCGGTCTATGATTACCCATATGCCGTCGTGTCCACCTCTTGTCTTTAGTAAACCCATAATGAAATCTATTTCTATACTTTCCTATTTCCATGCTGGAATATCTAAGTGATATAATTTACCTGCGGGTCTAAAATGTTCTGCCTTTACTTGTTGACAAGTGAGATAGCGAGACACGAAATCAGCTATTTCCCTCTTCATATTGGGCCACCAGAAATTTCTTTTGAGATCTTGATACATTTTTATACCTCCTGGATGAATGGTGTACTTAGATTTATGTGCTTCATCTAGGATCAGTTTCTACGTATCCTCATGATCTGGTACACATATTCGGCCCTTAAATAGCAATCTTCCGTCATTAGAAACTGAAAAATATGACCTTTGTTCTATGTTGGCTTTAATCTCCAGTAGTACGGGATCATTGTCTTGAAGCTTGACTAGATCTTCTATTAATGTAGGTTGAGCTCGGATATTGGCTATAAAATAATCTTCTTCTTCTCCCTTTATGTCAATATCTAAGTTCAACTGAGCAAATTGAGGAATAAGATTGGTCATACTAATCATAAGACTTGATAGCTTTCCCATTGGTTTTCTGCTGAGTGCATCAGCTATAGCATTAGCCTTGTCAGGATGATATTGATTAGCAAAATCAAAGTCTTTGAGATATTCTAACCATCTCCTCTGTCTCATATTTAACTCCTTTTGAGAGAATAAGTATTTCAAGTTTTTGTGGTCCGAGTAGACCATGAATTTCTCTCCGTAGAGATAATGACACCAAATGTTTAAGGCAAAAATGACTGCTGCTAGTTCTAAATCATGCACGAGATAATTTTTCTCATGACATTTCAATTGTCTTGATGAATAACAGATTACCTTTCCTTTCTGCATGAGGACGCACCCTAAGCCAATGTCAGACGCATCCGTATATACTTCAAATCTACCACCTTCCACCGGTAGTGATAGAATAGGAGCTGTAGTAAGATGGTTCTTAAGAGTTTAAAAACTCTTTTCACATTCCTTTGACCAGATAAAAGGATTTTCTTTTCTTGTGAGTCTAGTTAAAGGAACCACAATTTTGGAGAAGTCCTTAATGAATCTTCTATAATAACCAGCTAGACCCAGAAAGCTCCTTACTTCTGATACAGTCGTTGGTCGGCTCCAGTTTCTGATAGCTTCTACTTTAGAAGGATCCACAACGATACCTTCTTTTGAAATAATGTGGCCTAGAAATGAAACTTCTTTAAGCCAGAATTCACACTTGTTAAGCTTGGCATAAAGTTTATGTTCTCTAAGTGTTTGCAAAGCTATCCTCAGATGTTCTTCATGTTCCTCTTTTGTCTTGGAATATACCAGGATGTCATCGATGAAGACGACGATGAACTGGTCCAGATATGGTTGGAAAACATTGTTCATAAGTTGCATAAATGCTGCTGAGACATTTGTTAACTCGAACGGCACTACCACGAATTCATAGTGGCCATAACGACTTCGAAAGGTCGATTTATAAATATCTTCTTCCTTAATTCTAAGTCGATGATAACCTGACCTGAGGTCTATCTTGGAGAAATACTCTGCTCCCGAAAGCTGATCAAAGAGCTCATCAATACGCGACAACGGATACTTATTTTTGATTGTGAGTTGATTCAGTCGTCGGTAGTCTATGCATAGCCAGAGAGAGCCATCCTTCTTTTTGACAAAAAGAACTGGCGCACCCCAGGGGGATGTGCTAGGTCTGATGAAACCCTTGTCTAGTAGTTCCTGCAACTGCCTTTTTAGTTCCTTAAGTTCCGTGGGAGACATCCTGCAAGGGGCTACAGAAACAGGTGCTGCTCCTGGAATGAGTTCGATGGTGAAGTTTACTTCCCTCTCGGGTGGTAAGCTGGGTAATTAGGGTGGAAACACATTTGAGAACTCATTTACAATATGGATGTCTGCTAGGATGATTTCCTTAGACTCAGTAATAATGACAGAAGCAAGAAAAGCTTCACATCCTTGCGAGATAAGTTTGCAAGCGTGAAGAGAGGATATGATAGTGGGATGTTTCCTATACTTGATGCCAAGGAAAGAAAATCTTGGAAGACCATGTTTTTTAAACGATATAATCCTATTTCGGTAGTTAATATCAGCATCATGATTTATAAGCCAATCTACCCCTAAAATGGCATCATAACCTTTCTTGTCAAGGCATACTAAATTTACGGGGAGATTGTGATTTTCCACTATTACCTCACTATCAGGATAATACTCGGTAAGGTTTGTTCCATAAAGGTGTAGTAATAGCAAGATCTGAAGGTAAGGGAACTGATGCAATTGGTAATGTTTTCATAAAAGTAGTGGAGATAAAAGAATGAGAGGCACCACTATCAAATAGCACAAATGCAGGATGAGAACAAATTTGAAGGGTACCTTCCATAAGTCCACCATCCTTGGGTGCTTCTTCTTCTTCTAGAACAACATTGAGGCGAGCTTGCCTCTTACGTCCTACACCAGATGGTTGATCCTTCATAAGGGGGCAATATGGCATACGATGCTCCCTGCTTCCACAACATAGATACGCACCAAGGCGCTTCCAGCATTCTTCAGCCGAATGGCCAAACTTTTCACAAAATGTGCAAGCCGCCATGACTTGCTCCTTCTCCTCTTTAGCCTTCTTGTGCTTCTGGGAACTTCCATCGTTCCCGCTCCAGGATCTTTTCTTACTATCACGGCTTTAATAGGGCTCCGTAATGCAAAATTTCTCCCTCTTATAACGCCGATCAGATCGTTGTCTAGACTCTTCTCCTTTTTCTTTCAATTTCTCGACCTTCTCTAAGGTCCTTTCGCATAAATATGCTCGCTGAACCATCTCCGCATAGGTACGGATATTTTGGGTCCCGAGCTGCTGAATAAAATCGGGTCGTAACCCGTCCATAAACCGATTGGCCTTCAATAAATCGCACTGATTAAATGCGATGAATAAGGTGCTAGCCTGAAGAATTGAAGTTCATACTCCGCGACTGTCATCATTCCTTGACGAAGAGAGGCGAACTCCATAGCCTTTCTTTCTTTAACATGTTCAGAAAAGTACTTGACACGGAATAAAGTGAGAAAACTGTCCCATGTATGATGTGCATCAGCCGGAGATGTAGGTACTTACTTCCACCATGTGCGTGCATCTTTATTGAGTTGGAAGGTTACGAGATGCACTTTTTCTTGGTCCGTGCATTGAATAACATCAAAGATGCAATTCATCTCATCTATCCAATTTTCTGCCTCATCCAGATTAGAAGAACCATAGAACCGCGGATAGTTTAAGCTCCAAAAATTACGATGTAAGTCACCAGCCCATGCCCCTGCGCCTGCCTGGGTCATAGTTTGTAATGGCTGAGTAAGGTCAGCAATAGTTTGTTCATGCCACCCCAATCTATGTGATGTGCCATTGCAATAATGAGGTACCTGAGAGAAATAACAAATTGTTAATTCACATGGAATTAGAAGAGATTAATCTTAAAACTAATTAACTATCCTTCCCCGGGCTCTACCCAATTCTCGCATGGGTAAGGAAATGATGTGAAACCGAACCTTGGACCTATTTTCAAGCATTCAAGTTGAGCAGCGGACTCACACTAGCGAACTCACCCGTTTGGTGCACACTTGTGCCCGTTGGCAACTAAGCGATGTGGGAGAGGGTCCGAGACGGGACCATGAAGCTCCAATGGTTGGCTAGCTTGTGGAGAACCCCAAATGGGCCTAGGATGCCCAAACCATGGGCGGCCAGCACACCAAGGGTGTGGGTTTAGTGGGTTCACTCTCAACTCGCCCGCGGTGGTCACTCACGGAACTAGCAAGTTGGGCCGAGCTCTCACTCTCCGTCCGACGCAGTACTAGCAATAATACTAAGCTAAGCAAGTGATTAAACCAAGCAAGAGAGGGACTGAGGCTCACCTAGCCGGCGTGAAGACGCCGACTCCGGCCGGAGACGAGGGCGAGCCGGGAGGCGAGGGTATACACCCGATCGCCGCGGCGATGTAGCTTGAACCTGAAATTGAAAGAATTACACCACTACACCTCACGCAGGAGGGATGAACTTGGGGTGGGGATTATTCTTATTACATTCAAAACTACCTCCACGCAGGGAGGGGCCTTCAGCCGGCCAAGCGGGGTGGGGTTTTATGCAAAGGAAAAGCCGATCTTCCGAGTCCGCCGGTTCTGCCAATCTGCAGGTCTGCAGGATAGGGTGTCGCTGTTGACACTGCCACGGGCTCCACGGGGCTCCAAACTTGACGAAACCACTGCCAAAAGTTCCTCAGCTGACAGGGGATGAAGCTTGAATTTTTGGGGAAGCTTTGAGTCTCGGGGCTGACTGCACCGGCGACTGGAACAGGACACCACCGTCTGGTCTCTGGCTGGTATCGGGCTGAAGCAGTAGGTTGCAGAAGTCACTGTGGGCTCTCCCGGACTCCGATTGGAATGAAACTAGCGGTGACGCGAACTTGGTCGGAGTAGCTTCGAGCAGGAGTTGACGGGGATGCAATCCGATGTCAGTGGAGAGAGGAGTGACCGGAGAAATGAAGACTGATCTAACCTGGGACCACAGGGGCAGTCTGCCCTCTCCGACGAAGAAAATTGGAACAGAGGGTTCCAGAGGTCGATTGAGTCCCTTCTTCTTGGAGGTGGCAGCTAGCTGGAAGTAGTTTCTCCCCTCCAAAAATGGTGCTCAGAGCCTTCACGAGCTGGCTGTGGCAGAGTCTGGAACCGGGATGGTTGGTTCTGCCTCTGTCTGGTGCAGAACCATGTGACTGGATGCAGGGGGTGCCACGATTGCTACCGAGCTCTGATTGAGGCGAGACTTGAACCGTTGGAACCGTGGTCACGTCTTCTTTCTTTCGGACTTGACGGCGATGTCGGCAGATGTTGGAGTATACCGGGACGAACAGATGAGCAGAGGGATGTCGGTTCTGGCTCCTGAAAACTGACCTGATGCCTTGGAGTAGAAAATTCGTAACTTCTGATGCCGATATCCAAATGCAGCTCTGCTTCTTGAGGATTAAAGAGGACTTGAGAGGGAAGATTTCTTCTGAAGAACACTTGATCTGAATCCCAAAGGGTTTGCCGTGGTTGAGCTTCCAATCACGTTCTAGTTCCTTGCCTGGGGTCTCCTGCGCAGTCGAGGGAGAATGGATGCTGCGGACTGCTCGGAGCTCGGATGCTGACGAAACCGCCTCGCCTGGAAAGCTCTCTGGAAGACCTTTCCAGAGATGTAGGCCTTGCTACTTGAATCTTCAAGTAACGGTCGTGGCTGCTTCTGCAACTCGTTGTAGTTCTGCTGCCTGAAACAGAGATAGAATGAGGAGATGTGCAAGGGGAGAGCAAGGGAGAGGGGGGGTGAACTTGGTTTGACCAAGGGGAGGTGGGGGACGAATTTGGGAGCTTGGGGGTGGGGGAGATGGAGGGGCACAGCCCTAGGGAGAGGGAAATTCGAATTTGGGCTTTGGGAGGGGTTAATTCAGCCTTGGGAAGGTGGTGGGGTGCTTTGGAAAGTGGAAAGGTGCCTAGGAGAAGGGGTTTCCACCTAGGGGTTGGAGGGGGAGTTGAATGAGTGCATGGGGAAGGGGAAGGGGCCTTAATGAGGGGTGAATGGGGAGGAGAGAGAGTGAATTTCGAAATTGGGGTGGGGAGGAGAGAGAGAGAGGGGGTACAACCCACTTAGAGAGAGTGATAGTAAGAGAGAGAGAGAGAGAGGGAGATATTGAGAGGGAGATGGCAAATGCTTTTCAATATTCATCAAAAGTTGTTACAAATGAGAGAGGGGTGGGGTATTTATAGACTCCATAATTTTCCTAAGACCAAACTGACCCTGACAAACTAACTAAAGACCACACAGTCCAAGGGAGGGGCGCCCCTGGGCCTAGCCCAATGGATTGGGCCCATTAACCTATCTAACCAACATAATGACTCAATACTTAGGAAAATGACTCAACTACCTAGGTACATGACTCAAAATAAAGGGAAAATTACATGATAATGACTCAAAGAAAATGTGAAGATTACATGACTAGTCTCAAAAATACATGACAAATATAATGGTGCTTGCCGTCGAACAATCCGAGTCTGGAAAAAGAGTGGAGGGGCAAGGGATGCCCTCATCATACCCCCGGGGTGGGGAAAACTCGACTCCGTCGAGTATGGGTCCACCAGGGAAGTAGTGCATCGAACTGCAGCTCGGGGCGATCCACGATCTCCATACTCAACCCGCGACTCTAGTCGGGGAACGGTGCTTCAGTCGACAAAGTGACTCGGTCATACCCTCATGCTGGTGATGGGATCTTGCTTGCCTAGTATTGCCGCTGTGTGCTCACGTCGGGCTCTCAGGCTATTTGTGGTGGCACTCCGAGGGTGTCTCTCACAAGGGTAGGTGTAAGCTGGAGGCACTCACTAGGATCCACCGCGGTGCCCTTATAGGGTGCTAGATCCGCCACATGAGAAATGGGGAGAATCCCAAAACTCTTTTGAAAGTTCAACCCATAAGCCGGGTTGCCAAAAGTCACTCAGAACTTGGCAAGGTCCAAGTCCTCGTGCCCTCAATTTGGAGGTGACCCTAGGGTAGAGCCACTCCAAAGTCATCATCGTCAAGTTACCAACTTGGAATTCCAAGTGGCGCTCACGAGTTTTTGCTCGCTTGTTGTGAATCTCACCGCTTGTTGCTTGATACTTGCTTGAATGCATATGCCATGTACTATGACGCGGTGTGAGTTGACAATGTATGGTATGCAAAGGGGGTCCAGGACAACCACATATAGACCTATCATGCATTGATGGTATGAAGACTTTGAAGGATTTGGGAGGACCAGGGCATCCATAGGTGTCCCTCTTGTGAGTGAGTGTGATGAATGTTGGAGGATCCGAACATCCATGAATGCTCCTAACATGCTTGAGATTTATGATGAATGATGGTGGACCATGACAACCAAATATTGACCACTCATATTTTCTTCTTGACATGTGGGTGATATGGATGAATGTACCCGACGGACTAATCATGCCAAGCGGTGTGATGTGCCAAGACATATGAACTCCTTTCCCAAAGATGACTTCCTTATGTGGGATGGTGGGGTGGTCTTTGAGCTTCCACTCAAAAGGGTCGAAGGGATCTAGGTAGGTGGATATAGGGTGGGTCATTTCCTCAATCCCGAGGTGTTTGTTGTCTAAGGTCAATGCTCTCATGGTGTAACCCGATTCCAGGAAGGGAGGAGTTTGGGTCAACATGGGTGGTATGGGTAGGGTGAGGTGAGTGGTGAATAGGGGGAGAGGGTCACATGGAGATTTAGGCTCCCATAGAAAAGGGTCAAAGGGATCATGGTAAGGGTCACCTAGGTAGGGGTACTCCGTGTTCTTAAGGACCTCAAATGGTGAGTCATCCTCCTCCAAGATAATTGGGCCAAGGTTGCTAATGGGTTGGCCAATCAAAGCACTTGGGATCTCAATGGTTGGGGAGTAGACTATGATAGGTTCTTCCTCCATGGGAAGAAGGAGGATGATCTCACTAGTAACTTGGCCATTAGTATAGATGGAAGTGATGGAGCCAATTGTGGGATATGCTAGGCTAATGGTGTTAGTTTCGGGCGGCCTCATGGCTAGCATATTGGTCAAGTGAATTTGCCCATGTAGGTAGTTCACTAAGTCTCCCAAATCTTCCACACAATAGGAAGTTTGATAAGTGACATGTGGCTGAATGGGAATGATTTGAGATTGATATCCCATAGGTAGGTGGCATGGTTGTGAACTAGGAATGGTGAGACTTTTCTTGAGCCATTGGAGTATGGACTTATCTATGGTGAGGTTGGGTGTCTCTAGAGGATCTAGGCTAGGGGTGTGTGAGTTGTTTGGCCTTTGGATTTCCTCTATGTTGGGAGGTGGATCCGGAGGGGCATCTTTTTCCACTTGGGTGGGTGTGGGGGTTGCAACTTCTATTGCTAATGGAGTAGGGGGATCTATGGTGGGTGGTTTGGTGATAGCTAGCGTATGACACTCCCGGGGTGGTGAATAAGCATGGGCTTGGGTTGGGCTAGGAAGGGGAAGTAGAGGAGGCCTAGGTTGGGGAAAGATTGGTGTAGGAAGTGGGAGGTGGGTTGGGTGAGGGGTTTTGGGTTTTGGGGTGGTGGCCATTATGGGCCTTGGTGGAGGGGTGGACATGGTGTCCACATGGTTTTTAATGGTGAGGGTTGGATGAGTGGTGGTCACCATGGAGGGAATTGGGTCGGTTAGGGGTCTCTTGCCCTTGGGATCATTTGGGGTGGAAGTGGGGGCTAAAGGGGCTTGACTAGTGTAGGTTAGGGAAGGGGGTTTTGGTTGGGGTGTGGGGGACCTCATGGGGTTAGGTGGGGAGGTGGAGGTCTTAGGTACTTGGGTTTTAGTGATAAGGGTTTGGACGGGTGGGGTGGGAGGAGTGGGAGTGCTCCTTGGGTTTTGGTGATCCGAGTGAGAAGGGGACACATATCTAGCCCTTAGTTGATCCTTCATGTCCTCCCATGTGGTGAGGGGAGCTTCCCGTCTAATTATCCTTAAGCCCTCAATTTTACACCAATGAGTTTGAGCCCTTTTGGTTAGTTGCATTTTGGCAACCCATGCTTTTTCATCCTTGGAAATATGATACCAATTGAAGTATTGGTCCATTGTAGCTTCCCAATCTAAATATTTGCTAGGAGAGGTCCCATCAAAGGTGGGAAGTGGGAAAGGGGCCATCCTATCGTCCGTCCTTGGGGCGGGCCTATTTTTTCCAAGTTGGTCGAGTCGGCCCGATATGTTATCAAGCCGCTCATTGGCATAGGTCAAGGCTTTCATGAAGTAGTTGATATGGCCCGGGAAGTTATGGGTGTTAGTGGTAGGCATCTTTTGGTGACTTGGACTTATGGAGTGGGCCGATTGGTAAGGTCGATATGAGGTGGCCATATTAGGGGACAAGAGTGATGCATTTGAAGACTCTAAATGCTTAGACATGCCCTAGGACCAACTTGATAGAGACAAGTTGTGAACTTGCTCTGATACCACTTGATGTGACACCGAACCTTGGACCTATTTTCAAGCATTCAAGTTGAGCAGCGGACTCACACTAGCGAACTCACCCGTTTGGTGCACACTTGTGCCCGTTGGCAACTAAGCGATGTGGGAGAGGGTCCGAGACGGGACCATGAAGCTCCAATGGTTGGCTAGCTTGTGGAGAACCCCAAATGGGCCTAGGATGCCCAAACCATGGGCGGCCAGCACACCAAGGGTGTGGGTTTAGTGGGTTCACTCTCAACTCGCCCGCGGTGGTCACTCACGGAACTAGCAAGTTGGGCCGAGCTCTCACTCTCCGTCCGACGCAGTACTAGCAATAATACTAAGCTAAGCAAGTGATTAAACCAAGCAAGAGAGGGACTGAGGCTCACCTAGCCGGCGTGAAGACGCCGACTCCGGCCGGAGACGAGGGCGAGCCGGGAGGCGAGGGTATACACCCGATCGCCGCGGCGATGTAGCTTGAACCTGAAATTGAAAGAATTACACCACTACACCTCACGCAGGAGGGATGAACTTGGGGTGGGGATTATTCTTATTACATTCAAAACTACCTCCACGCAGGGAGGGGCCTTCAGCCGGCCAAGCGGGGTGGGGTTTTATGCAAAGGAAAAGCCGATCTTCCGAGTCCGCCGGTTCTGCCAATCTGCAGGTCTGCAGGATAGGGTGTCGCTGTTGACACTGCCACGGGCTCCACGGGGCTCCAAACTTGACGAAACCACTGCCAAAAGTTCCTCAGCTGACAGGGGATGAAGCTTGAATTTTTGGGGAAGCTTTGAGTCTCGGGGCTGACTGCACCGGCGACTGGAACAGGACACCACCGTCTGGTCTCTGGCTGGTATCGGGCTGAAGCAGTAGGTTGCAGAAGTCACTGTGGGCTCTCCCGGACTCCGATTGGAATGAAACTAGCGGTGACGCGAACTTGGTCGGAGTAGCTTCGAGCAGGAGTTGACGGGGATGCAATCCGATGTCAGTGGAGAGAGGAGTGACCGGAGAAATGAAGACTGATCTAACCTGGGACCACAGGGGCAGTCTGCCCTCTCCGACGAAGAAAATTGGAACAGAGGGTTCCAGAGGTCGATTGAGTCCCTTCTTCTTGGAGGTGGCAGCTAGCTGGAAGTAGTTTCTCCCCTCCAAAAATGGTGCTCAGAGCCTTCACGAGCTGGCTGTGGCAGAGTCTGGAACCGGGATGGTTGGTTCTGCCTCTGTCTGGTGCAGAACCATGTGACTGGATGCAGGGGGTGCCACGATTGCTACCGAGCTCTGATTGAGGCGAGACTTGAACCGTTGGAACCGTGGTCACGTCTTCTTTCTTTCGGACTTGACGGCGATGTCGGCAGATGTTGGAGTATACCGGGACGAACAGATGAGCAGAGGGATGTCGGTTCTGGCTCCTGAAAACTGACCTGATGCCTTGGAGTAGAAAATTCGTAACTTCTGATGCCGATATCCAAATGCAGCTCTGCTTCTTGAGGATTAAAGAGGACTTGAGAGGGAAGATTTCTTCTGAAGAACACTTGATCTGAATCCCAAAGGGTTTGCCGTGGTTGAGCTTCCAATCACGTTCTAGTTCCTTGCCTGGGGTCTCCTGCGCAGTCGAGGGAGAATGGATGCTGCGGACTGCTCGGAGCTCGGATGCTGACGAAACCGCCTCGCCTGGAAAGCTCTCTGGAAGACCTTTCCAGAGATGTAGGCCTTGCTACTTGAATCTTCAAGTAACGGTCGTGGCTGCTTCTGCAACTCGTTGTAGTTCTGCTGCCTGAAACAGAGATAGAATGAGGAGATGTGCAAGGGGAGAGCAAGGGAGAGGGGGGGTGAACTTGGTTTGACCAAGGGGAGGTGGGGGACGAATTTGGGAGCTTGGGGGTGGGGGAGATGGAGGGGCACAGCCCTAGGGAGAGGGAAATTCGAATTTGGGCTTTGGGAGGGGTTAATTCAGCCTTGGGAAGGTGGTGGGGTGCTTTGGAAAGTGGAAAGGTGCCTAGGAGAAGGGGTTTCCACCTAGGGGTTGGAGGGGGAGTTGAATGAGTGCATGGGGAAGGGGAAGGGGCCTTAATGAGGGGTGAATGGGGAGGAGAGAGAGTGAATTTCGAAATTGGGGTGGGGAGGAGAGAGAGAGAGGGGGTACAACCCACTTAGAGAGAGTGATAGTAAGAGAGAGAGAGAGAGAGGGAGATATTGAGAGGGAGATGGCAAATGCTTTTCAATATTCATCAAAAGTTGTTACAAATGAGAGAGGGGTGGGGTATTTATAGACTCCATAATTTTCCTAAGACCAAACTGACCCTGACAAACTAACTAAAGACCACACAGTCCAAGGGAGGGGCGCCCCTGGGCCTAGCCCAATGGATTGGGCCCATTAACCTATCTAACCAACATAATGACTCAATACTTAGGAAAATGACTCAACTACCTAGGTACATGACTCAAAATAAAGGGAAAATTACATGATAATGACTCAAAGAAAATGTGAAGATTACATGACTAGTCTCAAAAATACATGACAAATATAATGGTGCTTGCCATCGAACAATCCGAGTCTGGAAAAAGAGTGGAGGGGCAAGGGATGCCCTCATCAGGAAATTTCTTCCTTAGTTCATAGGTAGGGGTCCTTAAACCTTGGACATATCCTATGGCATGACTCTTTTTCCTAAGTCCTGAGACTTATGCTCTGATACCAACTTAACTGTCATGCCCCGAGCCTTTATTACAGCGGAAGACTAACTCGAGAATCGTGAACAGCCAGCATGGTAAGTCTCTTGCAAGCAAGAATGATCAGAGCGTAAGACAATCACACATGAGAATGCAATCACACAATAATTTAATCCAACTCTAATTTTATTTCATTAATAATCAAAATATCCAAATACAATAGCTTCCAACCTTCAATAATCCACTAGACTCAAGAAAAAAGGAAATTACAAAGACTCGATCTAAACAATATTGACTTTCCTAAGTCTTCACTCTCATTTTGATAAGACTTTCATTAGCTCTCGGACCCACTACTTGTATAACTCGAATCCGAATTCGTATCACTTCCATCTCCTGAAAAGATTCGAAATAGGTAATGAGCACACTTGCCCAATAGGTATCCTTGCATCAACATGATTAGCAATGTTTAAGTAATTAGCATTTTAGCTCTAAAGAAATAAAGTAAAATCATGCGAATGCGATCAATCATGCGATTAAACCAAAGTAACACGATGATCATGTAAGATAGAATGAGCAGGCATGAATGTAACAAGAATATGATATGACCTTTTATGAACAACAATGTACTAGAAAGTCTTGTATCAATCAAGAATGTACTCTTCACTTAGTAGCAAGTACTTCGTGAATTTCTGTGGAATAACATGTAACAAGCTAGAAAGTCATGTACGTGTAGTGGATTTTCACTTCACGAGCCGTGGATCTTCACTTATTTATCGAGAAACTACTCCTAGAACAATGCGATGCCAGTAGCATCATATCCCATGGTTTATAATAGTATGTTTCCGACAATCAGTCGAGGGGACTAGCATAAAGCCATTGAACACAATCAGTGCTCGGTCCGCATCTTCAAGTATAAATCAAGCTAATTCCACGCATGTAAACAATATGGCCAAGCATGTACAATTTCAACGATAGATTCAAGATAAAGTAATCCATAATAAGAATCCTTCTATTTGAATTAAAGAATTTCAATGAACATATTAAAACTAGGTTATGCCATGAAAATAAATCGGCAGCATAACGATACATTTCTTAACTTTCATAATTTGAGATTAAGTATCTTTGAACAATCTGACAAGTCCTAGACCATCAATAATCCATCTAGGAACTTTGAAATATCAACCCTTGGGTCAAACCTCGGGTTAACTTACTCAAGAACTGTGACGGTCAACTAATGGGCCGTTACATGATCGTGACGGTCTATAATTGGGCCGTTACAATAGATTGAATCCAGAAAAAAATTGGTATGGACTCAGATAATGTGACGGTCAGATACTGGACCGTTAGATCCTCCTGACGGTCGAGTAATAGGCCGTTACATAGTTAAAACCAGAAAACATCGATAGTGCTTTCTAAACAATTGGGATTTAAAGGTACAACCAACTCGGCGTCCTAGTGGGAATCATAGGCTCGCGGAGAATTACGGAGGCCTTGAAACCAGATTTCCTAGTCCATTGGAAGGAATATCTAATAGAGAGGTCCTCAAGTTCAAGAATATGTTCCTACAGTGCAAAAGTGTAAACTAATGGTCATATACCTGAATATATGCCATGTACTGCAGAAATTGACTCTATAGACAGAAAGAATGTGTAACAATGTGAATCCATGATAAAGCTCTGTCAATACTGTAGATTTATTTTGATCAGATTCCTATCCCGCCCCCTTTAAATACATACATGCATAAACATGTGAATCAAAGATAAGGAGGATGAAAGGATGAGAAATACTAACCATGATCGTCACCAAGGTTCCAACAACGCCAAAGGATGAAGTGTAAAGAATGGCGCCATGTACCCTAGAAAGAAAACTTGATCATGCTTGACAAACGAGGTGCGGGGAACTTTATGGATTCAAACCTCTTCTCCCTCTAGCCGGCTAGAGGAAGAGGGCCTCACGTTGTATTCATGCTCTCCTACAAAACAAAGTCAAAACAAGGATAAAAAACCCATTAGAACATGCATGTGTAGCATCAATCCCGCAGTGATAAAATAGGGTTAGAAATTGAGGGCAAACTCACCGGGGGGAAGTTTTTAACCCCTGTGGAAGGGTGGAAATAATGAGTGTGTGTATTGTGCATGCATGAGATTTGAAATCACGAGATTTGATTATGAGAATAGAGAGAAATCATTGATGCAAAATAGGGAAAAGTGCATATGTAGCAGAAAAGTGTAAAAAACTGTCATGATTTATGATTTTGAGGAGAGGAGAACTAAGAGTGTAGACCATGAAATCAAGCCTAAAAGGATGGAATTGAAAGCTAATACTTCCCTCTTCAAGCCAAGGTCAATGTTGTGAGTTGGAGTTGCAGCATGGCTTTGCCCCGAACCAAGAAAGAGCCCCCCCGTCGCGACTGTGAACTGGGTAGTTTTTATAGAGTTTTATAAGAACGCCCATCTTCTTATCACGATTCCCCGAGATATAGTCCAAGATGAATCAAGTTCTCTGGATCAAACTCGAGATAATACTAAGGACAAGAGATAGGAACAAACGGGGATCAATTCGGAGGAGGATTCGAGAAGATATGGCTCTTGGAAGGTAGCCCCGTCGCACTAGAAAATAGAGTTTTAGTTGTACCAGGATACTTAAATCTCGATCTTACGACACGGATCTCAAGAGATATAGGCAATGAAAATTTAATTTCTATGAAACAAATTCAAGATAATACAAAGGGCTAGAAGTAGGAAAAAACGGGGATCAATTTGGATAAAAATTGAAGAAGTTATGGGCTCTGCAAGATAGGCTCGCCACATAGTTTTCGGGGCAGAGTCCAGCATAAATTGGACTCTCGGCTGTGTGTAACGGTCTATCATAGGGCCCTCAGAGTTATGTAACGGCCTAGGGTAGGTCCGTCACACTCTAGGGGTCGAACGGGATGATTTCGGATAAATTTGACTGTGACGGTCTAGTGTAGGACCGTCACAGTTCTCTGACACATCCATACTAGACTGTCACATGTGCTCTGGTGCACCTACACTAGACCTTCACACCAATGAAGGAAAATCTTGAGCAGACTACGCGCGACTTTGGAAATTGAAGCGTATCTCTCAAACGGGGCAGAAGTAGCAGAAGTGGTAGAATAAGAAATTGTAGATAGCTGATAGAGTAACAACTTTCATGAAGAAAGTAAGTTGAGAAAATGACCGTAAGAGGGAGAAAATGGGGCTAGAATAGAGAGGAAAATTCTGGGACATAGGTGAACAGCACAACACGCCAGAAAAATGCAAATAGCTCACAAACGGAGCAGAACCGGCCAACGGCGTAGAAGAAAAAATTGTAGATCCTTGAAAGAGGAACAACTTTGGTGAAGACAACATTTTGAATAGAGGAAGAAAACGAGATGAAAAAGGTCCACTTTCAGAACTACGTTGCGGGAAAGAGCCGATTACTTGAGGGAAGTCGACCTAAATGGGCCGAAAGTTGACTTAGAAGTCAGAAGTTGATAAAATAAGCTCCAGGGCTCTAGCAAATCATGATCTCCAAGACTCAAAGGGAATGAAATGGGCTCAAAATCTATCCAAAGAAGGCTCCAAAATAATAGATAATTCGGGACATCAAAATTGATGAATAAGAGAAATGACGCAACTTACGGGCTAAAAACGGGTGTCAACAGATGCCCCTCCTTGATATCCGCTTTGCAAGGGAATGAGCAAAATTGGCGCAGAGGCGGAATGGAAAGGAGATGGTGCGAAAGTGATAGCGACGTGAAATGGAGATGACGCAGGGATGAAGCGGAGAGAACTGAAAAGCGGGTATCAAGGCAAAAAGACACCCGTCACAACCAACAAGCAACATGAATTTTCCTGAAAATGCCGAACTAACCACCTGAAATGAATGACAAGGATGAGACGTGTCTGGAGAACTAACTAAGAAAGGAAAGGAAACATGACCAGCCTCATCGGGGACACAATCCACACACAATGAGTGGGTCGGCAGGAACACAACATAAGAGCTGGAAAAGGAGAGATAAGACTGAGATAAAATCCAGACATGAATCACGATGGCCAACCAAACCAAGTGGCAAGATCAGAGAAATCATTTGAATTCAGAGTGGAATGAAGAATCTCTTACCCAAGAGAACTGAGGTGCAATTAACCATTGCTGAGGAGAAATCGTTGAATGGATCACGAGGCATGAATGCTCAAAATGACATGATGCATGCTGGGCTAAAATAAAGAAATCATCAAAACGAATGTAAAGAATGATGAAATAGAAAGTACTCAAGGATAATATTGCTATACCGAGTAAGACAGGGTCAAGAGTCTTCTTGCAACCACGGCGTGCGAGACAGAGTCTATCGTCCCCCACCCGACTCAACCGAGCGGCCTATCCAACGATTAACCGTATGCTCTTAGATCATCATCATTTTTGTTAAAGGGGAATATCAGATCCTAGAACACACGGGCAACCAGCCGGTCCTTGAGAGGCTATAATAATGTAGATACCATATAGTAATGCAACAATGAGAAAGGATAAAGAGCCATACCTGACTTACCTGCCAAGCGAAGCGGCATTGTTTTTTTGATTTTTATGGATTTTCAAATAAGACAACAACAATATGAATGAACATGATAAATAAGCATGAACGAAAGACAGCATAACACAACGATTAACTGAACGACCGACAACACAACAAAACATGACGATCAAACGAATGGAAAACAACACAACAAGACGAACAGGCACATATGCAATGGCATGAATAAACCACACGTATGCAAGATGAACGTGGGGGACAAGACAAAAATGCAGTGAGACAACACACGGTTGGGACAAGACAACACGCAAGTGGTGGGACAGCATACGAGATATAAAAGGATGACTTACAACATATGCAAGACAACTAACAACACGTGATGAAGAACAAAATAATATGTGTGGGACAACATGGTGGGACATAGACACGGCGAGACAAGGACACGGCGGGACAAGGGACATAAACAAATACGCCCTTCAATCAAAACTCAAGATCAAAATGAAGCAGAACCGCCAGGTTCATAATCGTGAGGTAAAGCCCTCTCACATAGATATGATCATTGCAAACAAAAGCTGAGAAGGACACAAGCTTCAGAATAGATCGAGAGATATGGTTGACGAAGAGAACATATCAGAAGATGAACAGGAGACAGATAGAACAAAATATGGAGCAAGGAAAGCTTGAGTACCTACAACCTGTACACTTAGCAAACAGATTATGTATCTGTTCTCAAAATACAATGTAAAAGATAAATATTTTTAGATTTTTCAAATTTCTTGATTTTTTAGATTTTGAACATGATTGAAATTTTGAACAATATTTCATTTTTTTAGAATCTCATTTTTTGGATTTTGGACAATATCTCAAATTTTTTTGGATTTTTGATAATATCTCATTTTTTTAGATTTTTTAAATAGCAATCCGCAGCACCCAAAGATAGGCTCGAACTACTGGCTAGGGATCGCCGTCCCTCCCCTCTCATTAAAGACTTCCCTTGAGCAGGGCATGCATGTGAGGGTGGCTTACCACAACCAACTGCCTCTAAAGAATGGTGCCCCTACTAAGGCCATACCCGGGATATAACCCAGCCTAAGAGGGAGGAGTAGCAGAAAAATGGGAGACAAACTTCGTGCAGGATGGCAGACATCAATACTTGACTTCCTTTCAGGGCACTACCCCTCAAAGAGTAGGTCTGTTGCGCCGAGGCTTTGTGTCTTTGATTTTGAGACCCATATTTACTAGGCACGCATGCGACCGGGCTCATGACGTCCCGAGGGGCTTCGCCACTCTTGCCATGCCTTTGATTTCATAATCTTCTTTTTGATTCATCATTGATTTTGAAAGCCCTTATTGGCTAGATATTTCATGAAAGCTCACTTTCGAGGGTCAAGACTGCCCCTATTTGAGACCTCTCTCGTATTAGGGAGTGTCTAGGTTGGTCATCTCATCCATCATTCTCTAGCCCCTACACTTGGCCGAGCATAGAAGAGAAAAAGACCTTTGTGCATACCCAAAGTATGTCCAAAGCAGCAACGGTGTGTCTCAGAGAAATCGGCTATGGCTCGCCGTGAAGTGTGTGAAAAACCCATACTCAAAGGTCACCCTCAACGATCGGGGAAAGAACTAGACTCCCAGTGCGGAGCTATCACCGGCCTAAGGATGCTACAGAAGCGAACTCATTTTAAATGACCTAAATGAACTAAGCAAATTTCTAAAATCCACTTAACCATGTTGAGGAATAGCATTATAAGCGCGTGCAGAAATAACAAAGTAATAGCAATGATAACATGTTCTTGCACAAAATAAAAGATACCTTTGCAAACCCATAGCGTGGGAACCGACATCCTGAAGTGATTTCGATCATTTAGCTTTAAGGAGTGCGAGCTTTGTATTCCTTGCTTGTCAGGATAAAGGATGAAAGGAGAGCAAATGATTTGATTCCTCGACACAGAGGAGTGGCAGACATCATACTGGATGAAGAAGGGATAAAAAGGAAGAGAGACGAGGGCTAGAACTCCCTTGTTAAGGCACTAAGGCCCTGATAACAAGGAACCAGATACAGAATAAACCAGATTAGCTGAGATCAAAGGCAGACTAAAGTCTCGAAAATAGCAAGAGAAAGGGCGAAGACCCCGAAAGGGTGAAGAGGAGAGAGTAGAAAGATAGCGAGAGGATTGCTGTGAAGATGAGGAAGAAGGAGAATGATCATTCGATGTGGGCGGAGAAGGAGAGTAGTAGTCATCTGGCAGGGCCGGAAAAGGATCAAAAGCAACACCTGGAAGTCCCAGGGAGGAAGAATCAAGTGATGTCCCGAGATCGGGATGGAATAATGACATAGGCCGGGGCCTAGAATCGTGAGAGGAGGGATAATCCAGAGACTCCGGATGAAAAGGAGAAGAGGAAGAATAGGGGCTTGCGGACCCCATAAGAGAGGAGAAGATTATAGAAGCTGGATCTGAAGAGGGAAGATACACCACCCAAGGGTGGGAGCTGAGTAGAAGAAACGATGAATAGAAAGGAGAAGAAGAAGTGGACCCCTGAATGCACAATCGATGGCCATTGAATTTGCGTCGTCGCCTCTTCTTGGTAGAAATCTTTTGAAAATGGACCCGCTTGGTGCGGGCTTTGACCTTCGGGCTTCTTAATCTGTAATACCTTCTTAAATAATGGGCCCACTTGGCAGATGGCCTGGCCCGGTCATGAGCATGAAGTCTCATTGGGGCGATTGCCCCTAGACACTCGGTGCTAACAATAGTAGATGAACATTCTTCGACAGATAACTCCCCAAATGAATGAATATCAGAGAACTATGGAGTTTTGTCACTTGACACTAGTAGCATGAGATTAGGCATCTCACCTCGGCAATCGGGCATGAAGCATAACTCCCTTACCAAAAGAGCAGGACAAAACTGGGGGAGAGCAATGCGTGGCCTTGGCGTGGCCGATTCACCAATAAACCGAAGAAAATTACATAGGATGTGCAGAATGTCATTGGAAAATGCAAAAGATACGACCAACAGCCCCTTGAATAGGGAATCCATAAGGCTCTTGGCAGCCGAATGAGTTAGCATAATCTAAGTAGAGGACCCCTCTTGGTCAGTTATCTGAATAGCAATGGAGAGAGGAGACATAACAGCATCGATAGTGAATCCCCTGGCGAGCAATGAGATTGCCACCGGCCTCGCTTGTGAAGAAACTGGCACCAGTGCCTGGGAACTCTTCTTAGCAACTATCATCTTTGAAAGTGTAGGCGCATCATCCCCAAAATAACCAGGGACCAGGACACAGATCGGCATCCGATAGATAAAATCCTGAATCTTGAAATGCACAGCCGGCACTGAATCATCCTGGCTTGGCTTATTGTCTCCCTGGGGATTAGACCTAAGGGGCACCATGGGTAACGTGCACCCACTCCGTGGGGGGTAAGTGGATGAAGGAATGGGGATAGGAATCGGTTTGGATGGCATGGAGGTTTCAACGGGAGTGGTGATGTGTTTAGTTGGAGGCAAAGGGGTTGAGTTGATGGCAAGCTCCGGTGCGGGCAAAGGTGAAGTTGGAGGTGAGGGTGAAGGTATAGCCTGCTTAGGCTTGAGCCACGATGGTGACGGAGATGGCAAAGGCGGTGGAGATGGTGGAGGTGATGGAAGCACTGGTGGTGGAGACGGAGATGATAGTGATGGCAATGGAGAAGGTGAGGAGGGTGATGAAGGTGATGGGGGTAATGGACATGGAGGTGGAGAGGGTGAAGTGGGAGGTCGTGGTGCCCACCGTCGACGTGTCGACACAACGCGTCGAGCGGCGTTAGGGATAGAAGTAGTGGAAGTGGCGGCGGGAGAAGAAGGGGAGGCATTGGCCTGAGCAGAGGCTTGGGTTTGTGGAGGTTGCGGAGATTGGATAGGAGATGGCGAAGGCAACGGGGTAGGTGATGGAGCAAGTGCAGCACTAGATGAAGAATCACAGGGGTGCCCCTGGCCTTGAAATAGAGACGGCTACTTAGGCGGCGCTTCTTGTTGCTGCTGCTTGCTACGAAGATGCAGAATGACCTTATGAATAGCGGCCCAATCAATTCTCTTCTTGGCTTCCAAGTTGTAAGCAAATTCTTGAAATTCGGGGCAATCATCCACCAAATGCCCCTGCTGGCGATGAAATTCACAGAACTGAAGCATATTCCCTACCGTGGGTTGACAAGGCACAACCAGAGGGAGCGGCAACGCATGGGTGGCCATCAAAGCCCTGAAAATATCTCTGAAGCACTCCGGCAACGGAGAGTGAGGAGCCCGCTTCGGGCAAGGTGGATGTCGAGAGATATATAATGGTGGAAAAGGTTGTGGAGACGGAAGTGGAGGTTGCGTAGGCAAGAGTGCGTGGCTAGTGGTTGAGGGCTTTGGTGATGGCATGTGTGGAACGGGATGAAGGGGTATGTAGACGGCATCTACTTGCTCGGGATGTGGTGTTCCCTTGACCGGAAGTGGAGATGGAGACGGGTAAGCGGACGCGGGAGGTTGACTCATGGAAGGTTGATATGCAGAGGCGTATGGGTATGTAGAGGCGGGAGGTTGGCTCGTGGAGGGATATGCGACGGAAGGCTGACTCATGGAGGGCTGACTCAAGGGAGAGTAGAGTTGGCACGTGGAGGGTGAAGGTGGATATGTGGAGGTGGATGGTGGAGACTCGGGGTCAAGGGAATCTTGGATTTGTTGGCGAATGAAGTGGGCTCGACTGTATAATTGTTGCCAGGAGGTAATGTCGTTGAGGGCTAAGATGAACTGATATTCGGGTGTTGCATTAGAAATTAGCATCTTGATTTGCTCTCTCTCCGGAATGTGTCCCGGGACTTGCACGGTAAGGCGACGCCAGTGGTCGACAAAGGTGTAGAAATCCTCGTCGGGCTTCATCTTCTTATGGGCCAGATCCGCAATAGAATACTTGTGCCTAACCTGGTCTTGAAACTGCTGAAGAAATTTCTTCTTAACGGCTTGAAAGTTCATCATCTGCTCTTGTGGCAACGAAAAGAACCAATCCCGAGCCGGGCCTTCCAATGACAGACCGAACAAGTAAGCCATCAAGCATTAGTCATGTCAAAATTGGGCCGACTCATAAATGAACTCCTTCAAGTGCACATATGGGTCACCGACTCCACCATAACGATGATATGCGGGAATTTGTGAAGGTGGCGGAAGCCAAAGACCTTGAAATGCGAATGGAATACTTAAGGAGGATTTGGGATCGATTTGGCGTTGAAGTTCATCAAGCTGGCGCTGGGCTTGAGCAATCATCTCCTGGGTAGGGAGAGATCGGGAAGAATATGGGCCAACTTGAGCCAGTGAATTTGGACCAGGATGATATTGGGCCGGATAAGAGGATCCGGGCTGAGAAGAAGAAGGGCCTATTCCGGGAGTAGAAGGATATATGGACCTAGAAGGATCATGAATATGAGTACTACTCGGGCTAGCAGCAGCATGGGTAGGAGATGGAGGCCCATTAAGAAGAGTAGGTCCACTAAGAGAATAAGAAGGCCCGTTAAAGGAAGGGGGTCCATTAAGAGTAGAAGAGGGCCCATTGAAGGAAGGTGGCCCATTAAATAAATGAGACCCATTAGATGAATGAGTATTAGGAATCGGGCTAGCCGCATGGGAAAAAGAAGGAGGCCCATGAAGATAGGAAGGCCCATTATGAGAAGAAGGCCCATTAAGATGATTTGCAATAAGACGATGGGCCTGGGCCGGATCCATTTGGCGAACAAGGCTTGAAAGATGGGCCATGAGATTAGCATGTTCTTTAGATGGGTCAGAAGGACCATGGGAAGATGGGCCTGCGTGGGAAGAGGATTCCACAGGGGAATGGGAAGAAGATTGGAAAAAAGAATGATACAAGGGGTTAGAATGATACTCCATGAGAGCAAATTGAGACTTAATACAAAGAGATCAAGGACAATACAAATGGGGAAGCAAGGGCTTAATGGGCTTGAGAACAAGGGGGGCTGACCCACTAATGCAAAGATGAATAGACAATGGACCACGGGACAATGGACTAGATAATAGACATACAAAATGGGGTAACCTATGTGGGCCTAACAATGACGAAACACGTGGATGCAACACAAAACACCACTAATGGGCTTGGACAAGCCCAAATAAAACAAACAATGCAATGTGAGAGTTTTCACCCAAGTCAAACAAGTTGATATGATGAGTAATATTTTAGAGATTTTAATAGATCTTTTAATGATTTGAATTAATAATAATTCCCTCAAGATAGGAATCCTATGAGAATAAGGTCCAAACTTTGGGTTGACTAAGGATAACTCCCTCACACTTATGCAAATGCAAGCCTAAGGGGTGGAAAGGTACAACCGGCCCGGCGTCTGTGTGGGAATCCACGGCTCATGGGGACTTATGGAGTTCCCGGATAAGATCACCTAGTCGACTCCAAGGAATATGGAGGTGAGAGGATCACTTACCAAGGTAGGAAATGTAACTATGATATGCAATGTATGGCCCTACGTGCACCGGAGTGCATGCAAATTCTAGCTTAAAACTAGAAAATCAAGACTAGATTAAACTATGCAAACTTGATCCAACTAAGACAAATAGTATATGGATGGAAAGAAAATATAAAGGTCTACACAACGGTCCTAAGAACATATCAATTTGACCTCGGGAGGTCAATCAAATCACTGAGTAAAGTTATCCCCGTGAACCTGTGCGCAGACCACATGCAGATTTTATGGACAAAATGCTAAAATGATGACAATTTTTAACTAAGTAAATGAGACCCAAATGATGCAAATAAGCTATAGATGGAAAGACAATGCAAAGGACTATCCAATGAAATAAAAATCAGTGCAATTAGACACTTGGAAGGTAGTCAAATCACTGAGTAAAGATGTTCCTGTGAACCTGTCCCTGAGCCTGCCTGTAGAACTTATGCATAGAACGTAAAAAGTTGGAAAATATTAGAATATTCAAATGTTAACCAAATGATTCAAATGATATATGTATAGAAAGACAATACAAAGATCTATCCAACGGAAGAAAAATCAGCGCAATCGGACATCGGGATCAAAAGTTATGCCCCAACGAACACGGCACCATGAGCATGCACGCAAGACTGCCAGAATCTGTAACAGTCTACCAAAGGACTGTTACATTCATGTGGCGGTCTACTATAGGACCGTCACACTACCTGAGCCCTGAAAACGCCCCAAACAATGGAAGAATGGATAAAATATCACCTAAACATGCACATGCATACACCCAACTTACAAAAGAGCATTAAAACAAACGTGATGGGCATTGGTGTCCCACCGTGATCGCCAAAAAACTGTTGATTTATTTTAATTGGATTTCTATCCCGCCCCCTTTAAATACATACATGCATAAACATGTGAATCAAAGACAAGGGAGATGAAACGATGATAAATACTAACCGTGATCGCCACCAAGGTTCCAACAACGCCAAAGGATGAAGAAGTGTAAAGAACGGCGTCGTGTACCTTGGAAAGAAAACTTGATCGCGCTTGACAAACGAGGTGCGGGGAACTTTGTGGATTCAAACCTCCTCTCCCTCCAGCCGGCTAGAGGAAGAGGGTCTCACGTTGTATTCATGCTCTCCTGCAAAATAAAGCCAAAAAAGGGATACAAAACTCATTAGAACATGCATGTGTAGCATCAATCCCGCAGTGATAAAATAAGGGTAGAAATTGAGGGCAAACTCACCGGGGGGAGATTTTTAACCCCTGTGGAAGGGTGGAAATAATAGTTGTGTATTATGCATGCATGAGATTTGAAATCACGAGATTTGATTGAGAGAATAGAGAGAAATCATTGATGCAAAACGGGGAAAAGTGCATATGTAGCAGAAAAGTACAGAAAACTGTGATGATTTGTGATTTTGAGGAGAGGAGAACTAAGAGTGTAGACCATGAAATCAAGCATAAAAGGATGGAATTTAAAGCTAATACTTCCCTCTTCAAGCCAAGGTCGAAGTTGTGAGTTGGAGTTGCAGCATGGCTTCGCCCCGAACCAAGAAAGACCCCCCCCCGTCGCGACTGTGAACTGGGCAATTTTTATAGAGTTTTGCAAGAAAGCCCCATCTTCTTATCACAATTCCCGGAGATATAGTACAAGATAAATCAAGTTCTCTAGATCAAACTCTAGATAATACTAAGGACAAGAGATAGGAACAAACGGGGATCAATTTAGAGCAAGATTCGAGAAGATATAGCTCTTGGAAGGTAGCCCAGTCGCACTAGAAAATAGAGTTTTAGTTGTACTAGGATGCTTAAATCTTGATCTTACGACACGGATCTCGAGAGATATAGTCAATGAAAATTTGATTTCTATGAACCAAATTCAAGAAAATACAAAGGGCTAGAAGTTAGAAAAAATAGGGATCAGTTTGGATAAGAATTGAAGAAGTTATGGGCTCTGCAAAATAGGCTTGCCGCATAATTTTCGGGGCAGAGTCCAGCATAAATTGGACTCTCGGCTGTGTGTAACGGTCTATCGTAGGGCCGTCAGAGTTATGTAACGGCCTAGGGTAGGTCCGTCACACTCTGGGGGTCGAACGTGATGATTTCGGACAAGTTTGACTGTGACGGTCTAGTGTAAGGCCGTCACAGTTCTCTGACGCATCTATACTAGACCGTCACATATGCTCTGACGCACCTACACTAGACCTTCACACTGATGAAGGAAAATTCTGAGTAGACTACGTGCGACTTTGGAAATTGAAGTGTATCTCTCAAACAGGGTAGAACTAGCAAAAGTAGTAGAATAAGAAATTGTAGATAACTAAGAGAGGAACAACTTTCATGAAGAAAGTAAGTTGAGAAAATAATTGTAAGAGGGATAAAATGGGGCTAGAACAGAGAGAAAAATTCTAGGACATAGGTGAACAGCACAGCACGCCAGAAAAATGCAAATAGCTCACAAATGGGGCAGAACCGGCCAATGGCGTAAAAGAAGAAATTGTAGATCTTTGAAAGAGGAACAACTTTGGTGAAGAAAACGTTTTAAATAGAGGAAGAGAAAGTGATGAAAAAGGTCCACTTTTAGGACTGCGCAGCGGGAGAGAGCCGATTACTTGAGGGAAGCCGACCTAAATGGGTCGAAAGTCGACTTAGCAAATCATGATCTCCAAGACTCAAAGGGAATGAAATGGGCTCGAAATCCATCCAAAGAAGGCTCCAAAATAATGGGTAATTCGGGACATCAAAAATGATGAATAAGAGAAATGACGCAACTTGCGGGCTAAAACCAATGTCAACAAATACATCAATAAAAATCATGTTTTAATACAAAACTATATGGTTTTAGCAATGAAATTAACATGTACTTTAAAATAACTCAAAGTGCTTTTGAACATACCTGAATCAATTTATAAAGTCAAATTTATGAAAAATAGGCCAAACTTAGATAACTAGGCTTATTCATAAGTGAATTTGATTATTTTTAACTCTGTCTCGGGTTGACAGAACACAGTTATTCTGACGGTCGAACATGGGCGTGTCACAGTGTTGTTACGGTTTATCATGGAACCGTTAGAGTGTTGTAACGCTCCGGTTATGGTCCGTCAAAGATAACGGAGAAGTTTAAGTATAACAGGGAGTGTGATGGCTTATCGTAAGGCCGTTACGTCCCTCTAACGGTCTAACTAAAGGCCGTTAGAGTCCTATTGACAAGAAAGTAAAAAGACAAAAGACTATGCCTTAAAACATGTCATGCTTTGAAAAGACTTAACTAATCTAGTCATGATAAAATGAAGTATAGTCCATCAAGATGCATAGGTTGCAGTGAATGAACAAGAGAATATCTTTTATCTTCATTTAAGGCTAAGGACATGCATGTATGTATATACTTACTAAAACATGAAATTCAAAGTCTATGATGCATGGATTCAATCAAAACCAGAGGGCTTTTATCCCTAACATTATATTCTTGCCATTCATGAGATGACCTACCTCTTTACTGGGCCTTCAACTTCCAATTTGGGACTACAAGACACGCCCTAGTTCTTTCCTTCCAGTGAGTTTTCAGCAACTTCACGTCGCTCTAACTTCTCAATCTCTTGACCTAAGGACGTGAAATTTTGAGGGTAAGAAGGTGAAACTAATGGGAACAGAAAGTTCTACAGACACTTAGGGTAATTACCTCATTTTGGTGCTCTAATCTCCTGATCTTCAGCAAACTTTTGCTCAGATTCCTGGGTTGCTATGGTCGAACCAACAACTTTGGAAGCTTCAAACTTCTTGTGTAGTTGATCTCCTAGCACGAAATTTTGAGGAAGATTAGTCCTATGTATAAGGAATAAAAAGTTCTAAAGAACTTACCCGAAATACTATCTCCTTACCTTAGTTCCACGCTAGCCAATGTAAGGGTTGTGCAAGTCAAAACTAGGGTCTATTTATAGGGTTTTGCTAGGGTTTTATGGATTAGATCGATTCCAGAGTCCTTGATAAGGCTTAGATCGACTTTAGAGAGTCCCTAACACATTTACTAGTCCTCCCATCTCGATCCCTAAGATATAAACTAGTAAAAATCTAATCTTTTTTCTTGTTCTTCCATTCACAGAGCTGACAAAGTATAACGGTCCAGTCTTGGTGCGTTACATGTCTGTGGCGGTCGCACGATAGACCGCTACATCCAACGTTCGCAGAAATCAACTTAATTCAAACTCTTTAATTGTTTTGTCTACATAATTATGGTATTTATCCTTAAAATCTGTGAATAGATTAAATAACCTTCTAGAATATGGGCCAAACTTAATGGGCTTGGTCTTTAAACCTTTTGAGTTTTATTTATCAAAGCTGGATTAATATTTTAACATAATTGGGCCTTATAATCAGTTTAATCTTTATAAATTCCTAATAAATTCTAGAAAATTCTTAAAATAATTCAGAATTTATTTATATAAATTTTGGGGCACTACATAGTGAATCGGGTCCATTCTAGAGATCAACTTAACTTCATGGGCAAGGAAATAATGTTTCAGTTTCTGAGCTACCCAAACTAATGTTGCATAGGTCTTCTCCATAGTAGTGTATTTGGCCTCTGCAGGATTGAACAACCTAGAAGGGTAATAAGCTGCCCTTTCTCGACCTTCATCATCCACTTGGGCCAGGACAGCTCCTAGGGAGTCCTCAATGATAGAAATTTATAAGATCAGGGGTTTTCCAGGGACAGGAGGTTGCAAAACCGGGGGATTAGATAGATAAACCTTCAGATCGTCATAGGCATTCTAACATTCTTCATTCCATTCGAATTTAACCCCCACCTTCAACAATTCATAAAATGGACGACACCTTTGAGAATGCTGAGATATAAATCTCTGAATGAATTACAAATGTCCAATCAACCCTCGAAGTTCAATGATGTTCTTCGGCGGGGGCATATCCATGACGATCTTGGCTTTATTAGGATCAATTTGGATCCCCCGTTTGCTCACTATGAAACCTAGTAATTTCCCTGAAGATACTCCAAACATACATTTCTTCAGATTCATATTCAACTTGTACTCTCGAGCCCTTTGCAACACCTTGGCCAAAATAGCGGGGTGTTCTTATTTCAACCTCGATTTCACCAGAATATCATCCACGTAAGCCTCCATATAAACATGCATCATATCATGGAATATTGCCATCATCGCCCGTTGATAAGTGGCACCTGCATACTTCAGAGCAAACGGCATGACCACATAGCAGTAAGTGCCCCAGGGCGTGGTGAACGAGGTCTTCTCTTAGTCTTCCGGAGCCAGACGGATTTGGTTATAACCAGAATAACCATCCATGAATGAGAGAGCTTTCTACCCGGCTGTGTTATCCACTAACACATCTATATGAGGCAGCAGAAAATCATCTTTGGTACATGCCTTATTCAAATCCCTGAAATCAATGCAAATTTGTACCTTTCCATCTTTCTTCATAACAGGGACTATATTTGCCATCCACTGAGGATATAAGACGACCCGAATAAATCTAGCCTTATGTAATTTATCGACCTCGTCTTTCATCCTCAAGGCCATGTGGGGGTGGAATCTTCTTAACTTTTGCTTTATAGGTGTCGCCCCTGGTTTAAGCACAAGTTTATGTTCCACCAAGGCGGGGTCAAGACCTGGCATGTCCTCATAGGACCAGGCAAAGGAATCGCTATACTCCCTCAAAACCTTGACCAATTCTTCTTCAACCTGAGGAGAGAGATTAGCAGAAATAAGAATGATCCTGGGATCCTCTTCGGTTCCAAGATTAATGTCCTTCGTAGGTTCATCCATTACCGTCGAGGGCTCATCGAACCTCTTTAAACCTTGCGCGTACAAGTCGGCTGTGTCATCTATGTTGCTGTCCTCACAATCGACCGGGTCTTTCTCATCCGCGATCTTATAAACACCTAGTCCGTCATTGCTTCACACCCCATCTTGCTCTACATAATCCTCTAAGACGATGGCCGTTTCTACGAACTCCGGACATCTAAGGAGGGCATGACAGCGCTGGGCGAGATCCTGGAAGAACCTATCAGGGATAGATTTGGGGTGACGCGTCATCGGCCGCGCCGCAAGCGTGGAAGGACTAGAGATACTAGAACAAGACCCTACTTTGACAAACTCTACTACCCTAGGAGACTCGACAGACTCTAATCCTAGCCTAGAAGGGACAGAATCGAACAAGCCTAATGACAGGGGATCAGGGGCCTCGCGCCCCTGATAGGAGGATAAATCAAGAACAACATTATCCTCAACTAAAATCTCCATTTTAAAATTGGCATTTTTTTTGGAGACTAGTAGAGATCACACAACAGGATGGAGAGGAGGGTGAAGGGAGGGGGAGG
The DNA here is from genome assembly GCA_022559845.1 of Amorphophallus konjac. Classification (NCBI taxonomy): domain Eukaryota; kingdom Viridiplantae; phylum Streptophyta; class Magnoliopsida; order Alismatales; family Araceae; genus Amorphophallus; species Amorphophallus konjac. The sequence goes on along the minus strand of CM040117.1, from coordinate 79,598,307 downwards.
AAGTGTAAGAGGATAGAGGGATGGAAAAAGGACATCGAAGAAAGGGTCAGAGGAGGAGAACCACATGCTTGAGAGATCACCTGGCGGGCAGCGCCCACACAGACATGTCACAATTAGAAACTCCATTGGCATATCAATCAACAAAGGATTAACCATGATAGGAGGCGAGCGGGGAACAAAGTCCAGCTTTTGAAAGAGTGAAATGAGACGGGAAAGAGACCATGAAAAAGTAATAAGTGGGCTCCCGTCTTCCTGCGGATGGTAAGCTGGCTCTCCTCGCGAGTGTTGCACGATCCGCACCTCTGGTCTTCCTGCACAGCTTTCTTCATGAAACAACTTTGCAAAATCTTCACAGAAATCATTCATATCATCAACTGGCCCCTTTGGTGACAATGGCGGGCCAGAAACTGTACAGGCAGCATCTTCTTTCTTATCAGAACGGGGCAGTGTCTTCAAGGTACCAGGCTGTAACGACCCCTTTACAAAGTGTTGGCGATAGTCCCAGGTCAATGGCCTTGAGTCTCCCAGAATTGATAATGAGGATTCTCGGTATCTGAGGCCCCTTTTGTTCATTTTTCTGCCCCTGGGGACCGGTTTGGTCCGCCCCTGTAGCTGAGCACCGAGACCCCTGCCTGGCTGATAGCCTAATTTTAATATCATATTCCATCCCTTGGGATCTCTCATCTTGGGCTTCACTTTGGTATCGATCGGTGCGACAGCCGGCTTGCGATGTGCTTAGGCCCATGGAAAATCGAGGTCCATCACAAAAATAACAGGCTTATTGCTAGGCCAGAGTGTTGGCAATATCTTGATGGAAATGGCTTTAACTGTCTCAACTGTGGATATGCTCTTGACCTTTACCACCCGCCCTTGAAATGAGAATTTAAGGCACTAGTGGGCGGTAGACGGCACAACATGGGGGTTGTCAATCCATGGACGACCCAGAATAGCCTTGAACATTGGGTCAATGTCCAGTACATAAAATTCAACGGGCATTATCAGTGGCCCGAGCTCAGCTTGAATAGTTATCACCCCGTGGCACGGCCTTCTCGAGTTATCATAAGCTGCAATTATAGTTGGAGTAGGCCTCAACAAATCTTCAGAGAGGTTGCATGCACGTAGGGTGCTAAGGGGACAAACATTAATGGAGGCTCAGTGTCGACCAAAGCCACATCAATAGTCACCTTATTCAAGGTGATGGAGATGTAGAGCGACATTTGTCGTGCCTCAAGAGGTGCTAATTCAGACTCAGAAAAAGAAATGGCCGGTCCCTTAGTAAGTGTAGCCAAATTCGATGGTAGACTGTCTACTGCCATATCTTCGTTCACCAGGACTTTCTGCAAGAAATCCCGTAAACCATCTTGATGTAACTTGGACCTCTTAATCAACTCAAGCACTGAGATATTGGCCGACATCCGATCAAAGTGATGTAAAAAGTCATACTGCGTGCCAGATAACGGGTCCACCTCTTCTTGATCAACAGCCTGCGACGGAAATTGAGGGTTGGGTGCAGGTGCACCAGTGCTAGAGTAGTTTCGGTAAAATAAACGCCCGCTCTAGAGGGCAAGGTTTTGTGCCGGCACGACGTCGGATGGACTCATGGCGGGTAGTTTGATGGGCCCAACAGGGTGAACAAAGGGGGTAGAAACAAGGGTTGTAGGTGAAACAAGGGTGACGAGGGTAGAGGCAGGCTTAACGGGCCTCGTCGGGAGAATGATGGGTGAAGGGTTAGGCGCAGAGATGGCAAGGGAGGGTGCAACGGGTGCTGGCGTGAAGATGAGTGAAACGTTGGGCGATGCGGGTGGTAGAATGACGGGTTTAGCAGGTGTGGTGGAGGTCGCGGTGGTGGGTTGAAGGATAACGGGGGCAGAAGGCGAAGAGGAGTTGCGGTAGGTATGGTGGAGGGCCATGAGGTGAGCATAAGACTCATCATCATAAGACCACTCAGCGTTGGGAGCTGGGCGGTGGACAATATTGACCTGAGCTGGTGCTGGCGACTAAGGTTGCAGAGTGGGCGGATGGTTAGGCATTGGATTCTGATGAATCCCCAGATCTTGTGCAGGCTGTTGCTGCTGCTGCAGCTGCGGTTGCTGTTGTTGCTGCTATGGCTATTACGGCTACTATCTTTTTCTTTCCTTGATCTCTATAATTACTTTGTACATCTCGGCCCAGTTGATGTGTTGCCCTTCATGTAAATCATAAACGAGATCTCTAAATTGGAAACATCTTTCAATCGTGTGCCTGGGCTGCCAGTGGAAAATGCAGTATCTAGACTGGTCAACGGCCGGGTTCTAATTCGGCCGTTCCGGAGGTAGTTGCAAAGCACCAATGGACATGAGGGCAGAGAAAATATCCGGAAGGGTTTCAGGCAAGGGAGGGTACTGGGCTCTCTTAGGACCTGGATGCGTAGGTGCATAGCCGTTTGGCAGAGGGACATTATGGTATTGTGGTGGCTGTTCTGGCTGCTGAGGAGCGGGAAAGGATGGTTGGGCATTCGGTGGAGTGGGGAATTGAGGATTGCGAGGAGGCTGTTGGAAGCGAGGTGGAGCGGGTTGGTTAGGGAAACTAACAGCTTGCACCTATGTTGTGCCCATGTGGTTTTGATGATGGTTGGAGATTGTTGTGCCCATGTGGTTTTGATGATAGTTTTAATGATGGTTTTGATGATTGGTTTTGAAGTGAGTTATTCACTGTGAGTCATCTTGCTGTGTCTTTTATATGCTCGATTAATTCATGTTTTATCATGTAAGTGAATGGAGTTCATATGGCTGTCAGATAACATGCTCTACTCAATTCTGTCTACACTCTGTCTGCACAGTCTACACAGCAGTGCGTCAACTCATTGTGCTGATGCGTCGACCCTTCAGTCATATTTGTCTCTGTCCACACAGTAGTGTGTCAACGCCTTGAGCTGATGCGTCGACTCTTCAGTTCAGTTTCTTCAAGTCTATACATTAGACTGTGGCAAAGTCTATACGGCGGTCTGTGCAGCCTGTTTGATTATTGAAGTCTGTACAGCCAATGCACTTAACTCAAGTCCATACACTGGAAGCTCTTCATTTGATTGAGTCTATACATTGTCCTAGGCTAAGTGTGTACATCGTCTCATTCATGCTTTGATTAATGAAGTCTGTACATCAGTCTTCACATTTTAAGTCTGTACAGCCGTTGGGTTTGGACTCAGAGGCTGTACACTCGATTTGCCTTTGAATTGGTCAAGTGTGTACACTCCTTCACTGTAGCTTTCACGTTTCCAAGTCTACACGTCATGATGTCCATACACTGCCTTTAGGATTTAAAGTCTATACAGCCTGGCTTCATGTTCAGAGTCTATACATCGTTCCTCAAGGCTAAGTGTGTACATCCTTCCAAGCTTCAAGTCTACACATTGGGTTCTCAGGCTTCAACTCTATACATTCAATTGTTAGGCCCAAGTCTATACACTCGTTGTTAGAGGCCTGAACTTAACTGAAGTCTATACACTGGACCTTGTTTTACCAAGTCTCTACACTCGCTGCACTGTTCAAGACCATACACTGGCAGCTCGGCTTGAGTATATACATTCGTCTGAACTAAGTTCATTTACCTCTGTCTGTCTGCAGATGATTCAGGCCATCAAGACTTGGCACGTGATCCAAGAAGCTGAAATGCTGACATGTGGACACAACAGTTCAAAAAATCAAGAAAAAAGCTTACTGGATTACTCTGGTGCGTCAACGCATTCATCAAGTGGCGTCGACGTAGCAAGTTGATGGATCGACAAGGTGACCAGAGAGTGTGAGAGGGCTGAAGCCATCTAAGTTCAGATGCTGGAACACTAACGCGTCAACGCAGCATGATGAGAGCGTCGACGCAGCACGCCCATCTGCTGAAGACTTGATCACTGGATCATCAATGCGTCAACGCCACGGGTTGGAAGCGTCGACGCAGCAGTTAAAAAGGCTAGGCTATTTGTTCACTGGAACGTATCCATGCGTCAACGCCATTGCTAGACAGCATCGACGCAGCCATTGAGCCTGGTAGGCATCTAGCTCGGAGACAGTTTAGATGGTTAACGCTAGAGTTCTTAGCGTCCACGCAGCATGCAAACAAGCCGAACTTTTAGTTGCAGAAACACACCACTGCGTCAACGCTTTAACCTAGCAGCGTCAACGCAACATGTCTATCCGCCAAATACATTGATCACTGGACTGCCGATGCCGATGCGTCAACGCAGCAAGCTGATGGAGTCAACGCAGCAGACTTGAGTTTCATAGGTTGAAGATCTCTGAAGGCTGCGTCAACTCCTTAGAGCAAGTGGGTTGACGCCATCTTACTCCAGTTGCTGAGCGTACTGGTGCTGGGCATGTGATCCGAGGATAAGAATAGTGTCCAGATGAGGGCACGTGTACTGACAGCCTGCTGGATGCTGCCACGTGGTCCAAATTCTTAGAGCGGGAACTGTGGAAGCCACACGCGCCATGGCTGTTGCTGCTACTGGTATATAATGGAGCCTTCGTCTTCAAATGGAGGCTGATCGAAGAAGAAGCCTGGAGATCAGAAAGCCCTTCGATCCAGAAAAAGAAAAGAGGAAGAAAAAGAGAAGAAGAAGAAATAGAAGAAGAGTGAGCCAGCAGAAGAAAAAGGGTTGCAGAGAAGAAGGAGAGAATAGCGTGAGAGAAAACGAGAGCAGAGGAGAAAGAAAGAGAGATAGAGAGAGAGAGAGTTCGTGGAGAATAAGGAAGAAGCTATTGAAGATCTGTCCTCTGGCGTCTGGATTAAATCCAAGCCAGATCTGCTCCTTTGAGAGCTACATTCTTGTTCTTCATTTACAGCCTTCCGATTGCTGTGTATTTTCTGTTTCTTATTTTTTCTTTTTCATTTGGTTATTCTCGTTCTTTCGATTGCCCTGTTGGGAATCGGGTTCCTCCTGATGAGTCAGGAGAAGGGAGATCTGATCTCCGGTTGCAAGTAGCTGGGAGCTACTTGTGGGTTCCCTCCGGTTTGGAGGAAGGGAGGATTGGTCCTCCGATTCTGGGCTTGCGGGTTGCAAGTGCAGGGGTCCCTCCTGGTCTGGAGGAAGAGAGGTCTGCGACCTCTGGTTTCCAAGTGGCTGGGAGTCACTTGGGTGTCCCTCCGGTTGGGAGGAAGAGGGGAGGCTGTTCCCCTAGTCAAGCTGTATGGCAGCAACTGTTCGCAGACTGAGTCTGCTTGGTTCTAGCATTGGCTAGTGAAGTCTCACTCCGGTTGGGAGTGAGGGGTGGATGTAGGTCTGGAGGACCGAACCACCTAAATATCTTTTGAGCAATGGTTTGCTTTGTGTGATTGCTTCCGCTAGATGCTTGGATAGACGCGCTTCATGTGCTTGCTCATAAGTTTAATTGAATTAGTTTTATTCTGTGATTGCGTCTAGCATCTGAGTTTTTAAATTGGGCATTATTCGTAGCAGGATACATTCACCCCCCCTCTGTATCCGGGCCTAGCACCCTAACAGTTGGTATCAGAGCCGGTGTCTACATACAAGGTCTAGTGACCTGCAGATCCGATCTTATAGTTTTCGGTGCTAATTTGTTTTTAGTGCATCAATATTCCTGTTGCATTAACTGTTGTGTTCTCATGGCTCATCCTCCACTATTCAGTAGTTCAAATATTAAATTCTGGCTATATCGTATGCACAAGCATGTTAACTCTATTAATCCACAATTGTGGAAGGTTATCTCTCACAGTCCACATGAACTTCCTAAGGATAAGTCCAAGTGGACTCATGTTCACAAGTTGAAAAATGACGATAATGTGAGAGCTCTAAATCTAATGAAGGCTGCAATCGGTTCTGATGATTTTTCCTCTTTCTCAGGTTGTAGCTCGGCAAAGGAAATATTGGATGAATTGCTTCGCATCCACAATGGAAAGGAAGAAGAATGTCTCATGGCAAGAAGGAGTGATCAATCAGATGAGTCCTCATCCCAGGTAAACTCTGAGACCGAGGATATGAGTCATGATGATTTAGTTGCCATGCATGAGCATCTACTGGAAAAATATGAAAGAGTCAAATCAGAAAAGAGAAAATTGAGAAAAGAGAAAAATTCTGAAGTCAGAAGTCTGAAAGAAGAAAATGTCTACTTGAAAGATCAAAATAAAAAGCTAATGGTTCTTAATACTGTCTTCTCTGAAAGATGGTTGTCAATTGAAAAAGGAAAAACTGTTGTGAAGGAAAATGAGAACAACATTGAAATAATGGTTCAACAAGAGAATGAAACTCTGAAGAACCTGAATGATGCTTTGCAACAGCAGCTGGTTGTTTGTGAATTTGAGCTATCCAAGTATGAAGTGAGTATTGCTTCTTTGAATTCTGAGATTGAAGATCTGAAAAATTCCTTGTGAAAATTCGTTAAAGGAAAAGACAATTTGAATAAGCTGCTTGGTTCTAAAGTAAATTTTCAGAAAGAAGGACTTGGGTATGTGCATGTTAATAAGAAAGTGAATGAAAAGAAGAAGTCAACTGTATTCGTGAAAAGCTCTGAACAAGCTAATCAATCTAGTTCTTCTATTTTTCAATTCACTACTAAGAAGGCTGAAAATTCAGATAAGAAACAGAAAAATACTCAAAAACAAAAGAAAAATGCTGATTTGGATAAGTCCAAATATGTCTCTGATTTACATGTGCATGCTGCTCACTGCTCACACACACATTCACACTCTCATGAGAATATCAATCTTGTCAAACAAGTGAATGTGAATAAAAAGACTATAACATGTCACTATTGTGGGAAAGTTGGCCATATTATGCATAACTGTGTAGCATTGATAAATGATGAAAGAAATGCTGTTAGAAAGTATCCTAGAAATCATCTTAGGAAACATTCTACTGATCAAGAAAAGAAAATTCAATGCTATTGCTGTGGGAAGTTTGGTCACATTGCTGCCTTCTGTTGGCATGCTCAGGGTAGAAAATTCAATTCTAAAACTGTTAAATTCCCTGCCATTAACAGAAAGTCTCATGCATGCTATCACTGTGGGAAGACAGGCCATAGAGTTGCTGAATGTTGGCTGGCCGGTCTTGGTAAACATAATTTCTATTCTGTTAACAGAAAGTTTCATACATATGCACATAGAGTTCATGCAAATAAAAATGTGCATAAATCAAATCTAAAATCTGGTTCATTGTATCATCATAGTAAACAGAACTCTCTCTCTTCCAATGAACTTCATGACAACAGTAATGTGCATAAGAGGAATTTGAAATCTACTAATTCATGCCATTGCTGTGGACAAATTGGTCATTCAATATATAATTGCTATTTGATGAAATCTGAAGACCTTCATGCACGAAAATTGTTGAGAAAACCTACTAGGAGTGTCATTGTTAATTCAGGACCCAAGACTTCTTGGGTGCTTATTTGTGCAAGATAGTTTGCTAACCTGCAAGTGTGCCTTGGAAGCTGAAGAATAAACAGGGGTAAATAAACCAAGGCACTCAAAGAAAAACCCCTTCTGAAATTTTCAGGTAATTTCTCTGCATTTCCTATTTTGAAAATCATTGCATATCTGATTTGATGTATTCTTGCATATCTGCCATTTGTAGTTGTTTGATAATTGTTGAAATGCATAAACTCTGAAAACAAATTACATTCTGAAAAATCTGAACTGCATATGAATGTTGTTTGAAAATAGTCTATTGCATTGTTCACTGAAAATCTGATTTACACATAGGACTGCATGTTGAATTATCATGCATGACCTCAATGGTATATAAATGGTAAGGTACCAAAAGATAGGAAGTCTGTCTGGAGGTTCTTACTATGTGTGAGGTGGTCTTTTAGACCAAAAGCCCCGCCTAGTACCAGGGGTCACTTTGCTGGTTAGGACAGTCTGAATGTGCATGAATCAAAATCATATGTTCAGTGTCTCATGGCAAACATTGTATGTTATCAGGGGGGGTTAATTGCATATCCTTGCATAGCATTCAGTGTTGAGTTTTTGCATACATATAGTGAATTGCATTTCCTTAAACTAAAAATGCCAAAAAGTTTGTCTGAATGCATGTTGTGAGGGGGAGTCAATGCATTGCATATAGGTTGTCAAATGCATACTCTTGTGAGAATTCATTGCATACCTTTCATCATTGTCTTAGTTGACAAACCTTGATAATATCAGAAATCATTGAGCCTCGAAATCTCTCTTATCAATTGGTATCATTTGGCTTCAGAATTCCATCAGTCTTTCATGAAGATTTCAATGGACTATCTCGATAATAAATCTGAAAATTCTTGAACTAGAAATCTTCTATTATACATTTTTATGAATGACTGAAATAACTCATGTGGTTTAAGTTTAATATATTCAATGAGTTTGGCTTTAAAATCTCTTTAAAAAAAATATCTGAAGCATGTTTAATAAACCTTAACCATCTGTTTCATGTTGTGTCTTGTAAAATCTTCTGAAATCTACATTATTGAATACATGACTTTATTTGGTTAAGTACATAAAATTGTTATTGTTTTGAAGCGAATGAATTTATCTGAAAATGTCTAAAGGGTATTTTCTGTCAGAGGAATGACCTTGGTCATTGAGAAACACATGTCCAAAGGACTGTGTCATGAGGTACCATAATTAACTCTGATTAAGATTAATTGAAATTTAGGTAGAGCAATGGCATGCACACTGAGAAATACAACTCACTCATCAAGAAATGATTTACAGTGTGTCATGATGTGAAAATGCTATCTCTGTTCATATAAAGCATGACAGTTAGTCACACTAAGTGCTTAGGGATATTGGCCTCTGATCAAGGTATATCCTCTAGTTACAAGGTGTGCACTGAACTAGAGTGCTCGTAAAATTTGTAGCATGAAAAATTGTTGAACGAATTGAAATATCTAAATATTGATGCTAAAATCAAATTGCTACAACCCTAGACAAAATCATATGAGTTCATAATTGCTTGATTTCAATACTGATGCATGTAATTCCGAAAGAAGTCAATAAATTTGATTGTGTAAGAGAAAGGGAGATTTATCAAGATAAATATGAGGGCTTGGTTCATTTTTATTAAAACATGGTTTTAGATATCAATACAGAATTTTATTGATAAACTCTACATACATCATGTTTAAACCATGCTGTTCAATTAAGCTCATTCATAAGCCCTTATAATGGAAGACTTTGAAAAACTTATGTTTTAGATTTATGAGAATGACATTTCCTTGAAAATCAGATTGAATTCCTTCTGTTTGAAGCTTATCTGAAATTCTTCTACTCACTGTCCTTGGCTCATTGACCTGAACATCATCTTGTTTGCCCCTATGGTCTCCTTCTCATTCATTTCTAAGGTTCCATTTATTGAGGGGGAGCCTCCTTGTCATATGCATCATGCTGCATAGAAGGAGAAGAATTGTGCTCTTGCATTCATATCTCTGATATCTACATCTACATTCATACCCCTTCCCATGGTTTATTTTGATTATACCAAAGGGGGAGATTGTTTGCCAAAGAGGGAGAATATCATTCAATCAGTGCATGTAGATTCCTTTTTATCATCTCTAACTCATGCTTTTGCTGAAACTCCTAAAGGGGGAGAATCATGTTCTTGCAAGGGGGAGAAATTGACTGAATTTTTATACATGCTTTAATTTCTCAAACTATTTTCTTTTTGATGAAGTCAAAGGGGGAGAATAGTTTGAGTCATCAGATTGACTCACTGTGTAGTGTTGCCATCATCAAAAAAGGGGAGATTGTTGTGCCCATGTGATTTTGACGATGGTTGGAGATTGTTGTGCCCATGTGATTTTGATGATGGTTTTAATGATGGTTTTGATGAATGGTTTTGAAGTGAGTTATTCACTGTGAGTCATCTTGCTATGTCTTTTATATGCTCGATTAATTCATGTTTTATCATGTAAGTGAATGGAGTTCATATGGCTGTCAGATAACATGCTCTACTCAATTCTATCTACACTCTGTCTGCACAGTCTACACAGCAGTGCGTCAACTCATTGTGCTGATGCGTCGACCCTTCAGTCATATTTGTCTCTGTCCACACAGTAGTGTGTCAACGCCTTGAGCTGATGCGTCGACTCTTCAGTTCAGTTTCTTCAAGTCTATACATTAGACTGTGGCAAAGTCTATACGGCGGTCTGTGCAGCCTGTTTGATTATTGAAGTCTGTACAGCCAATGCACTTAACTCAAGTCCATACACTGGAAGCTCTTCATTTGATTGAGTCTATACATTGTCCTAGGCTAAGTGTGTACATCGTCTCATTCATGCTTTGATTAATGAAGTCTGTACATCAGTCTTCACATTTTAAGTCTGTACAGCCGTTGGGTTTGGACTCAGAGGCTGTACACTCGATTTGCCTTTGAATTGGTCAAGTGTGTACACTCCTTCACTGTAGCTTTCACGTTTCCAAGTCTACACGTCATGATGTCCATACACTGCCTTTAGGATTTAAAGTCTATACAGCCTGGCTTCATGTTCAGAGTCTATACATCGTTCCTCAAGGCTAAGTGTGTACATCCTTCCAAGCTTCAAGTCTACACATTGGGTTCTCAGGCTTCAACTCTATACATTCAATTGTTAGGCCCAAGTCTATACACTCGTTGTTAGAGGCCTGAACTTAACTGAAGTCTATACACTGGACCTTGTTTTACCAAGTCTCTACACTCGCTGCACTGTTCAAGACCATACACTGGCAGCTCGGCTTGAGTATATACATTCGTCTGAACTAAGTTCATTTACCTCTGTCTGTCTGCAGATGATTCAGGCCATCAAGACTTGGCACGTGATCCAAGAAGCTGAAATGCTGACACGTGGACACAACAGTTCAAACAATCAAGAAAGAAGCTTACTGGATTACTCTGGTGCGTCAACGCATTCATCAAGTGGCGTCGACGTAGCAAGTTGATGGATCGACAAGGTGACCAGAGAGTGTGAGAGGGCTGAAGCCATCTAAGTTCAGATGCTGGAACACTAATGCGTCAACGCAGCATGATGAGAGCGTCGATGCAGCACACCCATCTGCTGAAGACTTGATCACTGGATCATCAATGCGTCAACGTCACGGGTTGGAAGCGTCGACGCAGCAGTTAAAAAGGCTAGGCTGTTTGTTCACTGGAACGTATCCATGCGTCAACGCCATTGCTAGATAGCGTCGACGCAGCCATTGAGCCTGATAGGCATCTATCTCGGAGACAGTTTAGAAGGTTAACGCTAGAGTTCTTAGCGTCCACGCAGCATGCAAACAAGCCAAACTTTTAGTTGTAGAAACACACCACTGCGTCAATGCTTTAACCTAGCAACGTCAACGCAACATGTCTATCCGCCAAATACATTGATCACTGGACTGCCGATGCCGATGCGTCAACGCAGCAAGCTGATGGAGTCAACGCAGCAGACTTGACTTTCATAGGTTGAAGATCTCTGAAGGCTGCGTCAACTCCTTGGAGCAAGTGGGTTGACGCCATCTAACTCCAGTTGCTGAGCGTACTGGTGCTGGGCACGTGATCCGAGGATAAGAACAGTGCCCAGATGAGGACACATGTACTGACAGCCTGCTGGATGCTGCCACGTGGTCCGAATTCTTATGGCGGGAACTATGGAAGCCATACGCGCCCTGGCTGCTGCTGCTGCTGGTATATAATGGAGCCTTCATCTTCAGATGGAGGCTGATCGAAGAAGAAGCCTGGAGAGCAGAAAGCCCTTAGATCCAGAAAAAGAAAAGAGGAAGAAAAAGAGAAGAAGAAGAAATAGAAGAAGAGTGAGCCAGCAGAAGAAAAAGGGTTGCAGAGAAGAAGGAGAGAATAGCGTGAGAGAAAAGGAGAGCAGAAGAGAAAGAAAGAGAGATAGAGAGAGAGAGAGAGTTCGTGGAGAAGAAGGAAGAAGCTATTGAAGATCTGTCCTCTGGCGTCTGGATTAAATCCAAGCCAGATCTACTCCTTTGAGTGCTACATTCTTGTTCTTCATTTACAGCCTTCCGATTGCTGTGTATTTTCCGTTTCTTATTTTTTCTTTTTCATTTGGTTATTCTTGTTCTTCCGATTGCCCTGCTGGGAATCGGGTTTCTCCTGGTGAGTCAGGAGAAGGGAGATCTGATCTCCGGTTGCAAGTAGCTGGGAGTTACTTGTGGGTTCCCTCCGGTTTGGAGGAAGGGAGGATTGGTCCTCCGGTTCTGGGCTTGCGGGTTGCAAGTCCAGGGGTCCCTCCGGGTCTGGAGGAAGAGAGGTCTGCGACCTCTGGTTTCCAAGTGGCTGGGAGTCACTTGGGTGTCCCTCCGGTTGGGAGGAAGAGGGGAGGATGTTCCCCTGGTCAAGCTGTGTGGCAGTAACTGTTCGCAGACTGAGTCTGCTTGGTTCTAGCATTGGCTAGTGAAGCCTCACTCCGGTTGGGAGTGAGGGGTGGATGTAGGTCTGGAGGACCGAACCACCTAAAAATCTTTTGAGCAATGGTTTGCTTTGTGTGATTGCTTCCGCTAGATGATTGGATAGATGTGCTTCATGTGCTTGCTCATAAGTTTAATTGAATTAGTTTTATTCTGTGATTGCGTCTAACATCTGAGTTTTTAAATTGGGCATTATTCGTAGCAGGATACATTCACCCCCCCTCTGTATCCGGGCCTAGCACCCTAACAACCTGTTCATTTGTTTGGACTCCCTCAGTAACTGGCCCCTGAGGCTTTTTAGTGTATTTGGGCATTTGGGGTTCGAAAAGGGTGTGAATGGGAGTCTTTAAACTAGGTCTCGATAAATCTAGCGCTACTATACAACTTATGCATCCTAGCAATGTCATTCATGGCCAAAATGTTCCAAAAAGTAGGGGTGGCATTGAAAATGAGGAGCTTAGCCTTCTCCTCCTCTAGGATATGACTAGGTACACGGGCAGCCATCTGCCTCCATCTATCAGCATATGTTGCAAAGTCTTCATCGGCCTTCATCTTTTCAGCCACCAAATCAGTAAATGAATATTCCGGGCCAACCTGGTCTTGGAATCTCTGGATGAACTTTTCTTTGACGACTTTGAAGCTCTCCGCATCCTCTAATGGTAAAGCATAGAACCATTCCAAGGCAACCATGTCCAATGAGCGGCGGAATAAATACGCCATGAGGCAATCATCATACTGGAATTGCGCTGACTCATATAAAAATTCCCTCACATGGATATAGGGATTACCATTCCCATTGTACTTTTGGTACGTGGGGAGCTCTGATTGAGAAGGGAAACGAATGTTATGGAAACTGGGAATTGGGATATCAGCCAAGGACTGTGGGTCGACATGCTTTTGGAGGAGGTCAAGCTGTTACTGCATGGTAGCCCACTTATCGAGGAGCTCCCGTTCTCGGGATGGAGAAGGTAAAACGAGAGGAACGGACCCGGTGTGAGGTGCCGAGGGATAGGTAGATGTAGGGGGAAGCCCATAAGAGGGATATTGGGCCAAGGAAGGACACATACCCGTGTAAGTTGAGCGGGTGGCCCCAGCCTGAAGGCACAAAAGGTCAGCCGGGGCCACAAGGGCCTGCGGCATTGGTGGAATGGACCCATAAAGATCGATGTGGGAAGATGGGAGGGGCCCGGTATTCCCTTTGTCAAGAATTTGATGGGCCGAATTAGAAGACTGACCCGCCTCGGGATTAGAGAAACGAAGAATTCTAGGTTGGATCGGGGTAAGATCAATTGGAGCAGCAGAAGGGGCCCCTGGCCCATTAGCCATGGACTGGGAGGCGGAGGTATCCGAAAGGCCTTGCGAAATAGAAGGAGATGGGGCACCTGACCCCTGCAAAGTCTGATAAAGGGCCTGAAGCTGGGCCGGATCCAGCTGGGCCATCATTTGAAGGATCTGATTTGCGGAACCTTGAGCAAGAGGATTGGAAAGGGAGGGTTGACCACGCTCAGTGGCAGCAGATAAAGGAGGGGCAGACCCCTGAACAATGACTCGGGGCGGGTCCTCTAGAAGGCCCTGAGGAAGGGAGTCCTCACGGAGCTGAGAGAAGTCATAAGACGACATGGTGGAATCAACAGTGGATTAAGGTAGGAGATGAAATGGGAACTGCCCCTAGAAAAATATCTTATAGGTGGGAAGCAACCCCACAATTTGTGTTTTGTTTTAAATTCTTCAATATGAGCTAGAACTAACTGTTGTGATATGTAGAAGAAGATTTTTATACGAATAATATCCAAATACCAAACCAAATACAAAATGCGCTCATGGTACCTAACACAAAGATGACAACACCAAACAATAAGCTCACCTAATGGGATGACTAACAAAGATGCACAAACAAGAGAGGGGATAAGAGGCAACCAAAATCAACCAAGTTAAAATGATGCACGAAATTTTTATATTTGTTTCCTCTTTCGGAACCTTAGTGATTTTAATTAAATCAATGTTCTCTCCAAAATAGGATTCCTAATAGGGGTGAATTGGGGACTTGGTTGACTCTATGTGCGAAGTCTCTCTCATGGATGCAACCTAGACACAGGGTGGCAAAGGTACAACCTACCCGACGTCCGTGTGAAAACCCACGGCTCACAGGGAATAGGATCACTTAGTCGACTCCAAGGAATATGGAGGCGAGAGGATCTCCTACCAAGATAGGTATGCAACTACTATGATAAAATGTATGATCCTATGTGCATCGTAGTGCATGCAAATTCTAGCCTAAGACTAACAAATAATGATCAAACAATAACAAAAATATGCAACAATAACATGGGTATAAATGCTAATCTAGGGGGAGACAAACATCACCTAAGATAAGTAGAACAATGATGCACAATAAAGCACAAGTATTATGCTCAGAGTGCATAGTAACAAATTAGCGGTCTAATGGGAGACCACACAGAGAGGGAGACGGTATTGGGAAGACCGCAATAAGCCAGGGAGCAGTAAACACAAATGACAGTGGCTAAATTGAATAGTAACGGGACACTCTTACAATGTCGATGTCAAAGAAAGAATCGCTAAGAAACTCAAATGGTCCTGGGAAGACCGCAATAATCCAAGAGACAGTAAGACGGACAGAAACCACACTGAACGTTAATAGGATTCACAAAATGTGCACCTGAGTGAGGGAGGCGGTCTGATGAATGGTCGTAACCTGCATAAAACGGCCCTGTCGGGACCACAAATAGCCAGAAGATAGAAAATAGTAAAAGACAGAAACTCACCTAAGACGGAACATGGTGGTCTATCAACCGGCCGCTGGAAGTATTTGAACGGTTCATAGAGGACCACAAATAACTCAGAGAGCAGAAAATGACAGAAAGTGACATTGAAAATCCGAGAAGACTTAAAAATGACTAAAATAAGCACAGAAAAGCAGGTCAACAATGTTAAAACACGACGGGCATAAGGTGTCCCACCGTGATCGCCAAAAAAAGTAAGTGTGTTGATATTGTTTTCCAAAAGATGAGTGTGGGTGTGAATGAATGACTAGTGTAATATCTAATAGAGCATGGAACAAAGCAAGCAATGCAACGATACCATCACCTCAAGATCAACACAACCAAATCGTGATTGCCACCAAAGTAAATAGTGCAAGAGGAACGCACTATGTACCTTAGAAAGAATAGATGGATCAAGACACTCGCCAACTAAGATAGCTCTGGTGTAGGAAGAAGACGATCCTCTATGGCCCGCAAGCCTGAGGAAGACGGTCTCACGGCGGTCGCTAAAGTAGGAAATGATCGGACGACAGGCCGCTATCAGCACCAGGACAGAACATGGGAAGAAGGCACGGGCACATAAATTAAATGGTCTTCGATCAGCCGCAACCAGGAGGAAAACGGCCTGTGGAGGGCCGCTACTCCTGACAGACGGTTGGAGGTAGACCGCAAAGTGCTTCTAGAACCCAAACCTAGGAACTTAATCATCCACCCCGTCCAGCTGGCCAAGAGGGATGGGCCTCATGTAAAAATGACTGATGACCTGCAAGACAACACAACAAACAAGAGAAAATGACCCACATTAATTCAAGGACGTGCAATATCTATAAACAAGAACAATGAGTAAAACAAATAATTAGAAGGGTGGATACCTGGGGGATGGTGGTTTTTTTAACCCCTATGGGGCAAGGAAAACAATAGGAGGATGTATGAATGCAAGAATGATAGTGAAAAACGTGAAGAAAAATGAGAAAAAAATGAAGATGGAATGACCAAAAGATGACTAAAGACAACTAAACAATGACACGAAAATGAACAACATAATCAACTACTCCCTAGACCGAAGGCTTAAGAAACGTGTAAAGCCTTTCTCCCTGGCTGAATCTCGCTCTAGGATGTGACAGCACCTCGACGCGAGCTCCGAAATCTCCCCCTCCGCGACCATGAGCCAAGGGTTCTATTTATAACCCCTTGAAACCCTAGCTCGAGTTGGGGGCTTTTTAGCAGGAATTAGGCTTTGATTATTTGAAAAGATACGAAGGTAATATTCCCAGTCGCCAGTAGGATCAAACGGCTTGTCATTTGGCTCCAAATCCGTGGAGAAATCCGTGGATGAAGGAACCGGTTTGACCACGGATAGAGAGAGAAACGCCCGGCGACGCAGGAATCTCGGCCAATAGAAACGGTCTCTCGATAGACCGCCAGAGACGCTGAGCGGTCTATCGGATGACTTCTATTCACCTGGCTATTGGAAAATAAAAAATTGATATAAATATGCTTATTTATCCTAAAGATCGAGTCAAACCAAATCCCATTAAGCTCAGATTCGAGAAAATACGTGAGCAAGCCCATCCAGGGAGAAAATATCCATAAAATTGACCCAAAACCATCTAAAAATGTCCCAATGAATAATGGACAACTTGGGACATTAAAATAAGGGTAAGAACATGACTCAACTCAAAGGTAAGAAAATGGGTCTCAACAGATGTCTAGATAATTACATGATTGAATGTCTGGCATTAATATGGCCCGGTCTAGTCCTAGGAGGAGCACCCGAAAGTACTTGTGCCCATGGGAGTTGATTGACCATAGTGTGGCATTGCACCGAAGTACTTGTCGTTCTAGATTTGTAATGGCATTCCACATTCTCTCTCGCGTGACGTCAAAATACATGACATTACTTGACGTACTTGACTCGACGTGGTACTTGCTAGAACCTTAAATAGCCAATATCTCATGACGTTATACAATAATCACTTGCTTGATGCTCTTTGAAACTTTACTTATTCCTTTTGCTAGTAACTTCATATCTTGCCCAATTGATGTCTTGCAGTTTCGTCTTGCGATCGTTCGTGCATAGTAGTCTTGCATTTTCATGTAACATGTAATTTACTTAAAGCAAGTTTATTCTTGAGATATAATTCCTACTGAGCGTTCGCTCACCCGGTTTTATTCCAATATTTTTTAGGTAATCGGGTGGCTATTGAGACCGAGACTCAATTGGGAAGGGCAAGTGTGCAAGAGAGCTCTAGATACTAGATGACCCTTGTCTTTTACTTTTCTTGAGTCTAGATTAGCGTGGTGTCTTCTATATAGTATTCATGTCTAAGTCATGTTAGTGTGTCCTTGTCCTCTATTCCTTTTGTTTCTTAATGTTGTAATTGAGTCAATAAGTTGTAATGACAAGCTTATATAAATAAAATTTACTTTTGTCAATTTTGGTCTTATGTGTTTGCTATGATTGACACGACTGTTTAACTGTCACGTTCCCAGCAAATGACACGTTCCGCTGCTATCGGTTCAGGGGTTGACAGAGGTGATATCAGAGCTTCGGCTTTTCCAAATCCCTAGGTCATCAAGTCTAAGTATAGGTTGAGTTGTTCCGTCAGTCATCCTACAGGAATTCTGTGAGATTTGGGTAGAGCTTGGGGCTAAATTTTAAAAGAAGGATAAAATACTTAAGTTACATCATTATTAACCATCATAATTCTTGAAGCAATAATTAATCTCCCCAATTATTCTTGCAGGAACCTAAATAAATAGAGGCGTCTAAGTCGAGTTTTATTCCCGAAATGGTACTTGTAGATGTCCAAGCTTATGCGAAACTAGTACGGAGAGTCCAAATGTTAGAGAAGCCCATGGAAGAGAAAGAGAGGGTGGATGAAAAGAACCTAGCAGAGAGCGATGAAGGGAAGAACCAAGCCTTTAATTCTAGGAAGTTCACCACAGCTAAGAAGAGGCCAAACAAAAGTTGTAATTATCAAAGGTGTAAAAAGTGTAAGAAAGGGAATTGTAGGGTAGCTCCTATAGAGCCATCTCAAGAAAAGTGTAAGTATTGTAGTAGGTTAAACCATCAGTCGGAGGTTTGCTATCGGAAGACGGGAGCATGCCTACGATGTGGAAGTCTTGAACATAGGATAGCTCGATGCCCTATTCACAATCCGGAGCTTCAAAAAGAGACCCAAGCCTTAGTGGAAGCGGAGTCCGCAAAAGAAGGAACCATAGAAGCTACCCGTCATCCTTAACCTTGAGTTAAATTCTTTTACGTACATCTTAGTTCTTTTACTTGCATAACTATCTTAGCAAATGGTAGTTCCCCGTTCTAAGTAGATGGTGGTGAATTTGGGGACCAAATTCTTTTTAGTGGGGGAGGGTGTAACGCCTGGCAAATTTCAAAAAGATATAATAGTAATAATT
The DNA here is from genome assembly GCA_022559845.1 of Amorphophallus konjac. Classification (NCBI taxonomy): domain Eukaryota; kingdom Viridiplantae; phylum Streptophyta; class Magnoliopsida; order Alismatales; family Araceae; genus Amorphophallus; species Amorphophallus konjac. The sequence continues at coordinate 79,579,756 of CM040117.1, read as the reverse complement.
ATCTAGATATTAAAGCATCTCATTACAATTCTAAATCTAAAGAAATTTTGTTGTACCCATGTGGTTTTGATGATGCCAAACACTATGACTCATCTGTGAGTGATGTCATATGTGTTTATGTTGCATTGATCCATTATGGCTTGATAATGCCAAACACTGTTGTCTTATTCTACATGTGCATTTTCATGAGCTTGCTATAAAGTGTGGTACAGCATAGTGGCAAGATAGTCAAACAGTGGAGAACTGATGACAGTAAGAAATCAACAGATTGAGCTAAAGAAAGAAAGGATTAAGTCAGGCATGATCAACATATTCACATTGTTATAGACAATAGGTCCATGCATCTATTCATGTAAAATCATCAAGTCGCTGCATGCATGGGAATAGGTCAATGTGTGTTGTCTTGCTTAACAGGTCGATGCACTTGCACTCATTCTGGGCTAGAAGGTCGATGTGGCTGTAGAAGTCTTGCTATATCAAGGTCGATGCACATTGTAGTCGGGATGACGCTATTGTTCAATTGTGAGTCAGTGATTGCATTGTAAGGTTAGTGCATATACATTATCTTTGTTAGGTAAGGTCCGTCCACATATATTCATTGTGCCATGTAAGGTCGGTGCACATTCACCAACTATGACCTTAAGGTCGATGCACCTAGAATTGCATCAATAGGACCATGGCAAGCAAAAGGCACCTGTCGATGCAAGTACAGTCACGTACCTAAGCAGGTCGATGCACATACAAACTTTTTGTCTATCAGGTCGGTGCATCATTGTTCTTCATAGCTATCAAGTCAATGCAGCGGCCACGGTTAAAGCAGTCAGGTCGATGAAGCAAAGCCGTTATGGTCATAAGGTCGGTGCAGCAGTGTTGGTGATATCACTTAGGTCGATGCACTTCAGCACTTTAAGGTCAATAGGTCGGTGCACTTAAGAGGCAGGTCGAGGCAGAAGAACAAAGCTCCAACCAACAAGGTCTGAGCACTCAAGAGACAGGTCGATGCAGAATAGACAGTTCTTGCTTGGTCAAGTCGGTGCAGAAGCACAATCTTCAGTATGGATAGGACAGGTCGATGCATATTATAATGCACAAGGTCAAGGCAGCAGAAGAAATTAATGGACCCTAGTGGATGTCAGTGTACAGCCATCAAAAGGAACTTAAGGGCTCCATTAGCCAAGTCTATAGCAATTCACTACAGCAGCAGCAGCAAGCTCAAATACAGTAATTCATTTTCAGCACTGTGAACGTGTCACATAGACATTTAAAAAGGAGGAAAAATTAACATAAGCATATTAATGGATAGTATGGGAAGGGAGCATATGATGCTACTAAGGAGTGTGATCGCCAGAGGGGTTACCTCAAAAGAAGAAAGATGATCGTAGAGAATATCTTGTAAAGCGGGTGAGATGTGGATCCAACTTCCTCCTCCAACCGACCGGCTGATGAAGGGGGTTTTTATTTTTGATTACCCTCATAAGACAAGCAGAGACAACAAAAAGATGTGGATTAGCCAAAAGTGAGTGTAGTATCAATGTTCTAAAAGAATTAGCTTATCCACAGTGGGCATGAACACACATTGTGTGTTTGTTCTAAACTCCTTAAGAAGGGAGCAAAAGGTGGGGGAGAATATGAATGTAAATAAGCTAACCAAATAATATGCCAAGATGACCTTAGCCAACGCACTAAAGATGGTGATATGCAATTAATAAAAAAAATAGAGCGTATGAGAAGGGCTGGCCCCTTCTGCGCCCGTGAGCAGAAGGGAGATGACAAGCTTCGATCACAATTGCGGAAGCCCGGCGACGGCGGCGGCAGGAAGAGGGAAGCAGCAGAACAAAAGCACTCTGTATATATCAAACGATGACTGCCGAAGGAAGCTTGAAAAACCAAGATGCGTAAGTTCTCTCTCGTGGAGAGCTGCATGTATTTATAGAGATGAAGATACTCATTCTAATTGGATCAAAACAAGGAAGATGATCTCTGAACGGGGATATCCTTTCTATGATCAGTCATGGAGTTAAAACGAGGAAGGACACTATCTGGGAAGGTTGCAGGCGAAGCGGAGACGGAATGGAAATGACGACCTAGAGACGGCCGCTTGACTAAACATCGCCCCTGAGACTGCCGCTATTTCTTTAAAATTTTGGACTTTCCAGAATTTTAGAAGTTCATAATTAGCGACCACGCGCATAGGCGTTCATTAAAGCATGCCTATCCATAAGGGCGTTAATTCATAAAAATTAACTCCGAATGAAAATTGGACAGAATTAAAAACAACACCCATAGACATGGTCATTTTTTCAAGTAGTTTGAGGAAATAGCGACATCTCATAGGGCGTTATTTAAATAGCGACCAGCCGATGGTCGCGGTATCTAAAGAATGAAAAAAACTCACTTATTAAACTAGTAATGAAGTCTACTTTGGGGCATTGCATCGTGACATTAAATTTACTCAACAAAGCACTAATTTTGGCATGTCTATAGCTGCCCCGCCTTGGCGTCTACTTTGTAAGGGAGTGAGACAGAATGAAGTGTAATGGAAATGAAACAAAGGGAAATGAGATGAAACGGAATGAGGGTGAAATAGACTAAAAAGTAGATGCCAAGGTGTGATGTGACACACCTTCATTACTAAGTGTTGGAAATCTTTCCATGATTCTGAATAAAACAACTTTGGATGATTTCGAAAAAGCAACAATTGCCTGGATGAAAACTAAGCTAACAAAATGTGCGCGAGGGCACGAATGGAGAAACACCATTGGAGAGCGATTACCAGCCAATGTGGACGTGCTACAACCAAGGTGGATTTGTAAGAAAATAAATAAAAGTGGGCGGGAATCTAGTCAAAGGATACTTTCAAGGAACCAGCCTGAGCGACTTTAAGGAGATCATAGTACTCGATTCGGAATGGAATATTTCATGTCAACTCAAATCCAGAGCGAGTGACCCTCATTACTGACTTCATATGAAGATTTTTTGACGTTGAAGCTCAAAGTCCTTCATGATGCATGCTGGGCTAAAAGAAAAGGTTAAAACAAAAAATAGAAGATAATCAAGGATAATATTGCTAAGCCATCCATACTTGATTAGGAATACATATCTCTAAGTTGATACTATACCGAAGCCCGTTTATCCACGCATCAACTTAGAAATTGGAACCATCGTCCCAATCCTTGAACGATTTAACGGCCTATCCGTGCAATCAAGACTCCCTTGAAATTATCACTGTTTTTGATTAAGGGGAACTCAAATTCCAGGTTCATCAGAACCATAAGGTCCTTGATATACTATAATAGAGTAGATATCATATAGTAGAAATGCATACAGGGGGAGTATAGGGAAAGAAACGTCACCCAAGAAACATCCCGGGCGCTTTGACAATCTACATAGCTTATTCTTTTCTTGCGCTCAAAGATTATTAGTACCACAAGAAATGATATGATTATAAAAATGTGATAAATGCAGGCCTCAAATAATAATCCATAGCACTGTTTACAAAAATAGCGACCGTGTACACGGGCGCTCCATGAAGGATATATTAATTTATATGAATTTCAGACATATCACTGTTCACAGAAATGGCGACCGTATGGATGGGCGCTCCATGAAGAATATAGAAGTTCACGAAATTAAAACACATCACTGTTCACACATAAATAGCGACCGTATGGACATGCGCTCCATGAAGGAATCGTGACACTCTTACGGGCACTCTTTTAAAGAATAACAGAACAGTGGAAGTTGCTATTTTCCTGTGTTTCCATAAACCTGTGTTCTAACCAGAAACTGAACGCTCAATCCTTAACCCACTCTAACTCCAGTCGAGCAAAGATTTCTCTATCAAAAGAACTCCAGAGCTCTTAAATCAATCCAAAACAATCTTCTGTGTAGGGAATCAAAATCGGGAGTTCTTCTATTCAACAGAAAACATCAAAGAATTAACAATGGATAAGTTGATGCAACGTCCATGGAAGAAAACCAAGATGGGTTTTGCAAGGATTAATGAAATTGAGGGACACATCAGCGGAAGAATTGCACTTATAAATCAAGTAAGTGTTCAAGAAAAACCTTAGCTCTATCTATTTCTCTCTCTACAACTCTCTCAAATTCTAATGGAATCCTCTCTTTTTCTTTTTTTCTTCTTTGATTTTTAGGATTACCCACTCATCCCGAGGGCTAGGAGATACACCAAAATCCAATGGCTACCCCTTCTCCTTTCAAAAATCACCTTAGACATGAGGACTTATCTCTCTAGATGGCACCTTCTAGGACTAGTCACCCATGCTAAACAGTATAATGTTGTACACCTAGATTGGGCCGCCATAGGAGCCCTTATAGAAATATGGCATCCACACACCCATACATTCTTGTTTTCTACCTTTGAAGCCACCATACTTCTAGAGGAAACAGAGATGATACTAGGCTTGAAGAGACTAAAGTAAGGAGATGAAGAGAAGATGGCGCATATGACAAGAAGCATAAGCGCTCAAGAGATACTATCAAGCTTAATTCCAAGCTCCAACATGATGAATCAAATCTGAGCCACAAAGGGGATCAATCTGATGAAGCTTGCAGCATTGTTCTACAAGAGAATGGATCAAGCCAAGGAGGAGGATCTAGAGAAAGTGATGAAAAATTTCGTAATATGCTTGGCGGGGGCACTACTCTTCCCCTCATCGGAAGATTTCTTAGAAAAAGAACAATTAAGTGCCATTGCTAGCATATGGGAGGGAAAGAAGATTGCGCCGGCAGTCTTAGCTTATCTCTATAGCGGGCTCACCTCGGCTTCCATGGGGAGGCCCCTACACGGGTCTATGCTCTTGTTCTCTTGTTGGGTGGACTTACACCTTAAGTTTGATCCATGTGAGGAAACTCAACAAGCATCTAGGATATTTTCTAGAAGTCCACTTCACTATATGACGGGCACACTTGGATTATGTGCGAGAGTTACCAACCGGGTTCCCAAGATCAAGAAACGGGTAGATTGGCGTGGATATCTCAAGACCATGCCACAAAACGGCTTCACATGCGCACTAGGATTCCTCAAGATTCAAGACCTTTACGCACCGCTTTCGTTCGGGGTGGAGCTAAGGTTGATTGGTGCCACCGAGTTCATCCTCTACAATGCTCACCGGTGCCTCTCTCAACTCGGTCTTCCCCACCATTACTTTGAAGAAGCTTCTCATCTCCCAACAATCAAGTAGAGGGAACTATGCTCAAAGGGTGATGAAGAAGAGATCAAGACCATTCAAGCACTATGGCGGGTCAGCAAGCTACACCGGTCCGTGGAACGAGTGGAAGAAGATAGAGATCAATGGAAGGCATATGTAATAGCTCTTAGGAATTTGAGGTCCAAGGCGGCTCATTAATCTTGTAATGATGCTTTCTTTCAATGAATAAAGAGATTTTTCCTTAATTGAGCTAATGAAAGTGTTTAATAATGATCAAATACTTAAAAACCTTTGATTCTGTTCAAACACACAGACTCTGTAAGAAATAGCGACTGCCATAGGGTGCCAGACTTCTTTGAATCGTGCCTTTATAAAATGTTATTGTTACCGCTCTTCTATCCTTTTCAGTGCATTTAAAGATTAAAAATAGATCCAAACTAAACTGCGCCTTCATGCGTTGTCGTTTATTCCTAAAATAGCGGCTTCTACATCGTCGCTGTTCCATAATGACCTTTGAATCACGCATTCTTAATTACCTGACAGTTTTGATTTCCCCAATACACACAAAGAAATAGCGCCCGTCCTCCAGGGCGCTCTTTCTACATACAGCGACTAGCTTCCAGTCACCAATACTCAGCATTTTCCAAAAATGAGAAATTCCATTAAAAGACGCCCTGAAAAGCGGTCGTTTAATCTCTGAATCATGACCGCCAGTTGGGCGCTGTTTATTTTGAAACTGCAAGTGTAAAAACCCTATATCTTTCAACTCTCTCTCATTTCTAGTTGCCACTCCCTTCTTTCTCCCTCTACAACTCTCTCACCGGTGGCAACCACCTTCTCCATCTCACTCCCTCCATTCTCAATCTTTATCCGATGGCCTACGTGAGCGGTTTGAGCTCCGAGAAGAGACGGCGGGTGACAGCACCCGCCGTCATCCTCATTGACGATGCCGAACACGAAGAAGGGGAGGAGCCACTTCCCGCGGCGGTGGATGTTCCAATAGCGGAGCACGGCGGCGATGAGGAGGAAGGCAAGACCGAAGAAGGAGAAGTGGGAGAAGAAGAAGTAGATGAAGAAGGCGACGAGGAAGAAAGAGAAGGAGAAGAAGAAGGAGAAGGCGGTGGCAACGGTGGTGATGACGATGGCGGAGCCAATGGCGATGGAGGCGATGACGACGCCGGTGATGGTGGTGATGGTGACGACGGCTGCCCTCCTCACCGCCGGCCACTGCGGGGAGGGCTCATGGACCCTGCACCGAGCAAGGTGAGTGCAGTAATATTTTTTTATTTTCATTTTATTTTCTATATTTTACATATTATTGGAAAAATGCCATGATCGCCGGTGAGAAGGTAGAGAGGAAAATTGTGACCAATATGCTGGCGCCTTTTCCTGGAGCAACGACTAGAGAGGGGTCGCCACATTTTAAAATGACAGCATGCTTGACGCGGTTTTGAAAAGATTTTTTTTCTATTTTTTGAAAAATAAATAAAATGCATTTCTTTTTATTATATATATATATATATATATTATACCCTGCATCATACTGTGGAAATGGCATCCTGATCCCGGGTGTCCTAAAAATAGAGCAACCGAGCTTAGGTCGCCAATTCATAAAATAGAGGCCACCATTCAGTCGCCGTTTAAAACAATGAACTTTCTTCCATTTAATTAATATGTTGGCCACTGATATATGTTCATTTGCTTATTCATTCGTTCTTTTGTGTTACAGGGACTGATACGGACTTGTATCTCTTGGGTCCAAGTGCGAGCTACATACTATGGGCAGTCCGACTTCCAGAGGGCCAGGGTGGAGGCGATGGGCTTCGATCCCTTCCTCAGCATTGAGCCGGTACGTCCTGACCTAGTCCTTATCCATGTGCTGAGGGAGAGATGGAACAGGGCTAGCTGGGCATTCTTGATGCCCTGGGGGCACATGGTGCCGACCCTAGAGGACGTCACTAGGATCACCTGGCTGAGAGTAGACGGTGAGCCACAGGGTGGCCATCCCAGACTACGGGGAGTTAGCGGTGAGACTCTTATGTATAGATACAATGTATAAGCCCCCATGCAGGTTGATCAGTCGCACAGATCTGACGAGAGCTATGGGGTTGGGAGACTCTCGACATAGGTCAGGAGAGTCTCTGGGTGAGTACGCAGAGCGGCTGATTGAGAGAGCCCGAGCTGCATACTGCCAGGATCAAGCTCAGAGAGAGAGGGCAGACATGGATCTCAGGAGGTTCTTGTTTCTGATGCTTGGGAGGTTGCTGTTGTTGAGTAGTGGTCAGCAGATCTAGAGGGGAGGGGTGAATAGATCTGCCCCTCTTTTCACAATGCAACCCTCTATATAGCTAGATAATGATAATAGCAACGGAATATAACTAGCTAAACGAAGAACACAGTGATTTACTTAGCAAGATGATTAAGCAATATAGATATTGAACCTAAGCATGCATCTAACACAAAGCAATCGCACAAGCAAACCACAACACACAATATTTTAAGGTGGTTCGGACTGAATCCCCAGTCATACGTCCACCCCTCACCAAATCCGGTGAGGCTCCACTAATGCCACGCACTGAACCGTAAATTGGAAAGACCTCCGATTGCCTTCCTACTAACCACCGGTAGGGACGTCAACACTGCAGATCGGACAACTTCCGATTGCCTTCCTACTAACCACCGGTAGGGACGATCTTCAGTTCCAAATGTTTGAATGAAATGGAAAATGAATAAGATATGAAAACACTCAAACAAGATATGAAATATGCTCAAAGAGAAAGGATCTTGTCTGAGATTGCTGGGGCTTGAATCTTCTTTTGAAGTAGCATGAATCACTTGGAGATTTGATGAAGAGCTTCTTCCCGGAGTATTGTTCACAGCTACAGTACTCGAACTCCTCTCCCTTGAACACACCTTTGTAGCCTCCTTTGATCTCCCTTATTATCCTTTCTTGCTTCTTCTCTTCCTTGAAGGTTGCTAGATTGAGATATGAACTTGAATCACCTTGAGTTGATGGAGAGAGTGTTGGATGTAGCTTTGATCTTCCTTTTGATCTTCTTGAGTTGATGAAGAAGAAGAAGGATGCAGTTTAGATCACCCTTGATAGCCTTGATTTCTTCTTCTTCCTTGGAGGTTTAGATGGCTTCAGATCTGGACTTGAATCACCTTGGATGGATGAAGAACTTCCTCCCGAAACACTGTTCACGGAGGTGCTACAGTACATCGAAAATGGCCTCCCTTGATCTCCCTTGAAGCCTTGAAGCATGAGGGTTTCTAACCCCTCATGTGTTGGTTTTATAACCCTTGGAATGGTCCTTGGACACCCCCCAGACCAGATCCACAAATCATGGGAGATTAGGTGAGTTTTGATTAAACAAATACATGGAAAGGGGTTGGCCACGAGGTGGAATTCGAAGTCAAACATGGCTACATCGGGGCTGGCGGTCGACCGAAATTCATTGGGCGGTCGACCGGAACCTGCAAAATCTCCAACTTGTCGGTTCTAGGAGAACCGATCGACCGGAAAAGTAGGGGCGATCGACCGAAATCTGTAATTCCTGGAGTGTTTCATTTCTGGAAGAACCGGTCGACCGGAAAGGCAGGGGCGGTCGACCGAAACCTGTAAAACGTGGAATTCTTAGGCTCTGGCAAATCTGGTTGACCGGCCAAGGTGTGTAGGTCGACCGGAAACACCTATACCTGTAAAAATGAAGTGTTAGACCAATAAAACATGTTCATAAGTCAAGATATTCATGTCCTCATCAATTTCAATCCCCGCGACCTGACCGCGCAGGTCGATCCGCGTGCGAGGGCGTAACATTGAGCTTTCACTTTTGCCATTTCCACTGAATTCATTCGTATCTATCATGAACAAAACATCGCGTGTGTCAGTCACATGAGAGTGAAAAGTATCAATGACTAATAGTCTTTATCCATTATCAAAACCAAGAATACCACAGAACTCATATGACCATAGGATGATGTCGAATGACCCAAGTGACCACAGGATGACTCAAATGACCATAGGGACACAACAGCTGCTGGGGACAAAGGGGGATGACATCAACTGCAGATTCCTGAGCATCTTAGAGGACTTAGAGAGAGTGGGGCGGTACGCTTGGGGAGCCGCCCTGCTGGCGCACCTGATAGCCGATCTGTCCACGGGGACAGGTCGTGAGACGACCGTCAGCGGCTTTTCACCTTTCTTTCAGGTATGCATTTCTTTTAAGTTATCGTCTAAATGATTGTGATTATGATTATGATTATACATGCGACTAATGAATGCTAATGAATGCTAATGAATGTAGGTATGGAATCATTTCTACATGTCGATGGATCGAGTCGCCCCCCGACCAGGAGAAGAGGCTGCCTAACCCTTGGCTCGACGGTGGCTATTGTTCGCGACTAGAGCACCTCACGCCTACGAGCTGAGGGTTCTGCGATGGGAGTTTCGAGACTACCCCCCTTCACTTGTACGCGTGTAAATATGATGCATTCTACTCCTTATTATTTCCTGCCATATAAATGTGATAATATGATGATATACATGCAGGTTGTGTGGAGACCGTATGAGGGGATGCCTGATGAGGGCCAGCCGCGGGTCGTAGCGGGCCGACCTCACTTTGGGCGTGACCTTTGGGTTCACTGCCTGAACGAGATCGAGCCGCTACGGCTCAGGTTGGTGATGAGGACGCTCGACATACACCAGGTGTCACGCCCCGAGCGCGGAAGGTACCCGGAGATGCGCGACAAGTTTATATCAATCATGTCAATCAGCGTAGTAGTGTATTCGACACAAAGACAGAGTGCACAAATATAAAGATAACCCAATTCATTAATTCCTTTAATAAGAATATGTCTATTACAAACCCTTGCAAATACTAGACTCAATAAAATAAAATACAACGCTTGACTCAAGAAATATAGAGAAAAGATAGGACTAATTGACGCTTGAGTAGCTCTAACTCTTTCACTCTTGACCATCCCCTTCAGATTGAGTTCCTTCATCGTCGGACTTACTTGAAAAGTAGGGAAACACTAAGTGAGCGAACGCTCAGTAGGAAATTATATCTCAAGAACTAGCAAGGGGTTTAAGTGATTACATCTTTCATGAATGCACTATAACTATGCATGCTCGCATAAAACGACAAGATAGAGGGAGTGTATAACAATACGATAGCAAGAAGAACTAGTCATGAACTTTCAAGAACTTATATCAAAAGATATCAAGAGATTCAAGCAAGTAAACTCATCATGTCACGTTGGAATTTGGCTATTTTGTTTCAAGTCAAGCAAGTATACAATTACCCTTTCTCGGGCCACGCAAGTCATGTAATATCAAGTCAAGTACAAGTACAAGATTTGTGGAATGTTCAATCAAGCTAGTCATGCACTTCGGTACAATGCCAATACCGTGATCAATCAACTCCCATGGACACAAGTACTTTCGGGTGCTCCTCCCAGGACCAGATCGGGCCCTATATGCGCAGGCATTAATCATATATTTTAACATCCACTTTTCTGTATAGCCAATATGGGATTTCAAGAATAAAGCTTGTAGACATGTAGGATAAACTTGGATAGAATAGAGTTCAAAAATATGACACTTGACATAGAATGACGATAATAACGGTACAATCACGATTATCGATAAAACTAGGTGGAATTGGTTCCCTAACTTGGGTACCATGACAAACAAGTATGGACATTCTTTATATAGAATTGAGGTCCACAAGAATATCAAGTTTAATATAGAATTGGGGTTTACAAGAACATCATGACAATGTTGATATAGAATTGGGGTTTACAAGAACAGCATCAAATGGCATGATAACCTCATCCCATCAAGAAAGTTCTCATGATACACACTTTGCATAACATGTGGGCCGGTATACCATGTTTCTTTAGAGTGACATGGCAATCAAATAATGTAATGGGTTTTTATGGTACAACCAGCTCAGTCGGCCTTGAGGGAATCCAAGGCTACGAGGAGACTTACGGAGGTCTCTATGACTAACTTGCTAGTCCAAAGGAACGGAATGTCCAATGGAGAGCTTGTATGTCAATGAGAATTGAGGGTAGTGCGATAAAAACATCATGAAACATGGGACTATATTCACGGACTGGAATATAGTACCGATATATATATATATAACCCTTCGGTTGACAGTAATCAGTGTAAAACAGTAATACAGAAAATAGCGACTTAAACTAAGTCATTAATTATCCAATTAACGCCTTTCTCAGGGGCGTTTATTCACAATTTGACGACGTATACAGCAGTCGTCCATTCTTTATTTCTATTTTACCAAAATTTCCAATATTATGGAATTTAACAAAAACGCACCCTGGTCAGGGGCGTTACCTTTCAATTTGCGCCCTGATCTGGGGCGTCGGTTCAATAAGAAACGCCTTTGTGCAGGTCGTTAATTCAATAATTTTCCAAATTTCAGATATTAAAATTTCAGGAAATAGGTACATAGTCAGGACCAGAAAAATAGCAGGATTCAATCAGGATGAACATGCATTAGATTAGGTTCATGGTTTCATAGATATAGAATTTTAAACATGGGTAATTATCAATTTATGTGAAATTGACGACTCCTAGGTAGGGCGTCAAAACAAGAATTAGTGCCCTGGTGTGGGTCGCTTATTTTAAATTAACGCCCTGGTCAAGGGCGTTGCTTTGAAAATTGCATAGAAACAGTTGAAACCACAATAAAACTATATGCATGGAGGATCGATGATATTATTAAAGATATTAAGCTAGTTTGGGCTACGTTCTTAAGAAAACCTACCTGATTAAGGTGATGATTCGTGGAGAAAGTCGAAGAACAACGCCACTCTGTTATATACAGAGTATTCTGGGATTTATCTGATCAGCAGGTACCGAGATATAGAGGTTGAGAGGATGTGATTCCTACGCGTAGCTTGCTTTGGATGAAAAATCTCGTTCTTCAGTAGGTCAAGAAGCTTTCCTACAGAGAAATAAGATGAAGAATCATTAGTTTTTTCTTCATAATACTTAACTGAAGGCAAGGGAAGAAGAACGATGTGGACGAAGAACCTACGATCTTCTCTTTGACAAAAGAGTTACTACCTACTGTAGACTTCCTACATGAAATAAGATGAAGACATTAGTTTTCTTCATCATACATAACCGAAGGCGAAGGTAAAGCAAATGAAGAACAAACTTACGTTCTTCACGGATGACAGCAGCAACAGAGCTTCGACCAAATAGATTTTAGGGTTTTATGGACAAGGATTATTTATAGGATTTTGGGGATCATAATAGGGTTAGAGTTGTATTGGAAGTAATACTTCCATGACAGAGTCCTTACCATATTCCAACTTCGACGTAGTTATCTAGAACTTGCCCTGGATAGACTCCTGGGTCGAACGAAACTCGATCTGAATTAACGTCTTAAGTGAGGGCGTCGAATTTAAATTGACGCCTTTTCGAGTGTCGTTACTTATGTAAACGCGCCCATGTAGAGGGCGTTTCATTTCTTTTCCTTAATTTTTATTTTTCCCGTCGTTTGAAATTTGACGCCCTATTGTCTAGGCGTCCCTTTTAAATTAACGCCTTATACAGAGGCTTTTCCTTTTGAATCAGCGCCTTGATAAAAGGCGTTATTTTCCTCTTGATCAATGATTTACTCATTTAGGCTCTTGGTCATCTATTTACTTATCTTTTATTTTTAATTTGATTTATTAAAAAAATCTTATTTTTATTAGGGTTGCTACACCCTCCCCCACTTAAAAGAATTTGGTCCCCAAATTCAATAGTATATATAAGTGGAGAGTGTAGAATATATACCTTAAAATAATTCTGGAAATCGCTTCCTCATGGATTCCTCGGTCTCCCATGTAGCTTCATGTTCGGAGTTCTTATTCCATTGTACCTTAAGCATGGGAATAGCCTTATTCCTTAGGGTACGTACTTCACGATCTAGTATCTTCATAGGCTTTTGCTCATATGTGAGATCCTTTTGGATCACTAAGTCTCCATGATCAATAATATGCGATGGATCGTGCACATACTTCTTCAACATAGATATGTGGAATACATTATGCACTTCAGACAATTGAGGAGGCAATGCGATGCGATAAGCAACCTCGCCAACTCTTTCCAATATCTCAAAAGGTCCGATGAACCTTGGTGTAAGTTTGCCCTTAACACCAAATCTCCGTATGCCACGTCCCGGTGATATCTTGAGAAATACATGATCTCCGATTTAGAACTCAAGATCTCTCCTTCTCGTGTCGGCATAAGCCTTTTGCCTAGACTGAGCAACTTGCAGTCTTTCTCGATTCAATTGTATTCTTTTAGTGGTAACCCTTACCATGTCTGGACCTAGCAGTTGTTTCTCTCCAACTTCGTCCCAGCATAAGGGTGATCGGCAACTCCTTCCGTATAAAGCTTTGAAAGGTGCCATTTGTATACTTGCCTGGTAGCTATTATTGTATGCAAATTCCACCAACGGTAAGTGATCATGCCAGCTTCCATCAAAATCAATGATGCAAGCTCTGAGCATATCTTCAACCACCTGATTAGTTCTCTCGGTCTGACCATCCGTTTGAGGATGAAAAGCTGTACTAAAGTTAAGCCTTGTTCCCAACGAATGTTGTAGTCCCTTCCAAAAATGAGAACTAAAACGGGGATCTCTGTCAGACACGATTGAAACAGGAATACCATGTAATCTGACTATTTCCTTGATGTATAATGCAGCCAAAACATCAACTGACCATCGGCTCTTTATTGGCAAGAAATGCGCCGATTTAGTCAATCGGTCAATAATAACCCATATTCCATCATGTCCTCCTTTTTATTTAGATAAACCCATAATGAAATCCATGCTAATATTCTCCCACTTCCATTTGGGAATATCTAGAGGATGTAATTTTCTAGCAGGCTTTTGGTGTTCCGTCTTGACCTGTTGGCAAGTGAGACAGAGTGATACATAGTCTGCTATTTCCCTTTTCATGTTGGGCCACCAAAAATTCCTCTTCACATCTTGGTACATTTTGGTTGATCCTAGATGAATCGTGTACCTTGATCTATGAGCTTCATCTAAGATCTTCTTCTTTAACTCGAGACAATCCGATATGCAAGTTCTATTCCTGAACATTAATCTTCCTTCACAAGTTATTTGGAAATCAGATTGTCCTTCCAGTTTGCCTTTGATCTCTACTAATATTGGGGCATTATCTTGAAGCGCTTGTATTTCAGATAATAGGTCTGGATGAATGCTTATATGAGATAATGTGACACATTGAAAGTCTGTGTCCATGTTTATATTGAGTTCAGAGAATTGCTCCAGCAATTTCATTCTTGAATCATACAATTGGCTAACAGTGCTCTCGGCTTTCGACTAAGGGCATCTGCTACATGGTTACCCTTTCCGGGATGATATTGTATATTGAAGTCGAAGTCCTTGAGATATTCTAGCCAACGTCTTTGCCTCATATTTAGTTCCTTTTGTGAAAAGAGATACTTGAGACTCTTGTGATCAGAGTATACAGTAAACTGTACTCCATAAAGATAATGTCTCCATATTTTGAGTGCAAATACCACCGCGGCCAATTCTAAGTCATGGACGGGGTAGTTCTCTTCATGCTTCTTCAATTGACGAGAAGAATAAGCTATAACCTTTCCTTGTTGCATTAGAACACATCGAGGCCAATGCCAGAAGCATCAGTGTATACCTCGAATTTCTCTCCTTCCATTGGTAAAGCTAAGACAGGAGCTGTAGTAAGATGATCCTTGAGAGTTTGGAAGCTTCTTTCACATTCCTCACTCCATTCGTAACGGATCTCCTTGCGAGTTAACCTCGTAAGTGGTACGGCGATCTTAGAGAAATCTTTGATGAATCGCCTGTAATAGCCGGCAAGACCTAAGAAACTTCGGATCTCGCTAGCATTGGTTGGTCTTTCCCAATTTCTTACAGCTTCAACTTTTGATGGATCTACTGATAAGCCATCCTTGGATATAACATGTCCGAGAAAAGTTACTTCTTTAAGCCAGAACTCACACTTGCTGTGCTTGGCATATAATCGGTTTGTCCTTAATATTTGTAATGCAATCCTCAAATGCTCCTCATGCTCTTCCTTAGTCTTGGAATATATTAATATATCATCAATGAAGACCACCACGAATTGATCTAAATAAGGTCTGAATATACTATTCATTAACTGCATAAAGGCAGCAGGGGCATTTGTTAGTCCAAAAGGCATAACAACAAACTCATAATGGCCATACCTGCTTCTGAATGCGGTCTTATGAATGTCATCATCCTTGATCCTTAGTTGGTGATATCCTGACCTGAGATCAATCTTTGAAAAATACTTGGATCCAGATATTTGATCAAATAACTCATCGATTCTCGGTAGTGGATACTTGTTCTTGATAGTGAGATGATTCAACTGTCGATAGTCGATGCATAGTCTCATGGATCCATCCTTCTTCTTTACAAATAGCACAGGCGCTCCCCACGGGGAAGTACTCGGTCTAATGAATCCTTTCTTAAGAAGTTCCATCAATTGCTCCTTTAACTCCTTGAGTTCGGCAGGGGACATTCTATAAGGTGTCTTAGAAACAGGTCCAGCACCAGGGACTAAGTCGATGGTGAAGGCCACTTCTCTTTGTGGGGGTAATCCAGGCAAGTCTTCCGGAAACACATCCGGAAATTCTTGTACCACCGGAATGTCTTCTATCTTAGTTTCCTTAGCCTCCTTAATCGTGACGAATGCAAGGAAAGATACACATCCTTTCCTAATGAGCTTGCTAGCTCGGAGAGCCGAAATAAGAGGTGACTCGCTCCGACTCTTAGGGCTAGAATAGACTAGTTCTGGAAAGTCCTTGAAAGTAACCTTGCTATTGCGGCAATCGACTGTTGCCTGGTATTTGGATAACCAATCTGCTCCCAGTATGACATCATACTCCTTTAGATCTAAACATATGAGATCGATAGGAAGATTTCTTCCTTTTACCAAGACTTCACAGTTTTGATAATGGTGAGTAATATCGGTTTCGTTTCCGAGAGGAGTAGATAAAATTATTTTCATCCATTCCGGTTCCATAGGTAGTGGGTTAGCAAACTTCTTGGAAATAAAAGAATGTGATGCACCCGTATCAAATAAGACATGTGCATACTTGGAACAAACTTTCAGTGTACCTTCTACTAGTCCGCCTTCTTCTTCTTCGGTCTCCTTAATTGCGTGAAGACGAGCGTTCTTGGTTACCGGGCGCTTTCCGTCACCGGTTTGATCATTAAGTAATGGGCAATCGGGAATCCGATGCTCACGGCTCCCGCAACGGAGACATGCTCCAAGTTTCCTCCAGCACTCTTCGGCTTTATGACCAGCCTTGTCACAATGCTTGCATATTATATTCGAAGGTGTAGTAGTGATAGAGAAGGGCTTGGTCTTCTTAAATTTTTGGTCTTGAGAAGAAGTACCTCCAGTGCTAGGCCTCTTCTTGAAGTTGGGTTTAAAGGAACCCGAACTTGTAACTTGTTCCTTCTTATCCTTCCCACGGATTCTATCTGATAGCTCCGTGGCATCTTCTAACAATTGAGCTCGGCGTACTATCTCTGAGTAGACCTGAATATCCATTGGTGCCAGCTGGGTAATATATTGGGGCCTGAGCCCATTTAGGAACCTCCTAGCTTTCATCTTCTCGGTGCTAACTAAGTGCTTAGCATACCGAGACAATCTAGAGAATTGTGCCTCGTACTCCACCACCGATAATGACCGTTGCTTGAGTGCGGCAAATTCGGTAGCTTTCTTTTCTTGGACTCGGTCTGAGAAATATTTATTGTTGAAATGTTCAACAAATTCCTCCCAAGTAATTTGGTCTTGATTTAAAGCAGCTTCTATTGATTCCCACCAGCATCGAGCATCCCTTTCTAACTGAAAGGTAACTAATAAGACTTTATCTTGATCCGTGCACTGCATAACACGGAATATACGCTCCGTCTCCCTGATCCAGTGCTCTGCGTCGTCCGGATCAGTAGAACCCATGAATTTGGGAGGGTTCATGTTCTTGAAGACTTGGTGGAGACTTCCGGCTCGTTGTGCACCTCCCTGTGCTACTTGTTGCAGCACTTGGGTCATGCCTTGGAGTGTACGCTGCATGTTGCGCCACTGAGCACGTTCGGCAGCCATTATCCTACAATTACAATAACTATATTAGTATATACTCGCGTTAAGGGCTTTTAAGTTTTTATGTTAACTCAACCCTTGGTTTTACCCAATCTCACCGGTTAAAGGTAAAACCTATCCTTGGACTTGGGTTTTCCTAGGAATTAAATACCCTAGGCTCTGATACCACAAAAACTGTCACGCCCCGAGTGCGGAAGGTACCCGGAGATGCGCGACGAGTTTATATCAATCATGTCAATCAGAGTAGTAGTGTATTCGACACAAAGACAGAGTGCGCAAATATAAAGATAACCCAATCCATTAATTCCTTTAATAAGAATATGTCTATTACAAACCCTTGTAAATACTAGACTCAATAAAATAAAATACAACGCTTGACTCAAGAAATATAGAGAAAAGATAGGACTAATTGACGCTTGAGTAGCTCTAACTCTTTCACTCTTGACCATCCCCATCAGATTGAGTTCCTTCATCGTCGGACTTACCTGAAAAGTAGGGAAACACTAAGTGAGCGAACGCTCAGTAGGAAATTATATCTCAAGAACTAGCAAGGGGTTTAAGTGATTACATCTTTCATGAATGCACTATAACTATGCATGCTCGCATAAAACGACAAGATAGAGAGAGTGTATAATAATACGATAGCAAGAAGAACTAGTCATGAACTTTCAAGAACTTATATCAAAAGATATCAAGAGATTCAAGTAAGTAAACTCATCATGTCACGTTGGAATTTGGCTATTTTGTTTCAAGTCAAGCAAGTATACAATTACCCTTTCTCGGGCCACGCAAGTCATGTAATATCAAGTCAAGTACAAGTACAAGATTTGTGGAATGTTCAATCAAGCTAGTCATGCACTTCGGTATAATGCCAATACCGTGATCAATCAACTCCCATGGACACAAGTACTTTCGGGTGCTCCTCCTAGGACCAGATCGGGCCCTATATGCGCAGGCATTAATCATGTATTTTAACATCCACTTTTGTGTATAGCCAATATGGAATTTCAAGAATAAAGCTTGTAGACATGTAGGATAAACTTGGATAGAATAGAGTTCAAAAATATGACACTTGACATAGAATGACGATAATAACGGTACAATCACGATTATCGATAAAACTAGGTGGAATTGGTTCCCTAACTTGGGTACCATGACAAACAAGTATGGACATTCTTTATATAGAATTGAGGTCCACAAGAATATCAAGTTTAATATAGAATTGGGGTCTACAAGAACATCATGACAATGTTGATATAGAATTGGGGTTTACAAGAACAGCATCAAATGGCATGATAACCTCATCCCATTAAGAAAGTTCTCATGATACACACTTTGCATAACATGAGGGCCGGTATACCATGTTTCTTTAGAGTGACATGGCAATCAAATAATGTAATGGGTTTTTATGGTACAACCAGCTCAGTCGGCCTTGAGGGAATCCAAGGCTCGAGGAGACTTACGGAGGTCTCTATGACTAACTTGCTAGTCCAAAGGAACGGAATGTCCAATGGAGAGCTTGTATGTCAATGAGAATTGAGGGTAGTGCGATAAAAACATCATGAAACATGGGACTATATTCACGGACTGGAATATAGTGCCGATATATATATATATATATATATATATATATATATATATATATATATATATATATATATATATATATATAACCCTTCGGTTGACAGTAATCAGTGTAAAATAGTAATACAGAAAATAGCGACTTAAACTAAGTCATTAATTATCCAATTAACGCCTTTCTCAGGGGCGTTTATTCACAATTTGACGACGTATACAGCAGTCGTCCATTCTTTATTTCTATTTTACCAAAATTTCCAATATTATGGAATTTAACAAAAACGCGCCCTGGTCAGGGGCGTTACCTTTCAATTTGCGCCCTGATCTGGGGCGTCGGTTCAATAAGAAACGCCTTTGTGCAGGTCGTTAATTCAATAATTTTCCAAATTTCAGATATTAAATTTTCAGGAAATAGGTACATGGTCAGGACCAGAAAAATAGCAGGATTCAATCAGGATGAACATGCATTAGATTAGGTTCATGGTTTCATAGATATAGAATTTTAAACATGGGTAATTATCAATTTATATGAAATTGACGACTCCTAGGTAGGGCGTCAAAACAAGAATTAGCGCCCTGGTGTGGGTCGCTTATTTTAAATTAGCGCCCTGGTCAAGGGCGTTGCTTTGAAAATTGCATAGAAACAGTTGAAACCACAATAAAACTATATGCATGGAGGATCGATGATATTATTAAAGATATTACGCTAGTTTGGGCTACGTTCTTGAGAGAACCTACCTGATTAAGGTGATGATTCGTGGAGAAAGTTGAAGAACAACGTCACTCTGTTATATACAGAGTATTCTGGGATTTATCTGATCAGCAGGTACCGAGATATAGAGGTTGAGAGGATGTGATTCCTACGCGTAGCTTGCTTTGGATGAAAAATCTCGTTCTTCAGTAGGTCAAGAAGGCTTTCCTACAGAGAAATAAGATGAAGAATCATTAGTTTTTTCTTCATAATACTTAACTGAAGGCAAGGGAAGAAGAACGATGTGGACGAAGAACCCACGATCTTCTCTTTGACAAAAGAGTTACTACCTACTGTAGACTTCCTACATGAAATAAGATGAAGACATTAGTTTTCTTCATCATACATAACCGAAGGCGAAGGTAAAGCAAATGAAGAACAAACTTACGTTCTTCACGGATGACAGCAGCAACAGAGCTTCGACCAAATAGATTTTAGGGTTTTATGGACAAGGATTATTTATAGGATTTTGGGGATCCTAATAGGGTTAGAGTTGTATTGGAAGTAATACTTCCATGACAGAGTCCTTACCATATTCCACCTTCGACGTAGTTATCCAGAACTTGCCCTGGATAGACTCCTGGGTCGAACGAAACTCGATCTGAATTAACGTCTTAAGTGAGGGCGTCGAATTTAAATTGACGCCTTGTCGAGCGTCGTTACTTATGTAAACGCGCCCATGTAGAGGGCGTTTCATTTCTTTTCCTTAATTTTTATTTTTCCCGTCGTTTGAAATTTGACGCCCTATTGTCTAGGCATCCCTTTTAAATTAACGCCTTATACAGAGGTGTTTCCTTTTGAATCAGCACCTTGATAAAAGGCGTTATTTTCCTCTTGATCAATGATTTACTCATTTAGGCTCTTTGTCATCTATTTACTTATCTTTTATTTTTAATTTGATTTATTAAAAAAATCTTATTTTTATTAGGGTTGCTACACCAGGAGTGGGTCGAGGCGGCTGAGCCTCGCGGGATCGGGCGAAAGACCCGAGGACGGACGAGAGCAACTGACTGGAGGTTGTGGTTCCCAGAGTAGTTTACTGACTGGCAGTAGGGTGGGATCCTAGTCATCTCTCACGCTCAAGATAGCTCGGCATACCTCTAGCGCTACTGGGAGACGTATGAGGGATGGCCTCAGATGAGGCTGAGAGGGATAAGTATGAATGCTTTCTAAATTTAATTTATATGCATCTGAGATATGCAAACTTAATGAATGACCAATGCAAGATGTGCGGGATGTAGCGGTAGTGGACCTACATGCCCATCTCCACAGCCTGGAGGCCCAGTTGGTGACCACGTGAGCGGATTTGAAGACTCTGGTGAGTATGCACTATTTTTGTGTTGATGATTATCTCTGAATTATGATGTTCAACCACTGACGGTGTCAATAAATGCAGCGTGTCCAGCAGGGAGTGGCAGCTGGAGGGGCAGGAGGGGCATCTAGTTCGAGGGACCCAAGTGCCGAGGTCACTGCCCTAGAGGAGCGTCTCGCGGGAGCGGTAGCACATGCCGAGGTAGCGGAGCGCAACCTAGCCGAGCGGGTAAGCATTCAAACAAGAGCTAATCTATTTTAGATATTGTGGATTTGGAACATAGAGTTGATAATTAACTGAATGATGTAGGTTGCAGAGCTATAGGAGGTGCTCACTCGGGCTGTTCTGGCTGGCACCGAGCTCACAATCCGTGACCAGCGGGTCGCTGAGTTAGAGGAGGCTGAGAGGAGGCATCGAGAGGCCAAGGTGCTTCCTCGGGACGTGATGGAGCTGTGGATCCTCTTCGACGTGGAGAGGAGAGAGCTGGCCAGGGAGAGGGAAGAGCGACAGAGGGAGCGAGAGGGACGGCTCGAGCGAGAGCTATCCGAGCTGAGACTCTGACATGGCACTGCCGAGGAGCGGGCTAGAGTAGAGGAGGAGCGCTACCGGAGAGGCCGGGAGCGAGCACGGCCGAGGGGTGGCCCAGTGCCTATTCAAGTACGAGTTACTTTCTGTCTAAAATGATATTATGCCCATATGAGATGCAAGCAAGCAAATGATATGGATAATGGATGAGCAGGGCATTCTGTCTAAAATGGCGACCCACTAGAGGGCGTTTATTAATATAACAATGACATTATGAGTTGGCGCTTATTCATTTTCTCTCTTTTCTTTCTCTCGTTTATAATAAGTGACTTAGTGAAGAGGCATTATTTTAATGAATAACGACCACTGATTAGGCGTCAATTCAAAACATTTTTTTTCTAGAATAACGACTTACCAAAAAGGAGTTAATTTAATGAATAACGACTACTGATTAGGCGCCAATTCAAAACATTTTTTTTGGGAGAGACTTAGCATGGTACGAAGGTCCTAAAACCTTACACATTCGCCATCTTAAATTCATTAATCAGTCTTGAATGATTTAACAAAGGGTCAGCGTGCTTTAGCCTGTGCTTCCACTCATAACCTTGCGCGGCCCATCTTCCTAAGTCCGTCTTTGCCATCCTTCGAGCTTATGACATACCACGGAGGGGGAAGTGAAGAATAAGTCGAGGAAGTTCACGATGGGTTTCAAAAATCGGGAAGCTTCCCTCCCCTACCCTAGTGCCTGTTGGGGTTCGGTCTTTGACTTAGAAAAATTTTTGTTGCCTTTTGCCCCTTTTTTGAGATGCATGCTTACGACCAGGGTTTTCCCTGTGGGGACTTTACCTTCTTGACATGCTTTTCTTTTGTATTTGTATAACTTTTCTGGCGCTTTTCTTTTTGAAAATAAAGACATAATTGTACTTGGGCTTTATAGTATATTGCTCCTTTTTGGGCCCTATCTTCCACCTACAAGGGCGGCGGATAGGTTTGGTAGTCCATCCCGGAACTTTACTTCCCCCTCGTGAACCGAAGAGAAGAGAACGGGTAAAGTCTTTACACTCTTAGTTTGATTTTGACTTTCCTTGGAATTTGAACCACTTGAGTCTACGAGCTAAGCGTATTGTGTGTGCAGGTGTTGACCCTGGTTAAATGATCAAGACTGAAGAATGAATTAGAGATTTTGATTGTTCGAGCTTCATGGCCCATGCACCATGCCAGTCTACAAACTTTTTACTTTTTTTCTCCTTTTTTGTTTTACTTTTTTGTTGTCCCCCCCCCTTTTTTTTCTTCCTTTTTTATTTTCTTTTTGAGACTTAAGGGTAGTATTTCTTAAGATACAATCCATTCCAAGGGTGAGCCAATTCTTCCCCTTCAGCGTTAATTAGTTTGTAAGCATTGCAAAGATATGCTTCTTTTATCACATAAGGCCCTTCCCAATTTGGTTGAAGTTTTGAACGAGGTCCACCTGATTTTACAAAGATTCTCTTAATTATCATTTCACCAACTTTGAATTTTCTCTCAATTACTTTCTTTTGATAAAAGTGTAAAAGCCTTTTTTGATATACTCTTGCATGTTCGGCGGTGGCCAGACGTCTCTCATCCAAGAGTTCCAATTGTCCACGACGTTCATCGATATAGAGCTCCTTGTCCAATTGTACTCTAAGAGAAGAAATAAGGATCTCATAAGGAACTACCACCTCCATCCCATAAGTAAGGGCAAAAGGGGTTTGCCCAGTAGTGGTTCGAATGGAAGTACGGTAGGCCCATAGAGCTTCTAGGAGCTTCTCTGGCCAATCCGTAAATTTATTAGCTTCACACGTTTTCTTGATAATTTTAATCAAAGTTTTATTTGTTGCCTCTGCTTGACCATTACCCTGTGGATAATAAGGAGACGAATGATGCAATGTAATGTCATACCTGTTGCAGAGGTCCTGAAGCTCTTGAGAGATAAATTACGGCCCATTATCGGTGACGATGGTATTTGGAATGTCGAATCTTGCAATGATGTTCTTCATGATGAATTTGCAGACAGTTGACGCTTTAATCTCCGCATAGGCTTCCGCTTCTGCCCACTTGGTGAAGTACTATGTGGCCGTAAGTATAAATGATTTCGATTTTGTGAGGAGGTTCAAATCACCAAGAGGTCTAATAATATCGAAAGCCCACATGGAGAAAGGCCATGGGGAGGACATAGGATGGAGTGAAGAAGTAGGAGAATGAATTTTGTCAGCGTGCATTTGACACGTAACACACCTTCTAACATAGATGGAGCAATCCTCTTCTAGAGTGGGCCAATAGAAGCCAAGCCTAAGAATCTTCTTAGCTAACATTTGGCTATTGACATGACTCCCACAAACTCCTGAATGTGCATCTTCCACGACCTTCCAAGATTCATCATCGTCGAGGCACCTAAGCAAAATCACAGTGAGACCCCTTCTATACATTACACCTCCAACCAGTGTGTATTGCTGGGCAACTCTCCTGATAGCCCTCTTCTCTTCGGCCGAGGCTTCTTCAGGATATGACTGATCTTGACAATATTTAGCAATCTCGTAATACCATGGTTTTTCCTCATTGTCAATTTCTTATTCTATATCTAATAGCATGACTTCCTTGTTTTCAATGATTTTACCTATCTTCAGCTTCCTGAGCACCTCCTCCTTAATGCTAAGAAATGCTGGATCCTTAATAGCAGGAGTAAGACGCTTCTGAACTATAATAGAATGGAAGTCCCATTCGGGGAGAAAAACTAATGAGGATGCGAGTGAAGCAAGGGCGTCAGCTAAAATATTCTGATTGCGAGGAACATAGACAAAGATCAGTCTCGTAAAGAGCTTGGCATAAGCAGAAGCAAGTTCCTGGTAGGGCTTAACTTTGGGATCAAGTGTTCGACATTTGGTGAGCACTTGGCAAAGAATAAGCTTACTATCACCTACAATCCGCAATTGGGTAACACCAAATCGATGAGCGGCCTCAAGTCCGGCCATAAGAGCCTCGTACTCAGCTATATTGTTGGTAATAGGGAAAGTGAGCTGAGAGGAGAGTGGAATGGTGATGACCTCGGGTTTTAACAAAACTATGCTGATTCCCCTACCATGAGAATTTAGAGCTCCATCAAAATGTAATGTCCACATGAGATCCGAAGGTTGGCTAACGGACATTAGTTCCTCATCTGGAAACTCTGAGCTGACAAGGTCAAATCGAGGAAGAGGGTGATGAGCGAGATGTTCTGTGACGGCATAGCCTTTAATCACCTTTTGCTGAATGTAGATGATGTCGAACTGAGAAAGGATGCTTTGCCATTGTGCCAATCGATCGGTCAGAACATATTTTTCAAGAAGAAACTTGATGGGATTCATGCAAGCAATGAGATGAACCTCATGAGCTAAGAAATAATACTTCAATTTCTGCACTACCAAGACTAGAGCTGCATAGGTCTTTTCCATAACTGTATACTTCTGCTCACAGGGGTTGAGATGTTTAGACAAGTAGTATGATGCCCTCTCCTTACGTTCTTCATCAGCTTATGCAAGGACAACACCTACTGAGTCATCTAGGACAGAAATATAAAGAACAAGTGGTTTGCCTGGAACTGGCGGCCTCAAAATAGGAGGGTTGTATAGATAGTCCTTCAATCCGTCAAAAGCTGCCTGACACTTATCCTCCCAATTAAATTTAACTCCCGACTTAGTAAGCTCGTAGAATGGACTACACCTTTGTGAATGCTGGGAGACAAATCGGTTAATAAATTGTAACCTCCCGATCAATCCTCGAACTTCCTTCAAATTCTTGGGAGGAGGCATATCTCTTATTGCCCTTGCCTTGTTGGGATCAATCTCAATACCCCTCTTGATAACAATGAATCCAAGCAATTTTCCTGACGAAACACCAAACACGCACTTCTTGGGGTTCATTTTCAATTGATATTCTCGCGATCTCTGTAAGACCTTGGCTAGAACCCCGGGATGCTCAATCCTTATTCTTGACTTCACTACCAGGTCATCAACATACACCTCAATATAAATGTGGATCATATCATGGAAAATAGCCATCATGGCCCTTTGATAGGTGGCTCCGGCATTCTTGAGTCCAAACGACATGACCACATCACAATAAGTCCCTCATGGTGTAGTGAAGGAAGTCTTTTCTTGATCCTCTTCAGCCAAGCAGATATGATTATATCCTGAAAAGCCATCCATAAAAGAGAGGGTCTCATACCCTACCGTATTATCAATTAAAACATCTATGTGAGGGAGGGGGAAATCATCTTTAGGACACGCACGGTTAAGGTCCCGGAAGTCTATGCATATTCTATCTTTTCCATCTTTCCTCATAACCGGGATGATGTTAGCCACCCAATTAGGATAGAGAACAACTCTAACAAATTTGGCCTTATGGAGCTTATCGACCTCTTCTTTCATTTTTAATGCCATATTGGGGTGGAAACATCTTAACCGTTGTTTGACCAGTATAGACTCTGGCTTAAGTGCTAGACGATGTTCAACAAGCACAGGGTCCAGACCCAGCATATCTTCATAACTCCATGCAAACGTGTCCTTGTATTCTTGAAGAACCTGGATAAGTGCCTCTTCTTCAGATGGAGACAAGTTTTTACTTATGAGGACAATCCTAGGGTTTTCCACAGTGCCGAGATTAATTTTCTTGGTAGGCTCTTCTACTAAGGCTAATGGTTCATCAAATCTCCTCATGCCACTGGCAAAAGCATCAACCTCATCCTCATATTCATCGTACTCTTCATCCCCCTCTTCAATAGGGTCTTCATCATTCATAATCTCATAAACCCCAAACCCTTCATCCAAAGAGCAGGCATCCTCGCATTCCAAATCTGGCAGAAAAATTGGATCCTCTATGAATTGGGGAATTTCTAAACATGCCAGGCATCTCCTGGCTAACTCTCTTCAAAACCTACGGGGAATCTGCTTACCCTTGGCTTTCTTAATAGCAACAACCCCTAGACTCTTATCACTAGAGGAAGAAGAAGAACAAATAGCCTAAATATGAGACTCTAAAGAAGAGGAGGAAGAAGAAGTGGATATAGGAGATGGTACAGAAGAGGACCCCTCATTGGAGGGGTAAAGGAAGTCCACTAATGGGCCTTGAATGAGCGGCCCTTGGGTCGGGGCACACTCATAATCAAAATAGGATGTCTCTTCAATAGAGATGAGGGATTGGAATTTTTCAATTTTGGCATTTTTTTTCATTTTCAAGGATGGCGATGGAATGAGAGGGAGGGGTCACATACTTGCTGTGAAGACCAATGCCCAAATGCAGTGTATGGACTTAGCGTGAATGCAATGCAAACACAAGAGTGTATAGACTTGATGAATGCGATGCAGACACACAGAGTGTGTAGACTTGATGAACAATGCATTCTAGGCAAAACCCTGTACTGACTTGAATGATGAAGCATACGATGCAATGTGAAGACTTTGAAGAACATATGATGTACAGACTTCGAATCAAAAGTTGCACGATGTACAGACTTCATGCGTGCAACATTGACAATGTATAGACTTTGAAATGCAACGTAGGTGAAGACCCCAATGTATAGACTTCCAATATGAATGCAACCGCTGTACAGACTTGCTCAACCAGTCTGATGTACAGACTTGGAATTTCAACAGAAGGATGTACAGACTTGGCATTTCAACAGAAGGATGTACAGACTTGGGAATGATGCATGACGCTGTACAGACTTGGAAAGTCAATCTGCTGAATGTACAGACTTGGTGGCTGAACATAGGTAAAGATAAACACTGTATAGACTTACCACCGACCAATGTATGGACTTGAACTACGTGCTACAATAATGTGTAGACTTTAAGTGCAACGCAAAAGGCTGTACGGACTTACTCGAGTGAGACAATGACCAAGACGATGAAGTATGTATAGACTTTACAGTGAATGCATGCTGAGACGCAACATAAGACGATGCAGTGTACAGACTTCATGTAATGCATGCAGAAGCTGACTAAGACGGTGCACAATGTATAGACTTGTAAGACGCTAAATGATACAGTCCAATGTATAGACTTTACTTCCTGCATGCAAGACAAGGCTGATGCAATGTATAGACTTTAGATCAAATGATGCAATGCATGAACAAGAAGACTCTGTACAGACTTCATATGATGCACTGACAATGTACAGACTTGATGAAGCATGAACAAGCCGATGTACAAACTTAGCCTGTATAGACTTAGAGCATGAAGAGCCCTGACAATGTATGGGTGATGTACAGACTTGCACATATGATGCACTGGCTAAGCCACGAATGTATAGACTCTCAGCCATGAACAAATGCAATGTACAGACATGCGAAGCTGGGGGGTCAACCCACTTAAGTGCACTGATGTAATGTATGCACATAGCAGATATTACATAGCAGATATTGAACTGAAGCAATGGATGTATAGACATGATATCTGACAGAATGCAATGCATCTATATAGAGAACAAATGCCATCAATGCGTGACAGAATGCAATGCATCTATAAAGAGAACAAATGCCATCAATGCTAAATACAACAACATAGCATATGCAAAGTATGTAATGCATCTATACTGACTCACTGTTATGAATGCACCTGTGATACTCTCACTATGTTGCTATCATCAAAACATCATAACATATGCTTGTGCCTAAGGGGCACAACATTCTCCCCCTTTTTGATGATGGAAACAAAGTGAGAGTGAGTTACTAACCAACAAAAATATTCTCCCCCTTTGACATGATCAAAAAGAAAGAAACACACGAGTGCAAAGTGCAGCAAAGATGCAGATGAACAACTCAAGACTCCCCCTGAATGAATAACTCCCCTTGAAATATTTCTCCCCCTATGGAAAGGAATATGGACAGATAATCAAAAGGTAGAGAAGGTAGGAGGGTTACTAGACAACAGCTGAAGCATTGGTTCAGAAAAAGAGCATGACTATAAACAATTGTTAAGGCATAAGAATCAGCAATATACAATCTTGACAGAAATTTAGGTTTAATAGTGATAAAGATAGAGTAAAGCAGCTGACCACTGAAAAAGAGTTTTAGACTCCATTTATAGCAATGAATCTAAGGCACATGATTTTAATAGATAAGTCAGAAATAATACCCTTTGTGATTAAGCATGGAAGTTTAAGAAAGGTAACTTGAATGTGTGTTGAGACAAATAATTTTCACTTAATGACTTTTGATTTCAAGGGTTACAGCAGTTTGTTTTTCACTTTTTCATTTTCAGAAACTGAGCTAAGTGAATAGACCAGTGGCATTTATGCTGTTGACATTAGGTGTACACCTTGATCAGAGGCAGGTACCCCCAGTTACTAGGCATAAACTACTGAATCTATTTCAGATCGAGACCTACAAGGAACTATCTTCACCTTTGACATTAAGGGTACACCTTGATCAGAGGCCAGTACCCTCCAGTTACTTGGTGAGGACTCCCCCTATAGATTTGACCCTATGAACAGAGGTAGTCTGAAGCACTTCATGACTATGAATTCTCCTACTTCTTTGGAGGAGATCACAGTTTCTCAGTGTAACTCAGCCATTGCTCTGTCACTGTGTTCAGCTCATTACATTTATGATCTTATTTACAGCTGCCCTGATATCTTTTAGAGAGATTGTTTAAAAATCAGTACACACTCTTATTCACATATTCTAGACATTTCCAGTTTAACACTTTCAGGTATTACAAAAAGACTTTTTCTATTTTAACCATGAGACAAAGATTAAGAGCTATAAAAGTTTTCTTTTATCTCAAGTTCTGAAGTGCAGACACTTAACTCTTCAATTTATAAAGGTTAAACTTTTAGTTCCTTTCAATTTGTAAGAGTAATTCTTATAAATGAACAATTGCAATAACCACAGCTCAATGCACTAAACCAGATGCATTACTGTTGTTCAGTGAAGGTTAGGGAAATGATAGCAATAGTCATTAAGATCCAAGAGCATCTGATGACAAAGAATATGAATGAATTGAGTGGGGACTATGAGGAGTGAAAAGGATTCAAAGAATTGAACTGAACTCACAGCACCCCCTGACACCATGATGTAAAATATATGCAATGCAATACACTGTTCTACATGCTGACTATGCAACAAATCTGATATTGATGACCAAGCGACAGCATACAAGCTCCCCATGTCTATATGCATGAAATGTATTGAAACCACATCACATGATATCAAAATTTGCATCCGAATATGATTCATACAAATTAGACAGAAGAGAATCACCATTAGCATGATTGTTCAATTCATATTGCAGAAGCTTCAGTTTAGCACCAACAAATCAACATGTATGCATATGCAATTTCAGACAATCATCTATATGCAAATCATGTATGAGGAAAGTTCAGAAAATCCAAACCTGACAATGATGATATGCAATCATTTCAAGTTTATGCACCCAAGTCATGAACATTTTTATCCTTTTCAGATTTTTCAACATATGTTGATATGCATTACACGACATGCAGACTACAACAATAAGCAAATGATAGTCATGCAAATGATATATGCAAATATTAGACACATGCATTGACTATGAACATGGTTGTGTAGTGCATCTAGCATCTTATGTACACATGCAATAACTGGCAAGAGAATAGCATTGAATTTGAGTAGAATTAAATTCAATAGCTGAGTCTGGAATACAGACAGATCAGCTAGACAAGAATAGAATATCAGACATCAAACAATCAAATCAACATGTCACGCCCCGAGAGCGGAAGATACCCGGAGACGCGTGACGAGTTTATATCAATCATGTCAATCAGAGTATTAGTGTATTCGACACCAAAATCAGAGATGCGCAAAAGTAAAGATAACCCAATCCTTTATTCCTTCATAAGAATATGTCTATTACAGACCCTTGAAGTACTAACTAAAATAAAGGAAAAATACAAGGTTGACTCAAGAAAATATGAAAAAGACTAGATAACACGGAAGAAGCTCTATCTCTTTCACTCTTGATTTTCCCCATCTGTTTGAGTTCCCTCATCGTCGGACTTACCTGAAAAGTAGGGAAACACTAAGTGAGCGAACGCTCAGTAGGAAATTATATCTCAAGAACTAGCAATGGGTTTAAGTAATTACATCTTTTATGAATGCACTATAGCTATGCATGCTCGCATAAAACGACAAGATAGAGAGAGTGTATATCAATACGATAGCAAGAAGAACTAGTCATAAACTTTCAATAACTTATATCAAAAGATATCAAGATATTCAAGCAAGTAAACTCATCATGTCACGTTGGAATTTGGCTATTTTGTTTCAAGTCAAGCAAGTATACAATTACCCTTTTCGGGCCACGCAAGTCATGTAATATCAAGTCAAGTACAAGTACAAGATTTATGGAATGTTCAATCAAGCTAGTCATGCACTTCGGTATAATGCCAATACCGTGATCAATCAACTCCCATGGGCACAAGTACTTTCGGGTGCTCCTCCCAGGACCAGATCGGGCCCTATATGCGCAGGCATTAATCATGTATTTTAACATACACTTTTGTGTATAACCAATATGGAATTTCAAGAATAAAGCTTGTAGACATGTAGGATAAACTTGGATAGAATAGAGTCCAAAAATATGACACTTGACATAGAATGACGATAATAACGGCACAATCACAATTATCGATAAAACTAGGTGGAATTGGTTCCCTAACTTGGGTACCATGATAAACAAGTATGGACACTCTTTATATAGAATTGAGGTCCACATGAACAGCACATCAATGGCAAGGCGTCCTCATTCTTAATATAGAATTGAGGTCCACAAGAACATCATGTTGAATACAGAATTGGGGTTTACAAGAACAGCATCAAATGGCATGATAACCTCATCCCATTAAGAAGGTTCTCATGATACACACTTTGCATAACATGAGGGCCGGTATACCATGTTTCTATAGAGTGACATGACAAAATAGTGTAATAGGTTTTTATAGTACAACCAGCTCAGTTGGCCTTGAGGGAATCCAAGGCTGCGAGGAGACTTACGGAGGTCTCTATGACTAACTTGCTAGCCCAAAGGAACGGAATGTCCAATGGAGAGCTTGTATGTCAATGAGAATTGAGGGTAGTGCGATAAAAACATCATGAAACATGGGACTATATTCACGGACTGGAATATAGTGTCGATATATATATATATATATATATATATATATATAACCTTTCGGTGGCAGTAATCAGTGTAACACAGTAATACAAAAAATAGCGACTTAAGCTAAGTCATTAATTATCCAATTAACGCCTTACTCTGGGGCGTTTATTCACAATTTGACGACTTATACCTTAGTCGTCCCTTCCATATTTCTAGTCTGCAGAAACTCAATATTATGGAATTTTTACAAAAACGCGCCCTGGACAGGGGCGTTACTTGTCAATTAGCGCCCTGGTCTGGGGCGTCAGTTTAATAAGAGACGACCTTGTGCAGGTCGTTAATTCAACAATTCATCGCTTTTCAGATAATAAAAATTCAGGAAAACAATTTCATGGTCAGGACAAGAAAAATAGCAGGATTCGATAGGTATGATCATGCATTAATTTAGATTCATGGTTTCATAGTTATAGAGTTTTAAACATGGATAATTATCAATTATATGAAATTGACGACTCCTGGGTAGGGCGTCAAAACAAGAATTTGCGCCCCGGTGTGGGTCGCTTCTTTTAAATTAGCGCCCTTGTCAAGGGCGTTGCTTTGAAAATTGCATAGAAACAGTTGAAACCACAATAAAACTATATGCATGGAGGATCAATGATATTATTAAAGATATTAAGCTAGTTTGGGCTACGTTCTTGAGAAAATCTACCTTTTGAAGAATGAACGGATGAAGGTTTCGTGAAGACAAATGATAATCTGTTTGTAACAGAGTCTTCTGATCACCAGAAGAGGAAGAAGAAGAGGATGATACTTGATGAAGAACCTTCGTTCTTCAGGAAGACAGGAACTCCTTAACCTATAACAAGAAGACGAAGAAGCATTAGAATCATCATGCTTCTGCGGTTTGGAAGAAACAATAAGAAGAACAAAACCTCTCCTTTCAGCAGAACGATAGCTCAAATCGCCAAATAGCGATCTGGGTCGATTAGGAGGGTATTTATAGGATTTTGGGGATCCTAATAGGGTTAGAGTTTCATTGGAAGTAATACTTCCATGATAGAGCCCTTACCATATTCCACCTTCGGCGTAGTTATCCAGAACTTGCCCTGGATAAACTCCTGGGTCGAACGAAACTCGAACTGAATTAACGTCTTAAGTGAGGGCGTCGAATTTAAATTGACGCCTTGTCGAGCGTCGTTACTTATGTAAACGCGCCCATGTAGATGGCGTTTCATTTCCTTTCCTTAATTTTATTTTTCCCATCGTTTGAAATTTGACGCCCTATTGTCTAGGCGTCCCTTTTAAATTAACGCCTTATACAGAGGCGTTTTCTTTTGAATCAGCGCCTTGATAAAAGGCGTTATTTTCCTCTTGATCAATGATTTACTCATTTAGGCTCTTTGTCATTTATTTACTTATCTTTTTATTTTTAATTTGATTTAATTAAAAATCTTATTTTTATTAGGGTTGCTACACCCTCCCCCACTTAAAAGAATTTGGTCCCCAAATTCAATAGTATATATAAGTGGAGAGTGTAGAATATATACCTTAAAATAATTCTGGAAACCGCTTCCTCATGGATTCCTCGGTCTCCCATGTAGCTTCATGTTCGGAGTTCTTATTCCATTGTATCTTAAGCATGGGAATAGCCTTATTCCTTAGGGTACGTACTTCACGATCTAGTATCTTCATAGGATTTTGCTCATATGTGAGATCCTTTTGGATCACTAAGTCTCCATGATCAATAATATGTGATAGATCGTGCACATACTTCTTCAACATAGATATATGGAATACATTATGCACTTCAGATAATTGAGGAGGCAATTGCGATGCGATAAGCAACCTCGCCAACTCTTTCCAATATCTCAAAAGGTCCGATGAACCTTGGTGTAAGCTTGCCCTTAACACCAAATCTCCCTATGCCACGTCCCGGCGATATCTTGAGAAATACATGATCTCCGATTTGGAACTCAAGATCTCTCCTTCTCGTGTCGGCATAAGCCTTTTGCCTAGACTGAGCAACTTGCAGTCTTTCTCGAATCAATTGTATTCTTTCAGTGGTAACCCATACCATGTCTGGACCTAGCAGTTGTTTCTCTCCAACTTCGTCCCAGCATAAGGGTGATCAGCAACTCCTTCCGTATAAAGCTTCGAAAGGTGCCATTTGTATACTTGCCTGGTAGCTATTACTATATGCAAATTCCACCAACGGCAAGTGATCATGCCAGCATCCATCGAAATCAATGATGCAAGCTCTGAGCATATCTTCAACCACCTGGTTAGTTCTCTTGGTCTGACCATCCGTTTGAGGATGAAAAGCTGTACTAAAGTTAAGC
The DNA here is from genome assembly GCA_022559845.1 of Amorphophallus konjac. Classification (NCBI taxonomy): domain Eukaryota; kingdom Viridiplantae; phylum Streptophyta; class Magnoliopsida; order Alismatales; family Araceae; genus Amorphophallus; species Amorphophallus konjac. The sequence goes on along the minus strand of CM040117.1, from coordinate 79,545,782 downwards.
CTTGTTCCCAACGAATGTTGTAGTCCCTTCCAAAAATGAGAAGTAAAAAGGGGATCTCTGTCCGACACGATTGAAACAGGAATACCATGTAATCTGACTATTTCCTTGATGTATAATGTGGCCAAAACATCAACTGACCATCGGCTCTTTATTGGCTAGAAATGCGCCGATTTAGTCAATCGGTCAATAATAACCCATATTCCATTATATCCTCCTCTTGATTTAGATAAACCCATAATGAAATCCATACTAATATTCTCCCACTTCCATTTGGGAATATCTAGAGGATGTAATTTTCCAGCAGGCTTTTGGTGTTCCGCCTTGACCTGTTGGCAAGTAAGATAGCGTGATACATAGTCAGCTATTTCCCTTTTCATGTTGGGCAACCAAAAATTCCTCTTCACATCTTGGTACATTTTGGTTGATCTTGGATGAATCGTGTACCTTGATCTATGAGCTTCATCTAAGATCTTCTTCTTTAACTCGGGACAATCCGGTATGCAAGTTCTATTCCTGAACATTAATCTTCCTTCACAAGTTATTTGGAAATCAGACTGTCCTTCCAGTTTGCCTTTGATCTCTACTAATATTGGGTCATTATCTTGAAGCGCTTGTATTTCAGATAATAGGTCTGGATGAATGCTTATATGAGATAATATGACATATTGAAAGTTTGTGTCCATGCTTATATTGAGTTGAGAGAATTGCTCCAGCAACTTCCATTCTTGAATCATACAATTGGCTAACAGTGTTCTCGGCCTTCGACTAAGGGCATCAGCTACATGGTTACCCTTTCCGGGATGATATTGTATATTGAAGTCGAAGTCCTTGAGATTGTTAGCGCAGCAAGAGTGATATAGAAGGGGGGGATGAATAAATCACTCCCAATTTGCAGAAACTCAGGCGGAAAATAGATTCTACTGCTAACGCACCTCCTTAACCCGTACACAGAGAAATATAGATGAGAGTGAAGAACTGATCACTTGAAGGCAAAGGGACAAGCAGATGAAGAGCACAGAAATCAATAGCAAACCACAGAGGAGGCACTCGGTTTTTGGGTGGTTCGATTGCAGTCCACAATCTACATCCACCCCTCACTCCAACTAGAGTGAGGATTCCACTAGGCAAAGCTAGATCACAGCAGACTCAGTCTGCGTACAACATGCTGCCACACAGCTTGAACACCCAAGGGAAACAAATCCCTCGACCAAGCTCTGCTACCCACAGAACTTGAAACCTGTTCTAGCTCCTAGCTAGAACACAACCGGAGAATCCTCTCCCTTCCTCCACACACGGAGGGAAACTGTTAATGACAACTCGTCACTAACAACACCAGAGATCACCGATCTCTCTTCCTCTGCAACTCAGAGGGAAACTGGAGTAGTACTCCCTTCCTCCACACACCGGAGGGAAACCAATTCAAATCAGAATGGAAGAACAAAATAAACGAAAACAAAATAGAAAGAAAAACCAATGAAGAAGAAATCGGTTCTGAAACCCAATACAAATGTAGCTTCAAATGAAGCAATTCATCAATCCACACACACTCTCTCTCTCTCGAGCAAACTCCTCTCAGATATGGAACTCTCTGCTCCTTTTCTTTTCTGGATCGTGCAGACTCTCACCAATGGCTTCTGCTTTTTCTTTTCACGATCAAGCTTCTGCTGAAGGATGAAGCTCTATATTTATAGCAGATATTGGCGTGTGGCTGCCAGGTTCCCGCCCATGCACTTTTGGCCAGATCATTTGAATTTCGACCACATGGCAGCATCCTGACAAGGTTGCCATCCACGTGTCATGCGCCTGTTGTCTTGGATCACGTGTCAGGTGCCAACCTCGATTCACGTGCCCAATCATCAGCCTGAATCGCCTGCAGACAGACAGAAGTAATGTATATACTTAGTCAGTTCAGGCTATTAACAAGGATGTATATACTTCAGAAACATCAACAGAGTAAGTGTGTACATCGTGAGAGAATGTACAGACTTACTGAATAAAATGCATGTGAAGGCAGTGTATAGACATGTGAACAGTGCGCATGAATGGCAGTGTATAGACATGAACAATGCAAACGATTGTTACCAATGTGTACACTTTACAAGGCTCAGCCACTGTGTAGACTTCACGAAGCCTAAGCAGTGTACAGACTTGAAACGATAGTTAGCCAAGTGTGTATCATGTGAGAGTGTATTCACTTGGAGGTCTTCAGCATCTTCAGTGTATGGACTTAAGCATTTCAGGGCAATCCATAGCAATGTATAGACTTAGGCGTTCTGTTCAAATCAAAACCAATGTACAGACTTCATGCTGTACAGACTTGATGTTGATCAACAGATCTTTGAACATCAGCCCAAGGCGTCAACGCTTCCATCGAGCAGCGTCGCCTCAGCTTCCTCAGGCAAGATGCTCACGCCCTTGGTAACAGGCCAATGCGTCAACGCATCCAGTGTCAGCGTCGACGCAGTGAGCAAGACAGAAAGGTGTGCATCTACGCAGTCAGCCAAGTGCGTCAACGCACGAAAGGCACACAATCCATGAAGACAGACAGGCTGTACAGACTTTGAAGCTTGCTGAATGAAACGATCGGCTGATGGACCAATGTACAGACTCTGAATGTAAAGGCAGTCTGTATAGACTTGAATCGCTTGAAGCGATGTATGGACTTTGTGAAGCTCAAGCACTGTACTGACTTGTGAAGACTTCAGCGATGTACATACTTGGTGTAACTCAAGTGAATGTATAGACTTGTGAAAGCACTGTGGATGTGTGGACTTGAGCGAATGAGGCCGATGTACAGACTTGGTAAATCGAAGCCTCTGTACAGACTTTCCTAAGACGCAGTTCAATGTATAGACTTGAACGAAAAAAAATGCCCGATGTACAGACTTGCCTAAGACGCAGCTTGAGACGCTGGCTGAGACGGATGCTGTATAGACTTTGAAGAACATTGAACGTTTGAGCAGCATGCAATGTACACACTTAGTGGTGTACAGACTTGGCCTGGAAAGCGTAGGGAAAAGTTGAATGTATGGACTTGGCCAATGCGTAGGAAAAGATATCGAATGTACAGAGTTGGTGAATCACATGCCAGTGTATAGACTTAGAGAAATGAAGTCTAGTGTATAGACTTGGAGAACTGTTCAATGTGTTGGGTTGGCGTTGTATAGACTTGGCTTTGAGCACTTGGGCTGAAGGCAATGTGCAGACTAAGCGATGTATAGACTTTGCCCAAGGAACCGAATGTGTAGACTTTGCTGAAGCTAACTCTGAAGCAATGTTCAGACTTTGCAAACAAGACTCTGGGTGATGTATAGACTTACACTATCGGATGTGTAGACTTCAAGACAATGCAGCAGCCAGTGTATAGACATGAAGTTTGACAATCCAATGTATAGAGTTGAAGCTTGGAAGGATGTATAGGGTTGAGCTGAACTGACTTTGGCAATGTGCAGACTTGACTGGTCGGGCAGTGTACAGACTAGAGTATTTAGGATCAATGTGTAGACTTCAGTAAGAAGGTGCCCGATGTACAGACTAAATGGATCCAGCTGGTGTATAGACTTTGTGCCCAAGCTATCAATGCTCTGATGCGTCGACCCACCCTTTCTGATGAGTCGACCCACTGCTGTTCATATTAACCAAACAGTGTATGTAGAATCAAGATAGCATGCATATCTGACAGGCAAATTAACTGTACTCACTCACATGATGAAACAGCATTAATCGAGAGATAGATGATTGATTTATAGTGTGAGACATCATCAAAACCATAGGGATGCAACAATCTCCCCATTTTTGATGATGACAACACTATGAGTCAACCAATATCAAGTTTCAACAACAAGTTAATACCAGCTGCAACAAGCAGAATAAATTCAAGGCATGCTCATGCAAATGAATTAAACATTCCCTACAACACACTCTCATCTCCCCCACAACTCATAACCATGACTTTCACGAAGCAACATGACTCCCCTCAAAGCTCAAGATAAAACCAATACTCACTGATATTGCAAACTTCTCTCCCCCTTTGACATCAGCAAAAAGAACTACAGATTGTATGACAGTGCTGGAAACATGAGAACTCAGGGCAGTAACGTCTTAGAGCAGAAAGTCACGAGTAGGTCTTAAGAGAATAAGTGAGTTTCTAATCTCAAGAGAAGATTCTTTAGACTTCAGTACACAATAGAGAAGTAGAATGATAGACAAGTTTATCAGCATACATAGTGGATGATTTAGAGCAGGAGTTCACAAGTATGGCCAAATATAGCTGATCATTCAACTATTCCACAAGACAGCAAGAGACTAAATCAGAGAGGTGTTCTCAAGGTATTGAAGACAAGCAATCCATTAGTTGCATAACAACAAGGAATTTTTGTTGGAGATGATTTTCAAGAAGATCAATGAGTAAGTTGGTAGTTCACTTCCTTTGACATTAGGGAGACACCTTGATTAGAGGCCTGAATCCCCAGTTACTTAGAGTGAGTACCTCATTACTTCCTTCCTTTTTTTTATTAAGGAACAGAGTTAGTAACTGTGGCTTTTGACATGAGGAAACACCTTGATTAGAGGCCAGAGTCCCCAGTTACTCACCAGCAAGCCACCATTGCTCTGTCATGACTTTTCATTCATTTTAAGCATTTGACACCTCATGACTTGGGAGAAATATTCATTTCATTGATGAAGCTCCCAGTTTCTCAGTGATCAAAACAGAACATGTTTGTTCAGTTAAGCCCTTGAGTTAAAGAGATAGAATGATTGAAGACAATACCAAAAAGGACTTTTCTTGAATTGAGTCTTGAAGTCTAGATTTCAAGTTGATTGGGTCAGATATCAAGACATACAAGTTTTTGGCCTGAACCATAATCAATGACAATGTAGGAAGATATACTTTATGCAATTAGTCCAGATCTCTGAAGGAGTACCAAAGGAAAGATTCTAACTTGGAGATTAGAGTCACTGACTTATAGACTTAAGAGATAAGTGACACTCTACTTTCTGAGAGAACCACACTAAATCAGTCATGCAAGACCAGCAAAGGTACACATCTGGACAGCCCTTTTGAATCTGTCAAAGAACTTCTCTTCTCACATCACAACTCAGCTCCCCCTAAGACATAGCATTCCTCAATAAAACATTCCAGTAAAATCTCATGGCTTTCCTTTATTTAGAGCATTCCTGAAAGCTAACCAGTAAGCATTCTGAACTCCCCCTTAAACCAGCATGCAAGAAGGCTAAACATCAGATAGACACAACTCCCCCTCACAACAAGAACGGGCTTCATAATTAAGATAATTTGTATAAGCCTAATTCTCTTCTCAACGTGGAAAATTTTTCATTATCCAGAGGTTTTGTGAATATGTCAGCAATCTGATTATCTGTGCCTACATGAATCAGTTCAAAGTTATTCTTAGACACCTTATCTCTTATAAAATGATGTCTTATTTCTATGTGTTTGGTTCGTGAATGCAAAACAGGATTTTTAGCAAGATTGATGGCACTAGTATTATCACAGTAAATAGGTGTGCACCCCAGGTCTACTTGGTAGTCCTGAAGCTGGTGTTTAATCCATATGACTTGTGTTCCACAACTCCCTGCAGCCACATATTCAGCTTCTGCAGTGGAGAGGGCCACAGAATGTTGTTTCTTGGAGCCCCAAGACACTAAACACCCACCCAAGAATTCACAATGGCCACTTGTGCTTTTCCTGTCTAGTTTACAGCCTGCATAGTCAGCATCTATGTATGCTACTAGGTTAAATGTGTGAGATGCAGGAAACCATAAACCAAGAGAGTGACTAGCTGACAAATATCTGAAGATTCTTTTAACTGCAGCTAAGTGTAGTTCAGTAGGTCTAGACTGATACCTTGCACACATTCCTACACTGAATTGTATATCAGGTCTAGAGGCTGTCAAGTAAAGTAGTGATCCAATCATACCTCGATAAAGTTTGGCATTTACTTCTTTACCTGTCTCATCTGCATCCAATGAAGTATTGGTGCCCATGGGTGTAGTAATGTGCTTTAAGTTTTCCATGCCAAACCTTTTGAACAGTTCCATTGTGTATTTGGTTTGGTTGATGAAGCACCCATCTTCTAGCTGATGTACCTGCAATCCAAGAAAATATTTTAGTTCACCAACCAAGCTCATTTCAAATTCAGCAGACATCATGGTAGAAAATTCATCACATAGTTCATGCTTAGTAGATCCAAATACAATGTCATCTACATATACCTGAACTATGATGAGATCTTTATTTATGCCCTTGGTAAATAAAGTTTGATCAACTTTACCTCTTTTGTAGCCCTTGCTGATCAGAAATTTAGATAATCTTTCATACCAAGCTCTTGGAGCCTGCTTTAGACCATACAAGGCTTTGTTTAACCTGAAAACTTGGTTAGGTTGAGGAGAATATTGAAATCCAGGAGGTTGTTCAACAAAAACTTCTTCTTTAATGACTCCATTTAAAAAGGCACTTTTAACATCCATTTGTTGGAGTTTTATGTTCTTTGAGCATGCAAAGGCAAGCAACAATCTTATAGCTTCCATCCTAGCAACAGGTGCATAGGATTCATCAAAGTCTACACCGAATTCCTGACAGTAGCCTTTGGCTACTAGTCTGGCCTTATTCCTCGAGATAATTCCATCTTCATTCATCTTATTTTTGAACACCCACTTGGTTCCTATGACATTAATACCATCTGGTCTTGGGACAAGCTCCCAGACATTATTCCTTTCAAACTGACCTAATTCCTCACTCATAGCATTGACCCAAGCTTGATCAGCTAAGGCCTCTTCTACTGTTTTGGGTTCAATTTGTGAGACTAAAGCAATTAAGTCATCATTATTCACATTTCTAAAATGAGACCTAGTCCGAAGAGGATCTTCAGGATTGCCTATGACTTTATCTAAAGGATGGTCTTTAAGAAATCTGATATTTGTTGAAGACTCACCTGTTTCTCTTGGCCCTTCCTGATTGGGGGAATTTGTTTCTCCATTTGGCTGAGTCTTCTCTTCTTCCTGTTGGTCTTCTAGAAAGTCTCCACCATGATTGGAATCCCTGTCAAGATTTTCAACATTAGAGACATCTTTCTTTTCACTAAAAAGGATGTGTGGAGATTCTTCCACTTTCTGATCTGATATGTTAAATACCCTATATGCCCTTGACACTTCAGAGTAACCCAAGAATATTCCAGGTGAACTCTTGGCTTCAAACTTGTCTAAATCTTTCTTATCATTGTTATGAATAAAACATTTTGCTCCAAAAATTCTGAAATGAAACAAGTTTGGTTTCTTACCTTTTAGAAGCTCATAGGGTGTTTTCTTGTGTATGGGTCTTACCATGGCCCTGTTGATTATGTAGGTTGCTGTATTGGCCGCTTCTGCCCAAAACCTTCTAGGTAATTTACTTTCAATCAACATGGTTCGGGCCATTTCCACCACTGTTCTATTTCTTCTCTCCACAATCCCATTTTGTTCAGGTGTCCTGGGAGAAGAAAACCTGTGAGTTAGTCCTTCTTTGTCACAAAGATCAGTAAACATGGAGTTTTCAAACTCACCTCCATGGTCAGATTGAATAGAACTAACCTTGTACTTCCCTTCTTGTTTGACCTTATTGAAAAATAGATTAAACTTTTGAAATGCATCACTCTTATTTGCTAAGAAAAATATCCATGAATATCTAGAGAAGTCATCTATGATGACATAGCCAAACCTGTTTCCATTAAGACTCTGAGTTCTAGTTGGACCGAAAAGGTCCATATGAAGAAGTTCCATTGGTCTAGAAGACAATGGCTCAGATCTTAATTTAAAAGAATTTCTGGTCTGTTTGCCTAGAGCACAGGCATCACATGCTTTTGATATTGAGTTGAATTTAATTCTAGGCATGCCTCTAACTAAATCATGCTTGACCAATTTATTTAAGGTTGAAAAGCTAGCATGACCTAGACGTCTATGCCATTCAAAGGCATCATTTTCAGAATTAGCAGATAAGCAAATAGTAGATTCAGATTTCTCATCTAAGTCTACAATGTAGACATTATTAATCCTGTTGGCTACAAATTTAACCATGTCAGAATTTGTTTCAAGGATTTTGCATGAACAATCATCAAATACAACCTTGTGACCCCTGTCACATAACTGACTTATGCTAATCAGGTTGTGTTGAAGCCCTTCCACAAGTAATACTTTTTCAATGGAATTTGTGGAAGACTTACCTACTGTGCCAACTCCAATTATTTTACCTTTGTTCTTTCCTCCAAACTTGACCAGACCCCCTGGCTTCATTTCTATCTTGCTAAACTTGGATCGGTCTCCTGTCATATGCCTGGAGCAGCCACTGTCGAGGTACCACTTGTTGTCTTCAGCTGCCAGGCCGACCTACACAAATATATCAAGCAGAGTGATTTGGAACCCAAGATGAGTTGGGTCCAAGGACATTGTTCAAATCTCTGATCAAGTGTTTAGGTATCCAGATTTGTTTCAGCATGGTTTTCTCTGGCACCTTCCTTTCTGGTTTATTAAAGTTGAATTCAGCTGAACTGGAGAAGTGAGTTCTATTCCATTCATTAGTCTTCCTATTCCTAGGAAATTTCCTGTAGGCTTGTTGATTAGCATATCTTTGACCATGAAAGTTATTTCTCCAGTAGGTCCTGTTTGGACCCATCTGATTGTTGTAATTCCAGCTCTTATTCTGATTTACTTTCTTGGTCCATCTACCATTTGTGTTCTGGTAAGTGGGCTTAGTGTTATTCTTCATAAAATTCATTCCCATCTTAAATGGTTGTCCAGTACTGATTTTTGTGTTTTCTTTAGGACTTTGAATTCCCTTAGAGCTGTTTGAGCTGGATGGTGTGTCCAGCTTTTCTTTTCCCTTCTCTGGACAGAAGGTGATGGTCTTGAATTGCAAGGGTCTCTTGTTGGTTGGGTCATAGCCTAGACCTTCCTTATTGAAATTGACCCTAGTCCCTAGTATAGCATCTAGGCTAGTCTTTCCTTGGACAAACTTTTCTAAGACTTTCTGTTTGTCTTCCAGCTCCTTTTGAAGAGACTCAGAATTCTTTAGGAGTTCAGCATTTACTTTCTTCACAGCTTCATATTTCTCTGAATTCACTCTAATTTCATTCATGCCTTCTTCAATTTTAGTTTTGAATTCATTGAGCTGTTTTTGACTTTCTTGAGTTTCTCCCTTGAGCTTATCATTTTCTTTCCTTAGTGAGGTCATTTCTTCTAGTTGTTCCTTTAGCTTTTCATTTTCCTCACAGACTAGAGTTTGTTCTTCAACACTTGTGTTAAATTTTCTTTTCAGAACTCTGTGCTCTTTGCTAAGGGAATTAAATTTATCTAACAAATCACCATAAGCATCCTCCCAGTCATCAATTGAGAAATTTTCAAAAACATTTATTACCTCCTCTTCACTGTTTGCCATAAGGCAAATTCCATCTTCATATTCTTCTGAGGAAGCATCTTCAGGGTCTTCTTCTTCCTCGCTCCATGTGCAGACCATCGCCTGTGGCTTCTTCTTCTTTTGCACCTTTATGTTTTTCTTCTGAAGATAGGGACCCTTCTTCTGGAGGTCTGGGCATTCGCCTTTCATATGTCCCTGTTTGTTACAATTAAAACAAGTCAGCCTCTTAGGATTTCTATCCCTGAAACTAGTAAATTCAGCACTCTTGTTGAAAGAGTGTGGCTTCTTCTTCCTAAAGGTCTTTCCCTTTTTCTTCAGAAATTTTCTGAACTGTCTAGTGAGCATTGCCTGCTCCTCCTGGTCAAGATTTGACAGACCTTCAAGCTCAGACTCGGACTCGGGACTACTGCTGCTGCTCCCACTGTTACTACCCTTGTTTCGGGAAGCTCTTAGAGCTACATTTTTACCCTTCCTCTCACTTCCTTCTCCACCTCCTTGGAAATTCATCTCATAGGTCATCAGGGATCCTATGAGTTCATTCACAGTTAAGACAGTCAAATCTTTTGACTCCTCAATCACAATGGCCTTAGTGTGCCATGCCGGGGATAAAGATCTAAGGATTTTCCTGACTATATCTGCCTCAGCAAGATCCTTCCCTAGCCCTTTAAGAGTATTTGTGATTAAAGACAACCTGGCATACATCTCAGTTATATTCTCGTCTGCATTCATCTTAAACATTTCATACTTAGAAGTGTAGAGATTTACCTTCGAGGCTTTTACTTGAGCTGTACCTTCATAGATCAATTGCAGCTCATCCCACATTCGCTTGGCAGTTCTGTATGCAGATATACGAGCATATTCCTCTGGATGAACAGCACACTGGATTATGTTCAGCGCCGTCCAGTTGAGTGAAGAGAGCTTGACATGGTCATCTGTCCAAGCATCCTCGTTTGGTGGCAGCTCATATGGCCCCACCGTGATTACTCTCCACAGTTTATGACTCTGAGCCTTGATGAACACTTCCATCCTGTTCTTCCAAAACAGATAGTTACTACCATCGAAATAAGGAGGGCGACTAATGGATTGACCTTCGGCCATGAAGGTTCTAGGACCACCAGCATTTCCTTAACCGTTCGTCCACATGACGTAAACCTGCTTTGATACCAGTTGTTAGCGCAGCAAGAGTGATATAGAAGGGGGGGATGAATAGATCACTCCCAATTTGCAGAAACTCAGGCGAAAAATAGATTCTACTGCTAACGCACCTCCTTAACCCGTACACAGAGAAATATAGATGAGAGTGAAGAACTGATCACTTGAAGGCAAAGGGACAAGCAGATGAAGAGCACAGAAATCAATAGCAAACCACAGAGGAGGCACTCGGTTTTTAGGTGGTTCGATTGCAGTCTGCAATCTACATCCACCCCTCACTCCAACTAGAGTGAGGATTCCACTAGGCAAAGCTAGATCACAGCAGACTCAGTCTGCGTACAACATGCTGCCACACAGCTTGAACACCCAAGGGAAACAAATCCCTCGACCAAGCTCTGCTACCCACAGAACTTGAAACCTGTTCTAGCTCCCAGCTAGAACACAACCGGAGAATCCTCTCCCTTCCTCCACACACGGAGGGAAACTGTTAATGACAACCTGTCACTAACAACACCAGAGATCACCGATCTCTCTTCCTCTGCAACTCAGAGGGAAACTGGAGTAGTACTCCCTTCCTCCACACACCGGAGGGAAACCAATTCAAATCAGAATGGAAGAACAAAATAAACGAAAACAAAATAGAGAGAAAAACCAATGAAGAAGAAATCGGTTCTGAAACTCAATACAAATGTAGCTTCAAATGAAGCAATTCATCAATCCACACACACTCTCTCTCTCTCGAGCAAACTCCTCTCAGATATGGGACTCTCTGCTCCTTTTCTTTTCTGGATCGTACAGACTCTCACCAATGGCTTCTGCTTTTTTCTTTTCACGATCAAGCTTCTACTGAAGGATGAAGCTCTATATTTATAGCAGATATTGGCGTGTGACTGCCAGGTTCCCGCCCATGCACTTTTGGCCAGATCATTTGAATTTTGACCACATGGTAGCATCCTGACATGGTTGCCATCCACGTGTCATGCGCCTGTTGTTTTGGATCACGTGTCAGGTGCCAACCTCGATTCACGTGCCCAATCATCAGCCTGAATTGCCTACAGACAGACAGAAGTAATGTATATGCTTAGTCAGTTCAGGTTATTAACAAGGATGTATATACTTCAGAAACATCAACAGAGTAAGTGTGTACATCGTGAGAGAATGTACAGACTTACTGAATAAAATGCATGTGAAGGCAGTGTATAGACATGTGAACAGTGCGCATGAATGGCAGTGTATAGACATGAACAATGCAAACGATTGTTACCAATGTGTACACTTTGCAAGGCTCAGCCACTGTGTAGACTTCACGAAGCCTAAGCAGTGTACAGACTTGAAACGATAGTTAGCCAAGTGTGTATCATGTGAGAGTGTATTCACTTGGAGGTCTTCAGCATCTTCAGTGTATGGACTTAAGCATTTCAGGGCAATCCATAGCAATGTATAGACTTAGGCGTTCTGTTCAAATCAAAACCAATGTACAGACTTCATGCTGTACAGACTTGATGTTGATCAACAGATCTTTGAACATCAGCCCAAGGCGTCAACGCTTCCATCGAGCAGCGTCGCCTCAGCTTCCTCAGGCAAGATGCTCACGCCCTTGGTAACAGGCCAATGCGTCAACGCATCCAGTGTCAGCGTCGACGCAGTGAGCAAGACAGAAAGGTGTGCGTCTACGCAGTCAGCCAAGTGCGTCAACGCACGAAAGGCACACAATCCATGAAGACAGACAGGCTGTACAGACTTTGAAGCTTGCTGAATGAAACGATCGGCTGATGGACCAATGTACAGACTCTGAATGTAAAGGCAGTCTGTATAGACTTGAATCGCTTGAAGCGATGTATGGACTTTGTGAAGCTCAAGCACTGTACTGACTTGTGAAGACTTCAGCGATGTACATACTTGGTGTAACTCAAGTGAATGTATAGACTTGTGAAAGCACTGTGGATGTGTGGACTTGAGCGAATGAGGCCGATGTACAGACTTGGTAAATCGAAGCCTCTGTACAGACTTTCCTAAGACGCAGTTCAATGTATAGACTTGAACGAAAAAAGCCCGATGTACAGACTTGCCTAAGACGCAGCTTGAGACGCTGGCTGAGACGGATGCTGTACAGACTTTGAAGAACATTGAACGTTTGAGCAGCATGCAATGTACACACTTAGTGGTGTACAGACTTGGCCTGGAAAGCGTAGGGAAAAGTTGAATGTATGGACTTGGCCAATGCGTAGGAAAAGATATCGAATGTACAGAGTTGGTGAATCACAGGCCAGTGTATAGACTTAGAGAAATGAAGTCTAGTGTATAGACTTGGAGAACTGTTCAATGTGTTGGGTTGGCGTTGTATAGTCTTGGCTTTGAGCACTTGGGCTGAAGGCAATGTGCAGACTAAGCGATGTATAGACTTTACCCAAGGTACCGAATGTGTAGACTTTGCTGAAGCTAACTCTAAAGCAATGTTCAGACTTTGTAAACAAGACTCTGGGCGATGTATAGACTTACACTATCGGATGTGTAGACTTCAAGACAATGCAGCAGCCAGTGTATAGACATGAAGTTTGACAATCCAATGTATAGAGTTGAAGCTTGGAAGGATGTATAGGGTTGAGCTGAACTGACTTTGCCAATGTGCAAACTTGACTGGTCGGGCAGTGTACAGACTAGAGTATTTAGGATCAATGTGTAGACTTCAGTAAGAAGGTGCCCGATGTACAGACTAAATGGATCCAGCTGGTGTATAGACTTTGTGCCCAAGCTATCAATGCTCTGATGCGTCGACCCACCCTTTCTGATGAGTCGACTCACTGCTGTTCATATTAACCAAACAGTGTATATAGAATCAAGATAGCATGCATATCTGACAGGCAAATTAACTGTACTCACTCACATGATGAAACAACATTAATCTAGAGATAGATGATTGATTTATAGTGTGAGACATCATCAAAACCATAGGGATGCAACAGAGATATTCTAGCCAACGTCTTTGCCTCATATTTAGTTCCTTTTCAGAAAAAAGATACTTGAGACTCTTATGATCAGAGTATATAGTAAACTGTACTCCATAAAGATAATGTCTCCATATTTTGAATGTAAATACCACCGCGGCCAATTCTAAGTCATGGACGGGATAGTTCTCTTCATGCTTCTTCAATTGACGAGAAGAATAAGCTATAACCTTTCCTTGTTGCATTAGAATACATCCGAGGCCAATGCCAGAAGCATCAGCGTATACCTCGAATTTCTCTCCTTCCATTGGTAATGCTAAGACCGGAGCTGTAGTTAGATGATCCTTGAGATTTTGGAAGCTTCTTTCACATTCCTCACTCCATTCATAACGGATCTCCTTGCGAGTTAGCCTAGTGAGTGGTACGGCTATCTTGGAGAAATCCTTGATGAATCGCCGATAGTAGCCCGCAAGACCTAAGAAACTTCGGATCTCGCTAGCATTGGTCGGTTCTTCCCAATTTCTTACAGCTTCAACCTTTCATGGATCTACAGATAATCCATCCTTTGATATCACATGTCCGAGAAAAGTTACTTCTTTAAGCCAGAACTCACACTTACTGATCTTGGCATATAATCGGTTTGTCCTTAATATTTGTAATGCAATCCTCAAATGCTCCTCATGCTCTTCCTTAGTCTTGGAATAAATCAATATATCATCGATAAAGACCACCACGAATTGATCCAAATAAGGCCTGAATATACTATTCATTAACTGCATAAAGGCAGCAGGGGCATTCGTTAGTCCAAAATGCGTAACAACAAACTCATAATGGCCATACCTGCTTCTGAATGCGGTCTTATAAATGTCATCATCCTTGATCCTTAATTGGTGATATCCTGACCTGAGATCAATCTTTGAAAAATACTTGGATCCAGATATTTGATCAAATAACTCATCGATTCTCGGTAGTGGATACTTGTTCTTGATAGTGAGATGATTCAGCTGTCGATAGTCGATGCATAGTCTCATGGATCCATCCTTCTTTTTTACAAATAGCACAGGCGCTCCCCACGGGGAAGTACTCGGTCTAATGAATCCTTTCTTAAGAAGTTCCATCAATTGCTCCTTTAACTCCTTGAGTTCGGCAGGGGACATTCTATAAGGTGTCTTAGAAACAGGTCCAGCACCAGGGACTAAGTCGATGGTGAAGGCCACTTTTCTTTGTGGGGGTAATCCAGGCAAGTCTTCCGGAAACACATCCGGAAATTCTTGTACCACCAGAATGTCTTCTATCTTAGTTTCCTTAGCCTCCTTAATCGTGACGAATACAAGGAAAGATACACATCCTTTCCTTATTAGCTTGCTAGCTCGGAGAGCCGAAATAAGAGGTGACTCGCTCCGACTCTTAGGGCTAGAATAAACTAGTTCTGGAAAGTCCTTGAAAGTAACCTTGCTATTGCGGCAATCGACTGTTACCTGGTATTTAGATAACCAATCTGCTCCCAGTATGACATCATACTGCTTTAGATCTAAACATATGAGATCGATAGGAAGATTTCTTCCTTTTACCAAGACTTCACAATTTTGATAATGGTGAGTAGTATCGGTTTCGTTTCCGAGAGGAGTAGATAAAATTATTTTCATCCATTCCGGTTCCATAGGTAGTGGGTTAGCAAACTTCTTGGAAATAAAAGAATGTGATGCACCCGTATCAAATAAGACATGTGCATACTTGGAACAAACTTTCAGTGTACCTTCTACTAGTCCGCCTTGTTCTTCTTCGGTCTCCTTAATTGCGTGAAGACGAGCGTTTTTGGTTACCGGGCGCTTTCCGTCACCGGTTTGATCATTAAGTAATGGGCAATCGGGAATCCGATGCTCACGACTCCCGCAACGGAGACATGCTCCAAGTTTCCTCCAGCACTCTTCGGCTTTATGACCAGCCTTGTCACAATGCTTGCATATTATATTCGAAGGTGTAGTAGTGATAGAGAAGGGCTTGGTCTTCTTAAATTTCTAGTCTTGAGAAGAAGTACCTCCAGTGCTAGGCCTTTTCTTGAAGTTGGGTTTAAAGGAACCCGAACTTGTGACTTGTTCTTTCTTATCCTTCCCACGGATTCTATCTGATAGCTCCGTGGCATCTTCTAACAATTGAGCTCGGCATACTATCTCTGAGTAGACCTGAATATCCATTGGTGCCAGCTGGGTAATATATTGGGGCCTGAGCCCGTTTAGGAACCTCCTAGCTTTCATCTTCTCGGTGCTAACTAAGTGCTTAGCATACCGAGACAATCTAGAGAATTATGCCTCGTACTCCGCCACCGATAATGACCGTTGCTTGAGTGCGGAAAATTCGGTAGCTTTCTTTTCTTGGACTCGGTCTGAAAAATATTTATTGTTGAAATGTTCAACAAATTCCTCCCAAGTAATTTGGTCTTGATTTAAAGTGGCTTCTATTGATTCCCACCAGTATCGGGCATCCCTTTCTAACTGAAAGGTAGCTAGTAAGACTTTATCTTGATCCGTGCACTGCATAACACGGAATATACGCTCCGTCTCTCTGATCCAGTGCTCTGCGTCGTCCGGATCAGTAGAACCCATGAATTTGGGAGGGTTCATGTTCTTGAAGACTTGGTGGAGACTCCCTACTCGTTATACACCTCCTTGGGCTACTTGTTGCAGCACCTGAGTCATGCCTTGTAGTGTACGCTGCATGTTGCGCCACTGAGCACGTTCGGCAGCCATTATCCTACAATTACAATAACTATATTAGTATATACTCGCGTTAAGGGCTTTTAAGTTAACTCAACCCTTGGTTCTACCCATTCTCACCGGTTAAAGGATTGTACCTATCCTTGGACTTGGGTTTTCCTAGGAATTGAATACCCTAGGCTCTGATATCACAAAAACTGTCACGCCCCTAGAGCGGAAGATACCCGGAGACGCGTGACGAGTTTATATCAATCATATCAATCAGAGTATTAGTGTATTCGACACCAAAATCAGAGATGCGCAAAAGTAAAGATAACCCAATCCTTTATTCCTTCATAAGAATATGTCTATTACAGACCCTTGAAGTACTAACTAAAATAAAGGAAAAATACAAGGTTGACTCAAGAAAATATGAAAAAGACTAGATAACACGGAAGAAGCTCTATCTCTTTCACTCTTGATTTTCCCCATCTGTTTGAGTTCTCTCATCGTCGGACTTACCTGAAAAGTAGGGAAACACTAAGTGAGCGAACGCTCAGTAGGAAATTATATCTCAAGAACTAGCAATGGGTTTAAGTAATTACATCTTTCATGAATGCACTATAGCTATGCATGCTCGCATAAAACGACAAGATAGAGAAAGTGTATATCAATACGATAGCAAGAAGAACTAGTCATGAACTTTCAAGAACTTATATCAAAAGATATCAAGATATTCAAGCAAGTAAACTCATCATGTCACGTTGGAATTTGGCTATTTTGTTTCAAGTCAAGCAAGTATACAATTACCCTTTTCGGGTCACGCAAGTCATGTAATATCAAGTCAAGTACAAGTATAAGATTTGTGGAATGTTCAATCAAGCTAGTCATGCACTTCGGTATAATGCCAATACCGTGATCAATCAACTCCCATGGGCACAAGTACTTTCGGGTGCTCCTCCCAGGACCAGATCGGGCCCTATATGCGCAGGCATTAATCATGTATTTTAACATCCACTTTTGTGTATAGCCAATATGGAATTTCAAGAATAAAGCTTGTAGACATGTAGGATAAACTTGGATATAATAGAGTCCAAAAATATGACACTTGACATAGAATGACGATAATAACGGTAAAATTACGATTATCGATAACACTAGGTGGAATTGGTTCCCTAACTTGGGTACCATGACAAACAAGTATGGACACTCTTTATATAGAATTGAGGTCCACATGAACAGCACATCAATGGCAAGGCGTCCTCATTCTTAATATAGAATTGAGGTCCACAAGAACATCATGTTGAATATAGAATTTGGGTTTACAAGAACAGCATCAAATGACATGATAACCTCATCCCATTAAGAAGGTTCTCATGATACACACTTTGCATAACATGAGGGCCGGTATACCATGTTTCTATAGAGTGACATGGCAAAATAGTGTAATGGGTTTTTATGGTACAACCAGCTCAGTCGACCTTGAGGGAATCCAAGGCTGCGAGGAGACTTACGGAGGTCTCTATGACTAACTTGCTAGTCCAAAGGAACGGAATGTCCAATGGAGAGCTTGTATGTCAATGAGAATTGAGGGTAGTGCGAAAAAAACATCATGAAACATGGGACTATATTCACGGAATGGAATATAGTGCCGATATATATATATAAAAAACCCTTCGGTGGCAGTAATCAGTGTAACACAGTAATACAGAAAATGGCGAATTAAGCTAAGTCATTAATTATCCAATTAACGCCTTACTCCGGGGCGTTTATTCACAATTTGACGACTTATACCTTAGTCGTCCCTTCCATATTTCTTGTCTGCAGAAACTCAATATTCTGGAATTTTAACAAAAATGCGCCCTGGACAGGGGCGTTACTTGTCAATTAGCGCCCTGGTCTTGGGCGTCAGTTTAATAAGAGACGACCTTGTGCAGGTCGTTAATTCAACAATTCATCGCTTTTCAGATAATAAAATTTCAGGAAAATAATTTCATGGTCAGGACAAGAAAAATAGCAGGATTCGATAGGTATGATCATGCATTAATTTAGATTCATGGTTTCATAGTTATAGAGTTTTAAACATGGATAATTATCAATTATATGAAATTGACGACTCCTGGGTAGGGCGTCAAAACAAGAATTAGCGCCCCGGTGTGTGTCACTTCTTTTAAATTAGCGCCCTTGTCAAGGGCGTTGCTTTGAAAATTGCATAGAAACAGTTGAAACCACAATAAAACTATATGCATGGAGGATCAATGATATTATTAAAGATATTAAGCTAGTTTGGGCTACATTCTTAACCTACCTTTTGAAGAATGAACGGATGAAGGTTTCGTGAAGACAAACGATACTCTGTTTGTAACAGAGTCTTCTGATCACCAGAAGAGGAAGAAGAAGAGGATGATACTTGATGAAGAACCTTCGTTCTTCAGGAAGACAGGAACTCCTTAACCTGTAAGAAGAAGATGAAGAAGCATTAGAATCATCATGCTTCTGCGGTTTGGAAGAAACAATAAGAAGAACAAACCTCTCCTTTCAGCAGAACGATAGCTCAAATCGCCAAATAGCGATCTGGGTCGATTAGGAGGGTATTTATAGAATTTTGGGGATCCTAATAGGGTTAGAGTTTCATTGGAAGTAATACTTCCATGATAGAGTCCTTACCATATTCCACCTTCGGCGTAGTTATCCAGAACTTGCCCTGGATAGACTCCTGGGTCGAACGAAACTCGAACTGAATTAACGTCTTAAGTGAGGGCGTCGAATTTAAATTGACACCTTGTCGAGCGTCGTTACTTATGTAAACGCGCCCATGTAGAGGGCGTTTCATTTCCTTTCCTTAATTTTATTTTTCCCGTCGTTTGAAATTTGACGCCCTATTGTCTAGGCGTCCCTTTTAAATTAACGCCTTATACAGAGGCGTTTTCTTTTGAATCAACGCCTTAATAAAAGGTGTTATTTTCCTCTTGATCAATGATTTACTCATTTAGGCTCTTTGTCATTTATTTACTTATCTTTTTATTTTTAATTTGATTTATTTAAAAATCTTATTTTTATTAGGGTTGCTACACAACATGACTTTCTCAATTCAGTTCTGAAGGTAAATCACTTACCTACTTTACCAGATTTATTTATTTTTACTCTTGGTGTTGCATCAGATTTTTGACAAGGCCTCCAATTTCTTTCAGCTCTTAGGATTTTGGCCCTGCCTCTTGTCATATGCCTGAAGTAGCTTTTTCTGTTTCATCAGTTTGTTCCCGGCTACCAGACATACCTGCAAACACACTTAGGGAGCAGGTTTTGGAACCCAAGATATTTTGGGCCCCAAGACAGAACCAGACACTTGCAGTGAAAATATGACAACAGCTGTTTAGGGACCCACATTTGTGTAAAGATGGAAGGTTTGGTGGATTCTACAGCTTGAGAGTTCTTTTTGTTCTTTTTCTTTTTCTCAGCACCAACAGGTTTAGTTTTCTTTTTCTGGTGCTTTGATGGTTGTTGTGTAGTCCTGGCATTCATTTTAATAAAAACATTTTTATTTTTCTGCCAGTGCCTTGGCCAATCAATGTACTGGAAGTTGTGTTCCAAATTGGTCCTAGGCTGACCATAGAACCCCTGGTGACTAGGACACCATGTCCTAAACTGACTATCCCATCTCCTAGCTGGCTGAGGTCTATATGGCTGATACCAAGTGGGGAAATTCTGATACCCAGACCTCATGTATACAGGGTTCCACCCAAGCCTATTAAGTGGTTGAGAATGAATGTTATGATAGACTTGGGCTCTAGGGAAATAGGGATGAGCAAATGGGTTCCTAGCTGCACTTGGTCTCCCTGCCACCTTTGACCCTCTAGGTTTCTGAACTGACTTATATTGGGTCTTTTTCTGAGCAGTTGATGGTGATGGAGACTTAGCAGCCTTGGGCTGGGGTTTTGATGTGCTAGCTGGCTGACCCCTAGCCTTGGACTTATCCTTGGAAGAAGAGCATGCAGCTCTAGGCTCTACAACTTTCTGCTTTCCCTTGTCCTTAGCAATGGACACTTTTGATTTAACATTATTGAAGGTAAATTTTTCATTGACCATTTTTATGAGTGGTCCTCTATTCTTTTCTCCCACACATGAAATGGTTTTCAATTCAAAGCTCTTTTTAGCTGAGGGATTAAAACCAAGACCCTCCTTTCTGAAATTAACTTTTGACCCTAGCAAGGCATTTAGATTTCCAGTTCCTTGGGTCATGCTTTCAATGATTTTCATTTTCTCGGAATTTTCATTTTCCAGATTTTCAATAGTTTTCTTTAATTCAGCATGCACTGACAAAACAACTTCATATTTTTCATTTGAAGTCTTTATTTCATTTTCAGACTTCTGAATTTTCAATTTCAATTCATCAACAACATTTTTCAGCAAATTATTTTCTTTCCTACAATCAATCACCACATGCTTTAATTCATCAAAATCAGAACATGCATTTTTCAATTTGTCATTCTCTGATTGTAAGCATGCAACTTTATCAGAAAGAGTTTTATCATTAACCAGAGAATTCATTTTCTTCTTTAAGAGTCTGTTTTCCTTCTTAATATCATTAGCTTTATCTAACAGGTCTCCATAAGCATCTGCCCAATTAGAAATAGTGTAATGTTCGAAAAGGGATGATACTTGATCAGACTCTTCTTCTTCTTCTCCATTCCTGGCCATCAAGCAGATGTCCTTTTCTGATTTTCCACTATCTGAGGAAGTGCTCAGTGTGCCTTCTTCCTCATCACTCCATGTACTGACCATGGCCTTCCCCTTTGGCGCTTTCTTCCATGGTCTTCCTTTCATTTTCTGTAACTCTGGACAATCAGCCTTTATATGACCTATCTTCCTGCAATGATAACAAGCATTAACATCAGATTTTTCAGTAGGATTAAATTTATACCTGTTTTGCTTCCTGTTGTGGTATTTTCTGTAGAGATTCTTCCCTTCTCTTCTAAGAAATCTACTGAACTCTTTTGTGATCATAGCTATTTCATCCTTTTCAAGATCTGATCCAGATGAATTCTGATCATTGGATGATCCAATGCTGCTGGACTATTTTGAGCAGCTATGCTTGGCCTTCAGAGTAATGGGCTTCCTATATTCGTGCTCTTCAGTTTGAAGTAAATTAATCTCGTACGCCATCAAGGAGCCTATCAGCTCATTGGGTTTCATCTTTTATAGATCTTTTGACTCCTCAACCACAGTTGCTTTGGTATGCCATATAGGAGTCAACGATCGAAGGATCTTCCTCACAACTTCATGATCAGTATAACTCTTTCCCAGATTTCTTAGACCATTTGTTATGATGGTCAGACGAGCATACATTTCGGTCACTGTCTCACCAGGCTTCATCCGAAATGCTTCATACCTTGACAATAGCATGTTTGCCCTCGTCTCTCTCACTTCAGATGTTCCCTCATAAATGACTTCGAGGGTATCCCACATCTCCTTCGCTGTCTTGAAGGATGACACTCTGTCAAATTCAGTGGGATGAAGTGCACACTGAATGGCGTTGATGGCGCTCCAATTCAGAGTAGATTTCCTGACTTCTTCTCTGGTCCACAATTCCTCATTCTCGTGTAGCTCATAGGGACCTTTGCTTATAATCTTCCAGATCTCGTAATCTTTGGCTCTGAGGAAGACCTGCATCCGGTTCTTCCAATATGGGTAGTTGGAACCATCGAATAATGGTGGCTTCGTAGTGGACTGACCCTCTGCTGTTAGCCCTCTAGCATCCATGGCCGATCCTCTTTAGGATATTAGTCCTGCACAAAGAGTTAGGCTCTGATACCAATTGTTGGGACGCTAAAGGGTGATCTAGAGGGGGGTGTAGACACGTCAAAATTGATACTATGTTGATTAAATCTCATGTCACCATATTAACGCCCCAAAGTGAACTTCAATATTTCCATAATATGAAGTTTTTCTATTTTTGTGTGTTTTTAGGCTTTTTTCTAATTGTTTTTGTAATTCACGACTCTACGTAGGGCGTGTTTTAAATAATGGCTTGGGCCGGGGCGTTTCTCAAAGAAAGGACGACTGATCCAAAAGACGTCAGTTTCTGGACTTTTACAAATCCTACTCAAAATTAGAAAATAAGAATTAACGTCCCTCCATGGGTCGTGTTTTGAATTAACGCCTCTCGCTCAGGCGTCTCTTCATCATTTTCAAATAAAGAATGTTTTCATTACTAAAACTAAATCCATGAATTGACGTCTTTGTCCCAGTCGTGATTTTAATTAACGCCTTGTCCCAGGTCGTCAATTTCGAATAACGCCTTTCCGTGGGTCGTCTTCCATCGTTCTGAGTCCTGCTTGAACATACCTTTCCTGGAGAGTTCCCTGCTATGTTTTGGTCACCATGCTCGATTGGGGAAGTAGAGACCTTGTCGTAGATGAGTCTTTCCTATTCTTATCCCATCAGATCTGTGTTTTGCACCCTATAAATAGCCCCCTGGGTTGAGCTCGCGCGAGGGGAGAAAGGGAAAAAAGGGTTAGAAGAGGTTAAAGAAGGAGTTAGAGGTTAGAAGGAGTTAGAAGCAGAGAAGAGCTTAGCAGAGCAGAGCAGCGCTGAGATAGAAAAAATTAGCTATTAGCAGAGAGCAATAGAATTCTTCATAGAGAAGACTGTGTCTCTTCTGCAAGAGCCTTTGATCCTTCGGTGTCCCTTCTTCCTCTTGTTGCTTCATCTATTGGTTCTTCTCCCTCTACTGTTGTCAGGAACAACAGGGAGTTCTTTACGTTGGCTTATTTCATTATTTCATCATCGTTCATCACAGTCTTTTGCATTAGCTTTGCATCACATCTCCTCTTTTCCCTAGTTCTCTTAGGGGTTTTAAAGAATCCAAAAGGTGCACAATTCATGCTATTATCTCACCATCTTATTTTATTTGAGGATTGATATTACACTTTGGCTAATCATATTTTATCTTTGGTTGTTTGTGATTTGTTTAAGGGTAATCAAAGAGAGAAACCCCCTTCATCGGCCGGCCGATAGAAGGAGGAGGAAGAAATCCACAATCATCCCGCAGCCCTTTTCTCACCAGGTATTCGCGATCAATTTCCCTTCTTTTTGAGGTAACCCCTCTGGCGATCACCCTCCATATAGCAATCTCTTGCTCCTTTAGTTTAGCTTTTCTTCATCCCCTTAGTCTCCCCCTTTGATATTCTTTCTTTCTTTTTCTTCTTTTAATGTCGGTGTGACATCTTCTTCTTTAGGTGTTCATAAATTGGCGATCACGGTGGGACTTCCACTGTTTTTCTTTTGATTACCCCCTCCTATTGGCACCCACGTGTGCCCTTTCCTATTGGCACCCACGTGTGCCCCTCCCTTTGGTACCCACGGTACCCCTCCATTGTGCCCCACGGGCACCCTCCATTGTCCACTGCAGATTAGCCAGTTTGTGAACATCGCTGCTGTTTTCTTATTTAACGCCTTCCCTCAAGGCATTTTTCATAATTTAACGCCTTTACCCAAGGCATCTTTCTGTTATATAACACCTTCTGCAAAGGCGCTATTCATCATATCTCTTGATTTGGTTTATCACTCACTGAGAATTCACGCCCTTTGGTCTGGGCGTCCTTTGTTAATTCAGCGACTAGCATCAAGGCGTCTTTTATTTTGAGCTTGTGCACTATCTTTTTTTGATGCCCTCTGCCAGAGGCATCCTTTTCACAATCAGCGCCTCACCCCAAGGTGCTTCTTCTGCACTGTCGGTCAGCACTTCACAGATTAGCGGTAGCCCCCCTGTCGTTGATTCTACTTTTAGCGACTGCTGCTAAGTCGCTTCTTACCAGTGTGCTTACAGAAACTGGTTTGCTCTGTCTATTCATGCTGGATTGATTTATATGTTCATCATCTGATTATACCTGTTTGATCTGATCATATTATTCTGCATTTTGTGGCATTTGGTTGAGAGACCTCCTCTCTCTACACTAGGATTCCACACACCTTTCTTGGAATTGGAATAACCCTCCATTGAGCATTCCGTCTCTTTGGACCGAAAATTCCTTTTCCAAGACCTCCGTAAGTCCCCGCACCCGTGGATTCCCTCACGGACGCCGGGCTGGTTGTACCTTGAAGTACCCGGAGCTTAGACAACCCATCGTTGGTGAGGAGAGAGAAAGAACCTAGTTAACCCGGAGATCACACTCAAATTCATAACTAGGGTTCACATTGCAAAAGGGAGTGGATTGATCTTCAATTTAATTCACCCTAACCTCAAACTTAAATCTAAAAGCTTGCTCTCATCACAACTTGTTTGCATAAACTTGATTAGATTGAGTGATTATTGTGGTTATAATCCCTTCAAGATAAGCTTTCTCTCCTCTTAAACATGCAACTTCGCTCAGGTAAAATCATCAACATGGCAAGCTACGGGTACTCCTATGATGATATGGATGAGAATATTTTCAGTTAATCTTATGAGGTTCCCCTCCAGAATTCCATTTACCACGAGGGAAACTACCCCCCGTCTCATGCACATTATTCCCAAGTTCATGTGGTTGACACCACAACTCATGAGGTTGAACCCTCTTCTCAAGCTTTACCCTCCAACCAAAACGCATCAGGGAACACCTCACCATCATTCAATGTCAATGATTTGATTCATGCTTTAGCTCAATTGGATGATTCCCAACGGCCGGTAGTTCAGGCCGCTTTGAAAGGGAAAGATGTTACCTCTTCATCTTCCAACCCCCCTCTGGTCGCGAGTGGCCATCATGTTGTTAATGACCAGACGGTCTTGCACAAAACTCCTTCACGTCCAACAACACCCGTTGTGGCCATGCCGGCCCAACATGCAAGTTATTTCGCGGCTAGGCCTCAATTCCTTCAACCTCCCCAAATTCTAAGGACGCCTATGCCAAATTCTTTCATTCCAAATTCGGCCCCAGTCGAGTCAGACACCAATGCTCTACTCCTTCAAAAGTTGGCTAGCATGGAAGAACAACTCAAGAAAGTTACTGCTGCAAAGAATGCCCCGAAGATTTCTCTCCCTACATTGCCAGTATTTCATCTACCACCTTCTGAAATGCCGAACTTTTGGCGATATAATGGAACTAGCAATCCATTTATTCACTTGAAATATTTTATGTATGAAACTTCCTTTTGGCAGGGCAACAAAGCCTCATTGGCTTATTTGTTTAGAAGGTCTCTAGAGGGGCCAGCCCTCAAGTGGTTTTATTCTTTGGACCCGGCAGATGCTAGTGACTTTGATGTGGTCCAAAAGAAATTCTTGCAGAAATATAGGGACCGGGTCGGACCCTCCCTATCAGTTACTGATCTGGTTGCAGAAAAGATGAAGCCTGAGGAGGACTTCATTATATTTGCTGATAGATGGCAATTAATGGCCGAAAAATTGAAAGATACATTGTCAGAATCGGAACAGGTCAAGATGATCATTTCAAATGCAACCACTCAGTTCCGGCATATATTGGCCATGAATAGATTGACTACCATGGAGGAGCTCTATGAGAGAGCTCGATATATTCAAACCCAGATGAAAGATTCGCCCATCATGGGCATGTTTGAACCAAAATCGTGACTGATTAAGAAGAATACAAATGTCAACAATAGCGGACCCACGACTGAGGGCACCGTTACTAACGAGCAAGTTGGCGTGGTTGGCAACCCCACACCCTTTCGCCAATCTAACCCACGACCTCCGCCACCTCCACAGCAAAGCACCCTCTTCAATGCACCCCCACAACACCAATCAGCTCCCCAACATTCCTTTGCTCCTCCACAAAACCAAACGCCACACCTCGACCCCCCAACTCCTCAACAATACAACCAAGTACCACCACCCGCCAACTACGGCCCACCACAACAACAACAAAGGATACCACTAGGTCCTAAAAGGGCCCACTATCCACCATTGCCCGAAAGTCTCCCGGATATATTCAATGCCCTTATGGCCACCAACTTGCTCATGTTACCAAAGGAAAGGACGGCGTGACCCGCTAATGTTGACACGTCCCACTATTTTGTTTTCCACCGCTCCCCTGGTCACAATGTTGATCACTGCTTTCATTTCAAAGACTATATTTATGACTTAAATGACCAAGGCGGTATTAATTGGGATGAGATGAGGCAGTTTATCGCCTCTCTGAAAACAAGAAGACCTCCTCGGCAACAACAGGCTCAGCAGCCGCAGCAACCAGCTCTACAAGTACAACAGCAAGCTCCAGCACCACAGCAAGATATGGGGATTGTCCACAATCCACTGCCGGAGCACCCGCTAAACCAGCATGTAAACCCTATCACAACCCTCCATGAGTTGGAGAGGGGACAAGGATGGCACGAAGAAAATGCCTCTGTCAGGGCACTAAACCACAATCCAAACCAACCTCCACGCCTCTTACGCACGCTTCACACTCCCCAACTAATCCGCACCCCTCTGCGCCCTGCTAACCAAACCCCATCTACTCCAATTAATTCCCCATCCTTGCCAACCCGGTCTCTCCTTACCCGTTCTCCACCTCCGCAGCCTACCACGCAGCAAACTCCACCACCCATCACCAACCCTTCGCCCTTGCCATCTAGGCCACCCCTCATCCGCCCATCATCAACACCTGTTACATCCACCACCATTACTCCTCCACCGGCAAGGACCCCTCCACCATCAGTTCACCCACCATTTATACCCAGGTCTCTCCTTGTTCAACCAACTATCTCCACCCACACTCGGGCACCTCTTTCTACTCCCACGCCTCCTACGGGGGCTTCTTTTTTGAACCCTTCCCCAACACCCCCTACGGGGGCTCCTTCTTTGAACACTTCTCCACCACTTGCCAACACTAATGTCCCTTCTTCATCCTCTAAACCTCCCTCCACCCTTGCCCCGACAGAGGCGTCACCGAATCAAACTATGGTACTCCGCAGTGGACGGATATTCCACCGTGTTTTTCCTCAGAGGGAGCAGGAGCCCACACAGGGGCCCAATGAGCAAGAACAGGAGCAGGAGTCTATCCCGGGCACTCAATACGATTTATTAAAGCATCTGGAAAGGACTCCAGCAAGAATTTCTATTTTAGAGCTGATCAAAAGGTTGACAACCCATCAATTGGCCTTAAAAGAATATCTGTAGAAGGTCATGGTTAATGAAGACATTCCTGCCGAGCACATAACCACGGTCCTAACGCTTGCTAGCGGTCAGCCAGCAATTATTTTTCATGAACATGAACTAGCACCTCAACCAGCTCGAAAATATGCTCTGTGTATCACAGTGGACATTAACAAGGTGGCAGTAAAACAATGTTTGGTGGACACTGGGGCATCCATCAATGTATTGCCGCCTAGCACTTTAAGGATGTGCGGCATTCCGGAAAGTCAGGTTCGGCCATCCACAATAACAGTCACAGCATATGATAACACCAAGAAGCCTCCCTTGGGTATGATAACATTAAAAGTCAGTTTGGGTCCAGCTAGAATCACAGTAGATTTCCACATCTTGGACATGGATCCAACATTCAAGGCATCCTGGGTCGCCCCTATATTCAACAGTTGGATGCGGTGCCTTCTACAAATCATCAATGCCTCAAGTTTCCACATAAGGGCCGCATTATTAAAGTCACTAGCATGCTGATTTTGCCAGATGAAGACATACTGATGGGGACATCGCTTACCACTCCCTATTTCTCCAAGGGTCCTGACGCTCGCCATTATGTTCAGCTTGATTTTCTGAGTCTAGCTATGTAATTTTCATATCTTTCTTGAGTCATTTTGATGTAATTTCCCCTTTGTTTTGAGTCAAGTCCCTAGGTTATCATGTTATTTACCTAAGTTTGTGTCTTCATATTGGGCTAGTATGTCTAATGGGCCCATTTAGGAGGGCCTGGCCCAGGGGCGCCCTTTTTCCTTTCCCCAGCTCTCTTGGTTATCTGTTATTTGTACTTTTCTCAGGGACTTTTTCTAAAAGTTGGGATTCCTATAAATAGGACCCCAATCCCTACTTGGAGAAGCTAATGAAGTATTAAAGAAAGCATTAGCCATTTGCATTGTCCCCTCTTGTCTCTCTCTCTCCCTCTTACTCTCTCTCTCTCGCTCTCTCTCTCTCTCTAAAAGGGGCGGCCCCCTCTCTCTCTCCTCCCCCTCTCTCTCCAAATTTCGCCCCCCTTCTCTCTCTCTTCTCCTTGCCACATCACCCCACCCCACCCCTTCACCTCCCCAAGGCCATTAATCATCATAACTCCCTTCCCCTTCCCCATACAACCCTTCCCCTTCCCCATACAACCCTTCACTTTCCCAAGAGAGAATCCCCTCTCCCAAGTAACCTTTCCCCTCCCCAAGACATCCCCTCCACCTCCCTAGGCCACCATTAACACCACCCATTAACCCTCCACCCAAATCAAGAAGAAGCCTCCCCACTTCCCCAAGCCCATTTGCGCCCCCTCCACTCCACCTCCAAGGGGGAACTCCCTCTCCCCACCACCCACTCCCCACCCCCGCTAGCTGCGCCCTTCTTCCCCCTCCACTGCTCCTCTTTGCCCTTCCCCTCCATTTCACTCCCCTTCCCACGTCCATTACTCTCCCATAGCCATCCATCTTCTTCCCCTTGCCCCTCCACCACCATCTCCTCCATCCACCCCTTCCAATACTAGCAGAACCAGTTCTGGTTCGCAGGCAGCAGAGAGAAGGCAACTTGCAGAAGCTGCTCCGGTGTTCTACGACATCATTTGAAGGCGTGGCCTACATCAACGGAAAGCTCTACCAGTCAGCTTCGCATCGGCGGTGGTCTCATCCCCATCCAAGATCCGTGCTACCCGGGAGGTCCGATCTCCCCCGACTGCGCAAAGCTCCCCCTGCAGAGTACCTGAACCAGAGGAGAAGCTGTACCACGATGAACCGCGGAAGAATCAGGCAAAGAGCTCTTCTAAAAAGTTCTTCCTCGTCCAGTCTGCTTTCAGAATCAGGAAGCGGAACGTCGATCGGCATTCGGAGACCAAAGTTACCTTTTTTCTCCCTCGGCTGCACGGGTCTGCCACCCACAGCCTGCAACGACCTGATTCCACCATTCTGAGTCCCCCAGCCCTCTCCGACATCAGACGGCTTCCCCGTCAGTTTTTCTGCGAAGAGGACTCGTCCACGATTCCAACACCTCGGCGGTTCGTGATTCAGAGTACGGGAGCGGTCGGGGCAGTCTCTGCAAACTGCTATCAGAAACAGGAAGCTACCGCGCCCAGATTTTGTCTCCCTGATCGAACCTCGTCCCGGACCTGCAACTTCATCAGAAGAATTCAGAAAAATTCAGAGGCATCCAAGTTCCAGATACGAAGCGTTCCCCATTGGTCTCGCCATCAGCAGAATTCCAGAACGGGATCTACGGCCTCGACACCAACTGTCAGTCAGCTATCGCAGAGAGCAGGTAGATTCGGCCACGGCTTCACCTTTCGCGTTTCCGGCGAATCTCCCCTCCCCCCCTGGCCGGCTCACCGCCCCTCCCTGCGTGGAGGTAGTGTTTGAATTGTAATACAAACATCCCCACCCCAAGTCCACCCTCCTGTGTGAGGTGTAGTGATTGTATAAGTTAAACAGGGATCAAGCTTCATCGGCGCAGTGTGCGGGGAACCCACACTTCCCCGCTCGCCCTCGTCTCCGAACGGGGTTGGTTTCTTCAAACCAACCAGGGTAAGCTCCGAACTTTGCTCCCTCATTAGTGCTTGTTCAGCCAATATCCGTGGTATTTCTCCGTTGAGCAAGAGAGAGAGCGCCCGACCCCGTGTGATCCACTTACGAGCGGTCACCGTGGGCTATGTGAGAGAGGGACCTAGTGCCCCAATTGGCACCCGGCCAGCCCCTTAAGTGTGGGCTTCGTACCCTCGGTAGGGCAACCCTAGCCCTACTGGCACTCTACCAGCAAAGGTCCTGATCCATCATGTCCACTTGGCATCATCAAGTCACCCGGGCTCGTGTGTGTGCGACGGCAATTCGGCCCAATCTAGTACTTTATTGCTTTGTGTTTGTGCTTGTGGAATAGGTCCAAGGATCATTGTCCCTTTACTGCATGCCCCTAGTTGTGTCACATCAAGTGGTATCAGAGCAAGTCGTTCGATTTGTTCTATCCAAATCGGGGTCCTAGGAATCTCATGTTCACCATGTTCTTTAGCTTCAAAGTAGTCGTACCCCACAACAAAATCACCAATGTGTTCCTTGATGAGTACCAATCGGGAAATTATGTCTCCCAAACTCTTGTGAACTCCTTGTCGCAAAAAGGGAAAATTGTCATCCATGGGGAATGGGTTTTCATAGAGTTCTACGTACCTTCTGTAAGCCGCATTCCCTCCAAATCCATTACGTGGGGTAGTGGGGCATGGTGCAAAATTCGGCCCCTTGGGTCACATATTATTTTGGGAAAAGAATGGATGGAAGAACAACAAGCAATCATAGATCCCGAAGGAAAAGGGTGTCACTTGCAATCCCCGGGAGACAAGAAAAGGTTCCACTTCCCAAATTCTTATATCCAAGCCCTCTCCAAGTTTGAGCAAACCATTCAAAAGCGGTCAGTTAAAGTGGAAAATGAGCCTCAAATCTCCATTGCACAAAACCAACCCGAACCCTAACATGAGCAACTCATTCCACCCACTGGTGAGCTAACCATAGAAGAGCCCCTAGCTACCTGGCTCAAAAATGGTCCCATCTTGTACCCTTCAACCCCATGCAACCTCCCCATAGAGCAAGTTCAACTAGTGCCATGTCATTCTCTTCACACAACATATCAATCCTTTTGCTTTGTGGAAACCCTTGAAGACCTACTTAGGAGTTTGAGTTATCAAATGGGGTTGACTAGCATGTTGGCCATGGAACCCATTAAGCCCAAGTACCTTGCCTTTGCCTACTCATCCATTGGCTCCATTACATCTATTTGCACTATAGGCCAATGCACTAGTGAGCTTTCAATCTTCCTGCCAACCCCTCGGGAACTTGACCCAATGAGCCCCACAAAAAAATGCTCTCCACTCCTCAAGGTCACACTTCCTAGTGAGTCCACACTCTCGTTGTTGCCCCTTGTCGATGAAGGTTCAACATGCATCGGGGAACGTCCTACTTGGGCCAACCTATCCAAGGACATAGAGGAATCCCTCCATAAGAGTTTCAATTTCTATGATCCCTTTGACCCCACTCAATGGAAATCCCCTCCTTCCATGAGAATTGTGATTTTAGGGGAACCCCTCATTGGGTGGCTAAAGCAAGACCTCCTCCTCCA
The DNA here is from genome assembly GCA_022559845.1 of Amorphophallus konjac. Taxonomy (NCBI): domain Eukaryota; kingdom Viridiplantae; phylum Streptophyta; class Magnoliopsida; order Alismatales; family Araceae; genus Amorphophallus; species Amorphophallus konjac. Next base: position 79,514,360 of record CM040117.1, on the reverse strand, counting down.
CATCATGCACCCCCCTATGAAAAATCATTACCCAATTGTGCCCGCCCCACCATTCCACACAACCTACCAATCGTCCTACTTTGTAGGAGCCATGAAGGACTTGATTAAAGGCATACTAAGGCAAATGGAGGTGACAAACATGCTGGCCTTAGGAGCGAATGATACGGGGTACCTTAGTTTCTCACACCCCTTTATCAGGTCCATCACCTCCATTTACACCAAGGGTCCTTGCATGAGTGAGCTCGTATTGTTTCTACCCAAGTCCGATGAGTTTTACACCACTCCCCTACCACAAGGAAAGGGCACTCAACCTAGGGAATCCACTTTGGTGCTTACCCCATTAGGAGACGAGTGCCTAGCCCACACTAGGGAGTGTATGCTTTGGAATGCTCAAGGTCTAGGATGGGAAGAGGCCTCATTCCCCTCAACCCAAGTCCTCCTAGATCCACATGTTCCCTTCCCACTAGCCCCTCATTACCAACCCACCTCCTTGCCCTCCTACATCTCTCCCTACCCCTCGCACCTTTGCAAGGAGCATTACGATAAGTCCCATTGGGTTCATGATTTCCACTTCCCTATGTGTACTAGGGACCCTAGGTCGATCACTTGGATTAAAGCCCACCTCCACGTCACCCACCCCTTAACCCATCTTGATCCTTTTGGCCACTTCCTATGGGCTTCCGAGTATTCTTCACTCACCACCCACCCCCTCCTACCCTCAACCACCATGTCAAACCTAACCCACCCATTCCGAAATTCCGCCCACACTATGAGAGTCAATGCCAAGGGTGGCATCAACCTTGGAAATAAGGGAGTGACCCATCCCAAGATGTCCACCCCTTGGAACCGCTTCGATCCCCATGAGTGGAAACCCCCAAATCTCACAGATAGGACCATCTTGATAGGAATACATGGGTCACAACATTTCGCATCATGTGCTCAGGCTAGTCACATCATTTGTGTCACTCACGCCCTAGGACCGATGCATGATAGGTTTACATCTGGGTGTCCAGGTCCCGCTTTGGCAGTAAACATTGTTAGGAAACCCATACATGTTAGGACCCCATTTGGATGCTCCAGCCCCCCAAAGTCAGTCATCATGAAGTCTAAGCATGAAGGAAGCATTCATGAATGTCCGGGACCCCCAACACCAAACACCCCTTTGCATAATAGGTTCACCTATGGATGTCTCGGTCCTCCTAGGTCCATCAAAGTCTACGTAGCACCATGGCATGCTAGGTCCACTTTTGGTTGTCCAGGACCCCCATTATCCACTAGGAGTCAACGTTCACAGAGTTGCATGAAGAAAATCCACAAACACATCAACAAAAGCAATAAGGTGAATAAGAAATTGGCTGATTCCCACCGACGCCACCAGGAATTTCGTGTAGGTGACTTTGTGATGGTGAGAACCGAGAGACTATTCCCTGGGAATGTCTCCAAACTGAGGTCGCGTGGATCAGGTCCCTTCCAGGTTTTGAGGCGGTTCGGCACAAATGCTTACGTGTTGGACCTCCCCGAGGAGTACAGAGTAAGTCCCGCATTCAATGTGACTGACTTGGTGCCATACAGGGGTCCCACGGTGACACCTAGTGAGGAAATCGAGCTTGTACCACCCCTTGAGAGCGCCACCACCTGCGAGAAAGTTCCACCAACCCAGAGGGGCCAACGTGAGCAATTGGAGCGGATATTATATGAACATGTCACTGTCATCTGGAGCAAAGGGTATGGGCGCTACCTCGCTTGGTGAGAAGACCAGCTACCTTTGGTAGACTTGTGGGCAGCCCCGCCGTGGCTTCCTCCGCATACGATGGATCTTTACTGGACAGAGTCAAGTTCTCCGCACCCCGGGAGTATGATGGGGACATCGCTTACCACTCCCTATTTCTCCAAGGGTCCTGACGCTCGCCAATATGTTCAACTTGATTTTCTGAGTCTAGCTATGTAATTTTCATATCTTTCTTGAGTCATTTTGATGTAATTTCCCCTTTGTTTTGAGTCAAGTCCCTAGGTTATCATGTTATTTACCTAAGTTTGTGTCTTCATATTGGGCTAGTATGTCTAATGGGCCCATTTAGGAGGGCCTGGCCCAGGGGCGCCCTTTTCCCTTTCCCCAGCTCTCTTGGTTATCTGTTATTTGTACTTTTCTCAGGGACTTTTTGTAAAAGTTGGGATTCCTATAAATAGGACCCCAATCGCCACTTGGAGAAGCTAATGAAGTATTAAAGAAAGCATTAGCCATTTGCATTGTCCCCTCTTGTCTCTCTCTCTCTCCCTCTTACTCTCTCTCTCTAGCTCTCTCTCTCTCTAAAAGGGGCGGCCCACTCTCTCTCTCCTCCCCCTCTCTCTCCAAATTTCGCCCCCCTTCTCTCTCTCTTCTCCTTTCCACATCACCCCACCCCACCCCTTCACCTCCCCAAGGCCATTAATCATCATAACTCCCTTCCCCTTCCCCATACAACCCTTCCCCTTCCCCATACAACCCTTCACTTTCCCAAGAGAGAATCCCCTCTCCCAAGTAACCTTTTCCCTCCCCAAGACAACCCCTCCACCTCCCTAGGCCACCATTAACACCACCCATTAACCCTCCACCCAAATCAAGAAGAAGCCTCCCCACTTCCCCAAGCCCATTTGTGCCCCCTCCACTCCACCTCCAAGGGGGAACTCCCTCTCCCCACCACCCACCCCCGCTATCTGCGCCCTTCTTCCCCCTCCACTGCTCCTCTTTGCCCTTCCCCTCCATTGCACTCCCCTTCCCACGTCCATTACACTCCCATAGCCATCCATCTTCTTCCCCTTGCCCCTCCACCACCATCTCCTCCATCCACCCCTTCCATCACTAGCAGAACCAGTTCTGGTTTGCAGGCAGCAGAGAGAAGGAAACTTGCAGAAGCTGCTCTGGTGTCCTTCAACATCATTTGAAGGCGTGGCCTACATCGGCGAAAAGCTCCACCCCTCAGCTTCGCATCGGCGGTGGTCTCATCCCCATCCGAGATCTGTGCTACCTGGGAGGTCCGATCTCCCCCGACTGCGCAAAGCTCCCCCTACAGAGTACCTGAACCAGAGGAGAAGCTGTACCACGATGAACCGTGGAAGAATCAGGCAAAGATCTCTGCTACAAAGTTCTTCCTCGTCCAGTCTTCTTTCAGAATCAGGAAGCAGAACGTCGATCGGCGTCCGGAGACCAAAGTTACCTTTTTTCTTCGTCGGCTGCACGGGTCTGCCACCCACAGCCTGCAACGACCTGACTCCACCATTCTGAGTCCCCCAGCCCTCTCCGACATCAGACGGTTTCCCCGTCAGTTTTTCTGCGAAGAGGACTCGTCCAAGATTCCAACGCCTCTGGCGTTTTGTCATTCAGAGTGCGGGAGCGGTCGGGGCAGTCTCGGTAAACTGCTGTCAGAAACAGGAAGCTGCCGCGCCCAGATTTTGTCTCCCTGATCGAACCTCGTCCCAGACCCACAACTTCATTAGAAGAATTCAGAAAAATTCAGAGGCATCCAGGTTCCAGATACGAAGTGTTCCCCACTGGTCTCGCCATCAGCAGAATTCCAGAACGGGATCTACGGCCTCGACACCAACTGTCAGTCAGCTATCGCAGAGAGCAGGCAGATTCGGCCACGGCTTCACCTTTCGCGTTTCCGGCGAATCTCCCCTCCCCGCCTGGCCGGCTCACCGCCCCTCCCTGTGTGGAGGTAGTGTTTGAATTGTAATACAAACATCCCCACCCCAAGTCCACCCTCCTGTGTGAGGTGTAGTGATTGTATAAGTTAAACAGGGATCAAGCTTCATCGGCGCAGTGTGCGGGGAACCCACACTTCCCCGCTCGCCCTCGTCTCCGAACAGGGTTGGTTTCTTCAAACCAACCAGGGTAAGCTCCGAACTTTGCTCCCTCATTAGTGCTTGTTCAGCCAATATCCGTGGTATTGCTCCGTTGAGCAAGAGAGAGAGCGCCCGACCCCGTGTGATCCACTTACGAGCGGTCACAGTGAGCTGTGTGAGAGAGGGACCTAGTGCCCCAATTGGCACCCTGCCAGCCCCTTAAGTGTGGGCTTCGTACCCTCGGTAGGGCAACCCTAGCACTACTGGCACTCTACCAGCAAGGGTCCTGATCCATCATCTCCACTTGGCATCATCAAGTCACCCGGGCTCGTGTGTGTGCGACGGCGATTCGGCCCAATCTAGTACTTTATTGCTTTGTGTTTGTGCTTGCGGAATAGGTCCAAGGATCTTTGTCCCTTTACTGTATGCCCCTAGTTGTGTCACATCACATACACTTAGCAACATCAGTTCTGTCTATTTGGCCTTCCAACAAACCGTTGTTATCAGTGTTAGATGTCATTAACCCATGGCCGATGCCCTCAGAGACAGTCACAACGGCTGCTATGACACCTCTGACTTCCAAGGGGAAGAAGAAGAAGAGCATAATAAATACCCATGGCTGGAATATTCTGATGAAAATGGGGTACCAAGCTGGTAAAGGCCTGGGTGTTAATTTCCAAGGCAGAACCAAGCCTGTCAAGCCACAAAGATTGATTGCACGGGGCGGCCTAGGCTATAAACGGCCGGGCAAGAATGAAGAAGAACCATGGGCAGTTATGACATCAACTTTGAAGACAGATCGCCAACCGCTTACTTGGACATTGCAGACACATTTTATTAAAGGTGGCGCTCAAAACAATGAGCAGACTATAATAGTCACTTCCATGTTAGACTGTCAAGATGTTCATGCTAGACAGTTTGCTCGTCATATTGCTCCATTGGCCACCTATAAAGCCCTCGAGTCTCTAAGGCCTGATAAAAGAAAGAAAATGGGTGATCCAGAGTGTGACTGGTATAGATGGTTTGACATGAATGATATTGCTATTGCTTTGAGTCGTCTATTTATGCCGATCGACCCAGAATGGCCGCCACTAATCCATGAGTTGATTGAGAAACCTGCTGTGATAACACATAAGAGGCAGCTGCTGAGCAACTATACAGACATTGGGGAGCCTGATGTGCCATATGAAGAAGGTTTCACGACAGACAGGCTGTGGGCTGGCCTTTTCTCTCTCACTTCCATACATCCGTCTCTTCTTGTCTCCCTGTATTTCCAAATGTTTCCATGTGTGCCTAGACCGCCTCCAATCATGGTCATCTTTTCTCCAAGTTCACTTCGAGTTTCTCCTCTAATTCCTCCCTTGCTCTTTGAGTAATTTTCCAGACTCTCCATCACACCCCCGCGCGGGTCGTTTTTAATTCAACCCTTCTCCAATCTTTCAATTTCCACTCTTCCTACTATTCCCCCTTCACATTGCTTTCTATTGGAAAAAGAAAATGAAAATGAAGAGAAAAATGAAGAAGAAAAAAAATGCCAAAATTTCAACTTTTCAATCCTCTATCTCCGTTGAGGAGACCTCTTATCTCCTTTCCGAGAGTGTCCCGACCCAGGGGCCGCTCTTCCAGGATTCATTGACAAATCTTTTCTACCCTTCTGGCAAAGGGTCTTCGTCTGTATCCCCTCCTGTATCCACTTTTTCACCTGCTTCTTTTTCTTCTTCTAATGATCAAGCTAGTTGCTCTTCTTCTTCTTCTAATAAAATTCATGGGGTAGCTTCACATAAGAAATCCAAGGGTAAGCAGATTCCCCGTAGATTCCTGTTAGAATTGGCTAAAAGGTGCCAGGCATGCTCAACTCTTCCCGAATTTCTAGAGAATGCGATCATCCTGCCAGAGATAGAATATGAGGGTACTTGTGCTTCTTATGAGGGTTTGGGTGTCTATGAGATTATGAATGATGAAGACCCTATTGAAGAGGGGGATGAAAGTTACGAAGAATATGAGGACGAGGCTGATGCCTTTGCTAGTGGTATGAGGAGATTTGATGAACCATCAGCCTCGGTAGAAGAGCCTACCAAAGAAATAAATCTGGATACAGAAGAAGACCCCAGGATTGTCCTCATTTCAAAGAACTTGCCGCCCTCCGAAGAGGAGGCGCTTACTTTGGTACTCCAAGAATACAAGGACACGTTCGCATGGAGTTATGAAGATGTGCCTGGATTAGACCCTGCGCTCGTTGAACATCGGCTTACACTTAAGCCAGGGTCTATCCTGGTCAAACAACGGTTGAGACGTTTCCACCATGGCTTTAAAAATGAAAGAAGAGGTCGACAAGCTTCATAAGGCTAGATTTGTTAGAGTTGTCCTCTATCCTAATTGGGTGGCTAACATCGTCCCAGTTATGAAAAAAGATGGAAAGGTTCAGATTTGTATAGACTTTCGGGACCTCAACCGTGCGTGTCCTAAGGATGACTTCCCCCTCCCTCATATTGATGTTTTAATTGATAATACGGCAGGATTTGAGACTCTCTCCTTCATGGATGACTTTTCGGGTTATAATCAGATTCGCTTGGCTGAGGAAGATCAAGAAAAAATATCATTTACTACACCGTGGGGAACATACTGCTATGTGGTCATGCCTTTTACACTTAAGAATGCTGGAGCCACCTATCAGAGGGCTATGATGGCAATTTTTCATGATATGATCCACATTTATATTAAGGTGTACGTGGATGATCTGATGATAAAATCAAGAATAAGGATTGAGCATCCTGGGGTTCTAGCTAAAGTCTTGCAAAGATCACGAGAGTATTAGTTGAAAATGAATCCCAAGAAGTGCGTATTTGGTGTTTCATCAGGGAAGTTGCTTGGATTTATTGTCAGCAAAAGGGGAATTGAAGTTGATCCCAATAAGGCAAAGGCCATCAGAGATATGCCTCCTCCCAAGAATTTGAAGGAAGTTCGAGGATTAATCAGGAGGTTGTCTCCCAGCATTCACAAAGATGTAGGCCGTTTTACGAGCTTACTAAGTCGGGGGTCAAGTTTAATTGGGATGAGAAGTGTCAGGCAGCTTTTGACGGATTGAAGGATTATTTGGCCAATCCTCATGTCCTGAGGCCGCCAGTTCCAGGCAAACCGCTCATCCTTTATGTTTCTGTTCTGGATGACTCTGTGGGTGCTGTCCTAGCTCAAGTGGATGAAGAAGGGAAGGAGAGGGCAACATACTACTTGTATAAACTTCTTAACCCCTGTGAGCAAAGGTACTCAGCTATGGAAAAGACTTGCGCTGCTTTAGTCTGGGTAGTTCAGAAGTTAAGGCATTATTTCTTAGCTCACGAGGTTCATCTCATTGCACGCATGAATCCGATTAAATTCCTTCTTGAAAAATATGTCCTTACTAACCGATTAGCACGCTGGCAAAGCTTCCTCTCTCAATTTGACATCACTTACATTCAACAGAAAGCTATCAAAGGCTACGCCATTGCCGAACATCTTGCTCACCACCCTCTACCCCGATTTGATCCTGTCAATTCGGAGTTTCCAGATGAAGAACTAATGTCCATCAATCAACCCCACGATCCTATGTGGACACTAAATTTTGATGGAGCTCTAAATTCCCAAGGAAGAGGGATCGGCATGGTTCTTTTAACACCAGAAGGGGTCACCATCCTATTCGCCGCTCAGCTTACTTTCCCTGTCACAAATAATATAGCTGAGTATGAAGCTCTCTTGGCCGGCCTTCAAACTACTCATAAATATGGTGTTACCCAATTACGAATTGTTGGTGATAGTCAGCTCATTCTACGCCAGGTGCTTGTCAAATGCCGCACTATCAATCCTAAGCTCAAACCATACCAGGAACTTGCTTCAGCTTATGCCAAACTCTTCACCAAGTTGATCTTCATCCATGTCCCTCGTAGCCAGAACATCTTAGCTGACGCTCTTGCCTCATTGGCCTCTGCTTTAGTCTTCCCTCCTGAACGAGATTTCCATGTTCCTCTCATTCATCAGCGTGACACTCCAGCTATAAAGGATCGCGCGTTCCTCGACATTAGGGACAAGGTGTTTGAGAAGGTCAGGCGGAGTGAAGCTCTTAAAGGTAAAGAGGTCATGTTATTAGATTGGGAAGAAGAATTGGCTGATGAGTGTAGACACGTCATTCCTGACGTCTCCTGAGAAAGTCTCATATTACTATACAACGCCCCGCGATGGCTTATGCATTTTGAATCACTTGAGTGTTTCCTTTTCTTGAGTCTTCTTCCGCCCTTTTCGGCATCCGGAATCGTCTCGTCACGGCATTCCGACGGCATCAACACCAGTCAGACGCATCAAGAGGTTCCGGAACCAAGAAGGTGTCTGCCGGGCGGCCGCCGATTGAGGACCCGGGTGGGTCTTAATGGGGGCGTCCAGGCCCCTGGACGCCCCCATCTTTTTAATTTATTTTATTATTTTCTCAGGGCCCAAAACTAAATAAAATATATATATATTAATGGAGGCGTCCAGGCCCCTGGACGCCTTCATAAAAACAAAAATAAAAAATGTATGTAAAATGCCAGTTGGCATAAAAAACAAAAAAATAATAAATATATATATATTAATGGAGGCGTCCAGCCCCCTGGACGCCTCCATAAAAAACAAATAATAAAAATTAAAATGCCAGCATTGGCATAAAAGATAAAACAAAAAATAAAAATAATATATTAATGGAGACGTCCAGGCCCCTGGACGCCTCCATCAAATCTCTCACGGGCGCCGCTCACCGAACGACGATTTGTCGTGTGTGAAAAAATCCAAATTTTGAAGACGTCCAGGCCGCTGGACGCGCCCATTTCTGAATCACGAGGCGCCGCTCACAAAATCACGCGTTGTGCCAAACCGCGTGCGGCCGTCGTCGATTTTCGGTGGACCTGTTTGAGGCGTCCGGAGCCTTGGACGCCTCCACAAAAGTATTCCAAAAAAATATATAAAAATAGAATAAAATATTAATTCGGCCCTGATGGAGGTGTCCAGGGTCCTGGACGCCTCCACCCTCCGGAGCTCTATAAATAGAGGCCCACCCCCTCAGTTCTGAAAGAGCTTGGAAGTGATCCGATAGGCTACTGGAGCCCAAAGGCTACGGAGTCATTTTTTAACCCGTGGGTTCTTTTGTAGGTGGAGGTTCTGCCGGCTTCTCGGGTGCTCACGCTCGCGAGAGGAAGGTCATCTTCATCCACCGCGCTTCCACGTCGTCCCCACGCTGCCGGAACTCCGCCGGATTTCACCATCGGCACATCCAATAAGCCAATTCTTTCCTTTTCTTCGTAGTTCTTTTGCATTCATCATCTTGCATCCCCTATCCCCCTTCATAAGGGCACCTTTTCTTATACACTTCTTACATCCATCATCTCATTTTCCTCCTACTCGAGTCCGAGAGGGGTTTAAAAGATAACACCAACCAGGTGTGTGTCTTGCCATCATTTCATTATTTTTATCGCAAGGATTTGAATACTACACCTCCATCTTTCTAATCCACTTGTCATTTGTTTGTCGTTGTTTTGCAAGGGTAGCCGAGGGAAGCCCTCTCCGTCGGCCGGCCGGAGGGAGAGGAAGAAGCAACCCGCCATCTCCCGCTCTTGAGGTAGGCGCGATCACTTTCTTATTTTGGGGTCTTTCGGCCCCTGGCGATCACATCTTGTTTTCGAGGCCACGGCGAGTCACTTCCCCAATGGCCGTTTAAATTTCCGTTCTTATATTCTCTTTATACTCTGTTATATTCTGCTCATATTCTCGAGGCCGCGGCGAGTCACTTCCCCAATGGCTGTTTAAATTCCCGTTCTTATATGTTATATTCTTATCTATTCGTGTTCTCGAGGTCGCAGCGAGTCACTTCCCCAATGGCCGTTTAAATTCACATTCTTATACGTTATATTCTTATCTGTTTATGTTCTCGAGGCCGCGGCGAGTCACTTCCCCAATGGCCGTTTAAATTCTCGCTCTTTATATTCTCTTTATATTCTGTCATCTTATTATCTGCTCATATTCTCAAGGCCGCGGCGAGTCACTTCCCCAATGGCCGTTTCAATTCTTGTTATTTAATTTCTGCACCATTCCCGTCCCCCCGAGGCCGCGGCGAGTCACTTCCCGCTATGGCCGTTTAACCCCCATATTTTGCTATATCACACTTGTCCCGCTCGCCCCGCCGGAGCAATCTCCCGTGGTGGCCCCTTCTCTCTCTTCTCTTATTTCTATGTTGCAGCAAACAAACAAAAAAAAGAGGAGCGCGCGCGCTCTGCGTCCTCTCCCCCCCCCCCGAACCGCGTGACGTCGCTCATAGATTGGCGATCACGGTGGGACATCTACTGCTTCCTTTCGGCTACCCTTGCAAGTTCGGCACCACCCGTGCCTCTCCACCTTCGCGCCTGCGCGCGCCCCCGTTGTGCTCATGGCAGCACCGTCAGTTTTGATTGGTTCTTTGTTTATTATATGTCTGTTATTTCTGTTGTTTTCCCACCCCATATCACTGTCAGCATTTCATTGCATGCATCCATCCCTCTTTTCTATCATTTTTTCATTTTTTTGAGGATCACCCTTTCCCGGTGAAGGAAGGACTCTCCGTTTGGGAATTCCTCTCAACGGACTAGAATCTCCTACACTGGGACCTCCGTAAGTCCCCGACATCGAAGAATCTCCTCTTCGTTCACTGGGCTGGTTGTACCATTGAAGTTCCCCGGAGTTAGTCATTTCATTCGTGGTGAGACGAGAGACCCTAGCTGACACGGCGGTGAAACAAAAACAAACTAGGGTCCCCAATTTGTGTGAACTTCGGATCTCGCTAAAAATATAAAAAAATCATCAAAATCAAAACACAAAAAAGGGCGTAAAGGCATCCACTTGTTTGATAATCTCTGCTACCTACTTGCTAGTGTATGTTTTTACGTTCTGGGAAAACTGTGAGCATGTCTCACGAGTCTTTTGAGGAGAACCACCCTAGCCGTGGTTTGTCAGCCGACCCGCGAGTCTATGCTATGGACTCGGGTCCTTCTCATGACCCCTCGCATGAGGTGCAGGTTATTGCCGGGGACACGTCCCCACCACAGGATATCTCTTCTTTACTGGGCGTCCTCGCCAACACGGAGCTTACCTCTGAACAACTCCGGGCCTTCCAGGCCATTCTAAAGGGGAAATCTGTTTCCCCCACGCCCCAGGAATCAACTCTGGCCATCGCACCTCTCCAAGAGTCCGTGCAGGCCATTCCATCTCCCTCATTGGCGCAAGCCATCCAGTCTCCCTCGCTTCAAGGACAAGCGAGCCAACAACCACCCTCATTCCAGTTCCCGTCACAATCTCAAACTCTCGTTGTTCCCCACACACCGCTTCAGCCAGGGCCAACTGTCGGCGGTCCGACAGCTCCCTCTCATTCCGGGTTCCCCCCTCAAGTCTCCGGGAGACAGTTTCTCCCCTAGTGGTAAGTGCCACCTTCACCTCCAGAGGAGCTCGCCCAATCGCTCCTCAATAGGTTCAATCGCATGGACGAGCAGTTTCAAAATCTAAGAAGAATGGTGGACGTGAAAGCCACCCCGGAGGTTGCTTTGCCAATCCTTCCCGTCATTCATCTTCCTCCCTCCGAAATGCCCACGTACCGCAGATACAATGGTACCGGCAACCCCTTCATTCACCTCAAGGATTTCATGTATGAATCTTCCTATTGGTAAAACGATCAGAGGTCCCTGGCATACCTCTTTCGGAGATCATTGGATGGTCCCGCGCTTGAGTGGTTCTATTCTCTGGAGCCCCGCGAGGCCGAGAATTTTGAAATAGTCCAGAGAAGGTTCTTGCAGAAATATAGGGATAGGGTCGGTCCCTCACTCTCCATTACCGACCTAGTGGCCGAAAAGATGAAACCCGACGAGGATTTTGTCCGATATGCTGATAGATGGAGGTCTCTGGCGGAAAGAATAAGGGATACCCTCTCCGAGCCCGAACAGGTGAAGATGATTGTGTCTAATGCAACCCCACAGTTCAGACATGTCCTGGCCATGAATAAACTTACTACAATGGAGGAACTCTATGAAAGGGCCCGGTACATCCAAACCCAGCTAAAAGACTCCCCCATCATGAACATGTTTGAGTCGCCGAAGCCCAAAGTGGTCAGAAAGACATGCGCTGGTGTCCCGGGTGGAGCCACAGAAGGGGTCGTGACAAATGAGCAAGTCAGTACGGTCAACAATGCCAACTATGCAGTCAACCCAAGGCCTCCACAAATGCCCCGACTTCCCCTTCAACCAGGTCCTTTCCCTCTTCATCCTCCACCCCAAAATAATCCACCCCAGGATAATATGCCTCCATTACGTCAACCCCAGCAACAACAACCACAACCTCAGCAACAACAACCACCACTTCAGTACAACCAAGTTCCACCCCCGGGGAACTATGGTCCCCAACAGCAACAAAGGAGGCCGCTCGGTCCCAAGAGAGCCTACTATCCACCATTGCTGGAAACCTTAGCAGACATTTTTAATGCCCTCATGGCATCAAACCAACTCACCCTACCCAGAGAAAGGCCCGCGTGGCCACCCAATGTTGATACCTCCAAATACTGCGTCTACCACAGGCAGCCGGGACACACAGTAGATTACTGCTTCCATTTCAAAGATTACATCCATGATATGAATGATGAACATCAAATAGATTGCGATGAGATGAGACGATACATCGCGGCTCTCAAGGCTAGGAGACCCCCTCATAGGCCACAGCAGCAGTTACAACAGCAACAGCAACAGCAACCACAACAACAATAGCAGGCTCAGCAGGCCCCACAACAACAGCCCGACATGGGCATAATCCAGAATCCATTACCGGAGCACCAATAGCCCAATCATCAGGTTAACCCCATCTCCTCCTTCCCGGAAGTCGGGAGAGAGTAGGTGTGGCACCAGGAAAGTACCTTCATTCTTTCTACCTCCAACCCTATCGTCATGCAACCCCCTCACCTTGCCCGGGTAGCACCTCTCTCTCATCAACCCGCGTCAGTATCACCATCACCATTTCCACTACCATTACGCCCTCTCATCCGCACCCCGACCTCCTATCAACCGACACTCTCCACTACGCCTTCACACCCTCTCATCTTCTCTCACTCCCCCACTTTACCATCCACCTCTACCACATTTACCCCTACGCCTTCTAAACCCCTTATCATCCGTCAACCATACATAACCCCGTCTTTCTCCACCGTATCACCACTAATACCTTCAAAACCACTCATTAACCATCACCCACCTCAAAATCATTGCCCACTTCAAGCTCTACCCACTCCTACTTCATCTCCACCGCCACCTTCTAGACCCCTTATCCTTCATAATCCGCGTAATATCCCCTCTACCTCCACCATGCCGCCACCTAACAAACCCCTCATCAGAATCCCTGCTCCCGTCATCACCCCTGCTTCATCAACCATTCCTCCACTACTACCCCTCAAACCCCTGTTAAAACTCACTGCTACCCCCACAGAGGTACAAAAGCCGCAGGTAATGGTGCTCCGGAGTGGAAGGATTTTCCACAGGGTTTTCCCCCACAACAGTCAGAATCCCGAGCAATCTCAGCCAGAGAAGGATGATGCAGAACAACCAGAAAGAGCTATCTCTGGAACACAGTATGATCTATTGAAACACTTGGACAAGACACCTGCCCGGATCTCCATCCTAGAGCTACTTCAAAGATCCACATCCCACCAGGCGGCCTTGATGGAATATCTTCAAAAGGTCATGGTTAATGAAGACCTCCCCGTGGAGAAGATTTCGACCGTCCTGACCCCAACAGACACACAACCAGCCATCATGTTTCACAACTACGAGCTCGCTCCCAAGGAAGCTCGGAAATATGCATTGTGTATTTCAATAAAAATTAATGGGGTATCCATAAACCCGTGTCTTGTGGACACGGGTGCATCCATAAATGTGATCTCCATGAGTACTCTTCAGTTGTGTGGGGTCAACGAGGAACAAATAAGACCTTCCTCGATCATGGTCACGGCTTATGACAATAGCAAAAGGCCGCCGCAGGGGATGATTATTCTGAAGGCAGAACTAGGCCCCATGTCAATTCCCACGGAATTCCATGTCCTCGACATGGACCCCACATTCAAGGCTATACTGGGTCGCCCTTACATCGAAGCCATGGATGCTGTGCCTTCCACCAACCATCAGTGCCTGAAGTTTCCTTACAATGGGAGAATTATTAAAGTGGTCAGTACACCTGTCCTTCACACAGTGGATGCTATCAACACCTCTCTGCCCTCTGTTTGGCCGTCTCATCGGCCCATATTGTCACTGCTGGATGTACGTGATTCATCTCACATTCCACTAGCACCGAAGGAGCCGGTCAGGGCAACCACAACATCATGTCTCCCTTTCCACTCCAAAGGTTAGGAGATTATGAGGAACATCGGCTATCAACAAGGAAAAGGTCTGGGCGCACAGTTACAGGGTATGCTCAAACCGCCAAAGGAAATTAGGCCGAACCGCAGGTTTGGCCTAGGCTTCAAAGGACCGTTCAAGGCAGATTGGAAGCCCCTCACGTGGACTCTATCAAACCACTTCAACAGAGGGCCCGTTGTTCAGATGGGAGATCACCCACGAGAAGCATATGGGGGATCACATGCTGTATATTTGGCTGAAAAATGTCCGAGGATCACCAAAAGAGGCAAGATCAAAGATCCGGAATGCGAGTGGGACAAATGGTTCGACATACGGGACATTTCCGTTGCACTGGAAAGGATGTTCTCGTCTCCGCAGCTTGAAGGACCACCATTGATCTCCGAGATATCAGAGAATATTACCACTCTTGCCAAGGTTCCAAACTATCCTCGTCCTCGCCAGAAGGACTCTGTCATCGACGGATCTTCATCCGTCCTCAACATTGCCGTCGACGGCTCATTAGCCGCCATCCTCTCCATCCACTCGTCTCAGCCTTTGCTGATATCTTCTTCCTGGGCCAGACAATTGTCTGATGATCTTCCCAGGTCCCCTTCTTTGCTTACATACCTGCGCGGGCTTTTCAACCCGCGCCAGGTCTTCAACCATGATCTGCTCTATGAGCCTCACAATCCTCTAGCCATAACCACTTTTCTCTCTCCTCCAATCTCTTTTCACTGCTTTGTCATTAAAAATGAAAATGAAAAAAAAACGTCAATTTTCAAACTCCCCAACAACACATCTTCGTTGAGGAAACCTCCTACATCTCCCACGGGTGCGTACCGCCTTGCGGACCACCCGTCCAAGGTCCGATGAGCGACCTTTTCTACTCCTCCTCTGAGGGGTCTTCTCCTGTACATTCTACACCATCCTCTTCGTCTTCCTCTTCTTCTGTAAATATTGTCAGTCAATCTAGGAATGATAGGTCAAGGGTAGTACCTAGGAAGAAATCCAAGGGTAGGCAGATCCCTCGTCGATTCCTTCTGGATTTGGCCGCCAGGTGTCAGGCCCTTCTTGCCATCCCCCAGTTGTTAGAAAATCCCATCCAGCTACCCGAAATAGAATGCGAGGGCGACTGTGCATCTGATGAAGGGTATGGAGTCTACGAGATCACGGATGAAGAATGCCCCACTGAAGATGAGGGTGAAGAATATGAGGATGCGGCAGGCGCATACGCTAGTGGAATGAGGAGATTCGACGAGCCGTCAACCGCCGTAGAAGAATCCACCAAAGAAGTCAACTTGGGAACTGAGGAAGACCCTAGGATCATCCTCATAAGTGACAACCTACCACCCTCTGAAGAAGAGGCTTTAATTGAGGTTCTCAAGGAATATAAGGACACGTTTGCATGGAGCTACGAGGATATGCCGGGTCTGGATTCAACCTTGGTCGAACACCGTTTAACCCTAAAACCAGGGTCCATCTCGGTAAAACAAAGGTTAAGGTGTTTCCACCCTCAGATGGCTTTGAAAATGAAGGAAGAGGTCGATAAGCTCCACAAAGCCAGGTTCATTAGAGTCGTTCTTTATCCTCAATGGGTGGCGAACATTGTCCCGGTCATGAAAAAAGATGGGAAAGTCAGGATTTGCATCGACTTCCGGGACCTTAACCGCGCGTGTCCAAAGGATGATTTTCCCTTACCTCACATTGATATGCTAATTGATAACACGGCAGGCTACGAAACCCTCTCTTTCATGGATGGATTTTCAGGATACAATCAAATTCGTTTGGCAGAAGAGGATCAGGAAAAGACGTCATTCACTACCCCTTGGGGAACATATTGTTACGTGGTCATGCCGTTCGGATTAAAGAATGCTGGAGCTACTTACCAAAGAGCGATGATGGCCATATTTCATGACATGATGCACATATATCTGGAAGTGTATGTGGATGACTTATTGGTGAAATCAAGGACCAGGATGGAACATCCAGAAGTTTTGGCTAAGGTCTTGCAAAGGTCAAGAGAGTTCCAATTGAAAATGAACCCGAAGAAGTGTGTGTTTGGTGTGTCGTCAGGTAAATTGCTGGGGTTCATTGTGAGCAAAAGAGGGATTGAGATAGATCCTGACATAGCTAAGGCTATCAGGGATATGCCGCCTCCCAAGAATTTGAGGGAAGTCTGAGGTTTAATCAGGAGGTTACAGTTTATTCGTCGGTTTGTGTCCCAACATTCACAAAGGTGTAGACCTCTCTACGAGTTGACCAAGCCAGAAGTAGAATTCCACTGGAATTCTAAATGTCAGAAAGCTTTTGAAGGGTTAAAGGAATATCTGGCTAGTCCACCCGTTCTCATTCCACCCAAACCGGAAAAATCTCTGATCCTTTACGTCTCAGTCTTGGATGACTCCGTAGGAGCCGTCCTCGCACAAGCTGATGAAGAAGGCAAGGAATGGGTAACCTATTACTTGTCCAAACTTCTCAATCCCTGTGAGCAGAAGTACACCGGCATGGAGAAAACCTGTGCTGCCCTCGTTTGGGTAGTGCAGAAACTGAAGCACTACTTCTTGGCTCATGAGGTCCACTTGATTGCTCGAATGAATCCTATCAAATTCCTTCTGGAGAAATCCGTCCTTACGGATAGACTAGCACGCTGGCAAAGTTTTCTCTCTCAGTTCGACATCACCTACATCCAGCAAAAGGCGATTAAAGGCTATGCCATAGCCGAGCATCTCGCTCACCATCCTCTTCCCAAGTTCGATCCCGTCCAATCAGAGTTTCCAGATGAGGAACTAATGTCCATCAACCAATCAGATGAGCCAATGTGGACGCTATATTTTGATGGAGCTCTGAATTCTCAAGGGAGAGGAATCGGCATCGCCCTCCTGTCGCCTGAAGGCCTCACATTCCCATTGGCATACCAGCTCAAATTTCCAGTCACCAACAATATAGCCGAATATGAAGCCCTTCTAGCTGGCCTAGAACTCGCTCATTCTTTTCGTATCACTGAGTTGCGAGTCGTAGGTGATAGTCAACTCATCCTTCGCCAGGTGCTCACTAAGTATCGCACTCGCGATCCCAAACTCAAGCCATACCAAGAACTCACTACTGCCTTTGCCAAACTATTCGCCAAACTGATCTTTGTTCATGTCCCTCGTCATCAGAATATTCTCGCCGATGCCCTCGCCTCGTTGGCATCATCCATAAGGTTCCCTCTAGGAAGATGGTTTAAGTCCATTTCCATCTACAAACTTCACGCCCCTGCAATCGATGATGCTTCCTACGTAAATATCAAAGACAGGATAGCAAGGAAGATCCTGCAGGAAGATATCCTTGAGAAGAGGGAAATCATGTTGGCAGAGGCCGAAGAGGAATTGGCTGATGAAGAGAAACCATGGTTCTATGAAATTGTCAAATACTGCCAAGATCAGTCTTATCCTGAAGGGGCCACCACAGAGGACAAGAAAGCCATAAGAAGGGTGGCTCAGAAATATACATTGGTTGGAGGTCTACTCTATAGGAGGAGCCTTACTGGTATTCTGTTAAGATGTCTTGGTGACGATGAGGTTTGGAAATGTGTAGAGGAGACACACTCGGGTGTGTGCGGTGGCCACGTGAATAGTCAGATGCTCGCCAAGAAGATCATTCGCCAAGGCTTTTATTGGCCCACTATGGAAGAAGATTGTGCTGTCTATGTCCGTAGGTGTGTCAAGTGTCAACTTCACGCCGATAAAATCCATTCACCATCTTCCTCACTTCATCCAATATCCTCCCCGTGGCCTTTCTCCATGTGGGCATTCGACATCATTGGTCCCTAGGTGATCCCAATTCCCTCACCAAGCAGAAATCTTTCATCCTTACTGCGATGGAATACTTCACCAAATGGGCCGAAGCTGAAGCTTACGCGAAAATCAACAGCTGCAGTCATCATAAGAACATCCTCGCCAGATTCGGCGTCCCAAGCACGATCGTCACCGACAATGGGCCACAGTTCATTTCTCAGGACCTACAGGACCTCTGCAAAAGGTACGCAATTGCATTACATCATTCATCGCCTTATTACCCACAAGGTAACGGCCAAGCGGAGGCCACCAATAAAACATTGCTCAAAATCATCAAAAAAACCTACGAGTCTAGTAAGTTTTCAGACTGGCCAGAAAAACTTATCGAAGCCCTATGGGCCTATCGCACTTCAATCCGTACCCCCACCGGGTAGACTCCATTTGCCCTTACTTATGGTATGAAGCGGTAGTCCCGTACGAGACTCTGATCCCTTCTCTCAGGGTACAATTGGATGAGGAATTTCCCCTCGACGATCGTCGTAATTCACTCCTCGCCCAGTTGGAACTCTTGGATGAGAAGCGGCTGGCCGCTGCCGAACACGCGCGTGTGTATCAAAATAGACTCGCTTGCTTTTACCAAAAGAAAGTCGTTGAGAGAAAATTCATAGTCGGTGAGATGGTCGTAAAAAGAATTTTTGTCAAACCTGGAGGTCCGCGTTCTAAGCTCCAACCCAATTGGGAAGGACCATTTGTAATTCAAGCCGTGTACCCTGGCAACGCCTACAAGCTAGTCAACGCCGAAGGGACCGAGTTATCCCACCCTTGGAATGGGCTTTATCTTAAGAAATACTACCCTTAGCACAAACAAAAAAAGTGATGAAAAGATAAAAACATCAAAAATAAAGAAATATTGAAAACCACTAAAAATATGGAAAATCAAAATGCCGATGCCTGGCAGTCACCATGTAGTTAAGTCCCTGCATCTAACCTCTATGTTAGGATAGGGCCCTTTGAGGCTTGGTAGGCACCGGGTCTTGGTTTGCCAGAACCGTGGAGATCCCTGTCCGGCCACGTCAGCCTATGCTCGCTCGAAGGAAGCTAACATGTGCTCACTTATGTATTTTATTCAAAAAAGTCAGTAGCATCACCTACGGCTGAATCCACCCAGAAGATCTCCGGAAGCTGTAATCTTTATTCTTTTCTCTTCGACCAAATGAGACAGTCGGCGCCCTTAAAACGCTGAGCATGAGAAACCGAAACTCAAACCCCAAAGGCAAGAGTAGGATCCATTTCCTCGAGCATCGATCAGAGCACGAGAAGAGGGCAGTGTCCCCGCAGGCATACGAAAAGGGAGCCCACAGACGTCAAACGACTTTATCTCCCTCACAAAAAGAAATACAAAATCAAAATCAAGAGAAAAGCCTGGTCGTGACCGTGCCTGTTATGATAAACGGAACCCCTCAAAGTAAAAGTCTGAATCCACAAAGGGGGCCGTGGAATGTAAATGCTCGAGATTTGGTCCGAAGTTATCCGAAAGGAAAGAGTTGATGGGCCCTTATTCGCTCGTCGGGTTAACGGCTTTGCCGGTCCTCTCAGGAGGTTTATCCCCTACACTCTTCCTTCTCCCTCTAAAGATGAACGTTCGATGGAGTTTCTGAAGGGTGAAAACTGCCTACGGTCTGCGACCTTATTTTAATATACACATTTGGTTACCTACTTTGAAAAGCAAAAGCTATCGCCGCGAAGGAGTTTCTGCGTTTCTGGCCGGTCAAGACCCCTGTTTACCACCTTGATGTCTTCTTGCTTAACCTTGGGCTTAGGCCAATGCAAGCGCGTCACCTATGGGTGCGACGGCGTCTGATTCCGGGTCAGCATCGCGCGGTTGGTCGTTAGAGTTCCAGGGTGTTCCATCATATACCATCTAGAGTTGTGAGGAAATAGACCTGGGTCGGGCAAATCTTTTACCTCAAACATCTTTTGGGTGAATCCCTGTGGTCGGAAGCAACTGGGAGCCTAAGCATGGCATGACGGTATTGTCATCAGGGTAAGTCTTAGCCGGCGGGATCATCATTCGAGGGGTCTAGAGGCCCAAATCAACCTTGATGTGCACTTAGGATACCTGGGAGGTTAGTAAGAAACACCTGTTCTCACGTAGGTTAGGTGCCATTTGGGTGCTTGCCAGGCGTTAGCAACAAAACAAAAATTTGATTGAAATGATAAAAGCACAAAAAAATGGTAAAGAGAAAATGTACATATTTGGAAAAAATCTTTTTTATGATAAAACAAAAAAAATATCAAATATAAAAAAGAAAACAAATCAATTTTGCATAATTACATTTGCGTGCAGCATCTCACTTTAATACCACTTGCATTCGTGTGCTTGCCTGTCGCATTTATCATCACCACTTTTTCCCTTGCCTTCGTTAATAAAGGCTTGGCCCCTTGACCAGTCATCAAGGACAGTCACAGTGACCATTTGCTTATTGAGCAAGGGGCCAAGTCAGAACAGAAATTCTGATTTGTTTGTTTCAGTGATGTGTGCAGGGATCCAGGCAACAGAAGCAAAGGTGAAAACCAAACAAACCAAACCTTGTATTTTATTCCAAAAACCAAAAAAATTACATCAAGTTCCGCCCTCTCTCTCTGCATTACTCGTCCCACTACTCTCTGGGTAAAACGCTCTTAAAGGTGCTACCCAACTACGAAAAGTGGTACTCCTACCGCTCTGTACTCCCCTTCCTATTCCCACATCCCGGCGTTGATCCACGGAAGCAGCAGAGAAGCTACCAACACGAAAGCCACGCTCTCGTGCTCTTCGGTAGTGCTCCTCACCATCTCTCAGCCACTGTTCAGCAAGACTAAGGCTGATTCAGAGTTCGAATAGTTGGGCCTCCATGGCCCTTCGTTCCTCCCTTTCAGTCAATATGTTGGCTCTTTCTCTCTCTGCGTCTCTTTCTCTCTCTGCACGTTCTCTCTCGCGGTCTTCCCTCTCAAACTGGAGAGTGATCCTCAGTTCCACGGCATCCCTAGAGGAGTCGTCATCAGGATGACGCCGCAGTTCCCTCTCCAGTTCTGCTATCCTAGCCTCCTTCTGCGCGGCTTGGCCAAGCGCTTCTTCCGTCTCCTTTTCCTGCCAAGTGTACCATCTCAGATACACGATAAGGCATAAACAAGGAGAACTCAACACTGAGACTCTTACCTGTATAGAGAGCATCCCTTCTGCCTCCGCAGCACGCTGCGTGGCGTGAGCAAGTTGCTCATGAAGCAAGTCAAGTTCTGAGGTGGGAATCCACAAGCTAGAAGAGGCACCACCCACTCCCATCACTGGGGAAGCCGCGCCAATCTGGGCATGCTACGACCGCGTGAATTAGCAGCCAACATCTGGAATCTGGGGTTTTAATTAGGAACGTATTGTACACCTACCAAGGCGCTCATAGCTCCGCGGGCATCGCCTGACTGTTGTTCCATCTCTGCCAAGCGAGTTCGTAAATTTGCTATCATGGCATCCCGGACATCCTGCAGCCTTACAAGTCAGCATTTTCACCAGAAAATCAAGAAAAGGAGAAAGAAGAGAAGAGAAAAGGGGAAACCTACCTCCACAAGTCCCCGGGGTTGGAACCGTTCTGCGTACTTTGTCCTATATAGACGCAAGTAGTCCTCGCTATCCCGCGCCTGTGATTCTACAATCGTGCCACCCCGTTGCCAGTCCTCATACTGTTCGGGGAATCGCACGCGCCAGTCAATGCAGGTCGCCGGTCCTCCCCTCTTTCTCCCGACACGAGGTGGTGCAGCTGAATCCACCCATTCTTGAGCCAGTCCTAAAGTCCTCATAACTAATCGTAACCGAAGCGGCTCGATTTCATTCAAGCAGTGCATCCACAGTTCCTGTCCAAACCAGGCACGACTTGCTAGAACCCACGGCTGGTCGGCATCGACCATGTCTGAGTAGGGTCTCCAGTTTACCATCGATGTAGGGAACTCTTGTAGCTCCCGCCTTAGCACCATCAGTTGGTAGGTTAGGGGTGCCGCACTCATGATGGGTTCCCACTGCCTGGCTAGCGGCACCATCGCGGGTCGCCAATGCCGAGCTCTCCCCATAGGGAGGTAATAATAGCTCCACAGCTGCTCGGCGCAGGTCATCAGTACTTTACAAAAACACAAAAAAAATACAAAACAAGAAAAACCAAAAAAATACCTGAATGAATGGTGTGAAACCACTCACAGTCATCTCACGATCCGTTTCTTGGAATAGGCCTGCAAACAAGTGTGCCAACATGGCGGCTCCCTAGGCATAGTACCTTACTCTTTCAAGGTCTGACAGCAGCTCCAGGAAGCAACATTGGATACCGTCCCCTTTCGAGCTCAGTACCAATCTCCCCAAAAGGAAGAGGAGAAATCTCCTCAAATCTATGTTGCATCTTTCCCAGTCGCCGAAATCTGTGCAGTACACGGCACGGCATCCTATTTCCATCCTTTCCATGAACTCTTCTGAGGATTCATCGTCCTGCCGACGAGTGTCGGTGAGCCCTAATGCATCCATGAGGGACGCCCTAGCTACCGACCTATTTTTCCGACCATCTAGGTCCAAACCCAGTAACTTCTGGGCACCTTCTCTGTAGTCCGCGTAAGTGACTCCGGTCACTGCCTCGCCCTCCACCTTCAGGCTTGTGATCCAGACCACATCCTCCAAGCTTGGCACCATGTGCCCCCAGGGCATCAGGAATGCCCGACTCACTGGGTCCCATCTCTCACACAAGGCTTGGATCAGGACTAGGTCGAGGTGGATCGGCTCGATCCGAAGGAAGGTACCAAATCCCATCACGTCTAGCCTCGCCTTCTGAAAATCTGGGAGGCCCCTGTACGCTGCTACTACCAACTCCCATAAGATTTGTGATTTCATCACAACCTACACATACAAGGAATGGGGGTGAGGTTTGGTCAGAAGAAAGGAAGAAAGAATGAAAAAAGGGCAAGAAAACTTGGCTTACGAGTTGTGATTGGGCCCTTTCGCTAAAGTGCCATTCAAGGTCTGAAGGCCTCCTGGAACTACTACCACTGGACCTGCTTCTCTTCGAGGAATGGGAAGATTCGCCCTCCATCCAACTCTCAGAATTTTGAACTCCTCCTCTCCCGTGAGAACTTGTGCTCCTCAAGTTAGTCCTCGATATACCTGGGAAGATAAAAGGGACAAGAATTTATAGAAATGGAAGGAGTGCGGGCCAAGATTGCCTCTATCACCTGTTAATGATAGCCCTCGCAATGAGGCACCTGCCATGCGGTCCCGTGCGTCACTTCACCGTTCGCACAGGGTGATTGATTGGACGAAGAATATGACGACTAGCCCTCTATGTTGTCTAGGGATACCCTATCATGATTTGGAGGACGTCCGCAAAATTTGACACAACGTTCGGAAAAGGGGCTTGGGCCGTCATTATTGATTTCGACGGCAGATTCCCGTGGAAAATGGTCACAACAAGACGCGATTCTCCGCTCGGCGTTGAGTCTCGGCAGACCCATCACATGGGAACAGTGCAAACGAAAAGAAGTGTAGGGAAGAAGGAACGCACAAGAGAACAAACAAGCAGCAGAAAATCAAATCATTCCATTCATAATTCTACATAAGCTGTCACAAACACTACAATCATAGAGAGGTGGCGGGTCCACTAGCTCGCCATCTCTTGCCATTATTTCCATGCTCGTCCCTCTAGGCGTCCCTCTCCTCTCCCCCGAGATGAGGGTCCCTCAGAAGCCTCTGGGATCCCCATGCAGTAGCACCCGCCTCGCCTCGTGGCGCTGGCTCTACAGCAATGACTCGCTGCTCCTCCCCTAGCGTGGCGAAGAAGCCACTAGCGGCAAAGCGACCGGACTGGCGGAGTCGCTCCCCGAACTCTCGCGCTCTCTCGTAGCGCGTCTCCATCCCTCCTAGCCTCAGCACGACGGCCTGAAGGCCCAGCTGGAGCTCCCTCACTTGGGCCTCCAAGGCCCTCCTCTCGGTCTGATCCCGCTGTCGCTCGGACCTTCTCTCGGCTTTCTCTCTCTCTGCCTCTCTCCTCATCATCTGCAGAAGAACCCTTAACTCCAGGATGTCTGGAGAAGGTCTCTCCTCACCACGATGCCGCAGCTCCGTTACAGTTGCCACCCAGGCATCACGCTCCTCTTTCGCCCGGGTCGCGTGGGCCACCGCACCGGCAAGTTGCTCTCGGAGGGAGGCAATCTCGAGAAAAGGGGCCGAGGAACTGGAAGATGCGCCACCAATCATCCCCGCCGTCGCTGTCTGCTGGGCACACTAGAACAAAATAAACAACGGCCGTCAGTGAAACTCCAAAATCTGAAGTTAAAAGTGCGGCACGTAACTTACCAGGAGCGACAGCTCGTGTTGAGCGACGGCCAGCTGCCGCCTAGTCTCTGACAGTTGGGCGCGCGAGCCACCGATGCCACGCGTGTCCCCAGCTTGGGGAAGCCCCGCGTAACTCTCTCTCTGCCGCCGCAGGAAGTCGGCACTATCCTGCACCAGTACACCCCCTTGCTGTCCAGGGAGACGTACGGGCCAGTTCTCGAGCCTCGCCTTACCGCGACTCTCCCTCCTAACGCGGCTCGGCTCGTCCGCACTCGCCCACTCATCGGCCAGGCCCAGGGTCCTTGCCATGTCCTGCACCAAGAAAGGGGTCCCACATCAGTCAAAAATAACGCGTCCCCTGTCTAGGACGCGTCCATCATTTAAGTGCGACACTAGCCGAACCCTTTCCCCCCTTCGCACGGCTTGCTTCAAAACTCAAAATGGATCAAAGAGGGGGAAAACCAAGCACTCACCGAGCCGTGTTCACCTCCTCCTGCCCCATCGGGCCCCTCGGGTCCCTCGGGGGCCCGAAGCGGCCCTTCCTCCTCCATGGACGCCGTTCCGTGCTCGGGCGCGTCCCTCCTTGGGCGAGGAGTTCCTCGTCCCTCTCCACCTTCACCATGGTCGGGCCCACCGAACTCCATCGATCAAAAGAGGAGGAAGACGAAAGGGGGCGAGCGAGTTTCGGCGGAAGGCCTGCTCGTTTACGGGTAAGGCACGGGAGAAGAAAGGCCACCCGACGCTTTAAATTTGAATTCAAGGACTAAGACGCGTCCTCGCGCCTTGACGCGCCCAAAAGGGGGAGAAAGGAAACAGAATCCCCCCGTGCAAAGTGTAGTTCCCCGCTGTTCAGGGTAAGGTCTCATGGAGCATGCCACGAAGGACAACTCAGTGCAAAGAAGAAAGTGTGGGAGAGAGAAAAGTACACACAACACAAGAAAGCCATTTTCATTTCATATAATAGTCGAAAGTACATCATACAGTGAGAAGGGTGACGTGTACAAGCAACTCTCTAACTCTCACCATCACCCTCCTGGTCATCTCTCTCCTCCCTCCTCTGCCGGGGATCCCTAGGGGGCCTCTGCGAACCCTGAGAAGCCGTGCTCGCCTCGCCCTGTGGTGGCACTCCAGCCTCGAAGGCGCGACGACGCTCCTCGGCCGAAGAAACCAGATAGCTGCCCATGGAAAAAGAACCAGACTGACGAAGTCGCGCCCCGCGTTCCTTCGCCCTCTGGTACCGCTCCTCGCTCTCCCGAAGCCTCCCCTCCACCGTGCCGAGACTCAATCGGAGCTCCAGCAGCTGGGCCTCTAGAGCCCTCCTCTCGGTCTGATCCCGCTGTCGCTCCTCCCTCTCTCTCTCCCTATCCCTCTCCCTCTCTCTCTCCACGCTCTCCCTATCCCTCTCCCTCTCCTCTCTCTCCCTCATCGCGTCTCTCCTCGACAGCTCGAGGGTGATCCGTAGATCCACTACGTCGCGAGGGAGCTCCTCAGCCTCCCGTCGATGCTCCTCCTCCAGCTCTGTAATCCGGGCGTCACGCTCCGCCACCCGAGCGTCGCGCTCCTGCTCGGCACGAACAGCACGCGCCAGGGCCTCCCGAATCTCGGCCACCTGTCAAAGCACGTATGCACCGTAAGAGAACAGTGATAGAAGGAGGGCAGCCAGAAGGAGAGTCGAGGTCAGGCAAACGCTCACTCGAGCCTCGCGGTCACGCTCGGCCTCCTCAGCCCGAGCCACCGCATACACCAGCTGCTCCTGGAGGGCAGAAACCTCCGGAGGAGGGCCCCGCGAACTGGAACCCGCTCCACCAGCCGTCCCGA
This sequence comes from Amorphophallus konjac, assembly GCA_022559845.1. NCBI lineage: Eukaryota > Viridiplantae > Streptophyta > Magnoliopsida > Alismatales > Araceae > Amorphophallus > Amorphophallus konjac. Next base: position 79,488,213 of record CM040117.1, on the reverse strand, counting down.
CTGCCGCTGTCTGGTGGGCCCGCTGAAACACGGGGCAAACGTCAGTCAAAGGCTAAGTATCAAAAATCCAGGTCGCAAAAAAATGCATCACATAAACTCACCAGGATCTCCAACTCCTATCGGATGGCCACCAACTATCGCCTGGCGTCCGCCAACTGGGCCTGCAGGTCGGCGATCATGGTATCATGAGCATCCTGTATTGCACGTAAGTTAGTACCACATGCATATACATATAGAAGGGTGAAGCATTTTCATTTCACTTACCCCTGCCATACCACCCAAGGAGAGGCGATCCCCGTACGTAGCTCGATATCGTCTCATGTAGTCTGCGCTGTCCTGTACATGGGACACCATTGGGACCCCGCCCTGCTGCCAGTCCTGGTACTATGCTGGGAAGCGCGTACGCCAGTCCACGACCTTCGCCTTCCCCTTGGTCTTCCGCCCAATGCGGGCCGGCTCTTCTACATCAACCCACTCCTGGGCCAGCCCCAACGTCCTCATAACCAGCCTCAGCCGAAGCGGCTCGATCTCGTTCAGGCAATGGACCCACACGTCCCGCCTGAAACGAGGAAGACCCGCTACAACCCAAGGCTGGCCAGCGTCGCCCATGCCCAGGTAGGGTCTCCACACCACCTGCATCACCATACATACATCATGTTAGTTACCATTCAATCACATGCATAAACACAAAAAAATCATATGCATCTTACCATGGCCTCGGGATACTCGCTCAGCTCCCGACGAAGTGATGCCAGCTGGTAGCCGTGGGGTGCTGCAACCACGACCGGCCTCCACCGTCGCGCTAGAGGCACGGCCCTCCTGTTCCCATGCCTAGCCCTCCCCATCGGGAAATAGTAATAGCTCCACACCTGCATCCATCATACATCATTAGTACAATAATTGCATATTTAACTGTGGGAATGCATAAATAAAATGTTTACCTGGAGAAAAGGTGTGAAGCCACTGACTGTCGTCTCCTTCTCCGAAGTCTGGGAGAGATCAGCAATCAAATGGGCAAGCAGAGCCGCTCCCCACGCGTAGTGTCCCACTCTGTCCAGATCCGCTAAGATCCCGAGGAAACGGCAGTGGATGCCATCCCCCTTCGTCCCCAGCAGAAGGCGGCCCAAGAAGAAGAAAAGAAACCTCCGAAGGTCTAGATCCACCAGCTCCCTCTCGCTCGGATCCTGGGTGAAAGCTGCGTGGGCATCTCCCTCTAGTCGAGCCAAGAACTCCGCTCCAGTCTCGCTAACCCGCTAGCGCGGGTCGACGAATCCGAGCGCCTCCATGATCTCCACTCGGCCAACTACCCTGCTGTCTCTATCAGTCACGCTCGTCTCTAACCACAGCAGGTCCAGGGCACTCCCTCGGTAGTCGGGGTAGGTGACCCCGCTGACTGCCTCTCCGTCAACTCGTAGCCCGGTAATCCGAGCCACGTCCTCCAGTGTCGGCACCATGTGCCCCCAGGGCATCAGAAACGCCCGGCTCGGTGCGTGCCACCGCTCCCTCAGTGCCTGGATAAGAGGAAGGTCGAGCCGGAAGGGCTCGATCTTAAGGAAAGCTCCAAAGCCCATGGCATCCACACGCGCCCTCTGGAAGTCCGGCAGCCCACGGTATGCTGCCACCACTAGGGACCAGCTGATCCGTCCCTTCATCACGCCCTGCACACCACAAAACCAATAGAGAACACATCAGCATCATGAATAGTAATAAACAATAACACTGTATATACTACTTATTCATTTTATTTTATTTTTTCTTTTTAAAATATTTATTTTTTGTGGAGGCGTCCAGGGGCCTGGACGCCTCCTTTCCATTTTCTTTATTTTCTTTTATTTTTAGAAAAAACCAAAACCAAAAACAAAAATAAATAAAAAATATATATATATTATTATGGAGGCGTCCCATCCCGTGGACGCCTCCTTTCCCTCACTCCTCGGCCTTCTCTCACAGCCTCTCGCCCGTCCGTTTAGCCTATTGAACCACAGAGTGAGAGTTCCGAAGGACTTACCGGGTCGTGGTCATCCTCTCCCACGTCGCCAGCGCCCGCAGCGGCCTCCGCGGCCAGGAGAGGCACCTCCATCCCCTCCCCCGCAGCAATCTCCTCTGCTGCGGCCTCCTCGGCATCATCCCTCAACCTCCTCGCACGATGAGCCAGTCGTTTTCGCTTCTCTGGACCCTGGCTCGATCCTCCTCGCTCCATTGGGACTAAGAATGGGTCGTCTAGGGTGACTAGGTCATCAGAATGAACAGTAAATGAGCAAAAGGGTGGGGGGGGGCAGCCCTTATATATAGAAGCTACCTTCTTTGGGGCGTCCAGGCGCCGGGACGCCCCCACAATTTTTATTTTTTTTCAAAATTTAAAAATTTTGGGGCGTCCAGGCCCCTGGACGCCCCCAAAACAAAAAAAAACAAAAAAAATAATAAATTAAAGTTGGGGCGTCCAGGACCCTGGACGCCCCCAAAATAAAAAATCAAATAAAATAAAAAATAAAAATTAGGGGCGTCCAGGCCCCTGGACGCCCCCATAATAAAAAATTTTTCAAAAAAAAGTAAAAAGTATATATATATAATAAAAGTAAAAAAGATAAGAGTATGTATATAATCCAAACAAAAGAAAAAAAACACAAAGAAAAAGAAAAACCACAAAAAAGACAATAATAATTAAGGGAACTGGTCCAAAACTACCAAATGCCAGATTTTATTCCATCAGAAAAGCAGAATGAGCTACATCAGGGGTTTAGGCGCCTTAGGCCTTAACTTCCCCAGTTCGGTTACATAAGCCCTCCACGGCTCGCATTCTTCCACCACGTGCGCTAAGGCCTTTCCCGCAACACTTGTCTTCCAGGGAGCTTTAAAGGCCTTCGCTTCCTTCGCATCCGCTTCAATGCCCAACTCCCTTTTCTTCAAAGGAACGATGCCAGTCGGTGGTGGGAACGAATGGCGTGGAATGCCAATCTGGAGGCAGCACCGATGCACATTATAAAGGATGAACTCGGTCGCACCGATCAGTTGAAGATCAACTTCAGGGGAAGGCCTCATAAGGAGATCAAGCGAAAGCAAACATGCCAGTGCGCAAGTAAAGAAGCCTTGTGTCACGGTGCGGAAGTGAGACCGCCAGTCTTCACGTTTCTTCAGCCACGGAACGCGGTTAACTACAGTACCACCGAAGCCTAACACGTCGGTTATGTGATGAAGAGGGCTTTGTTGGAAAAGCTTCGAAGTAGTTGGCATTCCCTCGCGGTGATCAAACTTGAAATGCAAATCCAGCCAGCAGCTCAGGACAAGTGCGCAACCAAAAGGAGGCTTACCCATCCTCGAGGCAGTAAGGCCACTATAAAGGTAGGCGAGGACAGCGGGTCCCACCCTCTTTCCACGCCAGATCCCGCAGATAGCACTCAGTTGGTCTTCTTCCACCATGTTGTCGGTGTAAGGAAACAAGAGAGCACCCGCCAGACAAATGGTGAACTCCTTCATAATTCCCTCCAAATAGTCATCGTCCGGTGACCCTCTCAGGGCGTCCATGACCCACTCCGCGAGCTTTTGGAGATCGATCCCCTTTTGAGTACGGACCTTTCGGGCTGCGTCGGGTGGCATGAAGCTCCCAAGGACGCTTTCAGAACTCCCCCGTGTCAGCATCCGCATAGCCTTCACCTTCCCGTTACTCTTGAATTTCTTCAATCCGAGCAGAAGTTCCACCTCCTCGAGAAGGATGGTCACCTCGAAGGTCGGAAAGATGAAAGTGTGGGTCTGGGGATGCCAGATCTCCACTAGTGCGCCCATAGCCGCCCAGTCCATACGAATCTTCTCATAGTGTTTGGCGTGAATAAGGAGCCCCTGCAGATGCCACTTCGAGAGTATGGCCCTCATGCCGATGGAGATGTTGGAAGTTAGCTTTGAAAGCCATGGCAGTTTGGAAAACTTCCTCGGGCCTGGGAAGAGTGGATATGGCTGGAAGAGAAAAGAAAGAAGAAAGGAAGGAAGTAAGAAGAAGGTTCACGTGGAGAAATTTGAAACGAATCAGCTTACCATATGCGACATGATCGTCCCACTCAAATGACCCTCAAGGTCGGAGAGTCGCCTGATCTCGCTGCTAGGCCTGCTCCTCTTCATAACGCGGGAAGACTCTCCTTCCATCCTAAAACCTCTAGATTCTCCTCTCCTTCCTCTCCTGAGCTTCCAAAACCCACCTTGGTGCATTTGAATGAACTAGCATAAGGGGAGTTCTTATAGGAAGGGAAGGGCGCTACAGGATAAAACATGTCACATCAGTGGTCATTGTCAAGATTTTATCTGGATCTCCTTTGTACTGTGGTGTGATTCTGCTATGATTCTGCTACTTTCTGATAACCTTTGCTAGTCTGTGCAGGTTTTACTAACGGACGTCTTTGTCCCACCTTTCAATGGTTGGTCCCACCATGTCATGCATCATAGTATATGATACCTACGCTACTAGAACATGTCAAGGACCTTGCGGCCCGAACGAATCTGGGATTTGAGTTCCCCTTCAACAAAAACGGTGATGATCCCGGAAGAATTTGGGTTGTACGGATAGGCCGTTAACTTGTGATAGAATGGGGACGACGGTTCCATTCAGTGAGTTGGTGCGCGGATAAACGGGCCCCAGCCCAGTGTCGGCTCACCGGATCGATATCCTGACCCGTTCTTAACAAGTTAACAATATTATCCTTGGCTATTTTCTATTTTAGTTTGTTTTAAATTTTTATTTTAACCCAGCATGCATTCATATAGGACTTTGATTTATTGCGGAAGATCATTCAAGTGATTCGATTATGAAAGCCGTTGTGTTTCGATTCTTACAAATATGAGATATTCCACTCCGAATGAAATACTGAGTTTCCTTGAAACGGCCCTACGTTGCTCTTCTAAAAGGAGACCCTTGTTTGGACAGACCCTCAGATATTCCTTTTTATCTTGTTTGACCCACCTTGGCCGCAGCACTTCCACGTTGGCTGGTAACCGCTCCCCAAAGGTGAAACCTGCAGGTTTATGACCCAGGTACTTCCACACCGAGAAGTTGGTCTCTTTTTGTTTCGTGCCTGAGCGCACATCTCACCCTCCCTTATTTGACCTCCGTCCAAGCAATCGTCAATATTTGAAAGACCTTCTTCAAGGTCGCCTCATTGAAACTTCAGGAAAGATTCCAGACAATAACGTCAAAAGCGTGTCTCATCACACCTTGGCATCAACTTATCAGTCCACTCCCACTTCATTTCACTCCACTACGATACCATTCCATTACGTGTCACTCCCTTGCAAAGCAGACGCCAAGGTGGGGCAGCTGTAGACACGCCATTCCTGACGTCTCCTGAGAAAGTCTCATATTACTATACAACGTCCCGCGACGGCTTACGCGTTTTGAATCACTTGAGTGTTTCCTTTTCTTGAGTCTTCTTCCGCCCTTTTCGGCATCCGGAATCGTCTCGTCACGGCATTCGGACGGCATCAACACCAGTCAGACGCATCAAGAGGTTCCGGAACCAAGAAGGTGTCTGCCGGGCGGTCGCCGATTGAGGACCCGGGTGGGTCTTAATGGGGGCGTCCAGGCCCCTGGACGCCCCCATCTTTTTAATTTATTTTATTATTTTCTCAGGGCCCAAAACCAAATAATATATATATATATTAATGGAGGCGTCCAGGCCCCTGGACGCCTTCATAAAAATAAAAATAAAAAATGTATGTAAAAGGCCAGTTGGCATAAAAAACAAAAAAATAATAAATATATATATATATATTAATGGAGGCGTCCAGCCCCCTGGACGCCTCCATAAAAAACAAATAATAAAAATTAAAATGCCAACATTGGCATAAAAGACAAAACAAAAAATAAAAATAATATATTAATGGAGGCGTCCAGGCCCCTGGACGCCTCCATCAAATCTCTCACGGGCGCCGCTCACCGAACGACGGTTTATCGTGTGTGAAAAAAATCCAAATTTTGAAGACGTCCAGGCCGCTGGACGTGCCCATTTCTGAATCACGAGGCGCCGCTCACAAAACCACGCGTTGTGCCAAACCGCGTGCGGCCGTCGTCGATTTTCGGTGGACCTGTTTGAGGCGTCCGGAGCCCTGGACGCCTCCACAAAAGTATTCCAAAAAAAAATATAAAAATAGAATAAAATATTAATTCGGCCCTGATGGAGGTGTCTAGGGTCCTGGATGCCTCCACCCTCCAGAGCTCTATAAATAGAGGCCCACCCCCTCAGTTCTGAAAGAGCTTGGAAGTGATCCGATAGGCTGCCGGAGCCCAGAGGCTACAGAGTCATTTTTTAACCCGTGGGTTCTTTTGTAGGTGGAGGTTCTGCCGGCTTCTCGGGTGCTCACGCTCGCGAGAGGAAGGTCATCTTCATCCACCGCGCTTCCACGTCGTCCCCACGCTGCCGGAGCTCCGCCGGATTTCACCATCGGCACATCCAATAAGCCAATTCTTTCCTTTTCTTCGTAGTTCTTTTGTATTCATCATCTTGCATCCCCTATCCCCCTTCATAAGGGCGCCTTTTCTTATACACTTCTTACATCCATGATCTCATTTTCCTCCTACTCGAGTCCGAGAGGGGTTTAAAAGATAACACCAACCAGGTGTGTGTCTTGCCATCATTTCGTTATTTTTATCGCAAGGATTTGAATACTACACTTCCATCTTTCTAATCCACTTGTCATTTGTTTGTCGTTGTTTTGCAAGGGTAGCCGAGGGAAGCCCTCTCCGTCGGCCGGCCGGAGGGAGAGGAAGAAGCAACCCGCCATCTCCCGCTCTTGAGGTAGGCGCGATCACTTTCTTATTTTGGGGTCTTTCGGCCCCTGGTGATCACATCTTGTTTTCGAGGCCGCGGCGAGTCACTTCCCCAATGGCCGTTTAAATTTTCGTTCTTATATTCTCTTTATACTCTGTTATATTCTGCTCATATTCTCGAGGTCACGGCGAGTCACTTCCCCAATGGCCGTTTAAATTCCCGTTCTTATATGTTATATTCTTATCTATTCGTGTTCTCGAGGCCGCGGCGAGTCACTTCCCCAATGGCCGTTTAAATTCCCGCTCTTTGTATTCTCTTTATATTATGTCATCTTATTATCTGCTCATATTCTTGAGGCCGCGGCGAGTCACTTCCCCAATGGCCGTTTCAATTCTTGTTATTTAATTTTTGCACCATTCCCGTCCCCCCGAGGCTGCGGCGAGTCACTTCCCGCTATGGCCGTTTAACCCCCATATTTTGCTATATCACACTTGTCCCGCTCGCCCCGCCGGAGCAATCTCCCATGGTGGCCCCTTCTCTCTCTTCTCTTATTTCTGTGTTGTAGCAAACAAACAAAAAAAAGAGGAGCCCGCGCGCTCCGCGTCTTCTCCGCTCTTCCCCGAACCGCGTGACGTCGCTCACAATGAGGAGAAACCTTGGTATTATGAGATTGCCAGATATTGAAATGATCAGTCCTATCCCGAAGAAGCCATTACAGAAGAGAAGAAAGCAATTAGAAAAGTGGCTCAACGTTATGTCTTGGTTGGAGGTGTGCTCCATAGAAGAGGGCTCACGGGTGTTTTATTAAGATGCCTCGACGATGATGAATCCTGGAAGGTCGTGGAAGAGGTGCATTCCGGGGTGTGTGGTGGTCATGTGAATAGCCAGATGCTAGCTAAGAAGATCCTTAGGCTAGGCTTCTATTGGCCAACTCTAGAAGAGGATTGCTCCATCTATGTTCGAAGGTGTGTCAAGTGCCAACTGCACGCCGACAAGATTCATTCTCCTGCTTCTTCACTCCATCCTATGTCCTCCCCATGGCCTTTCTCCATATGGGCTTTCGATATCATTGGACCCCTTGGTGATTCGAACCTCCTTACAAAACAAAAGTCATTCATCCTTACGGCAACGGAGTACTTCACCAAGTGGGCGGAAGCGGAAGCATACGTGGAGATCAAAGCATCAACCGTCTGCAAGTTCATAATGAAGAACATCATCGCAAGGTTCGGCATCCCGAGTACCATCATCACCGACAATGGGCCTCAATTCATCTCTCAAGAGCTCAAGGATATCTGCAACAGGTATAACATTGCATTGCATCATTCTTCTCCCTATTATCCGCAGGGTAATGGTCAAGCAGAGGCAACTAATAAGACATTGATCAAAATTGTTAAGAAAACGTGTGAGGCTAATAAATTTTCGGATTGGCCAGACAAGCTAGTTGAAGCTCTCTAGGCCTATCGAACTTCCATTCGTACCCCCACTAGGCAAACCCCTTTCGCCCTTACTTATGGAATGGAGGCGGTAGTTCCTTATGAGATTCTCATTCCCTCTCTGCGAGTACAATTGGACAAGGAATTCTCTATTGATGAGCGTCGTGATTCACTCCTTGCCCAGTTGGAACTACTAGATGAGAAGCGTCTGGTCGCTGCTGAGCATGCACGCGTTTATCAAAATAGGCTTTCACGTTTTTATCAAAAGAAAGTAATTGAGAGAAAATTCAAAATCGGTGAGATGGTAGTCAAGAGAATCTTCGTAAAACCTGGTGGACCCCGTTTAAAACTCCAACCAAACTAGGAAGGACCCTTTGTTATAAAAGTTGTTTATCCTGGCAATGCTTATAAATTGATTAATGCTGAAGGAGAGGAGCTAGCTCATCCTTGGAATGGTCTGTACCTTAAGAAATACTACCCCTAATCCAAAAATCCAAAAAGTTGAAATTTTCCAAAATCCAAAAAAAAATAGAAATTTTTTAAAATCCAAAAAAAATAGAAATTCTCCAAAATCCAAAAAAAAATCTTCCAATTTCCAAAATGGTTGCCATGGCGTACGAGGACGCAAAGTCTGAAAGGTCAAAATTCAGTATTCATTTAGCAGTCTTGTTAACTTAAAATGGGGTCGACTGCCGCACACACTACACACTTAAACCTCGAACTCAAGCAGTGCAAAATCTGATGGGAAGCCAAAACCTGACTAAAGGTGAAGACAATACCCATTCTTTTCCTCTTCGGCCCATAAGGGAGGAAGGGAGTTCTCAGAGTAGACCCGCCAAGCCTACCCGCCGCCTTAGTAAGTGGAAGTCAGGGCCCAAAAGGGAACAAAAATACCGCAAAAGTCCAAGTACAATTAGGTTTTTCATCAGTACAAATCTGTTTCAAAGAGAAAGTCAAATCGTGAAAATTTAAGCATGTCAAGAGGGCAAAGTCCCCGCAAGGAAAACCTTGGGCATATGAATGCAATATAAAAGAGGCAAAAGGCAACAAAATTTCCCTATGCCGAAGACTGAACCCCAACAGGCATAGGGTAGGGGAGGTAGTTTTACCTCGAGCTTCTCAGAATCCCTTATGGGCTTCCTTATATCCTCTTCCATCTCTTTCTTTGTGGTAAGTCATAAACCAGCAGAATGGTCGAGATTGACCTAGGAGATTGCACCGTACGAGATCTTGCGTATAAGTTTAACCATTAGCATGTCGACCCCCTTTTGATTATTCAAGAAAGATCAATGAATACTCAATGATGACCACGTAGGACCTAGTGCCTTAGTAGCTTTGTCAACCCAATTCTGAAGACACGAACATTAACGCCTCTGAGTAAGGCGCCTTTTATGGAATTAACGCATGTGTGAAAGTCGTCTTTTCTCAAAGAACGCCCCTAGGTAGGTTGTCATTTCCACGAAAACCAAATTCTTTTTCAAAATTAATGACCGTCACTGAGGGCGTCTTTTATTTGAAAGATGACCTAGTCTAAGGCGTCTTTTTGAGAAAATAAGAGAAAAAAATGAATGAAAAGAAGAAAAATAGAAAAGAAGAAAATAAAAAGTGGTGGTGGTTTATCGTTCATGATGTGTACTTGCATCTTGTATGGGCATCTTTTATTATGGTTTGCATATGACTGCTTGCGTGTTGCATCTCCCTTTATTGGTTATTTCATTTGCCTTATTTGATTAAAGGCTTGGCCCCTTGACCTGTTATCAAGGTCAAAGTAAAGACATCCCTTGCTTATTAAGCAAGGGGCCAAGTCGAATAGATGAATTAACCTATTTGCTTAAGTGTGAACTACGGCTGCAGGCACAGGGAAAAGTGAAGCAAAAGCAAAGAACGTGGAAAAGGAGCAAAGTACACAACTACAAAAGTGCTCAGGTAACAAAAATTTCAATCTCATATATATATACATCATAAATATCTGAGTACAGGTGTGAGGGTGGAGGAGTACAAGTAAGTCTCTCTCAGCTCTCGCCTCCACCCTCCTCTCTCCTACTCTCTACCTCGTCCTCGCCGTCCCGAGGAGGCGCTGGTGGAGGGGGCATGGGCCCCCGTGAAGAAGCTAGAACTCGAACCTGGTCCCCTGCCTCGCTTCTCTCTCGAAGAGAGGAGCCCGCCACGAAGGTGGAGCTGGTGAAGCTGTACCCTGCAGCTCGCGCCCGCTCCCGACCTTGCTGAAGACGCTCCTTGGTCGCTCGTAGCGTCTCCTGTGCAACGGCTAGCTGGGCCCTCAAGGCTGTAAGCTCTCGATCGCAAGCTGACCGCTCCTCACGGTCATGGGCATGCTCCGCCTGGTACTGCTCACGGTCCCGGACACGCTCCGCCTGGTGCTCCTCACGCTCCCGAGCACGCTCCTCGCGCTCTCGCGCACGCTCTCTCCGCTCTAGCTCAAGAGCGACCTGTAGCTCCGCTACGTCCTGAGGCAGCTCCTCCCGCCGCCTCAAAGCCCTCTCAAGCTCCGCGACCCGCTGCTCACGGATCTCCAACTCCGCCCCGGCTAGGGCAGCCCGAGTATGAGCCGCCTGTAACTGTGTAGTCTGCAAACAGGTAAACAAGTCATCAGTTCCACATCTACTGCAATAATTCAATAATTCATGAAATAAGTAATGCATGGTTAAAAGTAAAACTCACCCGGGTGGCCATCGCCTACTGGCCCTCCTCGATGCAAGTAAAAGCGGCTCGGATCTCCTCCATCTGCAAAACACTTTTTCATCAGCACATAATAATAGATTATTGAATGAGGTCTGAGTTTTGAAACTTACCCGTGAGGCGAGGTCGCGCTCTGCTGCCTCGGCCCGTGTCACTGCCCCTGCTAGCTGCTCCGCTAGTGCAGTCGCCTCTGCACTAGGCCCTCTCGAGCTAGAGGCCTCTCCCGTCTCTCTCCCAGTTGCTCCTTGCTGGGCACGCTACATTTATTGAGATTGTCAGTGGCTAATCATCAATAATTCAAGAACAAAAATTCATTTGCATATAGGAATAATTTAAACACTCACCAGGGTCTCAAGGTCTGCCCGCGTGGTGGCCAGCTGTGCCTCCAGGCTGTGTAGGTGGGCCTGCGCATCCATCGCTGCTATATCCCGCGCATCCTGCATCTATTACATATTAGTCACATGATAGATACATAAGCATTTGCATTCAATTTAGAAATAAGTGCATTTATACATACCCCTAAGACCTTCATCTGGGGTCGGCCGGCGTAAACCTCCCAGTAGCGCCGGAGGTACTCGGAGCTGTCCGCTACCTGAGAGGTGACTCGGGTCCCGCCTCGCTGCCAGTCGGCGTACTGGTCCGCGAACCGCACTCCCCAGTCGATCTCCTTGGTACGACCACGCATCTTCTTCCCAATCCCTCGCGGCTCTCCAACCTCTATCCACTCCTGATGAAGGCCGAGAGTCCTCATCACCAGTCTAAGCCGTAACGGCTCAATCTCGCTAAGGCAATGAACCCAAAGCACATGCTCAAAGTGAGGTCGGCCCGCTATGACCCATGGCTGGCCCTCGTCGGTCATCCCCTCGTAGGGTCTCCACCGCACCTACATTCACAAGCATGCATACATCCATCATATCCATCATATAACATAAACATAAAAAGAAATGCATAACATTGATCATGCATACCAATGAGGAAGGGAAGTCTCTGAACTCCCTACATAACACCCACAACTCATAGGCAAGTGGGGCTCCAAACACTACCGGCATCCAGCGCCGCGCTAGAGGGAAAGATCCCTCACCTCCAGGCCGTGGGTCGACGCGCCCCATGGGCATGTACAAGTGGCTCCAAATCTGCATCCATGCATCATATTAGCAAAGCATTCATACGCATATGTATTCTAAATAAAAGAAAAAACACATAAAAGAGAAAAATGCATACCTGAAGAAAAGGTGAGAAGCCACTGACAGTCGTCTCTCGACTTGTCCCCGTGGAGAGGTCGGCTATCAAGTGCGCCAGCAGCACTGCTCCCCAGGCATATCTGTCGACTCCCCCCAAGTCCTCGAGTATCCCTAGGAATCGGCAGTTGATGACATCACCTTTCGTGCCAAGTAATAACCTCCCGAGCATCAGAAATAAGAACCTTCTCAGATCTCTGTCTGCCCTCTCTCTGTCAGCTGGGTCCTGGCAATAGGCTACCCTAGCCCCATCCATCAATCTCTGGAAAAACTGCTCTAAGGACTCCTTGGGTCTCTGCCTCGCATCACCCAATCCCATAGCTGTGGTGAGGTCGGTACGGAAGACGGTCCTGCACTCGCTAGGTGTCTCATAAACCATCTCTAACCCTAGCAGTCTCTGGGTAAGCTCAGTGTAGTCAGGGTAGGTGAACCCGCTCATAGCCTCCCCATCTACCCTCAGCCCGGTAATCCTAGCCACATCCTCTAGGGTGGGGATCATATGACCCCACGGCATCAAGAATGCCCGGCTAGTCCTATCCCATCTCTCTCTCAAAACCAGGATCAGTGCTAGGTCTGGCCTAACTGGCTCAATGCTGAGGAAAGTCCCGAATCCCATAGCATCTACCCTAGCTCTCTGAAACTCGGGGAGACCATAATATGCTGCCCAGACCTGGACCTAGGAAATGCGTGTCCTCATCAATCCCTGCATACATAAAGAAAGAATTTTTGCTTAATTGTTTAAATTTCATGTGAAAATTCATTTAAACTGTATTTGCTGAGATGTTTGCTGTTTGATTTAATTAACGACCAACCTTGGGTCGTGGCTTGCTTGATTAACGCCCCTAAGGGTGGCGTTATTTCTAAATGGTTCTCTATGTTTATTGAATTAACGACCCAGCCTGGGTCGTTGGTTATCTAAAAGACGCCCCTTTGGGAGGCGTTGGTTTGGAACCTGTTCTAGGACTGTTTGAATTAACGACCACCCATGTGTCGTCACCTAATGAATTAACGCCCCGATAGGGGGCACTGTTTTCCCAGGGTTTTAAAAAATGAATGAAACAGCATGCGAGATAATCAGGGCAGACATATTGAAAAATAAATTATTGAAAAAAATAAAAAGTATGGAAATTACCAGCATGATTTTAAACATGATAATTCAAATTAACGACATGCTACAGGGCGTGTTCTCATGTGATTAATTATTTTTCAAAATAGAAAAAATGAATTGACGACCCTAGGTCTCGGCGTCTTTTCTTTAATTTACGACACCCCTAGGGGCGTCTCTTTTCTAAGTCACTTGTTTTTCCCCACCGAGAGCTATGGAAAATGGAAATAAAATTAAATAAAAAAATGGAAATCAGGGTTTGGGGGGGCCTACCTTTTGTCGTCTAGGTCCAGCCAGCTCTCCCCGAAGGGGTTGCCGGGGTTGCCGTGGCTGTCGGAGTTGGCCGCGGCGAGGGAGGACTGCCGCCGGTTGTCCTTCTCTTTCTCCTTCTTCATCTTCTTCTTCATCATCCCCTTCCTCTTCTTCGTCTTCTCCTTCTTCTTCGTCTTCTCCTTCTTCGTCTTCTCCATCATCTTCTTCATCACCTTCGTCTTCTCGTTCTTCCTCGCCGGGTTCTCCCTCGTCGCCGTGCTCCGCCGCCGGAGCCTCCTCGGCCGCCATGGGAGGAGCTTCCTCCATGGCGGGTTCGTCCTCGCCCAAGTCCACAACATCGGGAGCAGAAACCCTCTACCTCTTGTGTCCACCGCCGGCCATGGCTAGGGGATGAGAGAATGAGGGAGATGGAGATAGAGAGTGGGAGATGGAGTTCGGTTAGGGTTGCAGAAGAGGGAAAGAGGGAGAAATGGATGAAGGAAGAAGAAGAAAAAAGGGGGGAAAGTGTTTTAGTATTCGAAAAGAATTAACGCCTGAGAGGAGGGCGTGTCTTGTTAAAGGGACGACTAGGCCAAAGGGCGTTACTTCCAGATTTGGCGACGAGCTTTGAGGCGTGATTTCTTTTCGCATGGGGAATGACAACCATCGTCAGTTGCATTCAATGGGAATTGATTGACATGATTGGAATAATCATTGCTATTTTTGATTAACGACTTTGATGCAGGTGTTATTTACATGAGAAGTGGCTTATCTAAAGGCATTATTCTCGGATATTTAACGAATACTTTTTAGAATTTGAATCAAAATAACGCCTTGTCCTAAAGCGTGATTCTATTAACGCCATTGCTGAAGTCGTCAATTATGAGAATTCATGTTTTAATTTTCAGAAAAAAGATCAATGAGAGACGACAGGTTCTGAGACGTTATTTGTGGAATTAACGTCATTCTCTGAGTCGTTATTCAGAACAGAAACACAGATTTTTGAAAGAATTCATCAGAAACGACATAATATGGCTCGATCAGAATGTTATCATTGTTTATTATTGATGAAAAGATTACAATGCATCTAATGAGCCATTTTGGGCCCTAAACTTCTTAAAGCTATTACATATGATTTCCACTGATCCCTGTCTTCTTCTAAGTTATCCACGGGCTGATGAGTTTTGCAGATTTTCCACAATGCTTGGATTGTTGTGCTTTCTTCTCCATCTTCATTGCAGCCGATGTCCCTTGTCTTGATAGGAGGGAGATGAGACAAATCCTCGAATAGTCACCGTGGAAGCCCGAGTTGAGGAAGGCACCTATGAGAGTTGTATAACACGAATTCCTTGGCGCCTATTAGACAAAGATCTGTCCCGGGAGAGAATCGTACGCGGAGTTGTTGAAATTTGAGTGATCCCGGGGCGCATGTGAAGAGGTTCTTAGGCATTACTTTGAGATGCTCCCTCCATTCCACCCTGTTCTTGATTTGAGGAATCCGGTTCACCACTCTATTGCTCAACCCCAATGAGCCGGTCATGTAAGAAAGAGGGATTTTTGAGAATATACTTGATGGTTGTTGGGCCTCCTCACATGGATCGAACTTGAAGTGGAGATCTACCTAACTAGAAAGTGCAAGCATGCATCTATAAATCGGTCTCCCCATTGATGCCGAAGTAAGCCCACTATATAGAAAGGCTAATATCGCCGGTCCCACTCTCTCTCCTTCCCAAAGGCTAGCTATAGCACTCAATTGGGACTCTTCTAAGAAATCTTCCGTGGAGGGGAACAAGATTGCTCCCGCCAAGCACACAACAAAGGCTTTTGCTACCCGTTCTATTTCATCATCCTCTTTGGCTTGGTCGGACCTTTTGTAGACCCATGAGGCAAGCTTTAAAAGGTTAATCCCTTTGGTGGCTTTGATCTGGCTCACTAAGTTGGGGCTAGGAATCAAGCTTATTAGCAATTCATGAGAAGAGATTTGCCTTGGCATGACGGCCATCTTCTCCTCATCCCCTTGTTTCATCTTCTTTAAGCCCAAAATCATCTCTAACTCTTCTAATAGAACTGTGGCTTCAAAGTAGAGAAGAGGAAGGTGTGAGTAGAAGGATGCCATATCTCAACAAGAGCTCCTATAGCTGCCCAGTCTAGGTGAATTTGGTCATAATGTTTAGCATGGGTAACTAAACCTAGGAGATGCCATCTGGATAGGAAATCCCTCATGTCTGAACTGAATTTGGAGAGCAAGAGCGGAAGCCATTTATTTTTGGTGAATCTCCTAGCCCCTGGAATGTTTGGATAATCCTGAGAAAAGAAAAGAAAAGAAAGTACAGAGGATAAAAGAGATGAGCAGTGGAAGGTAGAAGAGAAGAAACAGAAAAACGAACAACTCAAGCCTTAACATACCTGATTCAGAACAACTCGGCTGCTAAGGTGCCCATTAATTTCTGAGAGCCTAGGAGTGGAGGTCTTCGGTTTTTTGATAGCTCTCTGCATCTTATGTATCTTCACTAAGGAAGTGGCCGTCTGCAGAAAGAAGTCTAACAATATCTTGCAGCACCTGTGAAGGAAGAAGAAGAAACAGAATAGAGGATTCGATTGATTTGTTGAGAGAAATCCCTCCTCTTATAGAAGTTTGAAGGATCTTATGCCCGTTCGAGGCTGCAAAATCAAAGTACGAGCATAACTGGGTTTAAGCTTTCTGATTCAGAGTCAGAAGCGTGTGTTTCGAATTTATGGTTAATTAACGACGGTATTCAGGGCGTCATTTATTGAATTAACGACTTGCTCCAGGTCATGTTTTATTTCACGCCTTGATGAGGGTCGTCCCTTTTGTTGAAATCTCAAAAGCAATCGACGCCTTGATGCTAGTCATCTTTTATCCTTCTTACGCCACTGCTATCGGTCGTCAATTTATGGCTCGCATATTCAGCTCCTCTATGCTATTTTTATGAACTTAAGTGCTGTCTTTTAAGTGGAATTTATTTGTGATTATGCACTTATGGTCATGTCATGTTTAAACTGAGGATATTTTCTATCATGAGGACTAATGAATTTTCAAGTGCAGAAGAGTGCAGGATTCGAGATGCATGGGAGTAACATCATTCCGTTCTTGTATTCTTTCCTGTAAGCATTGTTACTATATGGTACTCTACGCTATTATAGTATATCAAGGACCTTGTGGTTCTGACGAACCTGGAATTTGAGTTCCCCTTCATCAAAAACAGTGATAATTCCAGGAGAATCTTGATCACACGGATAGGCCGTTGAGTCATTCAAGGTCTGGGACGATGGTTCCACTTTCTGGGTTGATGCGCGGACAAACGGGCTTCGGCTTAGTGTCAGCTCAGAGATCTGGATTCTTGACCAAATCTAGATGGCTTGGCAATATTATCCTTGATTATTTTCTATTTTTAGTTTGTTTTAGTTTTTCTTTTAGCCCAGCATGCATCATGTAGGACTTTGAGCTTAATGATGAAAATCTTCATATTATGGCAATAGTGAAGGTCACTCGCTCTTGATTGAGTTGACATGAGATATTCCACTCCAAATCAAGTACTTTATTCTCTCTGAAACCGCTCAGGCTAGTTCCTTGAAAGTGTCCCTTTGTTGGGTCTTCATCTCCATTCACTTTAATTTTCTGCAAATCCATCTTGGTTGTAGCACGTCCACATTGGCTGGTAACCGCTCTCCAAAGGTGCCTCCCTCTCGTGCCCTCGCGCACATTTTATTTATTTAGTTTAGTCTCCTTCATCCAGCCAATCGATGCTTTCTTGGAATCACCCGGAGTTGTTTCACTCAGAATCTTGGAAAGATTTCTAACGCTTAGTGTCAGAGGCGTGTCACATCACACCTTGGCATCTACTTATCAGTTCATTCCACTTCATTTCGCTTGTTGCACTTTCACTTCATTTCGTCTCACTCCCTTGCAAAGCGGACACCAAGGCGGGGCAGCTGTAGACACGCCAAAATTGATACTATGTTGATTAAATCTCATGTCACCATATTAACGCCCCAAAGTGAACTTCAATATTTTCATAATATGAAGTTTTTCTATTTTTGTGTGTTTTTAGGCTTTTTTATAATTATTTTTGTAATTCACGACTCTACGTAGGGCGTGTTTTAAATAATGGCTTGGGCCGGGGCGTTTCTCAAAGAAAGGACTACTGATCCAAAAGACGTCAGTTTCTGGACTTTTACAAATCCTACTCAAAATTAGAAAATAAGAATTAACGTCCCTCCATGGGTCGTGTTTTGAATTAACGTCTCTCGCTCAGGCGTCTCTTCATCATTTTCAAATAAAGAATGTTTTCATTACTAAAACTAAATCCATGAATTGACGCCTTTGTCCCAGTCGTGATTTTAATTAACACCTTCTCCCAGGTCGTCAATTTCGAATAACGCCTTTCCGTGGGTCGTCTTCCACCCTTCCGAGTCCTGCTTGAACATACCTTTCCTGGAGAGTTCCCTGCTATGTTTTGGTCACCATGCTCGATTGGGGAAGTAGAGACCTTGCCATAGATGAGTCTTGCCTGTTCTTATCCCATCAGATCTGTGTTTTGCACCCTATAAATAGCCCCCTGGGTTGAGCTCGCGCGAGGGGAGAAAGGGAAAAAAGGGTTAGAAGTGGTTAAAGAAAGAGTTAGAGGTTAGAAGGAGTTAGAAGCAGAGAAGAGCTTAGCAGAGCAGAGCAGCGCTGAGATAGAAAAAGTTAGCTGTTAGCAGAGAGCAATAGAATTCTTCATAGAGAAGGCTGTCTCTTCTGCAAGAGCCTTTGATCCTTCGGATACAGCATCCCACGGCCATCGTCAGTTTCTCTCCCTCTACTGTTGTCAGGAACAGCAGGGATTTGTTTTGCACTAGTTTTAAGCTCATCTCACCTCCTTCGTTCATCATACATCGTTCTTTTTTTTACGTTTGCATTAGCTTTGCATCACATCTCCTCTTTTCTCTAGTTCTCTTAGGGGTTTTAAAGAAACCAAAAGGTGCACAATTCATGCTATTATTTCACCATCTTATTTTATTTGAGGATTGATACTACACTTTGGCTAATCATATTTTATCTTTGGTTGTTTGTGATTTGTTTAAGGGTAATCAAAGAGAGAAACCCCCTTCATCGGCCGGCCGGTAGAAGGAGGAGGAAGAAATCCACAATCATCTCGCATCCCTTTTCTCACCAGGTATTCGCGATAAATTTCCCTTCTTTTTGAGGTAACCCCTCTGGCGATCACCCTCCATATAGCAATCTCTTGCTCCTTTAGTTTAGCTTTTCTTCATCCCCTTAGTCTCCCCCTTTGATATTCTTTCTTTCTTTTTCTTCTTTTAATGTCGGTGTGACATCTTCTTCTTTAGGTGTTCACAGGGGGTGAATAGATCACACACCCGTTAAAAAATTACTGCAGTAGAATCAAATGCGGAATTAAAACTTCTACTGTACAGATAGTGGGCACAATGCGAATACCACCCAGAACAGATTAAGAACTGTCCTAAGCATACATCTACTGCGCGAAGATAGAAATATAGAAGCTAGGCAAACCACAAAACAATCACACAGTAGACAAAGGCTTTTAGGTGGTTCGGTCCTCCAGACCTACATCCACCCCACACTCAACCCGAGTGTGGCTTATTGCTGACTCACAGCTTGAATCGCTGGGCCTCACAGCTTGCCTACAATCCGCTGAGCCTCACAGCTTGCTGTCCGAGGTATCCACCTCGCCTGCTGAGCCTCACAACTTGTTGTCCATAGGAATCCTCCTCTCCAAAACCCGCTGGGCAATACAGCTTAGCCGTCCAGTGGAATCCACCACTGCATGTGCTGCCACACAGCTTGAACACAATAGTTTCGAAAAACAAAACAAAAGACAAACGAAAGACAAAAGGAATCCCTGCAGGGAATATAGCTCAAGCAAGTGAGCAAACCTCAGATCTGGTTTTGAACCAAAGATCTGAGGAATAAAACTCTCAACTCTTCACTCTCTCAACTCTCTTCCTTTTCTCTCTTTTCTCTTCTCTCTTCTGCTGAATCGAAGGGCTCTCTGCTCTCTATTTTTTCTTCAAGGCTTTTGCATGCGATCTCATCTTCATTTGTGGACGAAGGTTTCATTTTATAAGCAATCACAGCAGAAGCAGCACTGGGCGCGTGTCTTCCACATTTCCTGCCCAGGTGTTTTGTCCACATGTCATCCTGTCAGCCCTTCCAGTCTCGGATCACATGCCCCTTCATTAAGCTTCACGAACAGAGCCAGTCAGACAGAGAATTATCTGTTTAATGTCGACACATTGTATAGACTTCGTTCGATGCATCAAGCAATGTGTAGACTTGATAATGCGAAGACAGTGTATAGACTTTGCAGTGTGTGCAGTGATGCACAAGATGAAGTATGCACAATGGTTGTATGGACTTGGCGTTCTGAACAATGTACATACTTGCTGTGAAGACCAATGCCCAAATGCAGTGTATGGACTTAGCGTAAATGCAATGCAAACACAAGAGTGTATAGACTTGATGAATGCGATGCAGACGCACATAGTGTGTAGACTTGATGAACAATGCATTCTAGGCAAAACCCTGTACAGACTTGAATGATGAAGCACACGATGCAATGTGAAGACTTTGAAGAACATATGCTGTACAGACTTCGAATCAAAAGTTGCACGATGTACAGACTTCATGCGTGCAACAGTGACAATGTATAGACTTTGAAATGTAACGTAGGTGAAGACCCCAATGCATACACTTCCAATATGAATGCAACCGATGTACAGACTTGCTCAACCAGTCTGATGTACAGACTTGGAATTTCAACAGAAGGATGTACAGACTTGGCATTTCAACTGAAGGATGTACAGACTTGGGAATGATGCATGACGCTGTACAGACTTGGAAAGTCAATCTGCTGAATGTACAGACTTGGTGGCTGAACATAGGTAAAGATAAGCACTATATAGACTTGCCACCGACCAATGTATGGACTTGAACTGCGTGCTACAGTAATGTGTAGACTTTAAGTGCAACGCAAAAGGCTGTACAGACTTACTCGAGTGAGACAATGACCAAGACGATGAAGTCTGTATAGACTTTACAGTGAATGCATGCTGAGATGCAACATAAGACGATGCAGTGTACATACTTCATGTAATGCATGCAGAAGCTGACTGAGATGGTGCACATTGTATAGACTTGTAAGATGCTAAATGACACAGTCCAATGTATAGACTTTACTTCATGCATGCAAGACAAGGCTGATGTAATGTATAGACTTTAGATCAAATGATGCAATGCATGAACAAGAAGACTCTGTACAGACTTCATATGATGCACTGACAATGTACAGACTTGATGAAGCATGAACAAGCCGATGTACAAACTTAGCCTGTATAGACTTAGTGCATGAAGAGCCCTGACAATGTATGGGCGATGTACAGACTTGCACATATGATGCACTGGCTAAGCCACGAATGTATAGACGCTCAGCCATGAACAAATGCAATGTACAGACATGCGAAGTTGGGGGGTCAACCCACTTAAGTGCACTGATGTAATGTATGCGCATAGCAGATATTGAACTGAAGCAATGGATGTATAGACATGATATCTGACAGAATGCAATGCATCTATACAGAGAACAAATGCCATCAATGCTAAACACAACAACATAGCATATGCAAAGTATGTGATGGGAATCGATGCCGAGCAAGTACTTTTCATATTGCATTTATGTCCTTTAGTTTATTTTTATATCCACGGGAAAGTATACGCGCAATTGTACGGCTTTATCAGCCAATGCGTCACTCCCGTAGATTGTGTGGGTTTCTATGTAATTTACTGGTAGGACTAGCAAGGGGGCCCTCAGCCCTTTCCCATTGGTCCACCTAGACCATGTGGGGCTGGTCAACCAGCCTAGGTGGCCTTCTAGATGAGTTGAATGTCAATTGCCACATGGGTAGACAAAGGGGGTGATTTTTCCTTGGTAGGCTACCTACCAAGTCAAATTGTCTCCCTTGCCACTCCATAGTCAATAGGCCGCCCCCCCCCCCTTCAATTTTTTATTGTATTTTTTGTGTGTTTGTGGCATGCTATCCAGACCCTCCATCTCCCATCCCTAGATCCAAGGGTTGAGGTTGGATTTGGTTGGAAGCATATATAAGCTTGTATTTTCATGTGAAAATTAGTGAAAATTCAGAAAATTTGTGTGAAACTTGGAAGCTCCTTGCGCCCCCTTCCTCTCCCCTTGGTTTCCTCTCCCCAAACCTCCAGTTCTAGAGTGTATCAATCTTCTATCTCCCCATCTCAACCTCTGATCTTCATCTGTGCCGCCGCCGCCGTCCGTGCCGCCTTCGAGCCGCCGTGAATCCGTCTTCGGTTTTCTGTCCTGCTGGACAGAGGTGTCTTCACGAAAATCCTGCTATCATCCACAGCCTCTTAGTGGTTTGTAATTTTTATGGTGTGTTCCTATCTTCCATCACATCATCCACAAAAAAATTCAGGTCTAAAATCCTTCGTTTGATATTTTTGCAATTTCGGTCTTCAATCACTCCCAGATCTGTCCTGTCTCTGTCTACAGTGACAGCAGCTCTGAGTTTCCCATCTTCGACCTTCTTTTTGATTTTTGTTGGGGCTCCCAATTTTACTGGGCGTTCTGTCCATCATCCCCTACATCCACCATTTTTTTTGATTTTTGATCCGCCCTCTATCCATTTATTAAAAATTCATGTTCTATCTCTGCTACAGTGTTTTTAGCTAATTCCCAGATCCGATCACCTTCCAGTTCAAAAATCATAACAAATCACAACCACTTCCAAATCCTTCATAAAAAATAGTTCCGGTTTCCTAGCTTGATTTCCTACAACTTTTTTGAAGACCACCACTTCAGATTCGGACGTTCACATATCGGTCAAAGGCAGTTCTCAGACAAGTTCACTACAGATCTGAGAGTCCGGTCACTGTATGATAGCAACTCAACAATTCATTAAAGCCCAGATCCGTGCAGATCCAGGCTAGATCTTCAATCTTAGATTGAATTATTTGAAGTTATCTTTCCAACGGCGGTAGTTTTGTGTCGATCCGAGATCGGGGCTGATCGCAGCGTCCATTCTCGCCGGAGCGCGCGCTGAAAACCAGAAGCTGTAGATCCGTGGCCGGTTATTCCGACCGGCGCCGAACGGAGCCGCCTGGCCTCCGGCCGGTGAACCAGCATGCCGCCAGCCCGGGGAGTGCTTCCCTAAGTGTCCCCACTACAGTGGTGTCACCGGGTCCCATACAGCCCCTCCGGACAGCACGTGGGCCCCACCGTCACTAGTTCGGGTGTTGCCGAATCAACGCGAGAAGCCGCCCGTCAACCAGAATTCGGTCCTCCCGGACCCCATTGTGTAGCCCTTTACCTCCATGCGTGGAGTGGGCAGTGACGTGTATTGCTGTAATATTGTATATTATTGTTCCGGGAGTACGAGTTTCGGCCGGGTCCGTCTTCCCCACGCCGAGCGCGTGGAGGTATCGTTCTCGCTCCCTACACTCGGCATTTGCTTATTTTCATATATACTTGTTTATGCCACTGCTAGAGAGCATGTTCTAGGATCGTAGCTTACTTTATATTTATATCACCACTGCTGCGAGAGAGAGCGTTACCGTCCCATGACCCGATCCGGGCATGAAAGTGTGAATTGACCACCCTAGCTCTAGCCGGTTTCTCAACCGTGTACGTCCGACGCTTCCCTCGTTAAGGGACGATCGTGAGCTTGTCGTGTCCATGGTATCGTCCTGCATCAGTATGCAATGCATCTATACTGTCTCACTGTTATGAATGCACCTGTGATACTCTCACTATGTTGCTATCATCAAAACATCATAACATATGCTTGTGCCTAAGGGGCACAACATCCATTAGTATTAACATTATTGTTCTTTCTCAGCATTCTTGGCCTTTGTTCAAACATACCCATGACGGGCGAGTCTTTCATCTGTGTTTGAATGTATCTGGCTCATAGTTCCTCCATGGTATTCAGTCTATTCATAGCCAAAATATGACGAAATTGTGGAGTAGCATTAGATACTATCATTTTAACTTGCTCCGATTCCGACAGTGTATCTTTTAACTTTTCGGCCATCGCCCTCCATCTATCAGCAAATTGTACAAAGTCCTCCTCGGGCTTCATCTTTTCAGCCACCAGATCAGTTACGGATAAGGAATGGCCGACACGATCTCTATATTTCTGTAAGAATTTTCTTTGTACCATATCAAAGTCACTGGCCTCAATTGGTTCAAGAGAATAAAACCATTCAAGGGCCGGGCCATCAAGGGACCTTCAAAACAAATAGACCAAAGATGCCTTGTTATCTTGCCAGAATGATGCCTCATACATAAAGTCTTTCAAATGGATGAACGGGTTGCTCGTTCCATTATAGCGCCTAAAGTTAGGCATCTCTGATGGAGGTACATGGAAAACCAGTAGTGTAGGGAGAGTAATCTTCGGAGCATTTTTAGGAGCCGTGACCTTCTTGAGTTGTTCCTTCATGCTAGCAATCGTTTGGAGGAGGAGAGTGTTGGCATTAGATTCGGCTGGAGCCGGGTCGGCAGAAAATGGGTTTGGCATAGGCCGTTAGACAAGTTGAGAAGGTGGTGGGCGTTGCAGCCTAATAGCTAAATGGCTTGCTCGTTGGGTTGGTGCAACAATAATGGGAGTCTGCAGACAGGACTGAACCTGTTGTGTGACCGCTTGGTCATTAGGGATGTTGGTTTGAAGGCCACCCGCGGCCTGAGGGAGATTTGAGGAAGAAGAAGGGACAGTGATGCGGGACGGACCACAGACTCGAGACCAATGGATATGCGACCCTCAGACTCTAAGCAAGCTCGCGATCGCCCCTAACGAGGGAAGCGTACGGACGTGTACGGTTGAGAAATCGACAGTGAGCTAGGGTGGTCAACTCTCTACTTCGTGCCCGGATCGGGTCACAGGGCGGTCTCGCTGTCTCTCGCAGTAGCGGTGAATAATAATATATCGAGCTAATGGCCCTAACACATGCTCTCTAGCAGCGGCATAAACAAGTATATACAAACAAAGCAAATGCCGAGTAAAGGAGTGAATACAATACCTCCATGCGCCGGGCGTGGGGAAGACGATCCTAGCCGATCTCGTACTCCCGGAACAATAAATTACAGCAATGGCTTTACTGCCCACTCCACGCAGGGAGGTAAAGGGCTACAAAGTGGGACCCGGGAGTAGCGGGTTCGGGTTGACGGGCAACGATTTGTGTAGCTTCGGCGGCACGCGTACTCACGAACGTGAGACCCACGTGCGGTTCCGTGGGGCCGTGTGGGCCCGGAACGGCACCGCTGTGACGGGGACGTCCAGAGGGGCTCTCCCAGGGAAGTCGACATGCTGGTTCGCCTTGTGGAAGGCGAGACGGCCGGCCAGCCGGGCGGTTTGGCTTGTTATCCACGGACTTGAGCTTATGTTCTACAGCGCGCGACCCGGCGAGAATGGATGCTGCGATCAGTACCGACGTCGGAGCGATGCATAAGAGGTACCTCTGGAAAGCTATTTCAAAATACTTCGATCTAGGGCCAGAGAAATAATTTTGAATTTCTCAGATCTGGCCTAGATCAATTTTACGAGCTGCTGTTGGACAGAACCCGAAATCTTAGGATAGAGGGGGTTTTTCCTGAGAGTTGGCATTGACCGCGATGTAGACCTCCAATTCAGATGTTGGGCTCTTCACAAAAGTTGTAGAGAGGATGGAGAGAAAAATGGGGATACTTTTTATGAAAGATTTGGTGGAGGTTTGGGTGGGAAAACGTATTTTATACTGCTGGGTGGTCGGATCTTGACAACAGAGACAGAACATAATTTGGGAGCAGAAGTTATTTTTTTTGAAAATATAAACGAGATCTTAAATTCACAAGAAAATTTGTGGAAGAGGTATTTGGTGGACCGAATCCCCAATAAAATTGGTGACCCAAGAAGATAAGAGAAAGGGGGTCGAAACTTGGACCCACAGAGCTGTTGTTACATAAATCTGAACAGGGACAGAATTGGAAGGTGGAAAAACATGAAAATGAAAAAATAGCAAACGATAGGTAAATGATGGGATTGTTTTTTTGGAGGCTGGGGTTCAAGAGGGGAACCTACCCTGAAAATCTCAGCTCCAAAAGATGAGGGAGTTGGGAGCTAAAATTCTCGGAGTGAACCTCTATCCAGCAGAACAGAGATCTGCACAGCACTTCGGAAGCAGATTCCCGGCGGCTCGATGGCGGCACGAACGGCGGCGGCGGCAGCAGAGATAGAATCCAGAGGGGCTAAAGAAAAGATAGAAGGGTTCTATACCCTATAGATTGGAGGAAGAAGAGAGAAATCAGAGGGAGAGAGCGGGGCGTGCAGGTTTGCTCCAAGCAATTCATAATTTTTTCTTCTCATTAATTCTAAGAAATGAAAAATACATGGTATTTGTATGGATTTGACCAAATTGGCAAATGGCATCCCACACCCTCAGATCTAGGGTGGGTAAAGGGCCTCTTGGGGATGTCAAACCCCATTTATCCCAGGTAGTCAAAACACATTACATATTCTAATCAAACTAACCTAACTTGCCTAATAAGGACAAAATAGGGGGCGCCCCCTTCATGGGCCAATCTTGGGCCAACTTTGGTCCAAGGCCATCCACTAGCCCATGAACCCATGCATAGCCTATGGACTTTCCAATCCAGATAGCCTATGAGAGGGGAAAGCCCAATTGGGCCTTAAGTGGCTTTAAGGTCCATAATGAAGGCCTTAAGGTCCAATATGATATAACCCCCTTAATGGACCTAATAAATGAAAACCACTAATGGACTCTACATGGAAGATGGCCCAATGGCTTATTAAAAGCCTTACAAAGGAGCCCAAATGATAAAAAAATCAACAAACACACTAATACAAGTCAATACAAATCATAATACACACTAATACAAGCCATTAGCCTTTGATGCCCCATCAATTCTCTCCGGGTGGGAGGAACTCGACCCCGTCGAGTAAGGGGTGCTGCTGCTCGAGTAGCTCCGGCAAATCCGTCACCATACCAAATATCGTGGGTACGCTCCACTCCAAGTGATCGTCACCTGCTCATTCTGTATATACTCGATATGCGCATGCTGCTACGGGAAGAGGCTAGGGGTGGAACACTCCAGGGTGGGGTCACTCTCAAGGGGAGGAGGCGGCTCGAAGACTCACTAGGAATCACCGTTGGGTCCCTGTAGGTGACTAGATCCGGGGCATAGATGTAGAGCTGATCCCAAAATTGTCTCTCACTCTTACGGGACTGACATCAACAAGCTTGCACAAGACGCATGCAGACTCCACAAACCACACCACACAAAACAAACCACACAAAGAAGAAACAAAACTGACTCATGCATGACCCTAGACTTAATGCAATGACATCAACCCCACTAGGTGGCCATCATCCGAGTGCCGCATCCTGAGTGTCGGTAGGCTCCTCCAGACCTTCGTACT
This sequence comes from Amorphophallus konjac, assembly GCA_022559845.1. Lineage (NCBI taxonomy): Eukaryota > Viridiplantae > Streptophyta > Magnoliopsida > Alismatales > Araceae > Amorphophallus > Amorphophallus konjac. The sequence continues at coordinate 79,461,254 of CM040117.1, read as the reverse complement.
CATCAACTAGTTCCGGATCGGCCTCGTAGCTGATAGACACAAGCCCAGAAGGTGAGGCTTCTCTAACCCCTTGGGCGAGTGTGGCACGAGTGGGACATTGGTTGGCGATGTGGCCAAACCCATGACAGTGGAAACATTGTAGTCGAGACCTACTACTCTCTCCGATGAGTTTTCCCTTACCCTTGTCCTCCCGACGGACAGGGAGTGTGGGCAACAGGGGTGGTGGTGTAGGTGCCATAGGCAACAAGGGTGGGGGTGCCGGTGCCAGAGAATGGCCAGTGGGTGCTGGGGGGCGAGCTACGGGTGCCTGTGGTTGGGGTGGAGGTAGATCCCGTGGCGGGGGAGGACGAGGTCTAGGAGCGAAGTGCTCCTGACGGGCGGGCTTAGAAAGTCGAGCCATGGGGCCCCTCGGGTATGGGCCTAAGGAGCTACATGACTCAGCACTACGGAGAGGGATGGGGCCCAACCATTGGATAGACTCAAACTCTCCCTCGAATTACTCCATCTTGAGAGCAACTTGGTACGCATCCTCTAACTTCTCCACCTTGCGATAGAGAAGCTCATACCGTAGGTGCGGTCGTAGCCCATGCCAAAATCAGGAGACAGTGAGGGAGTCATCCTCTGTGGCGTCACATCGTAAATAGTATTCATCGAACTCGGCGATGTACTCGGAGACGGACCGATCTCCTTCGGTAAGACTCTGCCACCTGTCTATGAGACACTGGCGGTAAGTGGCAGAGAGGTACCTCTTCCTAAGTTTGGACCTCATCTCTTCCCATGTCTCTACCTGGGGTTCATGACGGTGAAATTACAGGTTCTCCATGTTTCTCCAAGAGGTTTGAGCTTACCCTACCAATTTCATCTTGGTAAACTTGACCTTCCGTTGGTCCGACATTTCAAACCACTCAAAATATCGGTCCATACCAGCTTCCCAATCAAGATATACCCTTGGGTCTAAGGACCCGTCAAAAGTGGGAGGGTCGGCACGAACGGTCATGAGGGCCCGCTCATCCTCATCACGATTCCATCGTTGAACATGACGGTCACGTCCATATCCCCTATTTTCATCTTCGGACTCATAGTCTAGCACCTCGGGGAATTGATGCCTCCTAACATCTATCCCTTGATATCTTGGGGCAGCAGGTTGCTAAACCAGTTCTTGTTTACCATGTGTAGGTGGGGGGGGTGCCTCAACTGGGGCTCTCGGGGGTGCCTCGGCTGGGGCTCCCTCTAATGTGGCAACTCTCCCTACCAGGCCCTGAACGGACTGGTCCGACTCGACGGCCTTATCCTCTAAGGCCTTCATCTTTTCTTCCAGACGGGTGCCTAGGCCATTCATCCACGTACTCAACCCGTCCATCCGATCTACCCATGTAGTCAACACATCCATGCATGTACCCAACCCATCGATACGTGTAGTCAACCCTTGCATTTACCCTGTAAGGGCTTGGAACATTGTGGCCACTTCATCAGAACTATGGACTCGTGATTCGGCCATGGGTGGTGGTGGTCGTGAGTACTGTGTACCTCTACGAGTGGGCATGCAAATGACGAATAGGATAAGACACTCCCTAGACTCAAGACCCTTAGACTTAAACCAAGACTCGGTACGTGGCGGAGTTAATCGATGCGAAGATCACTCGCGCAAGTGTGCGGCCTTCCCGATAGGCGTAGCCTAACGTTCGGACAACACCTTTTGATATACAAATTAATGGTATGCAAATGTGACACTTAGACCGACTTAGACGTAGACTCAACTTAAACGACTCTTTTTTTTTTTTGCTTTCCACCAGACTACCCTAGACTCAACTGGCGCTCTAATACCAAATTGATGCGGGATGGGCCACGGACTCGAGACCAATGGATATGCGACCCTCGGACTCTAAGCAAGCTCGCGATCAGCCCTAACGAGGGAAGCGTACGGACGTGCACGGTTGAGGAACCAGCAGTGAGCTAGGGTGGTCAACTCTCAACTTCGTGCCCGGATCGGATCACGGGACGGTCTCGCTCTCTCTCGCAGCAGCGGTGAATAATAATATATCGAGCTAATGGCCCAAACACATGCTCTCTAGCAGCGGCATAAACAAGTATATACGAACAAAGCAAATGCCGAGTAAAGGAGCGAATACGATACCTCCACGCGCCGGGCGTGGGGAAGACGATCCCGACCGATCTCGTACTCTCAGAACAATAAATTACATAAATTACAGCAATGGCTTTACTGCCCACTCCACGTAGGGAGGTAAAGGGTTACAAAGTGGGACCCGAGAGTAGCGAGTTCGGGTTGATGCGCAGCGATTTGTGTAGCTTCGGTGGCACGCGTGCTCATGAACGTGGGACCCACGTGCTGGTCCGTGGGGCCATGTGGGCCCAGAGCAGCACCGTTGTGACGGGGACGTCCAGAGGGGCACTCCCAGGGAAGGCGGCACGCTGGTTCGCCATGTGGAAGGCGAGTCGGGCGGTCGGGTGGTCAGTTCAGCTTGTTATCCACGGACTTGAGCTTCTGTTCTACAGCGCACAACCCGGCGAGAATGGATGCGGCGATCAGCACCGACGTCGGATCGATGCACAAGAGGTACTGCTGGAAAGGTCTTTTAAAATACATTGATCTAGGGCCAGAGAAATATTTTGAATTTCTCAGATCTGGCCTTGATCGATTTTACAAGCTGCTATTGGACAGAACCCATAATCTGAGGATAGAGGGGGTTTTTCCTGAGAGTTGGCATTGACTGCGATATAGACCTCTGATTCATATGTTGTGATCTTCACAAAAGTTGTAGAGGAGAGAGAGAGGAAAATGGGGATAATTTTTATGAATGATTTGGTGGAGGTTTGGGTGGGGAAAAGTATTTGATACTGTTAAATGGTCAGATCTAGACATCAGAGACATAACAGAATTTGGGATCTGAAGTGATTTTTTTTGAAAATATAAACGACATCCTAAATTCACAAGAAAATTTGTGGAAGAGGTATTTGGTGGACAGAATCCCCAATAAATTTTTTTACCCAAGAAGATAAGATAAAGGGGGTAGAAACCTGGACACACAGAGCTGTTGTTACACAGATCTGAACAGGGAAAGAATTGGAAGGTGGAAATACACGAAAATGGAAAAATAGCAAACGAAAGGTAAATGACAAGATTGTTTTTGTGAAGGCTGGGGTTCAAGAGGGTAACCTACCCTGAAAATGTCAGCTCCAAAAGATGAGGGAGTTGGGAGCTAAAATTCCCGGAGTGAACCTCTGTCCAGCAGAACAGAGATCTGCACAACACTTCAGAAGCAGCTTCGCGGTGGCTCGATGGCGGCACGAACGGCGGCAACGGCAGCAGAGATAGAATCCAAAGGGGCTAAGGAAAAGATAGAAGGGTTCTATACCCTGTAGATTGGAGGAAGAAGAGAGAAATCAGAGGGAGAGAGAGGGGCACGCAGGTTTGCTCCAAGCAATTCACAATTTTTTCTTCTCATTAATTCTAACAAATGAAAAATACATGGTATTTGTATGGATTTGACCAAATTGGCAAATGACCTCCCATACCCTCAGATCTAGGGTGGGTGAAGGGCCTCTTGGGGATGTCAAACCTCATTTATCCCATGTGGTCAAAACAAATTACATATTCTAATCAAACTAACCTAACTTGCCTAATAAGGACAAAATAGGGGGCGCCCCCTTCATGGGCCAATCTTGGGCCAACTTTGGTCCAAGGCCATCCACAAGCCCATGAACCCATGCATAGCCTATGGACTTTCCAATCTAGATAGCCCATGAGAGGGGAAAGCCCAATTGGGCCTTAAGTGGCTTTAAGGGCCATAATGAAGGCCTTAAGATCCCAATATGATATAACCCCCTTAATGGACCTAATAAATGAAAACCACCAATGGACTTTACATGAAAGATGACCCAATGGCTTATTAAAAGCCTTACAAAGGAGCCCAAATGAACAAAAAAATCAACAAACACACTAATACAAGCCAATACAAACCATAATACACGCTAATACAAGCCATTAGCCTTTGATGCCCCATCCGACAAACTTCTCTTTGAGAGCGGCCTGAACCGCTTGGCGTTGAGCATCATCTAATTGGGATAAAGCGATGATAAGCTCATTTAAACTAATCGACGGGGAAGCTTCTCTGGGAGTGGATTGTGTGACAGGTTGAGTTTGGGAGGAAGGCTCAACCCCTTGAGTGGTGGTGTCCACCACATAAACTTGAGGGTGAGAATGAGGGTAGTTCCCTTCATATTGAATGAAGCCCTGACCTCATATTGAATAAATCCTTGAGGGGGGACCTCATAAGATTGGTCAAATTGACCATCCTCACTACCTTCATATGCATACTCTTGATTGGCCATGTTAACAATTCTTCCTGACCGAAGCATCATGGTTGTTATAAAGGAATTATTTGAATCAAACACAAGTAGATAGCAAATAAGCACTCAAGTAGGTTGTCAACCAAGTTGCCAAACAAGTTATGATTCTTAGGGAAGATTTTAACGTTCTTTGAGTTTAAGCAAGGATGAATTTTAATAGAGTAGTTAGCCCTCTCTTCAATGTAGGTCCTAGTTTCAATTTGAGTGTAATCTCCAGGTTAACTAGGTTCTTTCTCTCTCTTTACCAACGCATGGGTTAACTAATCTCCGAGGTGCTTCAAAGGTACAACCGGCCTAGCTTCCGTGAGGGAATCTATTGGTGCGAGGACTTACGGAGGCCTTGGTCAAGGAATTTCTAATCCAAAGAGACGGAATGCTCAATGGAGGGTCCGTCCTTTCCCAAGAGAGTGTAAGGGATCCTAAAAGTGTAGAGAGACGGGGTCTCTCAACCAAAATATCCTAATGCAAGCTAATGCAAATAGGATCAACCAGCAATGATGAATAATCAATAATCCAAGCAAACAAGTCTCTCCAGCAGCAGGTAAAATAGTTCTATGAACACACAGGGAAATGGCGACCAGACAGTGGTCGCTGTCTTAGTCAATGGCGACCGTATGATAGCCGCTGAATAATAAATAGTGCCTCAATGAAGGGGCGTAGATCGCAGTAAACAGTGAACGACTGTGAAGGGAAAGTCAACAGTGACTCAAGAATTAGCGCCTTAGGATTAGGCGCTGCTCGTGTGAATAACGCCTCTATAGAGAGGCGCAAATTATAAAAATAGCAGATACTATGAAAAATAATGGAATGAACGCCTCTGTGAGAGGTTGCTGATTATGCAAATAGTGGCCGCTGAGCAGTCGTTGATTGATTTTAGTGAAACAGAGAGCAGTATAAAGCTAACAAAAATCAAATTTTCTCCTTAAAAAAGTTATAGACAGTTCAAAAATTGGCTAATCAAGTGGGGGGTGTGCACGTGATGCACAAAGGGAGTGTGCTACGTGGAGCAGAAAGGAGGGGCACACGTGGGTACCAAAAGGAGGGGCACGCAAGGGTGCCAAAGGGAGGGGCACACGTGGGTGCCAAAGGAGGGGTAATCAAAATAAAAATAGAAAGGGTCCCACCATGATCGCCAATTTGTGAACGTGTCACATAGACATTTAAAAAGGAGGAAAAATTAACATAAGCATATTAATGGATAGTATGGGAAGGGAGCATATGATGCTACTAAGGAGTGTGATCACCAGAGGGGTTACCTCAAAAGAAAAAAGATGATCGCAGAGAATACCTTGTAAAGCGGGTGAGATGTAGATCCAACTTCCTCCTCTAACCGGCCGGCCGATGAAGGGGGTTTTTATTCTTGATTACCCTTATAAGACAAGCAGAGACAACAAAAAGATGTGGATTAGCCAAAAGTGAGTGTAGTATCAATGTTCTAAAAGAATTAGCCTATGCAAAGTGGGCATGAACACACCTTGTGTGTTTGTTTTAAACCCCTTAAGAAGGGTGCAAAAGGTGGGGGAGAATATGAATGTAAATAAGCTAACCAAATAATATGCCAAGATGACCTTAGCCAACGCACTGAAGATGGTGATATGCAAGTAAAAAAAAAAATAGAAGGTATGAGAAGGGCTGGCCCATTATGCGCCTGTGAGCAGAAGGGAGATGACAAGCTTCGGCCACAATTGCAGTAGCCCGACGACAACGGTGGCAGGAAGAGGGAAGCAACAGAACAAAAGCACTCTGCATATATCGAACGATGACTGCCGAAGGAAGCTCGAAAAACCAAGATGCGTAAGTTCTCTCTCGTGGAGAGTGTTGTGCCCCTTGTGCTTTGATGATTATGTGGTGTTTTAATGATAGCAACATGAATGAGTCACCATATTGCTTTGATAAGAAAATCACATTGAATGACAGCAACATGAATGCATATGACTGATATATTATCTGGAGAATGCTTGAGTGTGTTATATCTGATTTAGTCTGTGGATAGAATGGAGGTATAGACTTTACATTGAAGCCCCTTGTGCTTTGGAAAGTCTATACACTGGACTGTGCTCGTAAAGTCTGTACATCCTTCAAGGGGCCAAGTCTATACATTGTGTTGTTCACATCTGCAAGTCTAGACATTGGAAAGTCTATACACTGCATTGTGCATACTATGATTTCTGTACAGGGTTTAGACATAAACTGATAATTTGATTCTCTGTCTGACAGGCACCCTTCGCAGAGCCTAATGAAGGCACGTTGTCACGCCCCGAGCGCGGAAGATACTCGGATATGCGCGACGAGTTTATATAAATCATGTCAATCAGAGTAGTAGTGTATTCGACACCAAAATAGAGATGCGCAAAAAAGAAAGATAACTCAATCCTTTACTTCATAATGGATAGACTATTACAAATCCAATACTCTATTCAAACAAAAAGGAAAAGTACATAATTGGCTCAAGAAAATAGGAAAAAAGACTAGATGACACTTGGAGAAGTTCTATCTCTTTCACTCTTGACCATTCCCATCCGATTGACTTCCCTCGTCGTCGGAATTACCTGAAAAGTAGGGAACACACGGAGTGAGCGAACGCTCAGTAGGAATTTATATCTCAAGCGCTAGCAAGGGGTTTAAATAATTACATCTTTCATGTATGTACTGTAGCTATGCATGCTCATATAAAATGACAAGATAGAGAGAGAATTTATCAATAAGACAGCAAGATGAACTAGTCATGAGCTTTCAAGAAAATATAACAAGATATTCAAGCAAGTACTTTTTAGCAAGTCATGTCAAGAACTTTGGCTATCATGTATCAAGCAAGCAAGTAATTACCCTTTCTCGGGTCACGCAATTCATGTCATGTCAAGTACGAGTCAAGTACAAGATTTGTGTGGAATGTCCAATCAAGCTAGTCATGCACTCGGTACAATGCCAGATACCTTATCATTCAACTCCCATGGGCACAAGTACTTTCGGGTGCTCCTCCTAGGACCAGATCGGGCCCTAAATGCGCAGGCATTTATCATGTATATTTGACATCCACTCTTGTATATATATATAGCCAATATGGAATTTCAACAATTTAAGCTTGTAGACACGTAGGATAACTTTGAGAGAATGGAGTCCAAAAAAAATTACGATATTGGACATAGATAGGTGATAACAACGGTACAATCCCGATGAACGATGAAACTAGGTGGAATTAGGTTCCCTTAACTCAGGTACCATGACAAACAAGTATGGACATTCTTTATATAGAATTGAGGTCCACATGAACAGTATATCAAAGGTAAGATACCCTCATTCTTATTATAGAATTGAGGTCCACAAGAACATCATCAAATGGCATGATATCATCATCCCATTAAGAATTCTCATGATATACTCTTTGCATATCATAAGGGGCCGGTATACCATGTTCCTTTAGAGTGACATGGCATTCAATAGTGTAATGGTTTTTTTAGGGTACAACCAGCTCAGTCGGCCTTGAGGGAATCCAAGGCTCGAGGAGTCTTACGGAGGTCTCTATGACTAACTCGCTAGTCCAAAGGAACAGAATGTCCAATGGAGAGCTTGTATGTCAATGAGAATTAAGGGTGATCGATAAAACATCATGAAACGTGGGACTATACTCACGGAGTGGAGATATAGTGTCGATATACATATATATATATAGATATACTGAAACCATCGATTATCAGAAACATGGTAAAAACATTTTTACAGGAAAATAACGACTTAAGTAAAGTCACTACTCAAGTAATTAACGCCTTCAGTAAGGGCGTTTATCTATTTTAAATTTTTACAAGATTTCAATATTTCAGTATTTTAGCAAAAATGCGCCCTGGTAAGGGGGCGTTTAATTACAAGTTGACGACGTATACAATGGTCGTTCATTCTTTACTTCTATTTTTGCAGTATATATATTTTCAGTAATTTATCAAAAACAAGCCCTGGACAGGGGCGTTACTTTTGAATTCACGCCTTGAAGAGGGGCGTTAGTCAAGTGAGAGACGACCTATATAGGGTCGTGAATTCGAGTGTTTTATAATATTTCAGGAAATAGAATTCCAAGAGACAAGAGACATGATCATGACAGAAAATTAGCAGGAATTCACAGGTCGAGTCATGCAATATATATTAGATTGGATATTTCATATCTATTGAATTTTTTTAAACGTGGATCAATTATTAATTACATGCGATTTTCCTGAGATTAACGCCTACAGGACAGGGCGTCAAATCTGTAATTGACGACCTGGTTCAGGTCGTTTCTTTAAAGTAGCGCCCTAGTCACGGGCGTCTCTTGTAAAAATATTACAGAAACGTGTAGAAACTATCAGGAAACTTATATACATGACATGCATGATGTGTTACTATGAATTTAACTTGTTTGAGCTACGTTGCTTGAGAAAACCTACCTTTTTGATGATTAATTGGCGAACTGATGAAGACACGGTACTCTGTTATCAACAGAGTAGGACGAAAGGGCAGAGGTCTTGGTGTAGATTATCGATAGGTTTTCTTTTCGGCACGATCAGGTGCAGACGTTCGCCGATGAAGAACCCACGTTCTTGAGTAGGTTAAGATGACTTTCCTACAGAGAACATATATATACGATCATTAGTATTATCTTCATAATACTTGACTGAAGGTGGAAGAAAGAAGAACTTACCCTTTGTTCTTCTCACGTTCGTCTTCTTCAACCTGTAAGAAGAGAAGAAGATGAAGAATCAGTGATTCTTCATGCAACCGAAAGAAAAGAGATAAGAACTGATGTTCTTTACGTACCGTAGCAGCAGCAGATCGACCAAATAGCTTTAGGGTTCGATCGGCAAGGGTTTTTATAGGATCCTTAGAATCCTAATAGGGTTAGTGTTTGATTGGAAGTAATACTTCCAAGATAGAGTTATTAATACATTCGAACTCTTTCTCATAGTTATCAACTTACCCTGGATTGACTCCTGGGTCGAACGAAACTTGAACTGAATTAACGACCTAGGTCAGGGCATCGAATTTAAATTGACGCCTTGTCAAGCGTCGTTACTTGTTGAAACGCGTCCACTCAAAGGTCGTTACGCTAACTTGCCCTTTTTATTTAGTTTGGTCATTTGAAATTTGACGCCTTAACGTGTGGGCGTCCTTTCTCAAAACACGCCTTAGGCGAAGGCGTTTTATTGTAAAGTAGCGTCTATATCTGAGGCGTTATTTTCATCAGGGTTTAATTATTTTTATTCCAATCTCTTTCGTTTATTTACTAAATCTTTTAATCTATTTTGATTTATTTATTCCTTTTAAATTTATCAGGGTTGCTATACCCTCCCCCACTTAAAAAGAATTTGGTCCCCAAATTCCTAGCACATATTTACATATGGAGAGTGTAGAGTTCATACCTTCTAATATAACTCTGGAAATTGTTTCCTCATAGATTCCTCGGTCTCCCATGTAGCTTCATGTTCTAAATTCTTATTCCATTGTACTTTTAGCATGGGAATAACCTTATTCCTTAGGGTTCGTACTTCTCGATCTAAGATCTTCATAGGCTTCTGCTCATATGCGAGATCTTTCTGGATCACTAGATCTCCATACTCAATAATATGTGATGGGTCATGTACATACTTCTTCAACATAGATATGTAGAACACATCATGTACTTCAGACAGTTGAGGTGGCAATGCGATGCGATAAGCAACCTCGCCAACTCTTTCTAGTATCTCAAAAGGTCCGATAAATCTTGGTGTAAGCTTGCCCTTAACACCAAATCTTCGTATTCCACGTCCAGGCGATATCTTGAGAAATACATGATCTCCAACTTAGAATTCAAGATCTCTTCTTCTTATGTCAGCATAAGCCTTTTGTCTAGACTGAGTAACTTGCAGTCTTTCTCTGATCAATTGTATCTTCTCGGTAGTGTCCCTTACCATTTCTGGATCTAACAGTTGTTTCTCTCCAACCTCGTCCCAGCATAAGGGTGATCGACAACTCCTTCCGTATAAGGCTTCAAAAGGTGCCAGTTGTATACTTGCCTGGTAGCTATTATTGTATGCAAATTCGACCAGAGGCAAGTGATCATGTCAATTTCCATCAAAATCAGTAATGAATGCTCTTAGCATATCTTCGACTACTTGATTGGTTTTCTCGGTCTGACCATCCGTTTGAGGATGAAAGGCTGTGCTAAAGTTAAGTCTCGTTCCCAACGAATGTTGTAGTCCTTTCCAAAAATGAGAAGTAAAACGGGGATCTCTGTCAGACACGATTGAAACAGGAATATCATGTAATCTGACTATTTCCTTGATGTATAGTGCAGCTAAGACATCAACTGACCATCGACTCTTGATTGGCAAGAAATGCACTGATTTAGTCAATCAGTCAATGATAACCCATATTCCATCATGTCCTCTTTTTGATTTAGATAAACCCATGATGAAATCCATACCAATATCCTCCCACTTCCATTTAGGGATATCTAGAGGATGTAGTTTTCCAGCAGGCTTTTGGTGTTCCGCCTTGACTTGTTGGCACGTGAGACAGCGTGATACGTAGTCTGCTATTTCCCTTTTCATGTTGGGCCACCAAAAATTTCTTTTTACATCTTGGTACATTTTGGTAGATCCAGGATGAATCGTATACCTTGATCTGTGAGCTTCATCTAAGATCTTCTTTTTCAATTCTGGGCAGTCCGGTATACAAGTTCTATTCTTGAACATTAATCTTCCATCAGAAGCTAATTGGAAATCCGATTGTCCTTCTAATCTGCCCTTGATTTCTACTAATGTAGGATCATCATTCTGAAGTGTTTGTATTTCAGACAATAAATCTGACTGTATGCTTACATGAGATAATGTGACACATCTAGGGTCCGTGTCCATGCTTATATTGAGTTCAGAGAATTGTTCCAGCAATTTCCATTCTTGAATCAGATAATTGGCTAACAGTGCTCTCGGCTTTCGACTAAGGGCATCTGCTACATGATTACCCTTTCTGGGATGATATTGTATATTGAAGTCGAAGTCCTTGAGATATTCCAGCCATCGTCTTTGCCTCATATTTAGTTCCTTCTGTGAGAAAAGATATTTGAGACTCTTGTGATCGCAGTATACAGTAAACTGTACTCCATAAAGATAATGTCTCCATATTTTGAGTGCAAATACTACCGCGGCCAATTCTAAGTCATGGACGGGGTAGTTCTCTTCATGCTTCTTTAATTGACGAGAAGAGTAGGCTATAACCTTCCCTTGTTGTATTAGAACACACCCGAGGCCAATGCCAGACGCATCAGTGTATACCTCGAACTTTTCTCCTTCAATTGGCAATGCTAAGATAGGAGCTGTAGTAAGATGATCCTTGAGATTTTGGAAGCTTCTTTCACATTCCTCATCCCATTCATAACGGATCTCCTTGCGAGTTAACCTCGTAAGTGGCACGGCGATTTTTGAGAAATCCTTGATGAATCGCCTGTAATAGCCGGCAAGACCTAAGAAACTTCGGATCTCGCTAGCATTGGTCGGTCTTTCCCAGTTCCTTACAGCTTCAACCTTTGATGGGTCTATAGACAAGCCATCCTTTGATATAACATGTCCGAGAAAAGTCACTTCTTCAAGCCAGAATTCACACTTGCTAAGTTTTGCATATAATTGGTTTGTTCTCAATATTTGTAATGCAATCCTCAAATGTTTCTCATGCTCTTCCTTGGTCTTGGAATAAATCAATATATCATCAATAAAGACCACCACGAATTGATCCAAATAAGGCCTGAATATACTATTCATTAACTGCATAAAGGCAGCAGGGGCATTCGTTAGTCCGAAAGGCATAACAACAAATTCATAATGGCCATACCTGCTTCTGAATGCATTTTTATGAATATCCTCGTCCTTGATCTTTAGTTGGTGATATCCTGACCTAAGATCAATTTTGGAAAAGTACATGGATCCTGAAATTTGATCAAACAATTCATCGATTCTTGGCAGTGGGTACTTGTTCTTGATAGTGAGATGATTCAATTGTCGATAGTCGATGCATAACCTCATGGATCTGTCTTTCTTCCTTACAAATAATACAGGCGCTCCCCACGGGGAAGTACTTGGTCTAATGAATCCTTTCTTAATGAGTTCCATCAATTGCTTCTTTAACTCCTTGAGTTCAGCAGGTGACATCCTATAAGGTGCCTTTGAAATCGGACCAGCACCAGGGACTAAGTCAATGGTGAAGGCCACTTCTCTTTGCGGGGGTAATCCCGGCAAATCTTCCGGAAACACGTCTGAAAATTCTTGTACTACTGGAATGTCTTCTAGCTTAGCTTCCTTAGCTTCTTTAACTGTGACAAAGACAAGGAAAGATGTACATCCTTTCCTGATGAGCTTGCTAGCTCGGAGAGCTGAAATAAGAGGGGATCTGCTCCGACCCTTGGGGCTAGTCAAGATTAGTTCTGGAAATTCCTTGAATGTAACCTTACTATTGCGGCAATCAACAGTTGCCTGATTCTTGGATAAACAATTTGCCCCAAGTATAACATCATACTCTTTCAGATCTAAACATATGAGATCAATAGGGAGATTTCTACCCTGAACCAATACTTCGCAGTTTTGGTAATGATGTGTAATATCAGTCTCATCATCCAGAGGAGTAGACAAAACTAACTTTATCCATTCTGGTTCTAGGGGTAATGGGTCAGCAAACTTCTTAGAAACAATAGAATGCGATGCACCAGTATCAATTAAGACATATGCATTCCTTGAACAAACTTTCAATGTACCTTCCACTAAGCCGCCTTCTTCTTCTTGCTCGGTCTCCTTGATTGCATGAAGACGAGCATTCTTGGTTACTGGGCATTTCCCGACATCGGCTTGATTGTTAAGTAATGGGCAATCGGGAATTCGATGCTCACGACTCCCACAATGGAGACATGCTCCTAGTTTCCTCCAGCATTCTTCTGCTCTATGACCCGCTTTATCACAATGTTTGCACACTGTATTTGGAGAGGTAGTGGTGATAGAGAAGGGCTTGGTCTTCTTGAACTTTTGGTCTTGCGAGGGAATACCTCCATTGCTAGGCCTCTTCTTGAAGTTGGGTTTAAAGGAACCTGAACCTGTAACTTGTTTCTTCTTATCCTTACCACGAATCCTATCAGACAGTTCCGTGGCATCTTCTAATAGTTGAGCTCGGCGTACTATCTCCGAGTAATATTGAATGTCCATCAGCGCCAGTTGAGTAATAGCTTGGGGCCTGAGCCCATTAAGAAACCTCCTAGGTTTCATTTTCTCGGTGCTAACTAGATGCTTAGCATATCGAGACAATCTAGAGAATTGGGCCTCATACTCGGCCACTGACAAAGATCGTTGATTTAATGCAGCAAATTCTGCAGCCTTCTTTTCCTGAACTCGGTCCGAGAAATATTTTGCGTTGAAGTGTTCAACGAATTCCTCCCACGAAACCTGATCTTGATTTATAGTAGCCTCTATTGATTCCCGCCAGCATCCAGCATCCCTTTCTAACTGAAAAGTAGCTAATAAGACCTTATCTTGATCTGTGCATTGCATAACACGGAATATTCGTTCTGTCTCCCTAATCCAGTATTCAGCGTCATCTGGATCAGTAGAACCCGTGAACTTGGGCGGGTTCATGTTCTTGAAAGTCTGGTGGAGACTTCCTGCTCGTTGTCCACCTCCTAGTGTTACTTGTTGCAGCACTTGAGTCATGCCTTGCAGTGTACGCTGCATGTTGCGCCATTGAGCACGTTCGGCAGCCATTATCCTACAATTATAATAACTAGATTAATACGTGATTTGTATCTTAAAGACTAGCATTCTATGTTAACTTTAACCCTTGGTTCTACCCGATCTCACTGGTTAAAGGGTTAAAACCTATCCTTGGACTTGGGTTTTCCTAGGAATTGAATACCCTAGGCTATGATACCACAAAAACTGTCACGCCCCGAGCGCGGAAGATACTCGGATATGCGCGACGAGTTTATATAAATCATGTCAATCAGAGTAGTAGTGTATTCGACACCAAAATAGAGATGCGCAAAAAAGAAAGATAACTCAATCCTTTACTTCATAATGGATAGACTATTACAAATCCAATACTCTATTCAAACAAAAAGGAAAAGTACATAATTGACTCAAGAAAATAGGAAAAAAGACTAGATGACACTTGGAGAAGTTCTATCTCTTTCACTCTTGACCATTCCCATCCGATTGACTTCCCTCGTCGTCGGAATTACCTGAAAAGTAGGGAACACACGGAGTGAGCGAACGCTCAGTAGGAATTTATATCTCAAGCGCTAGCAAGGGGTTTAAATAATTACATCTTTCATGTATGTACTGTAGCTATGCATGCTCGTATAAAACGACAAGATAGAGAGAGAATTTATCAATAAGACAGCAAGATGAACTAGTCATGAGCTTTCAAGAAAAGATAACAAGATATTCAAGCAAGTACTTTTTAGCAAGGCATGTCAAGAACTTTGGCTATCATGTATCAAGCAAGCAAGTAATTACCCTTTCTCGGGTCACGCAATTCATGTCATGTCAAGTACGAGTCAAGTACAAGATTTGTGTGGAATGTCCAATCAAGCTAGTCATGCACTCGGTATAATGCCAGATACCTTATCATTCAACTCCCATGGGCACAAGTACTTTCAGGTGCTCCTCCCAGGACCAGATCGGGCCCTAAATGCGCAGGCATTTATCATGTATATTTGACATCCACTCTTGTATATATATATAGCCAATATGGAATTTCAACAATTTAAGCTTGTAGACACGTAGAATAACTTTGAGAGAATGGAGTCCAAAAAAATTACGATATTGGACATAGATAGGCGATAACAACGGTACAATCCCGATGAACGATGAAACTAGGTGGAATTAGGTTCCCTTAACTCGGGTACCATGACAAATAAGTATGGACATTCTTTATATAGAATTGAGGTCCACATGAACAGTATATCAAAGGTAAGATACCCTCATTCTTATTATAGAATTGAGGTCCACAAGAACATCATCAAATGGCATGATATCAACATCCCATTAAGAATTCTCATGATATACTCTTTGCATATCATAAGGGGCCGGTATACCATGTTCCTTTAGAGTGACATGGCATTCAATAGTGTAATGGTTTTTTTAGGGTACAACCAGCTCAGTCAGTCTTGAGGGAATCCAAGGCTCGAGGAGTCTTACGGAGGTCTCTATGACTAACTCGCTAGTCCAAAGGAATGGAATGTCCAATGGAGAGCTTGTATGTCAATGAGAATTAAGGGTGATCGATAAAACATCATGAAACGTGGGACTATACTCACGGAGTGGAGATGTAGTGCCGATATACATATATATATATATATATATATATATATATATATATATATATATATATATATATATATTGAAACCATCGGTTATCAGAAACAGGGTAAAAACATTTTTACAGGAAAATAACGACTTAAGTAAAGTCACTACTCAAGTAATTAACGCCTTCAGTAACGGCGTTTATCTATTTTACATTTTTGCAAGATTTCAATATTTCAGTATTTTACCAAAAACGCGCCCTGGTAAGGGGGCGTTTAATTACAAGTTGACGACGTATACAATGGTCGTTCATTCTTTACTTCTATTTTTGCAGTATATATATTTTCAGTAATTTATCAAAAACACGCCCTGGACAGGGGCGTTACTTTTGAATTCACGCCCTGAAGAGGGGCGTTAGTCAAGTGAGAGACGACCTATATAGGGTCGTGAATTCGAGCGTTTTACAATATTTCAGGAAATAGAATTCCAAGAGACAAGAGACATGATCATGACAGAAAATTAGCAGGAATTCACAGGTCGAGTCATGCAATATATATTAGATTGGATATTTCATATCTATTGAATTTTTTAAACGTGGATCAATTATTAATTACATGCGATTTTCCTGAGATTAACGCCTACAGGACAGGGCGTCAAATCTGTAATTGACGACCTGGTTCATGTCGTTTCTTTAAAGTAGCGCCCTAGTCACGGGCGTCTCTTGCAAAAATATTACAGAAATGTGTAGAAACTATCAGAAAACTTATATACATGACATGCATGATGTGTTACTATGAATTTAACTTGTTTGAGCTACGTTGCTTGAGAAAACCTACCTTTTTGATGATTAACTGGCGAACTGATGAAGACACGGTACTCTGTTATCAACAGAGTAGGACGAAAGGGCAGAGGTCTTGGTGTAGATTATCGACAGGTTTTCTTTTCGACACGATCAGGTGCAGACGTTCGCCGATGAAGAACCCACGTTCTTGACTAGGTTAAGATGACTTTCCTACAGAGAACATATATATACGATCATTAGTATTATCTTCATAATACTTGACTGAAGGTGGAAGAAAGAAGAACTTACCCTTTGTTCTTCTCACGTTCGTCTTCTTCAACCTGTAAGAAGAGAAGAAGATGAAGAATCAGTGATTCTTCATGCAACCGAAAGAAAAGAGATAAGAACTGATGTTCTTTACGTACCGTAGCAGCAGCAGATCGACCAAATAGCTTTAGGGTTCGATCGGCAAGGGTTTTTATAGGATCCTTAGAATCCTAATAGGGTTAGTGTTTGATTGGAAGTAATACTTCCAAGATAGAGTTATTACTACATTCGAACTCTTTCTCATAGTTATCAACTTACCCTGGATTGACTCCTGGGTCGAACGAAACTCGAACTGAATTAACGACCTAGGTCAGGGCGTCGAATTTAAATTGACACCTTGTCAAGCGTCGTTACTTGTTGAAACGCGTCCACTCAAAGGTCGTTACGCTAACTTGCCGTTTTTATTTATTTTGGTCGTTTGAAATTTGACGCCTTGACGTGTGGGCGTCCTTTCTCAAAACATGCCTTAGGCGAAAGCGTTTTATTGTAAAGTAGCGCCTATATCTGAGGCATTATTTTCATCAGGGTTTAATTATTTTTATTCCAAGCTCTTTCGTTTATTTACTAAATCTTTTAATCTATTTTGATTTATTTATTCCTTTTAAATTTATCAGGGTTGCTACACACGTGATCCAAGGAAGGACGGGGTTCCCTGATCATGACACGTGGAAGCACTGTGCTGAAATGCTGCCACGTGGACTGAGGCTTCTTGGCGGGAGATGTAGAGAGCACACGCGCCCTAATCTGCTGCTGCTATACATATATATCTTCTTCCTCAGAAGAAGACAGATAGTGAGCAAAAGGAGGCAGCTCGAACAAGAGGTGAAGTCTGTACAGAGAGATAGAAGGAGAAGCAGCAGAGAGCCACGATCCATAGAGAGAAGAAAAAGAGAGAAGAAGCAGAAGAGAAAGAAGAAAAGAAGAGAGATAGAGAGCTCGAGCAGAGTGTGAAGAGAAGAAGAAGGAAGAGAGAGAGAAGAGAAGATCAGAGAAGATCGTTCCTACTGGAAGTTGGATCAAATCCACTCCAGTCAGCTCTTTAAGAGCCACATTGTGCTTCATTGCTTACAGCCTTCCGATTGCTATTTGTTTCCCATTTTCATGTTTTCTTTTATACCTTTCCTCAAGCTGTTTGTCAGCGGAGCAAGCTGTGTTGCTCAGCATTTGCAGTGGAGGACTCCACTGGACGGCTAAGTTGTATTGCCTAGCAGAGCAAGCTGTGGGGCTCAGCAGGCGAGGAGGATTCCTCGGACAGCAAGCTATGAGGCTCAGCGGATTGTATGGCAAGCTGTGATGCCCAGCTGTTCAAGCTGTGACTCAGCGGAATCCACACTCGGTTTGAGTGTGGGGTGGACGTAGGTCTGCAGGACCAAACCACCTAAAAACCCATTATGCAGTGGTTTGATTTCTTCTATCTGATTGGCGCTAGATGAATGCTTAGGTGCGCTTTGCCTTGATTGCTCAGTGTGTGTTTGTTTAATTCCGCAACTGCTTATTAGCTTTCAGGTTTGTCTAGTTAGCAAACTAGCAATTTTAGTGAGCATTAGATTTTAAATTGGGCGAAGTTTTTAAAGGGAGATTCATTCACCCCCCCTTTGAATCATTGCACCGAACCCAACAGAGAGCTGCAGGTATTTATAGAGATGAAAATCCTCATTCTAATAGGATCAAAACCAGGAAGATGATCTCTGAACGGGGATATCCTTTCTATGATCAGTCATGGAGTTAAAACGAGGAAGGACACTATCTGGGAAGGTTGCAGGCGAAGTGGAGACGGAATGGAAATGTCAACCTAGAGACGGTCGCTTTTCTAAACAGCGCCGCTGAGACTGCTACTATTTCCTGGAAATTTTGGACTTTCCAGAATTTCAAAAGTTCATAATTAGTGACCACGCGTGGAGGCGTTCATTAAAGCACGCCCGTCCATAAGGGAGTTAATTCGTAAAAATTAACTCCGAGTCAAAATTGGAAAGAATTAAAAACAACACCTACAGACATGGTCGTTTATTCAAGTAGGTTGAGGAAATAGCGACATCTCATGGGGCGTTATTTAAATAGCGACCAGATGACAGTCGCGGTATCTAAAGAATGAAAGAAACCCACTTATTAAACAAGTAATAAAGTCAACTTTGGGGCATTACATCGTGACATGAAATTTACTCAACAAAGCACTAATTTTGGCGTGTCTACAAGCACAAGTTCAGCAAGTTAGTCTAACTCTCCAAGTCAGAAGACTACAAGACATCAGAAGCACCTGAAGTCAATAGAACTCAACTGGATTTCTTGGTCATTAGCAGCAGCAACAAAAAAAGGTCGAAGCAGCACTGCCTTAAGCCAAAAGGTCAGAGCATTAGAATAGTGCCTAGATGCACTAAGATAAAGGTCGATGCAGTTATATCAGCTATGCTAGTGAGGTCAATGCTACAGGATTCGAAACCCTTAAATTAAGTCCAGATCCAATAAAGGAGTTCGACCCCGCAATCAGCATAGGTGACCCGTGATCCCAGGAATGGCGAGAAAGGTGGCACGTGGATCTAGGAAGCCAATGATGGGCACATGATCCAAGGCAAAATAGTCTAGCAGAAAGGATCTACCACGTGGAAAACTTCTCACCTCCACCTGACACGTGGACTCTTGGATAAAAGCACCTTCCAGAATTCATTTGAGCGGGAGTGTACCCTCCACACGCCCTCGATGGAATCTTGTGGGGACCACAAGATTCGTGCCAATGAAAAGGAAGGGGAATCAAATCACCGGAGCCCCTGTTCTTGTATAAATAGGAAGCATCCTCCTCCAAGCTAAGGTGGTGAAAAAGGTGAGCGGTTACAGAAGGCTGCTAAGAGAGGAGTGCTGCAGAGAGAAAAAAAGTAGAGAAAGAGAACTGCGAAGTGAGAGAAGCTGTTGCCACGAAGAAAGAGAGAAAAGAGAGATCAGAAAGAAGAGAGCCAGTGTATGAGCAGAGGAGAGAATAAATAGAGAGATCAGAAAAGGAGATCGTGAGAGGAAGAAGAAGAAGAGTGAAGTATCCAAGCAGTGAAAGAGCATGTAGCTAGAGCTATTTCAGATCTGTGGTCTTTGGATCAAATCCAGACCACTGTGCTCATTGAGCTACATTTGCTTTGTTCGTTTCTTTTCTATTGTTCTTTTGTTTCCTCATTTTCTTCTGAATCTATCTTCAAGCTGTGAGGCAGCGGTGAGGATTGGTTCCTCGGATAGCAAGCTGTAAGAGTCAGCAGCAAGGATTGATTCCTTGGGTTAGCAAAGCTATAAGGCTCAGCGGATAGCAAGCTGTGTTGCTCAGCGGTGTAAGTAAGCTGTGATGATCAGCGGTTCAAGCTGTTTGTCAGCGGAAAGCCTCACTAGGGTTTGAGTGGGGGATGGACGTAGGTCTGTGGTAGTAGACCGAACCATCTAAAATCTCTGTGCATTGTGCTTTGTGTGACTGTCCAATTCCATATCCTCTATCCCCCTTCGCAGGTTGTCTGAGAATTTACTATCTGAAGTTCTTCTGTGTGTTGTCTGCATGCTTAGTAGAGTATCAGGCTGGATGTGTGTGAGATCTATTGTTTCAGTTCATGGTTATGAAATCTGCTTAGTATCAATCTAACATCTAAGTGTCCATCACTATTTCTATTTGAGGAAGCACTTTGATAAATGTGCTCTGCTCTTCTATCTCGCAATTAAGGAGTTCATCTGATTTTAGTTTGGTTTAAATTCAAATTCCATAAAAGTTTTTAATGGAGATCCATTAACCCCCCCTCTAGATGTTAGCCGTGTGCTTATTAGCTAGCACCTAAATCCTAACAATTGGTATCAGAGCAGTCTCTGATTCATCAGATCCAATGATCTCCCGAGGATCCTACTATTTTTTAGGTGAACTTTGTTCTTAGTCAATTACCATCAATTGGTTTTGATATGTGTCAATGGCTCATCCTTCTATATTTGATGGTTCCAACTTCGAAGAATTGCTAGGAGGCCTATGTATTTTCATGAACTCCATCGATTCCAATTTATGGAGTATTGTATCTAGCGGCCCATATCAATTGCCTTATGATCAGACCAAGTGGTCTAATGAGGACAATTGGAAGAATCATGATAATGTCACAGTTCTAGATATTTTAACTGCTGCAGTTGATATTCACATGTTTCCTTCTATCCGCAGATGCTCAACTGGAAAGGAAATACTGGACAAAGTGATTGCCATCCATAAAAAGGAGGAGAACAAATGTCTGATGGCCAGTGGAGGTGATTACAACAATGATCTAAATGAGGACTCACTGTCTCAGGTAAGCTTTGGATCCGAATAACTTTCTTTTGATGAATTAGTGAGCATGCATGAAGAACTTTCTGATAGATATAGGAAAATAAAAATTGAAAATAAAAAATTAAAAAAGAAACTTGAGTAAAACAATTCTAATTCTCTTTGTAGAAAGTGTTCACAGTTAGAAGAGTTAAATAAATTTTGTGAGTCTGATGTTCGAATGTATAAGGAACAAATTTGTCTGTTAAAAAATGAAAATCAAGAATTTCTGAACAAAATTTTTGATCTGAAAGACAAGATGAAGTCAATTAATGATGATCAAATCTTAATAAATGAACTTGTTCAGAATGAAGAACAAATAAAAGAAAATGAAAAGTTGAAGTTGTTAAATAATGCTATGTCTGAGAGGCTTTTTGTTTTAGAAAAAGAAAAATCTATTTGCATAGAAGAGACTGAAAAATTGCACAATCTGGAACAAGAAATTGAAAATTATAAAACTGTAAACAAGGTGTTGAATGCATGTGTTAATTGCAGTGAACAAGATATTGTTAGCTATGAGATACACATTGCATCTCTAGAAAATAAAATTCATGATCTGAAAAACTCATTGTCAAAATTTGTCGATGGTCAAGAAAAGTTGAATAGGCTGCTAGGAGTTAAGGTAAATGTTCAAAAGGAAGGGCTAGGCTACAATAATGTTAACAAGAAAGCTTTTAAAAATAAGCTAATGACATCGTTTGTAAAAGCATCAAATGTAACCACCACATCTCAAGTGCAACAGCCTCAAAATCAGAAAATGCAAGAACAAAAGAAAATTCGAAAATAGAAGAATAAAACTCAGAAAAAGACTTTCAGTAAGTCTACCATGCATACCAAGAACTCCTATGCAAAACCCCATGCTTCAAAACAAAACCATGTCTCATGTTTCTATTGTTAGCCGTATGGACATATGATGCATGATTGCTTAGTAATGAAAAATGATGAAAAAAATATTGGTAGGATGCATGCTAGAAATTTTCAGGCTAGGAAACATCCTACATTTCAAAACAAGAAAATTCATTGCTATTGTTCTGGTAAGGTAGGCCATAATGTTGCTAACTGTTGGCATGCCCAAAAAGAAAATTTTAATTCTAAACCGGTCAATTTCCCTACAAGAGAAAATATTTTTGGTAGAAATAAATATATTTTTAAGGAAAAATCGCTTGCATATTTTGAATGTGGAAAGCCAGGCTACAGAGTCTCCAACTGCTGGTTTAGAAAGGGATCTCATCCTAATTATGTAATATTCCTTGTTAAGAAAAATGCCCTTGATAGAAATGTGTTTGGTCTAAGACATAAGCACATTGTATACTTTCAGTGTGGTAAGAATGGCCATACAGCCCAGGACTGTTGGCATCTAAAAAGGAAGAGAGTCTCTCATGAAAGGCAGGACAACAGGCTTGGTGACAAACATAGATCTCATACTTATGTTTAAATGAAAAGGAAATGGAATCAAATCACTGGAGCCCCTGTTCTTGCATAAATAGGAAGCATCCTCCTCCTAGCTAAGGTGGTGAAAAAGGTGAGCTATTACATAAGGCTACCAAGAGAGGAGTGCTACGGAGAGAAAAAAAGTAGAGAAAGAGAACTGCGAAGTGAGAGAAGCTGTTGCTATGAAGAAAGGGAGAAAAGAGAGATCAGAAAGAAGAGAGCCAGTGTGTGAGTAGAGGAGAGAAAGAATAGAGAGTTCAAAAAAGGAGATCATGAGCAGAAGAAGAAGAAGAGTGAAGTATCCAAGCAGCGAAAGAGTGTGCAGCCAGAGCTATTTCAGATCTGAGGTATTTGGATCAAATCCAGACCACTGTGCTCATTGAGCTACATTTGCTTTGTTTGTTTCTTTTCTATTATTCTTTTGTTTTCTTGCTTTTTTCTGAATCTATCTTCAAACTGTGAGGCAGCGGCGAGGATTGGTTCCTCGGACAGCAAGATGTGAGGCTCAACAACAAGGATTGATTCCTTGGGTTAGCAAAGCTGTAAGGCTCAGCGGATAGCAAGCTGTGATGCTCAGCGGTTCTAGCTATTTGTCAGCGGAAAGCCTCACCCGGGATTGAGTGGGGGATGGACATAGGTCTGTGGTAGTAGACCGAACCATCTAAAATCTTTGTGCATTGTGGTTTGTGTGACTGTCCAATTCCATATCTTCTATCCACCTTCGCAGGTTGTCTGAGAATTTACTATCTGAAGTTCTTATGTGTGTTGTCCACGTGCTTAGTAGAGTATCAGGCAGGATGTCTGTGAGATCTATTGTTTCAGTTCATGGTTATGAAATATACTTAGTATCAGTCTAACATCTAAGTGTCCATCGTTATTTCTATTTGAGGAAGCACTTTGATAAATGTGTTCTGCTCTTCTATCTCGCAATTAAGGAGTTCATCTGATTTTAGTTTGGTTTAAATTCAAATTCCATAAAAAATTTTAAAGGGGATCCATTCACCCCCCCTCTGGATGTCAGCCGTGTGCTTATCAGCTAGCACCTAAATCGTAACAATTGGTATCAGAGCAGTCTCTGATTCATCAGATCCAATGATCTGTCGAGGATCCTGCTATTTTTTAGGTTAACTTTGTTCTTAGTCTATTCCCTTCAATTGCTTTTGATTTGTGTCAATGGCTCATCCTTCTATATTTGATGGTTCCAACTTCGAAGAATGGCTAGGAGGCCTATGTATTTTCATGAACTCCATCGATTCCAATTTATGGAGTCTTGTATCTAGCGGCCCATATCAACTGCCTTATGATCAGACCAAGTGGTCTAATGAGGACAATTGGAAGAACCGTGATAATGTCCCAGTTCTAGATATTTTAGTTGCTGTAGTTGATATTCGCATGTTTCCTTCTATCCGCAGATGCTCATCTGGAAAGGAAATTCTGGACAAAGTGATTGCCATCCATAAAAAGGAGGAGAACAAATGTCTGATGGCCAGTGGAGGTGATCACAACAATGATCTAAATGAGGACTCAGTGTCTCAGGTAAGCTCTGGATCCGAATAACTTTCTTTTGATGAATTAGTGAGCATGCATGAAGAACTTTCTGATAGATATAGGAAAATAAAAAATTGAAAAAGAAACTTGAGCAAAACAATTCTAATTCTCTTTGTAGAAAGTGATCACAGTTAGAAGAGTTAAATAAATTTTGTGAGTCTGATGTTCGAATGTATAAGAAACAAATTTGTATGTTAAAAAGTGAAAATCAAGAATTTCTGAACAAAATTTCTGATCTGGAAGACAAGTTGAAGTCAATTAATGATGATTAAATCTTAATAAATGAACTTGTTCAGAATGAAGAACAAATTAAAGAAAATGAAAAGTTGAAGCTGTTAAATAATGCTATGTCTGAGAGGCTTTTTGTTTTAGAAAAAGAAAAATCTATTTGCATAGAAGAGACTGAAAAATTGCACAATCTGGAATAAGAAATTGAAAATTATGAAACTGCAAATAAGGTGTTGAATGAATGTGTTAATTACAATGAACAAGAGATTGTTAGCTATGAGATAGACATTGCATCTCTAGAAAATGAAATTCATGATCTGAAAAACTCATTGTCAAAATTTGTCGATGGTCAAGAAAAGTTGAATAGGCTGCTAGGAGTTAAGGTAAATGTTCAAAAGGAAGGGCTGGGCTATAATAATGTTAACAAGAAAGCTTTTAAAAATAAGCTAATGACATCGTTTGTAAAAGCATCAAATGTAGCCACCACATCTCAAGTGCAACAGCCTGAAAATCAGAAAATGCAAGAACAAAAGAAAATTCGAAAATAGAATAATAAAACTCAGAAAAAGACTTTTAGTAAGTCTACCATGCATACCAAGAACTCCTATGCAAAACCCCATGCTTCAAAACAAAACCATGTCTCATGTTTCTATTGTGAGAAGTATGGACTTATGATGCATGATTGCCTAATAATAAAAAATGATGAAAAAATTGTTGGTTGGATGCATGCTAGAAATTTTCATGCTAGGAAACATCCTACAGTTCAAAACAATAAAATTCATTGCTATTGTTGTGGTAAGGTAGGCCATATTACTGCTAACTGTTGGCATGCCCAAAAGGAAAAATTTAATTCTAAACCTATCAATTTCCCTGCAAGAGAAAATGTTTTTGGTAGAAATAAATAAATTTTTAAGGAAAAATCACTTGCATATTTTGAATGTGGAAAGTCAGGCTACAGAGTCTCTAACTGCTGGTTTAGAAAGGGATCTCATCCTAATTTTATAATATTCCTTGTTAAGAAAAATGCCCTTGACAGAAATGTGTTTGGTCCAAGACATAAGCACATTGTATGCTTTCAGTGTGGTAAGGATGGCCATACAGTCCAGGACTGTTGACATCTAAAAAGGAAGAGAGTCTCTCTTGAAAGGCAAGACAACATGTTTGGTGACAAACAAAAATCTCATACTTATGTTTAAATGAAAAAGAAAAACATTAAGCCACATATTTCATGTCGCTACTGTGGAAAAGTTGGGCATTCTATGAATGACCGTTCTTTAATGATATTTGATGATATAAAACCCCAAAGGTTGTGGAAAGCACCAACCAAAGGTACCACTAACCTTGTAGGACCCAAAAACTCTTGGGTACCTAAATTTACAAAATAAGAACATGTTTTGCAGGAGTGCCTTGAGGCTGAGGAATAAAAGGGGTTCAATAAATCAAGGCACCTGAGTATGGTAAAACCCCATTTCTGCATGTTTACAGGTTTGGTTATTTGAGTTTTCTATAATCCTTTAGTTAGCTGCATATCATGCTTGATTTGCTAGTAAAAATCTCATGCATAGATGCTTACATCTGAATTTGATAATCTACATTGTTTTTCATAAGTCTCCCAATGCATACACTTAGTCATTTGTGCACACATTCACTAAAGATATGTTGAATACATTTTTCATCTATATGCATTTATGTTTTGACACTTAATTGTTTTCAAATGGTTGCATGTTGAGAGGGAGACGAAATGAATTTAAATGCATGGATTCTTATGTCTGCATACACCATGCATACATTTTCACATATGCATATCCAATTGCATTGTCTTGCATATTCTAAAAAATTTGACACTGGATATAGGACTGCACTGAAATTGTTGTGCACCTTCATGCATGATCACATGGTATGTCAAATGGTATAGTGCTAAAGGACAAATGAAGTCTGTGTGGAAGTTCTAACCATGTGTGAGGTGGTCTTTAGACCAAGTCCTCTACCCAGTACCATGGGACAAAATTACACACAGAATTCAGTCATACAGTGCATAAAGTCACGGGGAGTCAATCAAGGCAATTTTATGGTTCATGCATATACATATTTGTTTAGATCAATCAACCCCCTGCATGGTCTTCATGTCATATATAATGAGTCAATGCATATGCATATATGTTGTTGATTGCATATCATTCATATTGAAAATACCATAAAGATTGATTGATTGCATGCATATTGGTATGAAGTCATCAATCTCACTACCATGTTCAGTGCATATGTTGCACTCAGAATTTTGTCATTTCAATGCATATAGATAGGGGGAGCTCATCACTCTGACATATACATCGATTGCCAGCTCATGCATGCATTTAGGGGGGAGCATAAATCATATCCTTGAAATTGCATGACTGACATCTGCTCTATGCCTCGTAATTCCATTAATGTCTATTTCGGTCGACCAAATTGTTCACTTCGGTCAACCAATGCTCGTTGATTCAGTCTGTGCTGAACTCTTGGCTATGATCCTTTTTGACTGATGTTCTGTGCTGCAACTAGTCAACCTCATTATTTTCTTATCTGATTCCAGCTACAGTTCAGTGACTTTATTGAACTTTGAGGAGCATCTCTTTACTCAAGCTTCATCTGTTCTAAACTCACTTGTGCCTAACGTTCTCATGATTATTGGTATCCACAGTGTGATGCTCCTATAGTTGCTGAGGGGAGTCTGTTGTCTTAAATCCATCTTGAGAAATAAACCTGAAGTGCCCATATTGTCAATCCTCTTGAACTCTCATTGCCATTTCATTAGAATCTACAATTGCCTAATACATTTTTGGCCACCTTGGCTACATGCATGAACTTCAAGTGTTTCTCACATAAAATGCATGTTCTTGTTGATGCTTCTATTGATAATTGACTGCTCTCAAATTTTTTTTAACCTGAGAATTGAGAAGATTTCAATCTGTGTACCTTGATCATAAATCTGGAAACCTTGTCAATGAGGAATCTTCTATTGTACAGGATTATGAATGTTTAAAAGATTGAGTTGGTTTAAGTTTAATGTATTCTTTGAGTTTGATTTGAATAACTTGAAAATATACGAGTCATTCTTTTAATAAATCTTAACCGATTGTTTCATGTTGTATAATGTAAAACCTTCTAAAATCTAAAAACTTTGAAATCATGATTGTCTTTAGTTGAGATACATGAAGTGAGTATTATTTTTAAACATCTGGGAATCTGTGAATGTCCAAGGGTAAATTGAGTCAGCGCAATGATTTTGGTCACCGATAAACCATGTCTAAAATTAGACTGTGTCATGAAGTGCCATAGTTATCTCTACTGGTAAATTATTACAAAATCAGTGAAAATTATGGCAGAGGAATGACATGATGTGTGGTGAGTAACTGGGTCACTTCACCTAAGACGTGTTGTGCCTCACGTCAAAAGCCAAACTACTATTATCTCTGTTCAATTTGAAGTATGACAGTTAGTCATTCCAAGTGTTTAAGGATACTGGCATCTAAACAATGTGTATCCTCTAGTTACAAGGGTGCACTAAACTCAATTGCTCCTGAAATTTGAACATGAAAATTGTTGCTAAATAAAAGAAAAATCTAGAAAATGGTTGTGAAAGAAAAATTTGTGTAATCCTGGATAAAATCAGATGTATTCATGGTTGTTTAACCTCAATACTATTTCTTGTAATTTATGAAGAATTCATTGAAAGTTAAATGAGTCAGATGGAAGGAGGTTAAATAAGATATTCAATATGAGGGCTTGGTTCATTTTTATTAAAATCTGATTTCAGATACGAGTACAGAACTTTATTGACAAACTCTGTATACATCATATTTAAACCATGTTGTTCAATAAAAATTTATTCATAAGCCATTATAATGGAAGACTCTGAAACTTTTTTATTCTTAGATTTATGAAATTGGTATCTCATTGAAAATCTTTCTTATTTTTTTTGGAAGATTAGTTGATTTCTTTTGCTCAGTTCTACTCTGCTGGAAACACTTTGGTTGCTCTCATTCCTTCACTAATTGCATCATTTTAGATTGTGTTGGTTGATACTTACTGTAGATTGAATTATCTCTTGAGTCATTCTCTCATTGGCTGATTTGTCCATATATGTCCCTGTGTTTTTGCTGATAAATTCTGATCAACTCCTCCATTCCAGTCCCTCTATTTTGTCAATGGGGGAGATTGCCTCATCAGCATATTTCAGGCATTGAGAGGGAGATTAGCTAATTTTTGTATGTTCTGATAGATATTCTTTATTTGCTGTCTCTACGGTCTTTGCTGAATATTGTATTGTCTGCCCTTACTTCAATTCACCTCTCATTTTCAGGGGGAGTAGGGTTACATGAGTTACAATGTCTGAGAGTTTCGGTTCATTTGGAAAAAGGGAAAATAGTTTTTGTCTCAATCATATCAATGCATGCTTTTTGATGAAGTCAAAGGGAGAGAATAGTTTCAGATATGAGTCAGCATGTTGTTTTATGACTTATAGTGTTGCCATCATCAAAAAGGGGGAGATTGTTGTACCCCTATGGTTTTGATGATGCCAAACACTATGACTCATCTGTGCGTGATGTCATATGTCTTTATGTTACATTGATCCATTATGGCTTGATAATGCCAAACGCTGTTGTCTTGTTCTACATGTGCATTTTCATGAGCTTGATGTAAAGTGTGGTACAGGACAGTGGTAAGATAGTCAAACAGTGGAGAATTGATGACGGTAAGAAATCAGCAGATTGAGCTAAAGAAAGCAAGGATGAAGTCAGGCATGATCAACATATTCACATTGTTATAGACAATAGGTCCACGCATTTATTCATGTAAAATCATCAAGTCACTGCATGCATGGGAATAGGTCAATGTGTGTTGTCTTGTTTAACAGGTCGATGCACCTGCACTCATTCTGGTCTAGAAGGTCGATGTGACTATAGAAGTCTTGCTATATCAAGGTCGATGCACATTGTAGTCAGCTCGACGCTACTGTTCAATTATGAGTCAGCGATTGCATTGTAAGGTCGGTGCATATAGATTATCTTTGTCAGGTAAGGTCGGTGCACATATATTCATTGTGCCATGTAAGGTCGGTGCACATTCACCCACAATGACCTTAAGGTCAATGCACCTAGAATTGCATCAATAGGACCATGGCAAGCAGAAGGCACAAGTCAATGCATGTACAATCACGTAGCTAAGCAAGTCGATGCACATACAAACTTTGTAACGCCCGAGAAAATTATAGGATTTAAAATATAAATATATTAATAGGCAAAAAGGGCTATTAAATGAATTGTGGTTAAAAAAATCTAATTATTATGGCCCTACACTGATCCAAGAGGATTATGCCCATCTAATAAACCCATTTGGCCCAAAAGACTATTTTGGACCTTAGCCCATATTCTAGAAGCTTAGAATTGATGTAATCACGGAATGTAGGAGATAAATAGGATAAATAGATGGATAATGGAGGGAAGAGTTTGAACTGATTTCAAATTCGACACCCAAAATCGAAAATGGTCTATCGCAAGACCGCAAGCCACTGGGAAACGGTCTCCCAAATGACCGCTAAGCTCTGCAGATTCCGTGAGTGGAAGAAAGTGCAAAAGGATTGGATTTTTGGCATCTAAACTCCTAGAGACCGAAGTATGTGGACTTGTAAGCATGCTTGGGACTCTTAGAGATAGATCTAAAACCTAGTTAGGAGTATAGAATCGTTCTAATCCATGAAACTCTAGCTAAACCCTATAAATAGCCCCCAGAACCAACCAGCGCGACCCTTACTTTTGGCTCGCATGGAACTAAGGTAAAGAAGTCGAATTAGAGGTAATTTTCTTCTAGGAATTTCTTCATTTTAGTTAGATCTAACTTTTTCTTAAATTTTCGTTCTAGGAGATCAAGCCTATAGAGAGATAGAAGTCTGCAAAGACGCTGGTTTGGTGTAAACAACCGAGGAAGTAGTGCGACCGACCTAGAAAGATATGCAAATTGGAAGCCGTAAACGAGGTAATTAGATAGGGGTTCTTTAGAAAAAATTGTTCCTTTTAGTACCCTCTTCTTACCCTCAAAATTTCACGTCTTTAGGTCAAGAGAATCAGGAGTTAGGAAGGCGTGAAGTCGCAAGTTTAGCATAGGACGTGTAGAAAACTAGGGTTAACTTCCAGTCCTAAATTCGAAGTCTAAAGCCCAGGACAGAGGTAGGTTATCTAATGAAAGGCTTAAACTCGAAGTCAGAGATAAAAGCCCTCTGATTTCAGCCGATTTCTTGCATTGTACACCGAGAATTTGATGATTTATTGGGACTATGTATCTAGTATACTCCTCATGCATAATTCTTAACCCTAATTAAGTTAAAAGGAGAATTTTCTTGTTTATTAGACAAACCCACGCATATTGTTGACCTATACTCGCTCTATCATGCTTTAGAATATATTCATGTTTATTTTCATGTATGATATGCCTTATATTAGTATCGTATTTTACTATTATTGAGTTTTCTGTTAACATAGGAAGAAATGGTCTTCTTGTAGACCGCCAGAAACCCTAGCGGTCGTACGATAGACCGCTATCCACAAGAGACGGTCACCCACTAGACCGTTTGCGTTTTATGATTTATGTGATATTGTTAACCAGAAGCATATTGCAGATTAGCCCTAATTATTATATGTTAAGCCTAGTTAAGTAGGTTTTACTCCTGTTTCAAGTGATAATTTCATATACCTACTTATGTTAACAGAACATTCTACTAGATTTTATGATTCTTTATGGACTTAGAATTATTTTTAAACTTATGTTATTTTCATGACCAAATCATATACTATTGTAATTAATTTAAATTTATATGATTCATGGACTAGTCATGATTTGATCGCTATTACCACTATCTTTCTCTTCTAGAGTCATTTTCTTAAGTACATGGCACATATCCCGGTATATTGTCATTAATTACACATTTACATATTAAGTACACAATCTTGGACTTGATAGCCTCTCCATTGGATATTCCTTCCAACGGACTAGGAAATCTTGTTTCAAGGCCTTAGTAAGACTCCGCGAACCTAGGATTCCCACTAGGACGCCGAGCTGGTTCTACCATTAAAACCCCATTGTTTAGAGAGCACTTTATCGGTGTTTTAATGAGCTCTGGACCTTAACGGCCTAATGAATGACCGCCAGTGACACCTAGCGGCCCTGACCTAGACCGCATGGTTTCAACTTCTCTTTCATCAACTCTAAGTATGTTTAACCCATGGTTTTACCTTTGGGGTTGAGTACCCTATGATCCTAGATGATCCATAGATTATCTAAAATTTATCTTGGTTCAAATAAGCCATTAATAAATTATGGAAGTAAAGAATGTACCGTTATGCTGCCGAATTTTATCCATAGCATAACCTAGTTATTAATGCATTTCTTGGATTCTCATGATTAATTATTGGTACGTTCTATACCTTGGTTACCTTATCATGGAATTATTGTTGAACTTGTACATTATTGGCTACATTATTGTTATAATCGTGGAAGTAGCTTGATTTATACTTGAAGATGCAGTTCGAGCACGGATTGTGTTCAAGGGCTCTATGCTAGTCCCCTCGACTGATTGTCGGAAACATACTATAAACCATGGGGTATGATGCTACTGGCTTGCACTGGGAGTAATTTTTTTTTGGTAAGCAATGTGTATTGTATTAAAGTAGCAAAAAACTGTACATCAGGAAATTGCTAGACTAGCTAGCAATGTGAATGATAACCTTCGGACCACACTGACTGTGGACTCTTAAGGTTGATTAAACTAAAAAATTAAACTTCCTGAAGATTTCTTTATGTCTCTTAGATAAGCTATTTAGCCCAAAGAATTCTAAACAGCTTCTCGAGTCCTCAATTATTTCTAAGAACAACTTTATTCTTGATGTGGTAGATATGTCTTCAAAAATCCTTAAACATCTTTCCCTCCAAATCTTCCAAATGGTGAATCGAAGAAGGATCCTAATTAGCTTGACCAAAGGAGTGAGTCCTTTGAATTCCTGTTGTAACTTCACAATTTCCTGATGGATACCTGTTAGAGGATCCCTGTGGAGATCAAACCGAAGCAGAATGCTTGTCCAAATCCAATTTGAATAA
The DNA here is from genome assembly GCA_022559845.1 of Amorphophallus konjac. Taxonomy (NCBI): domain Eukaryota; kingdom Viridiplantae; phylum Streptophyta; class Magnoliopsida; order Alismatales; family Araceae; genus Amorphophallus; species Amorphophallus konjac. The sequence continues at coordinate 79,428,856 of CM040117.1, read as the reverse complement.
GGGCATTCAATGAAGAGATGTTCTTGTGTTTCACTTGCATTCCTACAAAAGACACATATGCTGGGCAGACAAAAACCCTTGGACTGAAGAATATCTGTAGTTGGCAACTTAAGGAGAGCAGCTTGCCAAGTGTCGTGTGATGCCATCTGAGTAGTAGGGTTCTTCCATATCCACTCATGAATCAACATAGTTTGGCCCTTTTCCCTTGTTACTTCCCATATATTGCTGGTCTTGAGAACATGCACAGGATAAGTCCATTTGATAACATCTCGGCCATTGTTGTAGATTGGGATGGATTTAATTCTGTCCCACATTTCCAGCATTTCACTGGACTGAGCAGCAGGAAGACACCAATTATTTCCAGAAATAAGACTCTCCACTTTAGCATCTTTGGGAAGATCAAGGTCTTCTCTGATATAATCACCATAAAGTTGATTGATACTGCATCCATTAATCCAAGGATCAGACCACAGATTAGTGTCTCGGCCATTCGAAATTTGAAATGTGATGCGTTCCCTGATTAGATTTCTTGCATGCAGAATCCCCTTCCATGCCGAAGAGTAATAAGACTTCAATTGGAAGTCCCAGATATTTTTCTTATGTAGATACTTGTTCTTAACCCATTCGAACCAAAGAGAGTCTTTTTTCTGAAGAATCTCCCACAACAACATGCAAGAACTAGCTCTATTCCATTCTGTCAGATTTTTAAGGCCCAGTCCCCCCTCAGATTTTGGTTTGCAGATTTGATTCTAGGAGACCATATGTGAGGGTGATTTTGAAGAATGTCCCGACCAGTAGAAGTTCCTTAAAAATTTATCAATCTCATCGGTTAACCCAGCTGGCAAAGAGAAAGTTGCTGCCCAATAATTAGAATATGAGGATAAGACTAATTTCACCAATTCCAGTCTACCAGCTCTTGAAAGCAATCTATTTTTCCAAGAGTCAATTCTTCTTTTGATCTTCTCAATAATAGGGAGGCAGTTATTCTTGTTTATAGCTTTGGAGATTAAAGGCAATCCAAGGTAAGGAACAGGAAGAGCACCTTGACTAACTCCCAATTGATTAATAATAGCATGATGATTCTGAATACAGGCCCCTAAATTTGCCTTACTTTTAGCAGGATTCAGATTAAGCCCTGACATCTTAGCAAATTGATGAAGTAGAAGACCCACTTGGTTAATTGTCTGAGTGTCATTCTTCAAAAATAGAATCAGATCATCAGCAAAGAGGACATGAGAAATATTCAAGTTTCTAGCGCTGGGGCATTTAATATCTCCATTTGAAACCTTGTCATCCATCATAGAAGTGAGCCCTTCCATAACAATGGTGAATAAGTAAGGACATAAAGGATCTCCTTGCCTAATCCCATTAGTGCTATTGAAGAATCCATGAGGAGAACCATTTAACAAAACAGAAAAGGCCGGCCCTTCGAAGCAAGTTGAAATCCAGTTGATACAAGCTGTAGAAAAACCCATTCTACTCATCAGATAATAGAGATACCTTCTGTTTACTGAGTCAAAAGCCTTCTTAAGATCAACCTTCAGACAAATAAGGTTTCCTTTAGACTTAGAATGCAGGTCTCTAACTATATCATTGGCAAGGAGGACATTATGGTGTATACTCCTTCCCTTAATAAATGCAGACTGGTTCCTGCTGATGAGCTTTAGAAGGACAACCTTAACTCTGTTAGAGATGACCTTAGAGATTGTTTTGTAAACAAAGTTACAAAGAGAAATGGGCCTAAATTGCTCAAAAGAGTCTGCTCCATCTGACTTAGGAATGAGAGATATAAAAGTGCAATTGAATTGCTTTAAAAGGCTGCAAGTGGAGAAAAAATGCCTTATAGCAGATAACACATCCTCACCAATAATACTCCAAGCAGTCTGAAAAAATTCAGCAGGAAAACCATCTAGGCCCGAGCTTTTATGTTTAGGAGCTTGGAAGATGGCTTGTTTAATCACCTCATCTGAGATGGGTGCACTAAGAAGTCCAGCTTCCTCCTCTGACAGCTTAGTTTTAGGAACAAAATTCCAGTCTTCATCATTACAAGAAGATTGATTAAGAAGCTTGGACAAAAATTGAATTGCATGACTGCTAATCTCATCAGGATCTGAAGTAAAGCTCCCATCTGCTAGTCGACACTTCTTGATGCAGTTGACCACTTTTCTACCCTTCAAAGCTGCATAAAAAAATTTGGTATTAGAATTACCCAAGGCTAACCAACTCTGTCTTGATTTCTGCCTAGCAAAGGACTCCTCAATTTGGATATCTTTGGAAAGTTGTTGTTTGAGCATCTTCTCCTGACAGACCAGATTAGAATTCATAGGATCTGAAGAAAGCTTAATCTGCACATCTTGAAGTTCCCTTTTAGTCTTCTGAATGTTACCTTTGACATCACCAAAGCAACTCGAATTCCATTCTCTGAGCACTTCTTTAAGCCTTTTAAGTTTGGACCATAGGATAAATTGGGAGGTACCTCTGAAGTTCCCCCTCCAAAATTCCTTCACAATATCTAGAAACCGGGGGTGCTGAGTCCACATATAAAAAAATTTGAAATGTTTTTTACCTATTTTCACCTCTTTCTCAGAATAAACTGAAAGCATCATATGATCTGAAAATATCTCAGGAGAGAGTTCAACAAAAGAATCAGGGAAAGAGTTCAGCCAATTATCATTGATGAAACATCTGTCCAATCTTGCCACAATCCTATTTGGGGGCATAGAGCAGTTACTCCAAGAAAAGGAATTGGCAATTGTTTTAATATCTTCCAGATTAGAAGAAACAATCATGTTATCAAATTCTTGAAGAATGGCTGAGGGAACAGGATTACCACCCATTTTTTCATTTGGATACCGGATGGAGTTGAAATCTCCAATCACCATCCAAGGTAAACCATTGCAGTAGGTGGACAGATTAGATATGTCATTCCATATAATCTTTCGCTGAGATCGGATGGAGTACTTTCTTTATAAATAAGTAAAAATCCACAGACATGGATAAAGATCCACGTAAATTCATGAAGTACTTGCTATTAAGCGAAAAGTACTTTCTTACTTGTTACATGACTTTCTAGTGCATAGCCTCCATGGTTATGAAAAGTACATTCTTATTACATTCTTGTTCATGGAAATGCCAAATTTACATTCTTGTTATATACTTGATCAATCGTATTCTCGTATCTCGTCATGATCGTATCTTGTTACTTTTGTTTTATTCACCTGTTCTACCGTATTTGTATGATTTATCTTATTCTCTAGAGCTAAAATGCTAATCACTTAAACTCACCTACATGTTGATACGAAGATACCTACTGGGCAAGTGTGCTCGTTACCTATTTTCTCAATATTTTAGGAAGTACAAGTGAATCAAATTCGGATTATACAAGTAACGGGTCCGAGAGTGATTGAAGGACATATGAACGAGAGAAGCCTTAGTTTTCTAATGTCTACCCAAGTCATTATGTAATTTTTGTTTTCTTGAGTCTATGGTATAAGAATGTTAAGAGTCAAAGATCTTATGTATTTTGATGGTTATTTATATCAAATAAAGATGAAGGCTTTAGTGAATTACTTGTGCAATTATTTTGTGTGATTGTCTGGCGCTCTGATTATATTGCTTGAAAGAGGCTTATCATGCCGGCTGTTAATGTTCCCGATTGTTTCCACTGCATAAATCTCGGGGTGTGACAGTTAAGGTGGTATCAGAGCATAGGACTAGAAGTCCAAGGGAAAAGACATGTCATAGGATAAGTCCAAGGTTTAAGGACCCACACCCATGAAACTAGGAAAGAAACTCCCTACCTATGAGAGGAATGGGGTAGAACCTGGGATGAGATAAATAATTAGAATTGTTTCTAAGGTTAATTCCACGCATTCCATTAGAATTGACAAACTCTATTACCCTTCTCAAGTACCTTACTCTCATCATGGCTCATCGTGTTGATTGGGGTGGAATGCAACAAACCGTTGCGGGTCTCACCCAGGCATTACAAAACATGGCTCAAGCCGGCGCAAGAGCTGGTGCTAGTGATCTTCACCGCAACTTCAGAAGCCTAAATCCTCCATGATTTTCTGGTTCCTTTAATCCAGATGAAGCAGAGAATTAGATTGATGAAATGAATTACATATTTGAGGTTATGTAATGTGCCAACAAAGAGAAGGTTCGTCTTCCCACGTTCCAACTCAATAAAGATGCCCGTACATGGTGGAAGTCAATTCCTGCACCGCCTCAAGATGCACCACATACTTGGGAGGGATTCCTCACCCTCTTCCGAGCAAAGTACTTCTCCGAACATGTCAAGGAGAGGAAAGCTATGGAATTTGCTTCGTTACGGTAAGGCATGATGATAGTAGCGGAATATGAACTCCAGTTTTCTAGGCTGGTGCCTTATGCTCCTCATCTAGTTAGTACCGACTTATTAAAAGCAAACCAGTTTATGGATGGTTTAAGGACTGGCTTTATTCAACAACTAGGGTCGCAAAACATCTGTACATATGCGGAGATGGTCCAACGGCAACATCTATGCAAAAGGACCTTGGAGAAGGTCGAAAAACTTAAAGGTAAAGGAGAGGAGCCGAGCCGAAGGTCTGATCGGCATGAAAAGAAGGGAAAGTTTAGTATCACGGAACCTTACAAATCCCGTGATAGCAAGAAGAGATCCCGGAACGGGAGTGGTAGTGGCTACCACACGAAAAAGGGGGTTAAAGAAGAAGAAAAGTAAGTCATGGCGGCTTGTACTTTTTGCGAGAAGTTCGGCCACTCAGCCGAAGAATGTTGGAAGCGTTTTGGTGCTTGTTTACGATGTGACAGCCGGGAGCACCGCATGCCAGATTGCCCCCTTATGAAGGAACAATCTCTCGATGGTGGACGTAAGCGACAGGCTCGTCTTAATGCTATTATGGAAGATGAAGAAGCGTCCAAGAATGATGGGTTAATGGAAGGTACTATCCAAATCTATTCCCATCCTGCATTCATGTTATTTGGTGCTGGTGCTTCTCATTCCTTTATATCTACTGCTTTCACAAAAATCTTGCCAATTTCATCAGTTCCTCTACCTTCTGACCTAGCAATCACCACACTATTAGGTACCAGAACCAAACTTACGACCTACTATCCCGATAGTGAATTAATGATAGAAGGTCATAATCTTCCTGCAAACCTCGTATGCCTTGACGTGGAAGGCTATGATGCTATTTTAGGTGTAGATTGGCTTATAGAGCACGACGCCTATATAAATTGTCGCAATCAAATTATCTCTTTTCGGAAACTAGGTCTTCCAAAGTTTTCCTTCCTTGATATCAAATATAGGAAGCATCCTACCATTATTTCATCTCTTCATGCTTGCAAACTCATCTTGCATGGATGTGAAGCTTTCCTTGCTTCCGTAATCATTACCGAGTCCAAGGAGATCCTCTTAGGAGATATTCTCATTGTGAATGAGTTTCCCGATGTATTTCCATCAGATTTCCCTAGTTTACCACCCCAAAGGGAAGTAAACTTCTTCATTGAACTCATTCCCTGAGCAGCACCTGTTTCAATAGCTCCCTACAGGATGCCCCCCACAGAACTCAAGGAATTGAAGAAACAACTTCAGGAATTATTAGACAAGGATTTTATTCGACCTAGCACATCCCCTTGGGGTGCGCCAGTTCTATTTGTCAAGAAGAAGGATGGATCCCTCAGGCTATGTATCGACTACCGGCGACTGAATCAACTCACAATTAAGAATAAATATCCGTTGTCGCGTATCGATGAGCTCTTTGATCAAATTTTGGCAGCAGAATACTTCTCCAAAATAGACCTCAAGTCAGGTTATCATCAGCTCCGAATCAAGAATGAAGACATACACAAAACTACTTTTCGGAGCAGATATGGCCACTATGAATTTGTGGTAATGCCGTTCAGGTTAACCAATGCCCCGGCAGTATTTATGCAACTCATGAATAATGTCTTCCGACCTTATCTTGACCAGTTTATAGTCGTCTTCATTGATGATATTCTTATATACTCCAAAACTAAGGAAGAACATGAAGAGCACTTAAGAATAGCCTTGCAAACGCTAAGAGAGCACAAACTTTATGCAAAGCTTAGTAAGTATGAGTTCTGGCTAAAGGAGGTCTCTTTCCTTGGTCATATTATTTCAAAGGAAGGTATCGCTGTCGACCCTTCTAAAATAGAAACTGTTAAGAACTGGAGCCGACCGATGACCGTGTATCAAGTCAGAAGTTTTCTAGGTCTGGCTGGTTATTACAAGCGATTTATCAAAGATTTCTCGAGGATCGTCGTTCCTTTGACTATACTCACAAGAAAGGAGAATCCTTTTATATGGTCGAAAGATTACGAAGAGAGTTTTCTAACTCTTAAAGAACACCTTACCACTGCACCTATATGAACGCTACCGACAGAGGGTGGTGGTTTTGAAGTTTATACAGATGCATTTGGCATTGGCCAAGGATGCGTTCTTATGTAAAATGGAAAGGTGATCCGCTATTCATCAAGACAATTGAAGCGTTAGGAGGAAAACTACCCTGTGCATGATCTGGAATTGGCAGCTATTATATTCGCCTTAAAAACTTGGCGGCATTACCTTTATGGGAAGAAATTCACTATATTTTAAAATCATAAAAGTCTTAAATATCTCTTCACCCGGAAGGAATTGAATATGCGACAACGCAGATGGTTGGAGTATCTCAAAGACTTCGATTTTACTATCCAGTATCATCCAGGCAAAGCCAATGCAGTAGCTGACGCTCTTAGCAGGAAACCAATGCAACTATAGCAAGTCTCAGGAAAGGTAAAACTTGTTGTTGGGTATGTGTTCTCACATTATTTTTGACCCTAGTTTTGATGATAACAAATATTGTGAGTTTGTGGGAGCAAAACTTTATGTGTGGTTTAATGAATTCAAAACATTGTGTGTTTGGAAAAGCATGTGTTCTTAATGGCATTTGGTTGCATTCTGATGTTGAAATGTGATGGAATAATACTTCCTATTTGATTGTGTGAGTGTATGGTTTTTAAATGGAACAATCATATTTTTCATATTTTTGGAAGGACTTAAAATGATCAACAAAGATGCTCACTCTTGTGCAAATGAATATCCCTCATTTGAGGCATTTCTTGTGTTGAGTATATGGGAGGTTCAAGAATGTCATTTGCATAATTAAAGCCTCCATGATCTTTTATTTGTCAAACACTTTTGTTAGTTGAGAATGGAAGTCAAAATCTTTGTGAAGTGTGCTTGTTGTAGTTTATTTGGATGAACAAGCATAAAATGCCAAATTTGATGCTCAAATGTTGATTATGATCTAGCCGCTTGTTTCATCATGTGTTTCAGGTTAAGAAATCATGTTTGATCATCATGGGACTTTGGTAACATTTAAACATTTATTTTCCCATGTATTTTTAGTGATTTGATAAGTTTTTGAAACCCATACTAGCATGGGTCGACCCCTGGGTTAGACCCGTGAAGCTTTTGGTTCGGACAGAACCAAAATTGTGACCCAGTGTGCAGGGGTCGACCCATGGGGTCGACCGACACAGCATGGGTCGACCCCATGGGTCGACCCCTGGGTATTGAGTTTTTCTGCCCGCGGGTTTATGCCTCTGGAAACCCGAGGGTCGACCCCATGGGTTGACCCCTTCCGGACAGACTTTGCGAAACCGATTACAACCTATTGAAAACCTTTCTAAACATTACCAAAATACCCCCAAATGGTTCCTAAACATATTAGGGTGTTTTTAACACATATTGGGAGGGGTATTTGGGTCTTTGGGTAAGTGTCCTATATATATGAATGAGAAATCCGAGTTTGGTCTTGGTGAATCCTAATGTGCTTATTTTCTCTTGTCTTGTAGGTGAAGAAAGGGGGAAAGGAAGGAGAGGCTCTTGCAAGCTTGATTTCATCTCCAACGAATCATCTTTGGAGATCGTGGAAGAAGAGATAAAGGAGCGGATCGACGAGAGGAACAAGAGGATGCTCGAATTGCCATCGTCCGACCACTCTCCGACTTGAGGCTTAGAGAAGATATTCTACAAACCCTTTCTACTCTTGGGGATTCACCTCTTCATCTTATTTTCATTCATTTGAGTCATTTTCCTTTGGTTCACAAGCATGTATTGAACATATCCTTCATTTTTCTGAACTCCGACTTTGCGTGTGTGTTGAACCGTTTACGAACGGTAGTGGATCGTTGTGCTGCAGTGTTGCAGCTTGTGTTTGTGGTTAGATCCATTATGGATCATGTAGGAGACGTCGTCTCCGTGTCTCTTGAAGCGGAAGCTCCATGCGCTTAATTTAAAGCGAGTGGATCCTCACCGTTTTGGTGAGGGGTGGATGTAGGGAGCCCGTCGTGGTCCCGAACCACCTAAAAATCTGTCTCGCATTGTGGTTGGTTGTGGTTTGCTTGTTTACATTATTTTTGTTGACGTGTGAGAATGGTAAGCTTGAGAGAATTAATTTCTTCATAGCTTGTATTTCATTCGTTCATCATTTGCGTTAGTAGTTATTTAATTTGTTGTGTTAACTTTAAAATTACCATCGTGCTTGGTACGGACAATTCAACCCCCCTTCTTATCCATACGAGAACCTTTGGGACAACAATCTGGTATCAGAGCGAGGTCTCTGATTTTAGGACAACCTCGCGGTTGTAGAGAAAAGATCCCCTAGTATGGCCAACAAGGGAATGCTCCCCGAGGGACATTCAGTTCATAGACCTCCTTTCTTTGATGAGACTAATTATCCCTATTGGAAAAATCGGATGATTGTGTTCATGCGAGCACAAGACTATGATAGTTGGAAGGTCATTAACAAAGGTCCCTATGTGTTACCTCCCAATGAGGATGGATGGAAGGAAGAGCATATTAAGAAATCATGTGCTAATTATAGAGCTATGAATATTATTAAGTGCGCAATACATCCTAATGAGTACTCACGAATCTCTATGTGTTCATCTGCGCAGGAAATGTGGAACAAACTCACGGTCATCTATGAAGGCTCTTCAGAAGTTCGGGAAACAAAAGCAAATATATTGGTGCGAGAATATGAGCTATTTTCTATGAAGCCCGAGGAAAACATCTCGAAAATGTATGCAAGGCTGAGTGAGATAACAAATAATTTGAAGGCTTTGGGAAAGGAGTATTCTAATCAAGATTTGGTGAGAAAGGTGTTGCGGTCCCTCACACCTCCATGGCACACCAAGGCGACCGTCATCGAAGATTCGAAGGATCTCACCACACTCACGGTGGATCAACTCATCGGATCATTGATGACATATGAAATCAACATCATGAAGCCAGCTGAGGAGGAGAACAAGAAGAAGAAATCCATTGCATTGAAGGCATACCCAGAATCGTCGCAAGACAGTGATGGAGGCTCATCTATGGATAGCGATGAGGAAGAATTGATGGCTCTTATAACAAGGAATGTCCGAAAATATTTCAAAAGAGCTAGAAGAGATGGAAATCTTCCCAGAAAATTCATGAGGAGAAACTTTAACAAGAAATGAGAATCGAGCAAGAAGGAAGAAATCATTTGTTATGAATGTAAGAGGGCTGGGCATATGAGAGGTCAATGCCCCGAGCTCCAAAAGAAGCTGAACAAGGACAAGCAAAAGAAAGGCAAAGCAATGAAGGCAACATGGAGTGATGAGGACTCGGATAGCTCAAGATCCGAAGGTGACAAGAAAGGATTGGGCGAGCAATTCCAAAATCTTTGCTTTATGGTGGATGAGGACAACTCTGAGGTAAACTCCGATTCTGAAAACTTTACTCCTGAATAATGGCATTTAGCTTATGTGGATTTGTTTCAGAAGTACAAGAAATCAAAATATGATGTTAAGAAAATGAAGAAGAGATTTTGTGACTTGTTCCACTTTACTAATCCATGTGATAGGTGTAGCTTTTATGAAATGCAAATTGAAAATTTCAAGGAAGAAAAAGAAGAGTTTCAATCTAAGCTAACCTTGTATATGGATGAACTAGAGTGCTTGGAGGCAGAAAAAAATCATGCATATGAAAATGCTGAAAAATCAAAAAATGAGAATGATCAAATGGCTAAGGAGTTGGATGATTTGAAATTGAGATTGAGTGAATATGAGAAATCAAAGAAAGATTTAGAAACTAACTTCGAAAACATGCATGTTGAATTGAAAAGTTTGAAAGATGTTGCTCAAAAATAATTGAAAGGAAAAGAGAAAATTGTTGAACATGGTGAGGCTAGCAATGAAAATGCCAGGAATGAGAGAATTGTTGTGGGACGCTCACCCACAAAGAAAAATTCATTTGTGAATAACAAAGTTCAAAAATCATTTGATTCATATGGCTTTACTCATGTTGACTCATGCATGAACTCTTTTGTTGATAAATCTTACATGCATAGGAGTCGGTTTAGAAAGCCAAATGTCACATGCTTCTATTGTGGAATGTTCGGCCACTCAATGTATGTTTGTGATTTGATGAAGGCTGATGATGAATATTTTGAAAGAAGAATGCATTTCTCTCAGAAATAGAATGCATGATTTATCTTATTCTCTAGAGATAAAATACTAAACACTTAAACTCGCCTTCATGTTGATACGAAGATACCTACTGGGCAAGTGTGCTCATTAAAAATTTTCTTAATGTTTCAGGAAGTACAAGTGAATTGGATTCAGATTATATAAGTAACGGGTCCGAGAGTGATTGAAGGACATATGAACGAGAGAAGCCTTAGTTTTATAATGTCTAGCCAAGTCATTTGTAATTTTTATTTTCTTGAGTCTATGGTATAAGAATGTTAAGAGTCAAAGATCTTATGTATGTTGATGGTTATTTATATGAAATAAAGATGAAGATTTTAGTGAATTACTTGTGTAATTACTTTGTGTGATTGTCTGGCACTCTGATTATATTGCTTGCAAGAGGCTTACCATGCCGACTGTTCACGTTCCCGATTATTTTTGCTGCATAAATCTCGGGGCGTGACAAACTTTCTGTCTATCAGGTCGGTGCATCATTGTTCTTCATAGCTGTCAGGTCAATGCAGTGGCCACGGTTAAAGCAGTCAGGTCGATGCAGCGAAGCCGTTATGCTCAAAAGGTCGGTGCAGCAGTGTTGGTAATATCACTCAGGTCGATGCACTTCAGCGCTTTAAGGTCAATAGGTTGGTGCACTTAAGAGGCAGGTCGAGGCAGAAGAACAAAGCTCCAACCAACAAGGTCTGAGCACTCAAGAGATAGGTCGATGCAGAATAGACAGTTCTTGCTTGGTCAGGTCGGTGCAAAAGCACAATCTTCAGTTTGGACAGGACAGGTTGATGCATATTATAATGCACAAGGTCAAGGCAGCAAAAGAAATTAATGGACCCTAGTGGAAGTCAGTCTACAGCCATCAAAAGGAACTTAAGGGCTCCATTAGCCAAGTCTATAGCAATTCACCACAGCAATAGCAGCAAGCTCAAATACAACAATTCATTTTCAGCACAAGTTCAGCAAGTCAGTCTAACTCTCCAAGTCAGAAGACTTCAAGACATTAGAAGCACCTGAAGTCAATAGAACTCAACTAGATTTCTTAGTCATTAGCAGCAGCAGCAAAAGAAGGTCGAAGTAGCACTGCCTTAAGCTAGAAGGTCAGAGCATTAGAATAGTGCCTAGACGCACTAAGACAAAGGTCGATGCTGTTATATCAGCTATGCTAGTGAGGTCAATGCTATAGGATTCAAAACCCTTAAATTAAGTCTAGATCCAATAAAGAAGTTCGACCCTACAATCAGCATAGGTGACACGTGATCCCAAGAATGGCAGGAAAGGTGGCACGTGTATCTAAGAAGCCAATGATGAGCACGTGATCCAAGGCAACATAGTCCAGCAGAAAGGATCTGTCACGTGGAAAACTTCTCACCTCTACCTAACACGTGGACTCTTGGATAAAAGCACCTTCCAGAATTCATTTGAGCGGGAGTGTTCCCTCCATACGCCCTCGATGGAATCTTGTAGGGACCACAAGACTCGCGCCAATGAAAAGGAAATGGAATCAAATCACCGGAGCCCCTATTCTTGTATAAATAGGAAGCATCCTCCTCCTATCTAAGGTGGTGAAAAAGGTGAGCTGTTACAGATGGCTGCCAAGAGAGGAGTGATGCGGAGAGAAAAAAAGTAGAGAAAGAGAACTGTAAGTGAGAGAAGCTACTACTACGAAGAAAGAGAGAAAAGAGAGATCAGAAAAAAGATAGCCAGTGTGTGAGCAGAGGAGAGAAAGAATAGAGAGTTAAGAAAAGGAGATCGTGAGAGGAAGAAAAAGAAGAGTGAAGTATCCAAGCGGTGAAAGAGTGTGTAGGCATAGCTATTTTAGATATGTGGTCTTTGGATCAAATCCAGACCACTATATTCATCAAGCTACATTTTATTTGTTCGTTTCTTTTCTATTGTTCTTTTGTTTCCTTGTTTTCTTCTGAATCTATCTTCAAGCTGTAAGGCAGCGACGAGGATTGGTTCCTCGGACAACAAGATGTGAGGCTCAGTAACAAGGATTGATTCCTTGGGTTAGCAAAGCTGTAAGGCTCAGCGGATAGCAAGCTGTGTTGCTCAGCGGTGTAAGCAAGCTACGATGCTCAGCGGTCCAAGCTATTTGTCAGCAAAAAGTCTCACTCGGGATTGAGTGGGGGATGGACGTAGGTCTGTGGTAGTAGACTGAACCATCTAAAATCTCTGTGCATTGTCGTTTGTGTGACTGTCTAATTCCATATCTTCTATCCCCCTTCGTAGGTTGTCTGAGAATTTACTATCTGAAGTTCTTCTGTGTGTTGTCCGCGTGCTTAGTAGAGTATCAGGCTGGATGTGTGTGAGATCTATTGTTTCAGTTCATGGTTATGAAATCTGCTTACTATCAGTCTAACATCTAAGTGTCCATCATTATTTCTATTTGAGGAAGCACTTTGATAAATGTGTTATGCTCTTCTATCTTGCAATTAAGGAGTTCATGTGATTTTAGTTTGGTTTAAATTCAAATTCTGTAAAAGTTTTTAAAGGAGATCCATTAACCCCCCTTCTAGATCTCAGCCATGCGCTTATCAGCTAGCACCTAAATCGTAACAATTGGTATCAGAGCATTCTCTGATTCATCAGATCCAACGATCTGCAGAGGATCCTGTTATTTTTTAGGTGAACTTTGTTCTTAGTCTATTACCTTGAATTGGTTTTGATTTGTGTCAATGGCTCATCCTTCTATATTTGATGGTTCCAACTTCGAAGAATGGCTAGGAGGCCTATGTATTTTCATGAACTCCATCGATTCTAATTTATGGAGTCTTGTATCTAGCGACCCATATCAACTGCCTTATGATCAGACCAAGTGGTCTAATGAGAACAATTGGAAGAACTGTGATAATCTCACAGTTCTAGATATTTTAACTGCTGCAGTTGATATTCACATGTTTCCTTCTATCCGCAGATGCTCATCTAGAAAGGAAATTCTGGACAAAGTGATTGCCATCCATAAAAAGGAGAACAAATGTCTGATGGCCAGTGGAGGTGATCACAACAATGATCTAAATGAGGACTCAGTGTCTCAGGTAAGCTCTGGATCCGAATAACATTCTTTTGATGAATTAGTGAGCATGCATGAAGAACTTTCTGGTACATATAGGAAAATAAAAACTAAAAATAAAAAATTGAAAAAGAAACTTGAGCAAAAAAATTCTAATTCTCTTTGTAGAAAGTGTTCACAGTTAGAAGAGTTAAATAAATTTTGTGAGTCTAATGTTCGAATGTATAAGGAACAAATTTATCTGTTAAAAAATGAAAATCAAGAATTTTTGAACAAAATTTCTGATCTGGAAGACAAGCTGAAGTCAATTTATGATGATCAAATCTTAATAAATGAACTTGTTCAGAATGAAGAACAAATAAAAGAAAATGAAAAGTTGAAGCTGTTAAATAATGCTATGTCTGAGAGGCATTTTGTTTTATAAAAAGGAAAATCTATTTGCATAGAAGAGACTAAAAAATTGCACAATCTGGAACAAGAAATTAAAAATTATAAAACTGTAAACAAGGTGTTGAATGAATGTGTTAATTGCAGTGAACAAGAGATTGTTAGCTATGAGATACACATTGCATCTCTAGAAAATAAAATTCATGATCTGAAAAACTCATTGTCAAAATTTGTCGATGGTCAAGAAAAGTTGAATAGGCTACTAGGAGTTAAGGTAAATGTTCAAAATGAAGGGTTGGGCTACAATAATGTTAACAAGAAAGCTTTTAAAAATAAGCTAATGACATCGTTTGTAAAAGCATCAAATGTAGCCACCACATCTCAAGTGAAACAGCCTAAAAATCAGAAAATGTAAGAACAAAAGAAAATTTAGAAAAAGAATAATAAAACTCAGAAAAAGACTTTCAGTAAGTCTACCCTGCATACCAAGAACTCCTATGCAAAACCCCAAGCTTCAAAACAAAACCATGTCTCATGTTTCTATTGTGAGAAGTATGGACTTATGATGCATGATTGTCTAATAATGAAAAATGTTGAACAAAATGTTGGTAGGATGTATGTTAGAAATTTTCATGCTAGGAAACATCCTACAGTTCAAAACAAGAAAATTCATTACTATTGTTGTGGTAAGGTAGGCCATATTGTTGCTAACTATTGGCATGCCCAAAAGGAAAATTTTAATTCTAAACCTGTCAATTTCCCTGCAAAAGAAAATGTTTTTGGTAGAAATAAATATGTTTTTAAGGAAAAATCACTTGCATGTTTTGAATGTGGAAAGCCAGGCTACAGAGTCTCTACCTGCTGCTTTAGAAAAGGATCTCATCCTAATTCTATAATATTCCTTGTTAAGAAAAATGCCCTTGACAGAAATGTGTTTGGTCCAAGACATAAGCGCATTGTATGCTTTCAGTGTGATAAGGATGGCCATACAGTCCATGACTGTTGGCATCTAAAAAGGAAGAGAGTCTCTAATGAAAGACATGACAACAGGTTTGGTGACAAATAGAAATCTCATACTTATGTTTAAATGAAAAGAAAATGGAATCAAATCACTGGAACCCATGTTCTTGTATAAATAGGAAGCATCCTCCTCCGTGGTGAAAAAGGTGAGCTGTTATAGAAGGCTGCCAAGAGAGGAGTCCTACGGAGAGAAAAAAAGTAGAGAAAGAGAACTGTGAAGTGAGAGAAGCTACTGCTACAAAGAAAGAGAGAAAAGAGAGATCAGAAAGAAGATAGCCAGTTTGTGAGCAGAGGAGAGAAAAAATAGAGAGTTCAGAAAAGGATATCGTGAGAGGAAGAAGAAGAAGAGTAAAGTATCCAAGCAGTGAAAGAGTGTGCAGCCAGAGCTATTTCAGATCTGTGGTTTTTGGATCAAATCCAGACCATTGTGCTCATCGAGATACATTTTCTTTGTTCGTCTCTTTTCTATTGTTCTTTTGTTTCCTTATTTTCTTCTGAATCTATCTTCAAGCTGTGAGACAACGGCGAGGATTGGTTCCTCGGACAACAAGCTGTGAGACTTAGCAGCAAGGATTGATTCCTTAGGTTAGCAAAGCTGTAAGGCTCAGCCGATAGCAAGCTGTGTTGCTCAGCAGTATAAGCAAGTTGTGATGCTCAGCGGTTCAAGCTATTTGTCAGCAAAAAGCCTCACTCGGGTTTGAGTCGGGGATGGACGTAGGTTTGTGGTAGCAGACCGAACCATCTTAAATCTCTGTGCATTGTGGTTTGTGTGACTGTCCAATTCCATATCTTCTATCCCCCTTCGCAGGTTGTCTGAGAATTTACTATCTGAAGTTCTTCGGGGTGTTATCCGTGTGATTAGTAGAGTATCAGGCTGGATGTGTGTGAGATCTATTGTTTCAGTTCAAGGTTACGAAATCTACTTAGTATTAGTCTAACATCTAAGTGTCCATCGTTATTTCTATTTGAGGAAGCACTTTGATAAATGTGTTCTGTGTTGTGCCCCTTGTGCCTTGATGATATTGTGTAGTTTTGATGATAGCAAACACTATGAGTCATGTGAAATTAGAATATATAGATGTTCTGCATGCAATCTCTACATACATGGTTCAATGCATAGTTTTATTTTTCAGTATACATAGTCTGTGCATACTTTGTTTACGCAATGAAAGTCGATGCGTGTACATTGCATCTGTCGGGTCTATATATCGCTGCATGCTATCAAGTCTGTACAACCTCCGTTGTTTCACTCGACCAAGTCAGTACACTCGACCAAGTCAGTGCAAGCACTATTCATCCATTAGCTCAGTTTGCAGCTAAGTCAGTACAGTTCGTGTTCTTCATGCATGTACATAGTCAGTGCATCTATTTGCATCGTTGTGCTTCACGCATACACATAGTCAGTGCATCTTTTTGCATCGTTGTGCTTCACGCATACACATAGTCCGTGTAACTCTTGGTGCTGTAAGAACACAAGTCTGTACAACCCTTGTTGATACGAGCAGTTAAGTTCGTGCATAGTTTCATTGGGTCTGTGCATTATGCATTCATGTTCAAACTCTAGGCACAGCTAGTTGGTGCATTGTCTTGTTCCATGCACACAAAAGTCTGTACACTTCTCGGTGGCATGCCTGAGTATTCCTCTTCAATGTGCATACTTTCCTATATGCATATGTGCATCTTTCACTTCAAAGTCTGTACATTCTTCGACGGCATGTATGTGCATCTTTTGTACCATGCACTCAAAGTCTGTACATTATTCAGTAGCAAGTCGATACATCTCTTGCTCCATGAAAACAAACTCTGTACATTCTTCAGTAGCAAGTCGATGCATCTTTTGCTCCATGCACATAAAGTCTGTATATTCTCTGATGGCATGTCCGTGCATTCATTTTCATTGTACATACTTTCCTATATGCATACTGCATTACACGCCATCAAGTCTGTACATTCTTTTTGATTTCATGCATACACAAAGTCAGTGCATACTTAGTCACCAAGTTCGTGCAACTCCTGTTGCAGCATGAACTCAAGTCTGTACAGCTTTTGTTGCCGCACGCGACTAACTCAGTGCATGTGTGCATCTTTCTCAACAAAGTCTATACATTCTTCGATGGCATGTCTGTGCATCTCTTGTACAGTGCACACAAAGTCTGTACATTCTTTTGTGGCATGTCTGTGCATCTCTTGTTTCATACATACATAAAGTTCGTGCAAGAATATCAAGTCTACACACGGTTGCCTTGATGACTTAGCAAGTTTATACATTCTCGAACCAACTATATGCATCTTTCTACTATCCTCATATTGCTTCTAACAAATATTAAGTCTGACATTGGCAGGATATCTACTCGAGGAGTTTAAGAAAGGCACGTGATCCAATAACAATCCTCATTCCAAGATGCTGCCACGTGGACTCGTACTCATCCAGATTCTGACAAGTGGCGAGTGTCTCCTGAAGCTTCTAAGTTGGAGCGCTCCCTCCACACGCCTAGGGCAAGACTACGTAAACTCCATCTGATAGAGGATAAATACTCTGTTTTCCTGCAATCAAGAATATATCTCTCCGGCAGAAGAAGAAGAAAAAGGAGAGTGAAAAGAGAGATAGAGAGTTCGTGAAGAAGAAGAGAGAAGACTTCATTGAAAATCTGTTATCTGTTGGCTCTTGGATCAGATCCAGACCAACTTGCTCCTGTGGGAGCCACATTTATGTTGCTATCTTTTACAGCTTTCAGTCGCTGTGTTTTATCATCTTTTGTTTTCATTTGAACTCTATTTCAAGCTATTAGTCAGCAGAGCTAAGCTGTATTGCTCAGCGTTGCAGAGGAGGATTCCTCTGGTCAACAAGCTGTGTTGCTCAGCGGGCGAGGTGGATACCTCGGACAGCAAGCTATGTTGCTCAGCGGTTGTAGGCAAGCTGTGAGGCCCAGCGGTTTAAGCTATGTATCAGTAGGAATCCACACTCAGGTTTGAGTGTGGAGTGGATGTACGTCTGGGGGACCGAACCACCTAAAATTTTTTATGTTATGTGGTTTGCATGTTTTTTTTCTATCTCGGTTAGATGAATGCGTAGGCCGATCATTTGTTCTTTATCTCTGGCTTGTGGTTGCTGTGCACATCGATTGTTTGATCTCAGCCTCGTGAGAGCTACATGATCACACGTTCTGTCACCTACCTGTTCTGCTGAGGTGTGTATTTCAGTTTGTTTATCCAATGTCTGTTTAGTGTGAAGTGCTGTCAAGTTACTCGAAACAATGCTTCAAAAGGTTTAACTTTGGTTGCTTAAAAGTGTCAAGTGAGTGAAATTTTAAAAGAGGGATTCATTCACCCCCTTCTGAATCCATCGCACCAGTCCCAACAATTGGTATCAGAGAGGGTTACTGTGCATTGAATCCAACGATTCGCAGCAGATCCTACAACTTCTGTGGTGCATTTCAGAGTGGGTTCCTTGTGTTCGGTGTTTTGTTTCACTAATTTAGTGCATCGCTTTGCGTAATTGATTACGGTGCATTTATCATCTCTCGATGGCTCATCCCCCAATATTCAGAGGTAATGATTTCGATCTTTGGTTAGAAAACTTCCATCGGTATGTAAAATCAACTGATCCTGACCTTTGGAAGATGATAACTCACGGTCCACATAAATTATCAAGGGATAAATCTAAATGGACTGATAAGGATAGATTAAAAGACTCTGTCAACTCCAGAGCATTAGATTTAATGAAAGCATCACTTGACAGAGCTCTAATTTTATGTGTTTCTTCTTGCAGGTCTGCCAAGGAGATTTTGGAGAAACTAAAGCTTACCAGGAATCCCAGCATATGTCTGATGGTTGACAATGATGGACAGCAAGAAGAAAATGAAGAAGAAGATGAAGATGAGGTACCTTCTGAATTTCATAATTATAATGTGGATGATTGGATTGAAGCATACAATGATTTACTTGGTTCTTGCGAACAGTTGAAAAAATGAAATGGATCTTTGAAAAAGAAGCTAAATAATCATCTAAATGCTAATTCTGGAGGTGAGGACATGGAACTCCTGAAAACAGAAAATGTCATATTTAGAAGACAACTAAAAGAGTTTGATTCTATTAATTTAGATATAGATCATTTGAAATCTAAAAATAAAAAACTCAAAAAATAGTCCAAGGAATTTGAACACAAATCAATGAATCTTGAAAAAGAAAATAGACTGATTTCTGAGAAGCTGGAGGCTGATAGAGTAATAAATCTAAAGGTTCAGAAAAATCTCAACAAACTTCAATCTGAGAAACAACAAGAAATGTTTTATGAATGTCAGTTTCTCTTAGATGATTGGGTGCTTGATGATGAACTCCTAGAGCAAAATACAAAATTGAAAGAGGAAATCAACAAGCTGAAACATCTAAACACCACACTGTTAGATAGGTTATTGACAATTGAAAAAGGTAAGTGCGTGGGCATGGATAATTCTGATAGGTTGGTGGATGCAGAACAAGAAATTGAGAGCCTAAAAACCATCCACCAAATGTTGAGTGGAAATGTCACTTGCTGTGAAGAGAAGATAGATGGGTATGAGCTTACAATCACATCCCTTCAACAAAAAGTTGATGATCTTAACAAGTCCCTATCTAAAGTTGATAATGAGCAAGAAAATCCTTACAGTCTGACAAATAAAAGGATTGAATAGAATAAAACATTTACTATGTTTTTAAAAGGTTCTAATCAAAACAAAACCTCTGCTCCTTTTGTTTTTCAATTTACTGCACAAAAATCTACTATCAGTCCCAAAACTGTAGAACAAACTCAAAAATTGAAAAAGAATGAAAATCTACAGAAAAAGGACAAAGACACTCCTGTTGGTACAAAGAATACTGCACACAAGTCACATGATCTCTCACACACTCATACTAAAAAGGGGTCATGTTATTATTGTGGAAGATTAGGTCATATGATGCATAACTGCTATATCCTGAAATCTGATGAATTGAATTCTCATAATAGAATGAAGAAAATAAAAAATTCAGGAAATACACATATGTATTTTATTAAAAGCTCACCCAAGAATCAGTTTGCCCAGAAGAGGCAACTCAAATGTTCCCATTGTGGATGATCTGATCATGCAAACCATGATTGCTGGTTCTTGAAGAAGAATGAGTTTAAGGCTCCAAGGAGAACCACTGTTCCAAGGAGACCTCATGGCCATCTATCTGACAAGTCTGGTAATATGGCTACTGAATTCTGGTCAGGTTTTCATAGAAGAAACTCTTTTACTTGCTCTCACTGTGGAAAGCATGGCCACACAGTCAAGGACTGTTGGCACGCTCAAGGAGGAAAATTCAACTCTAAACATGCCAACCTTCCTACAAAAGAAAATACTTTTGGTAGAAATCATTTTGCTTTTAAGGAAAAATCGCTTGCATGTTTTGAATGTGGAAGGTCAGGCCACTGAGCTTCTGACTGCTGGATGGCAGATTATGGAAAAGAATATGTTCATGCTAATAATAGAAAATTTCATGTTAATGCACAAAAATTTCATGCTAATAATTGTATGCATAACAAGAAATCAAAGCATGTTGTTTCCTGTCATTATTGTGGGTAATTTGGGCACTCCATGAATGACTGATGTTCAATAATATTTGATGACTCAAAAGCCCAAGGACTGTGGAAAGCACCCATCAAAGGTGCTATTAACCATGCAGGACCCAAGACTATTTGGGTACCTGCCCATGCCAAATAGAATGCTAACCTGCAGATGTGCCTTGGAATGGAATAAAGGGGGTCAATAATCCAAGGCACTCAAGAATGAAACCCCCAGGATTGCACTGTATAGGTTAGTTCTGAAAACTCTGCTTAAATTATGTCTTCTAAATTTGTGTGCTCTAGATACTTGCATATCATGATAATTTCGTTTGCTGAATACATTACATATCTTGAATACATTACATATCTATGTCATGATACATATTTGTCAAATTCCCTGCATAATGATATTGCATATGTTGCATTTAGAAACTTCATTCAATGCATATAGTCAGGGGGAGTTTGGTTATCCATGCATAATGTTCATGACATTCATGTTCAGGAAATATCTCTGAGAGAGTCATTGCATATGCATGCATGTAGAGCAGTGTATTGCATATCATCAATTTTGAAAAATCTAAAAAGAAATTACTCATTGCATCTAGAAAGGGGGAGATTTGTCAGATTCATTTGTTCCTCACTTCCTGAATCCCTCTTGCTTAGTTATTTGAATCACTCTACTGCTCTCTAGTGTATAAAATGAATGTTCTGCTATTCTCATCTAGACAAGTTGATCTGTCTGTATTCCAAACTCAGCTACTGAAATTGATTCTGCTTTGCACGTATTTGATGCTCTTCTCTCCTGCTATTATTTGCTCTACCAGCATGTACCTATCCAACGTTCACATCCTTTCAAGCTGGTCTGATTAATCTTGTTCTTGTTCCAGGTATGATAAGTTGTTCAGTAGCATTGATTGGACTGATCTGAGATCCTTATGCTATGTACCATGTTTTAGTCTGAATTCTTAAAAAAAATTCCTATCATATAGGTTTAAGAATGTCCACTGATTCAGACTGATGTAAGTCTAATGTATTCTTAGATTTATATTCAAATGTATTGAAAGTATCTGAATGATGAGTTTTAATAAATTTTAAACAACTGTGTCATGATTACCCTAGTCTCACCCATCTATAATCTGAAAATGTGATATCGAGGCTACTTTGGTAGAGATTCATAGAGTGAGTATTGTCTTTAAACATTAACCTGAAAAATGTTAACTAAAAGGACACTAAATTCAAAGCAATGACTTGGTCACTGAGAAACTGGATACTTTATCAATGAAATAGAGTAATTCTATGTCATGAAGTACCATAGCTATCTCTGGTGAAAATCTATTGAAAAATCTGACAAAGCAATAGCATATCTGTGTTGAGTAACTGGAGAGTCTGGCCTCTAATCAAGGTGTCTCTTCATGTAAAAAGACACTTCTATTGCTAACTCTACTCTCGAAGTTGAGAGGTAATGAAAGTTATCACACTAAATAACTGGGTCACCTCACCTAAGACGTGTTGTGCCTCATGTTGAAAGGTGTTGATCAACTTAAATTGCTTAGGAAAAATGATGTGCTGATTAAAAAGTAAATATTTTGCAACAACAGTCAACTCTTGTTCTTGTAAGGGTGTCTAATCTCAATACTGCTCTATGTGACTCTCAAAGGAGTCATCGAGTTCATTTGAGCAAGATGGAAGGTGCTTGTTCTTGAGTATTACTTGATTAATTGGTTCACCTTTATTAAAACCTACCTTCAGATATGAGTATTGAATTTGATTGACAAATTTGGTATACATCATGGTTAAATCAGTTGGGTCATGTCGCTTAATTCATAACCCCCTATGATAGGAGAGTCTTTCTGTTGGAATCTTCCATCTTGTTTCTGTATCACTGACGAATGACTCTTGTAACTGGTTCTGGTTATGTGGGCCTTTCACCTGTATTGTTCTGCCCATACAAATGTAAGGTGTGCCATAACCAATTTTGCTTTAGAATTCTTGTGGTGGTGTATTCCAGATTGATTCATTGGATAACCAGAGTTCATCCCTGTTGATACATCATGTGCTTGCATTTTTGATTCCTTTCATGCTCTCAGGGGGAGTTCTGGGCATTCTAGATATTCATGATTATGTCAAAGGGGGAGGACTATATTACACAAGGGGGAGAATAGGTTCATGCATTATATTATTTTTCAATCAAACTACCTTCTTTTTGATGAAGTCAAAGGGGGAGACTAGTTTGACATGAGCCAGTGTGACTCAGAATCTCATAGTGTTGCCTCATAATCTCATACTGTTGCCATCATCAAAAAGCGGGAGATTCTTGTGCCCCTTGTGCCTTGATGATATTGTGTAGTTTTGATGATAGCAAACACTATGAGTCATGTGAGATTAGAATATATAGATGTTCTGCATGCAATCTCTACATACATGGTTCAATGCATAGTTTTATTTTTCAGTATACATAGTATGTACATACTTTGTTTACACATTGAAAGTCGATGCGTGTACATTGCATCTGTCAGGTCTATACATCGCTGCATGCTATCAAGTCTGTACAACCTTCGTTGTTTCCCTCGACCAAGTCAGTGCAAGCACTATTCATCCATTAGCTCAGTTCGCAGCTAAGTCAGTACAGTCCGTGTTCTTCATGCATGTACATAGTCAGTGCATCTTTTTGCATCGTTGTGCTTCACGCATACACATTGTCAGTGCATCTTTTTGCATCATTGTGCTTCACGCATACACATAGTCCATGTAACTCTTGGTGCTGCAAGAACACAAGTCTGTACACCCCTTGTTGATACGAGTAGTTAAGTTCGTGCATAGTTTCATTAAGTCTGTGCATTATGCAATCATGTTTAAACTCTAGGCACAGCTAGTTGGTGCATTATCTTGTTCCATGCACACAAAAGTCTGTACACTTCTCGGTGGTATGCCTGAGCATTCCTCTTCAATGTGCATACTTTCCTATATGCATATGTGCATCTTTCACTTCAAAGTCCGTACATTCTTCGACGGCATGTCTGTGCATCTTTTGTACCATGCACTCAAAGTCTGTACATTCTTCAGTAGTAAGTCGATACATCTCTTGCTCCATGAAAACAAACTCTGTACATTCTTCAGTAGCAAGTCGATGCATCTTTTGCTCCATGCACACAAAGTCTGTATATTCTCTGATGGCATGTCCGTGCATTCATCTTCATTGTACATACTTTCCTATATGCATACTGCATTACACGCCATCAAGTCTGTACATTCTTTTTGATTTCATGCATACACAAAGTCAATGCATACTTAGTCACCAGGTTCGTGCAACTCCTATTGCAGCATGAACTCAAGTCTGTACAACTTTTGTTGCTGCACGCGACAAACTCAGTGCATGTGTGCATCTTTCTCAACAAAGTCTGTACATTCTTCGATGGCATGTCTGTGCATCTCTTGTACAGTGCACACAAAGTCTGTACATTCTTTTGTGGCATGTATGTGCATCTCTTGTTTCATACATACATAAAGTTCGTGCATGAATATCAAGTCTGCATATGGTTTCCTTGATGACTTTGTAAGTCTATACATTCTTGAGCCAACTATGTGCATCTTTCTACTATCCTCATATTGCTTCTAACAAATATTACGTCTGACATTGGCAGGATATCTGCTCGAGGAGTTTAAGAAAGGCACGTGATCCAATAACAATCTTCATTCCAAGATGCTGGCACGTGGACTCGTACTCATCCAGATTATGACAAGTGGCGAGTGTCTCCTGAAGCTTCTAAGTTGGAGCGCTCCCTCCACACGCCTAGGGCAAGACTACGTAAACTCCATCTGATAGAGGATAAATACTATGTTTTCCTGCAATCAAGAATATATCTCTCCGGCAGAAGAAGAAGAAAAAGGAGAGTGAAAAGAGAGATAGAGAGTTCGTGAAGAGGAAGAGAGAAGACTTCATTGAAGATCTGTTATCTGTTGGCTCTTGGATCAGATCCAGACCAACTTGCTCCTGTGGGAGCCACATTTATGTTGCTATCTTTTACAGCTTTCAATCGCTGTGTTTTATCATCTTTTGTTTTCATTTGAACTCTATTCCAAGCTGTTAGTCAGCAGAGCTAAGCTGTATTGCTCAGCGTTGCAGAGGAGGATTCCTCTGGTCAGCAAGCTGTGTTGCTCAGCGGGCGAGGAGGATACCTCGGACAGCAAGCTGTGTTGCTTAGCGGTTGTAGGCAAGCTGTGAGGCCCAGCGGTTTAAGCTGTGTATCAGCAGGAATCTACACTCAGGTTTGAGTGTGGGGTGGATGTAGGTCTAAAGGACCGAACCACCTAAAATTTATTGTGTTGTGTGGTTTGCACGTTTTTTTTCTATCTCGGTTAGATGAATGTGTAGGCCGATCATTTGTTCTTTATCTCTGGCTTGTGGTTGCTGTGCACATCGATTGTTTGATCTCAGCCTCGTGAGAGCTACGTGATCACACGTTCTGTCACCTAGCTGTTCTGTTGAGGTGTGTATTTCAGTTTGTTTGTCCAACGTCTGTTTAGTGTGAAGTGCTATCAAGTTACTCAAAACACTGCTTCAAAAGGCTTAACTCTGATTGCTTAAAAGTGTCAAGTGAGCAAAATTTTAAAAGAGGGATTCATTCACCCCCCTCTGAATCCATCGCACCAGTCCCAACATTCTGCTCTTCTCTCTCGCAATTAAGGTGTTCATCTGATTTTAGTTTGGTAGAAATTCAAATTCTGTAAAATTTTTTAAAGTGGATCCATTCACCCCCCCTCTTGATCTCAGCCGTGCGCTTATCAGCTAGCACCTACATCCTAACAAATTTAAAATATCCACTAGTGAATCCATCATTAAATAGAGATAAATAAATGATTAAAGGATAATTGGGTAGTAAAATTGACTATATTCTTGTGACTCAAACTAGATAAAGCATCAAGAAAATGTAAGATTATAAATAGAAATACAACTATTCACCTCTAAGATAAACCCCATAAAATGGGGCAGGCTATTGAATGTCCCCTTATAAGGTAAAAGAAAGTCTTTAACCAGATCGAACCTGTCTCTGATACCCAAGACAAGGGTAAGGATTAACAAGATAAATAAAATTATACGAAATAAAAATCCCTATATGAAGTCCTACCTGAATCAAACACGTAATTAATAAAGACCCTAATATATATATATATATATATATATATATATATATATATATATTTATATCATGATTGGCCCGCACCAAATAAATAAATAATATTAATATAACCTTGGGTTCGACATTCGAAGCACACTAAAGGACCCTTAAACCTAACTAATGGGCTTGGAGGGTATTAGTACAAATGGGCAGTGAAGAACATGTACATATACATAACTAAAACTATAATAAGTCTTTTAAAATTTCCAACTCTCAATATTATGCATGGGCTATATGATATGTCTATGAGATATAATGGGCCCAACTCAAGCTAATAGACCCAATAACCGATTAAAAACTCAAATATCTTTACACCCATAAATGGGCCTCACGTAGGTGCATTTAGCCTAAACGGACTAAAGGGCATTAAAGTTGTCAGGGGGATGCGTAGGGTATATACACATATATACATATTATGTCACGTCCCGAATCGATAGCAGCGGAACGCATTGCTCGGAACGTGGCAGCAAACAATCACGAATAATCAGAGCAGACCATAAGACACAAACGCAAGGCCAGACAATATTGACAAAATATGATTCTTATTAATAATCAAATGTCAAAATTACATATCTTGACTCAACTTACATAAGTAAAAGAAAAGACTCAAATACGTTTTAATATAAAGGAAATGACTCAATGACAGGACATGACTCAAGAAAATAAAACATCGACTCGATTCTCCAGAGTACTCATCACTCTTACCCTTCCCCGTCTGATTGATTATCTTCGACATTATTACCTGAAAAATATTAAAATAGGCTAGTGAGCATAAAGCTCTGTAGGAATTACATCTCTCATCAAGTAGGATATAAGTGATTAGCCAATTAATTGTGTACAGGGGCATGCAATGCATGAATGATATAGCACGACACTAGATCTACTAGAAAGGATGATCATTAACGAACATCAAAGCCAAGGGCAGATATAAGTTCAAGAGAAAGGAAAATAATTTCCTAGCAGAACCAAGGATAAGATATCAGTATAAAATAAGGACAGATCCTCCAGATGAACATAACTTTACAGAATTAGTAAGAATATATCAAAATTTCAATAATGATAAGCAGAAATAATCACTCTAGCAGAATATCTAAATTATCAGTTTAATAGAATAACAGAATATCAGAATTTTCAGAATATATAACAGAATTTACAGAATAACAGAATATGAGACTTTGGTGCAATGCCACACTCAGAATTTTCATGGTTTACAGAATGAACTTCTGTCCTACCTGGCATTGGTTGTCGCGGACCCACAGCCCTTAATATTTTAGAATCTTGCATATATGGCCAATATAGTGTCAAAGGGTTATATTCTTGAAATATTGACAAGGAATTTCCCATAGGAAATAATATGTCATAACTAATGTGGATGATAAACAGAAAGATCCCTGATATAACGGAGTTTAGGGACTAAAGAACATGTAGGGACAGCATGTTGGAAAATCTCTCATGAAATCTGAATATTTCAGAAACTGGGTTAATTGGGGTACAACCCGCTCGTCTACCTTAAGGGATTCCAAGGCTAGCGGAGACTTACGGAGGCCTTAATGACGAATGTTCCAATCCGGCGGAAGGAATATCCGGCGGAGGATCTCAACCTCACCAAGAGATAGTGGATAAGTGGTAAAACATAAAACAGGGACCATGCCTCAGTCTTGAGACAGTGGTGCCAAAGATCCACGGTCAAAGGATCAAAACATAATTCACATCAATAGTAGAAGGTGTTAATTTAATAATACGTGTCCCTTTAAGAAGATTATAATTTCATATCTTATTTCTATTTAATTTAATATTTCAAAAAAATAATATCTTTTTAAAAAGGTGTTTATTTTAATTGGCATCATTGGTATAGATGCGCATTCAATATTTATATTCTAATATATATATATATATATATATATATATATATATATATATATATATATATATATATATTTGAAAGATTAATGATGGAGATGAGAATTTTAAAAGATTTGAGTTAGAAAGGAGGAAATGCATAAGGTATATAGACAATATGTGATATAGTAGGGTTAGAGGTAAATATCAAAAAGGTGAAAGGGATCTTTCGAAACGATGATGGGTTACTATTAATATTCTTGTAGCGTCACTGTTCATTTAAGCATGAACAATACCACTTTTTATTTAACAGAAATTTTGTAAAAATAATTATATGTTAATTAAGAGAAAATTTTAAGATGTTTAACCATGAAATATCACAATTTTGTTACATTAGGTTTAAAAGATAAAAATCCTCAAAGACGATATGATTGTTAACCCCATGAACAGGATCGATTTCTAATTTTAAATATTTTTATGCATCTAAATATATGAAAATTAAGAGTAAAATGTGAGGATTTCATAAATATATTTTTCCAGATTTTTAGACACATGATTGCATGATTATAAAATTTTTAATCATATGTCAATTTTACGTGAATCAAAACAACGTAAAACTGGGATTATGTATGTATTACTTAGACTTGATATAACCTACTTAGAATCAATAGGAAACTTACTACAAGAGAACATGCATGTAAGATTTAATTAATAACATTTTGGCTTGGGAGAGAACACCTACTTTTGCTTGGTTTGGTGGAGAAGAGATCTAACGGGAGGAAGAGGAAGCAGTAGCACCTTTGAAGAAGAAGCCCCTGATCTTCTTCACGCACCGGATGCAGGGACAGTAGGAAAGAGAACTGGGAAGGCAGATGCAATCCTCTTCTACGCACGTGAAGTAGTCACAGTAGCAGCCGCACGTAGCACCTCCTCTCCGCCGAACACAGCAGTAACCATAGGTTCTGCACCGTTCTCGGGGGTTTATTTATAAGGAGAGAGTCCTAGGAGAGATTAGAATCCTAGAGGGGGTTGAATTTCTTACGGAAGAATACTATCGTGTTTAAGGTTTCCTATGTTAAGGCCGCTATCCTTGTTCGATCGCTGAAGCCCTAATCCCCTCGTGCATGCTTCGAACTGGATATGGTCTTAGCATTACATGTTTATGTGTGAAGCATAAGGCCCACTATTCATTCAAAGCTTAGATATGTGGTTAAAAAGTCTCTCACGTACATGGGTTGTAAAAGGCCCAAGTGCACTTATCCTCCCCACCCTTTTGCATACATATATATATTCAAGGCCCAGTAGCCTTTAAATCTCTCGAGCCTGATCACGTGAGGCTCATTAACCTAAGCTGATTTATTTAATGTGTGGGTTGGGCCATAATATATTCTTATGTGATTTTGGTGGGTTTAGGCTTTCAAGAAAAACCCAATATAACGTATCTTAATAACTTCCTATGTATGTGTTTAAAGGAGAGCCTATATATCACATATACATATATTGTAACCCTTGAAGCCCAATGCCCTTGGAGCCCATGCTCCTCATTAGTACATTAGCCTATTTACTGGGCCTTTTCATTATTTGGGCTCAATTGAAAATTATAAGGTCCTATTAGATGAGTGTTGGCCATCTTGTGGGCTTTAATTTGGGTTTAACGTAAAGCCCACTGAATGGGCTTTGCATTAGAGTTATTCATTTTTAAACTAGGGTTTTAATGTAATGGGCCCATTGGTTGGGTTAAGGGCTTTTAATTTGTTATATATATATATATTTATATAGGGATTTTATCTTCCATAATTTATCGGGGTGCTACACATTATAGGTTGTTTCAAAGTCAAAACCTCACGTTCGAAGTTGCATGGGAATAGGCATTAGGGTTTCTCATTCAAAATATAGGAGGCGGCTGGTGTTTTAGCAGTAGGGCTAATGCATGGAAGGTTAAAAGCTAGTAGGATTACTACGTGATGAACGTTGCTCCCATTAGGACTCTAAACCCCATTAGGTTTTCGTTCTCTATAAATACCCTGTCCAATGGACGAGCAGAACCCTATTTGCTACTGCTTGTTCTATTTCCCTGCGTCGACATTGCCCATGTCATCTTTCTCTTATTTCTATGACCTGCTGCCGTGAACGAAGGGAATCCCTTGCTGTATGGTTCCCCTTCTTCCTGTGGCTGTCTCGGCATCCTGGCTGCTGTAGTTCTCTTACTACTGCTGTGAAGAAGCCAACTGCTTCTTCTTCCTTTTGTGTTCCTCTGCTGTTGCTTCTGTTCGAGTGCTGCTGTTGTTGCAGTTGCTCTTATTGTTCTTCTTATGCCATGATCGTGTGCTACTACTGCTTGGGCCTATGCATCCGTTACAGTTGCTCTTATTAATTTCCTATCTTCTCTACTTCGTTCGACGTTCAGTCAGCCAAAAAAATAGGTTTTCTCAAGATTAAGCCTAATACGTAGTAAAAACTAGGCTGCAAGCATAAGTAGTGTTGGTAAAACTGATTACATGAACCCTGCTCATGCTTATTTTGAAGTTTTTGTTACACAGGTAAATGGCGACCAGGGGACTGGGCGCCCATTCTTGAATGGGTGATTGGGACCCCAACCGTCCATTAGTTGGTGACCCTGCTCTTGGCCACCATTTTTCCATCGATCAAGCGTTTGACTTTTTCGTTCTGCCTGCATGGAAATTAGCTTGGGAGTGTGGACACCAATTAATGGGCACCCACCCACAGAGTCACCCATTAATAGATGACTGCTTAAATAGGCACCATTTTCTTCAGCTATTTTATTAATCAACACAAGTTTAAAAACTTATATCTATGAAACCCGACTTTGATAATTCCGCATTAGCATGTTTATGGATTCCAGATAATTTTCTCTACATGATTATATTTTTGTTCCCTAAGATACTATTCATACAAAACCTGAGTGGCTGTTCATGCCAGAAACCTGAGTGATGGTTCGTGCAAATGTTAAAATCTTTGAACTATAAAATAAATGGCCATGAATGGGTGCCTCCTTGAGAGGGCGCCCATTTCAGGTACTGGATATGATTGGAATAAGCGCCCCTGCAAGAGGGCGCCCATTACTGTTGGATTTACAAAAAATCTAGAAATTTCTTGAATGAGCGCCCCTGCAAGAGGGCGCCCATTACTGTTGGATTTACAGAAAAATTTGCAAATCTCTGGAATGAGCTCCCCTATACCAGGGCGCCCATTTACCAGAGCCCATTGAGATTTCTGAATGGGTGCCCCTCTTCAAGGGCGCCAATTCTTGAATTGGTGGCCTTCTGCGTGGGCGCCAATTCTCTGTTTCACTGTTTTCCACGCGACTTTCTGGCCCATACCGCGAGTCTTCTTGGCACTGCTATCTCAGTCCGTAGATACAGTCCTTGGTTCACGGCGTTTCTCGCATACCCCTCAACTCTCAGTGATGTTTGAACCCTCTGCGGGATATTCCTTCCTTCGGACTGGTGATTTCATCATTGGGACCTCCGTAAGTCTACGCTGGCCTTGGATTCCCTCAAGGC
The DNA here is from genome assembly GCA_022559845.1 of Amorphophallus konjac. Classification (NCBI taxonomy): domain Eukaryota; kingdom Viridiplantae; phylum Streptophyta; class Magnoliopsida; order Alismatales; family Araceae; genus Amorphophallus; species Amorphophallus konjac. The sequence goes on along the minus strand of CM040117.1, from coordinate 79,397,824 downwards.
AGTCGAGCAGGTTGTACCCTAAAAATTCTGAAACCCTTTGACTACCATGTCACTCTGGAGATGACATGGTAGCCTAACCCTCATAGAGTGTTGTTCCCGACCTCGGTGAGTAGTTCTATCTGTGCTCTGGAATGGGCGACCAGTCCAGGTGACTCCAATTGAATGGGCGCCCCTGTGCATGGGCGTCAATTCCTCTGCCTTGTCTTTTTCACAGAATGGGCGCCCCTTTGCCAGGGTGCCAATTCTGAAATCAGTGGCTACCCAGAAGGGCACCAATTCACCAAAGTTTTCTGCTTATCACGGTTTGCGTGGGTTTCATCATGAGTCTGTTCTGACCTCGAACTCCTTGAATTCCAAGAATCTACCTTATTATCTTCCAAATGGCTTATTCCTTGGAATTCTATTGGCTATGACTATAGTGGATGTCAAGACAATTATATGACTCAATGCATGGTGTTAATAGGGCCCGGTCTGGTCCTAGGAGGAGCACATGAAAGCATTTGTACCCATGGGAGTTGATTGACCACGGTGTGGCATTGCACCGAAGTACTTGTCATTCTAGATTTTTAATGGCATTCCACATTCTCTCTCTCGTGACGTGAAAATACATGACATTACTTGATGTACTTGACTCGACGTGGTACTTGCTAGAACCTTAAATAGCCAATATCTCATGATGTTATACAATAATCACATGCTTGATGTTCCTTGAAACTTTACTTATTCCTTTTGCTAGTAACTTCATATCTTGCCCAATTGATATCCTGTAGTTTCATCTTGCGATCGTTCGTGCATAGTAGTCTTGCATTTTCATGTAACATGTAATTTACTTAAAGTAAGCTTATTCTTGAGATATAATTCTCACTGAGCGTTCACTCACCCAATTTTATTCCAATATTTTTCTGGTAATCGGGTGGCTATTGAGACCGAGACTCAATTGGGAAGGGCAAGTGTGCAAGAGAGCTCTAGATACTAGATGACCTTTGTCTTTTACTTTTCTCGAGTCTAGATTAGCATGGCGTCTTCTATCTAGTATTCATGTCTAAGTCCTTTTAGTCTGTCCTTGCCCTCTATTCCTTTTCTTTCTTAATGTTGTAATTGAGTTAATAAGTTGTAATGGCAAGCTTATATCAATAAAATTTACTTTTGTCAATTGTGGTCTTATGTGTTTGCTCCGATTGACGTGACTGTTTAACTGACACGTTCCGAGCAAACGATACGTTCCACTGCTATTGGTTCAGGGCTTGACAGAGAGAGTGCTCAAATAAGTGGAGGATCTTCTTGGTGAGCTATTGTTGGTCGATCCCGACATTCTTGTCATGCTCTGTGGCGTCGGAGATGACGTGCTAGTCCCGATTATTCTTGTGGATCTTGAGGCAGTAATGGGCAGAGATGTTCTACTAAGTTCTGAGTCCTACGTGTCTGCGTCTGAACGGGCTGTGTTAACTCTGGATTTGGTTTTCGGTAGTGTGGCGGTGGCTTAGTTCTAGGCACAAATTGTGGAATTAGGGCCATTGTGCACCGCTCTAAGATGCACCGTGCGAGGTGGTAGATGACATGTGAAGGTTCAACGGTAGATTTAGGACTTGAGGATAAGCTGAGGTAGGTGCTAATTATGGTTCCTGTTGTGGCTCTTGGCACTGTGGTCTGCGTGGCAACAGCTCAGGAGGTAGATATTTTGAGGACCCGAGAATTGAGAATATGTCAGTGTCAGCAAGGACAGATTCGAGGGAATAATGTCTTGAGGTTGTTAGTTTAGCAGCCTTCGAGCCTAGCATCCTTAGTGATTTCTTCGCTCCTGAGTAAGTGTTTTGGCATGTTAATGACTCTGGGATTAGAGATAGGTATAGGTAAGGAGCATGTGGCAGCGGCTAGCTCAACCACTATGGCAGAGTGTGGCTAGTGATCAGTAGGGTCCGTGCTTGAGGCGCGGTGAGTTGCAATTCAGTGAATTGCAATGGTGCCAAGAGATGTTCTGGAATGTGGATGAATAGTTGTTTGGGATAATTGTGCGCGTTGTGCAGAGTGTGCAGCGGATGCGTGGTGGGCCCATAACCCACAGGTCCAGGATCATTGGGTCGGAGGATTCTGACCAGTGGAGAGGGTTGCTTCCTCGGTGTAAGATTGTTTTGGCTGTGTGAGCCATGTCAATTGCCGTGCCATTGCTTGAGGCATTGTGGTTTGTGGCACCAGCTGGGTAGAGAGTTTGGGAAATATGATGGCAAATGTGCCAGATGAGTACCCTATCCACCCAATGGAAGCGATGTCAGGTGTTTGGTAATGGACCCAGTTGGGGGTCACAAAGGGAATAGCCTGACAGAGGATGAGGACACGATGTTCGGAGTCGGTAAGCTAGGTGCTCGACTTATATTGGAAGCTATGTCCTCAAGATGGAATCATGGTCCTAGATATGCATTTTTTGAGTAAGGATTTATGGGTCCTAGTTTGTAGCTTTAAGTGCCTGGTGAGGCTAGCCAAGTGGTCAGTTGTGATAATGCCTAGAAGAGGCCCAGTTGAGTCCAAGAGTTCGGAATGTTGTAAGAAGGACCCAATTATAGCAAGGATATGCGATGTGTGGAGATCCGTGGAGATTGGTTGTGGCGTCATCTACCAGGTTGCTAGGGTAGTAGATGACACTTGTCTGTCTTAGAGATATGTGCCATGATTTGTTGAGATTATGTCCCATGGCTCTGTGGAGAGAGGGGTGCCGAGGTTGGCAGGTGTCCATTTGGAATAATTGATATGAAGATTCGATGAGACTATATAGTGGACGATGTATGAGTACGGAGATCCCAGGAGGGATGTCGTTGAATGGCAGCCTTGGTCTCATGGCCAACATGAGAAGAAATTCCCTGTGAGTCCGAGTCTAGAGTTCATTTGGACTGCGGATTGTAGAACCTTGTCGGTTGGTTTCGCTGTACTCCCCTAAGAGGGGTATAGTTGGCATGAGGATCAGAATCAGATGTAGTGTCTAAGTGAGGATCGATTCGAGAAGTGATAATGGTCAGTATAAGAGTCAACGGATGGCCCGTCAAGGTTTAGAGTGAGCTTTGTTGTGTCCCTGTGGTTTTGATGATAGCTGTGTCCCTATGATTTTGATGATAGCAAACACTATGAGTCATCATGTCTTTGCATACTGCATACATACGTGTTGATACTGCAGTTAGTGTTAATTCTACATTGATAAGGTCTTGGTGCTATCAATGTTTTTATGGTGTCATAACTATGTATGAAGCATTAAGTCTGTGCTCATCACATTGAGGTCAATATGAGGTCCATGCATATCTCTGTCCATTGCATATGAAATTCGTGCACATTCCAGACCACTGCATATCAGGTTGCATGCATATAAATTTCATCGAACAGGTTGTGTGCCCAAATTTCTCTCAGGTTGATAAGTCATATGCACATACTAAGGTCGGTGCTAGTGTGCATTGTCACTCATATAAGGTCGGTGTTGGCTGCATCTCATGCATAGCTAACGTCGACGTTAGTTGTGTCTTTGCACATTAGGGTCAACGCTAGTTGCATCTCATGCATACTAGAGTCTGTGCTAGCTGCATATTATGCATGTCTAAGGTCGGTGCTAGTTGCACCTTCTGCATTCAGGGTCGGTGCTAGTTGCACCCAAGGTCGATGCTAGCATAAAGTGTCTAGCAGATAGGGTCAGTGCTAGTGTCATATGCATTGCATTTAGGTCAATGCTAGTTTGTTTTCAAAGCAACTAAGGTCGATGCTAGTCTATGCCAAATGCATAAAAGGATCCGTGCACATCACTATAGCATGCATACAAGTCGATGCTAGTTGCATGGTCTGTGCATGCGGTGCTATCTAGGTTTGAGCATGTTTGTCTTAACAGCATATAAGGTCTGTGCAGATTTTGTCTTGAGTAAGACAAGGTCGGTGCAGGTTCTGTTTGCGCACACACAAGGTCAGTGCATACTTTGCCTGCACACACACAAGGTCGGTGCATAGTTCTCATCCTTCATATAGAAGGTCGGTGCATACTTAGTCGCTCAGCATGTAAGGTCAGTGCATCTCTACCTTCGTGCGATACAAGGACCAGCATATAGGTCGGTGCATGTTTATGTTTAACTGTCAAGGTCGGTGCACCTCTCAGTAAGGTCTGTGCTAGTTCGCAAATGTCTCAGTAAGATCTGTGCTAGTTCGCAAATGTTATTGTAAGGTCTGTGCTAGTTTGCAAATGTCATTGTAAGGTATGTGCTAGTTTGTAAATGACATTTGGTAGGTCTGTGCTAGTTTGCATATGCATTGAAAGTCTGAGTATAAGTGCATCAATGTATATCAGGTCTAAGCACATGCTTTGGAATGTTGAAGCAAGTCCGTGCATGTTCTCACAACAGCATAAGCAAGTCTGTGCATGTTTTCTGGTAGTAGCATAATCAAGTCTGTGCATGTTTGCACACTGCACCAACAAGTCCATGCACATGCATCATGCAAGTCAGTACACATGTTAGCAATGCACTTCAAGTCCGTGCACATTTGGCCTTCGCAAGATAAGGTCTGTGCACATGTTTGCTTGCAGCAAAATTAAGTCTGCACACATTTCCCTTATGTATAAACCAAGTCTGCATACATTTCCATTATGCTTAAAATCATGTCAGTGCATTTTATCCATTTGCCTTAATCATGTCTATGCATATCTTCGTTACACCTATCTTAACTTTATAAAGTTTATGCACATTGATTATTCATGCATGCCTTCAAATGTTTGACAAAATGCCTAATGACTGTCTATTTTAATAGGGACTTGATGAAAGCGCAACTACGTGGGTTCTAAGTAAGGCTAATGATTGGCACGTGGATCATTGCCTTTCCTGCTCTTTGACACGTGGCCTCTCCAGAAGCACGGGAATGTTCTCTCCACATGCCTGGTGCGTGAGCACGTGGGAACCCAGATCTGGCAGGCTATAAAAGTGATCAAGCACTCAGAATTCAAAATCATCAAAGAGAAAAGGGTAAGCCACAAAAAGGGGAGAAGCGCCAGAAAAGAAACAGAGCGAAGAGCTGAGAAGAGGATAAGGAGAAGAAGAGCGAGCAGAGAAGAAGATCGAGCTCAAGTCAGAGTAATCGGTAGAAATATTGAAGATCTGTAGATCTATTCCAGGATCAAATCCTGAATAGTCCTGCTCCAGTTGGAGCTACAATTGTTTTTGTTTCCTCTTTTGTTTTTCGTTTGTCACTTTCCATTTCCTAGAGTTTTTCTGATTCCTTGGTTTGGGATCAGGTTTCCTCCTGTGCATTCAGGAGAAGGGAGAGTTGGACTCTCCGGTTGTGAGTGACTCGGTGTCACTCACGGTTTGCCTCTGTGCATTCAGAGGAAGAGAGGATCTAGTCCTCTAGGTTTTGGTGAGCAGTGGGTTGCTACTCATGTCCCTTCTGCGGTAGCAGAAGAAGGGAGATTTATCTCCGGTTCCCCTCTGGTTTGGAGGAACGGAGGATTGGTCCTCCGGTTATGGACAACTGGGTGTTGCTCACGGTTCCTTCTGCGGTTACAGGAGAAGGGAGGGTTGGACTCTTCGGTCACTGTGGTAGCAGTGGGTGCTGATCTTGTGGGTTGCAAGATCAGGTCGAGGGATTTGTTTCCTTCAGTCTCAAGCTATTTGGTAGCGTTTGTAGCAGACTGAGTCTGCGCCTACTTTGGTAGGGAAGCCTCACTCCAGTTTGGAGTGAGGGGTAGATGTAGATCTGGGGTCTCAGATCGAACCACCTAAAAATCCTGTGACTAGTGGTTTTAATTCGTGTGATTGTTCCCTGTCTTCGACCTCCTTCACAGTTTCTGTTGATTGTTCCCTTGAGCGCTATATGCTTTGCCGAGTGAGTCAATTTAGCGTTGTTTTCATCCGTTGTGATAGCATCCTATATGGTGCTTGAAGGTTTGGTGGAGTGTTCAACGATACATCTATCTGTGTCCTCGATTAGTATTTGATACTATGTCTGACAGAATTACGGTTTAGTGTGAGCTAGTCATTCTGCATGTGCTTTTACTTGTCAACTGGAGAGTGCTTAATTTGATTAAGTCTTCTGAGATTTTAATTCCGTAATAGTTTTGATCAGGGATTCATTCACCCCCCCGCTAAATCCGTGCCTTGCACACCAACAAGTGGTATCAGAGCAGGTTACTGCCTCATCAGATCCAACGATCTGTAGAGGATCCTGCTACCTCTTGGTGCACTGCTATTTCTGATTCATTAGTCTGGTTTGCTTTTATGGGTCATCCACCGATTCTCGATGGATCTAATTTTAGTAATTGGTTAGGCAGTCTGTGCGGCTTTATAAACTCTGTAGATCCAAAACTGTGGAATCTCATTAAACTTGGTCTACATGTTTTGCCTCGAGAGGAGAGTAAATGGTCCCAGAAGGACAAACAAAAGAATCTTGAGAATATACAAGTTCTGAACATTATGCAGAATGTAGTAGATGATAATGTCATATTCTCAATTCCTACTTGCAGGACTGTGAAGGAGATCTGGGATTCAGTCATCACATTTCATGAGAACCAGAAATGCATGATGGCTGAAGGCAGCGATGAAAGCGTAGTTGAAGAAGAGGTAAACAACCCTTTCGCTAACTTTACTTTACATGATTGGGAAGATGCATATGCTAATTTGCTAGAGTCCTATGAAAAATTGAGAATAAAGAAGAAATCCTTGAAAAAGAAGTTAAACAATCTTGAGAATAGTTACTCTATAGGTGAGGATATTGAAATCCTAAAAATTGAAAATGAGATATTCAAAAGACAATTAATAGATTTCGATGCTATTACTTCAGAATTGGAATATTTGAAATCTGAGAATGAAAAACTCAAAAAATAGTCTAAGGAATCTGAACATAAATCAATAACTCTTGAAAGTGAAAATAGATTGATTTCTGAAAAACTAGAGGCTGTTAGAGTAACAAATTTAGAGCTTCAAAATTTTTTTGACAAACTTTAATCAGAAAATCAGCAAGAAATGTTTAATGAATGTCAGACTTCTTTAAGTGATTTTGTTTTTGATGATGAACTCCAAGATCAAAACAGTAAGCTGAAAGAGGAGATTAACCAGCTGAAACACCTAAACTCAGCTCTCTCTGAGAGATTGTTAGTTTATGAAAAAGGGAAATCTGTCATAAAAGAAGCTGAAGCTAACAATGAAATAAAATTAAAAAAGGAAGTTGAAAAACTCAAAAGCCTGAATGGTGCCTTGCATCAACAAGTAATTTCCTGTGAAATAGACCTATCCAGTTATGAAGCTAATATTGCTGCCTTAAATTCTGAGATTCAAGATCTAAAAAACTCATTATCAAAATTTGTCAATGGTAAGGACAATCTAAAGAAGCTTCTTGGAACCAATGTTAATTTTTAAAGAAAGGGACTGGGTTACAGTCTAGTGAACAAAAAGATTGATGGGAATAAAATGTCTACTATGTTTGTAAAAAGTTCTGATCAAAACAAAACCTCGCTCCTTCTGTTTTTCAATTTACTGCACAGAAAATTGAAAAGCAAAGTAAAAATCTGGAGAAGCCAGAAAAATAGAAAAAGGAGGTTAATGGTTCTCCTGTGAAATCTTCTAGTATTTCTGCACATGCTATGAATAAAATTGTCACATATTAACATGCACACAACAGAAAGATTACATGTCACTATTGTGGTAGGGTAGGACATGTTATGGATGAATGTCATGCTTTGAAAATTGATGATATAAATGCATGTGAATGATGTTAAGAACACCCATGGGCAAAGTCATTACACAAACACATCTGGTGCATGCTATTATTGTGATAGAAAGGGTCATCATATACATGACTGCAATCTAATGAAACAAGATAAGTTAAGGCATACTTGTTATAACTGTTGTAAGTCAGGCCACATTGATGCTCGTTGCTGGTATGGCTAGGGAAGAAATGTTCACACAAAATATGGTAACTTTTCTATCAATAAAAAGCTTGTTGATAGAAATGAGTTTGGACCAAGAGGTAAGCACACTGTGTGTTCTCACTGTGGAAAGCATGGCCATACAGTCAAGGACTGTTGGCATGCACAAAGAAAGAAATTTGATTTTAAATCTGATAAATTCTCTGCAAATCAAAAGGCAATCTGTAGAAATAAATCTATTTTTAAAGGAAAAATGTCTACATGCTTTGAATGTGGAAAACCAGGCCACCGAGCTTCTGAATGCTGGTTGGCAGGTTATAGAAAACAAAATGCTCATGCAAATAATAGAACTCTTCATAATAATACACATAGATTCCATGTTTATGCTAATGTGCATAGTAAGAACAAAAATTCTGTTGTTCTATGTCATTACTGTGGACAATATGGGCATTCTATGTATAATTATTTTGTTATGAAATCTGATGATCTTATTGCCCAGAAAAAGTTGAGAGCACCATTCAAAGGTGTCACTGTCATTTCAAGACCCAAGACTACTTGGGTACCTGCCTATGCAAAATGAGAATCTATTTTGCAGGTGTGCCTTGGAGTTGAAAAATTATAGGGGTAAATAAACCAAGGCACCTGAATATGGCAAACCCCATTCCTGCACTTCTTAGGATAGTTAACTGATTTTTTTCTCTAATTCTATTTAGATAAGTGCATATCTTGATAAATCTGTTAGTTAGAATGTTAAGCAGACATGTTTGCATCTTCATGCAATATTTGCATTGTTGAAATCTGCTTCGTTAGCAATTGCTCATGTTGAACTTCTTACTGATCAAGTGTATGGGCTGAAAATAAACTGAATGTCATGTGTCAATTGCATTTGTTTGACAACTGTATTTGTCATGTTGCATACAATCATTAAAAATCTGATGCATATAGGACTGTATTTGCACATCATTGTCATGCATGATCATCATGGTATAACAAATGGTAAGTTACTAAAGGGCAAATGCAATTTATCTGGAGGGTCTTACTATGTGTGAGGTGATCCTTAGACCAAGTCCTCTACCTAGTACCATGGGTTATATTGCACATAGAGCAGTCTAGACATTCATGAGCATATTTTTCTTATGGTTCTAATGTTCTACATATGCTGCATTCAGAGTCCAGGTCATATATGCATATAGATAGGGGGAGTCAGTCTAGGTAATTCCTTGTGCTTCATGCATATTTGGTTAGAATAACTCCCTTCATAGTCTAGTCATACGTTGCATATAGAAAGGGGGAGTTAAATAAGGCTATATTGTGTCCATTGCATGAATAAACATTAGCCCCATGCATGCCTCTTGTTGATTCAAATAGATCTCTCTCTGGATAGATCATGCATACATTCAGGGGGAGCTAGTGTTTCATGTCATATTTGTTTTTAGTTAGAGGGAGCTAATGGCAAACTTGCATCAGTTAAATGCATTTCATTGTTGTCCCCACATTCTCTCTGAATTCACTACCATCTGTATTGAGTGTCAAGTCCTTGGAATTCTGGTTCCTTCAATTCTGAAAAACCCTGTCATAATCTGATTTCTTCTTGGTCCGCTATGAATGAATATCTTTGAACTTTCAGTGATGTTTCATTGAAATCTGCTCTTCCCGAATAAATCTTGGCCATCTTGACTACATGCATGAACTTCAAGAGCAGTTCATATATTGCATGTCCTTGATGTTGTTTCTATTGAACATTGGCAGATCTTAAACTTCCTTGAACTGAGAATTGAGAAGAGTTCAATTTGTGTATCTTGATCATAAATCTAAAAACCAATTCTTTAAGGAATCTTCCATTATTCAGGTTTATGAAAGTCTGAAGAATCAAATTGGTTTAAGTGTAATGTATTCATTAAGTTTGGATATGAAAGACTTGAAAATATTTGAATCATTCTTTTAATAAATATTAACCGACTGCTTCATATCTTTTTGAAAAACATTCTGAAATCTAAAAATTTTAAATTCATGACTATCTTTAGTTGAGATACATGATGTAAGTGTTGTTTTTAAACATCTGAGTTTTTCTGAAATGTCTAAGGGGTTAAAAGTTGTCAGAGCAATGACATTGGTCACTGAGAAACCATGTCCAAAGGATTGAGTCATGAAGTGCCATAGTTAACTCTGCTGAAACAATGATTAAAAAAAATTAAGTAGAGCAATGGCTTGCACACTGAGAAATACATCTCACTCATCAAGGAAATGAGTTGAGGTATGTCATGAGGTGTCAAGTTAACTCTGAATATTATAAAGCATGACTGTTAGTCACACTAAGTGCTTAGGGATATTGGCGTCTGATCAACGTATATCCTCTAGTGACAAGGTGTGTACTGAAGTAGATTGCTGTTAAAAGGTTGAGTGCATAAAATTTCTTGTTTGATCAAATAAATATCTGAAAATTGTTGCAAAGGATAATTTGCTGTAACCCTAGATAGTCAAATGATTTCATAGTTGTTTAACCTCAACATTACCTCTTGTAATTCCTAGAGGAGTCATTGAAAAATTAAATGAGTAAGATAGAAGGAGGTTAAAAAAGAATATCATATGAGAAATTGGGTCATTTTTACTAAAACTTGTTTTAGATATGACTAATGAATTTTATTGACAAACTTTGTATACATCATGCTTAAACCATGCTGGTTGATTAAGACTCATTCATAAGTTCTTATAATAGAAGAGTCTAAAATTTTTACTTGGATTTATGAAATTGATATCTTATTGAATATCTTGTTACCTTATCTACTCATTGAAAACCCAGTTAAAATTTTCCGTGCTCAGATCCTGCTCTGCCTTTGATCATACGATTGTTCAAATTTTGCTCTCAGTTCTTGATGCTTTATGAACAAGACCTGAACTTATCTTTAAATCTTGTGATTTTGTTGATACCATCTCTGATTCTTACAATTCGTATCAGACAAGCCCTTTATCATAACCTTCACCTCATTTCTTCAGGGGGAGAATAGTCTGCATTTAAGGAGGAGAATCAATTATCTCTTTGTCAATTGATGCATGCCTCTGCATTATTCATACTGGTTGGCATTGTCTGGCAATTTAGGATCATTTGGTCAGGGGGAGAATAATTCATCATTCAAGCTTATCACGCATGCCTTGCATTTCACTACATTGATTTGATCAAACCTTAGTTCCTTTTTTTTGCTGAAGTCAAAGGGGGAGAACCATATTCTTTCTTTTTGATGACGTCAAATGGGGAGAGATAATCGGCTGTGTTACATTGATGTTGTGTATCTCACTGTGTTTCCATAGACTCATAGTGTTGCCATCATCAAAAAGGGAGAGACTGTTGTGTCCCTGTGGTTTTGATGATAGATGTGTCCCTATGGTTTTGATGATAGCAAACACTATGAGTCATCATGTCTTTGCATACAGCATACATACGTGTTGATGCTGCATTTAGTGTTAATTCTGCATTGATAAGGTCTTGGTGTTGTCAATGCTTTTATGATGTCATAACTGTGTATAAAGCATTAAGTCTGTGCTCATCACATTGAGGTCAATGTGAGGTCCATGCATATCTCTGTCCATTGCATATTGTTGAACCCCCTCCTTGTGGGTATTACTAACTAGATTTTGATGATGACCAAACACCATTTTTATGTGTGAATTGAAATTGAGTTGTTCCAACTGAAAAGCTCTGGAAATGCACATCCTTGATGTAGACTTGGAGCTTTTGGAGGTACAAGAGTAACTTCGTCTGGTAAGGCTTTTTGAACGTAAAATTACAATGCTAAATCTAATTCAGAATGTATGTCTTTACAGGGCAAGGAACATGCTTAAGGAACTCGAGGACGGTTGGTGAGATCGACTTCAACATATTGACTTTTGAATGTGTGGTTTGAAGTTCTTTATTTTGATCTCAAGGATTAAATTGGTTTAGAACTTATCTAAGTTTAAATGGTTTGAGTTTCATTCCCTCTCATGCTTTAAAAACCATCTTGAAACCCCTAGACTTGTTCTTGGACTTAGTGGGTCTTTCAATCAATCTTTTGGATGTTCTGGAACAAGGGTCGACCCATTAGGTCGACCCCTAGGTCCCCTGGTTCTGTTAACATGGGTCTTTTATCTCTAGCTGAAAGGGTCGACCCATTGGGTCGACCCCCATCCGCAAGGGTCGGCCCCAGGTGATTATTTTTTAGAACCCGGCGGGCTCCTTCACCAAACCTGCAAGAGTCAACCCCAAGGGTCGACCCATTCACTCGAGGGTCGACCCCTGAAAACCCCTATCGCCAGAATTATTAAACTGGCACGGGTTATTGGAAGGGTCGACCCCAAGGGTCGACCCATGCTGTCTGGCCCATCTGGCCCCTTACGAGGGTCGACCCTTTCTGGTCTGGGCGGTGCCGTGATTGTGGACTCTTGGCATTTCGACCAAATGGTCCAACCACACTTATGTGGATGTCCTTAATCCACTCCATAACAAGTGGATCTTGTCCCATGGCTGTCCCTTGACCACCCTTGGCCTATATAACAACTTGTAGAGGATGAAAACCCTAAGAGAAATTCGTATGTCCTGATTTTGGGTTTCTTCCTAACATTTGTGTGTGCAGGTCGCAGCAGCCACCTCCAGCCCTTGTTCCACCTTGGTGTGTGCGTGAATGTGAAGGGAAGAAGGAGGAATCAATGTTCCAATCAAGCCTCCACTGCTGGCTGCAAGTGAAATCGAGATTCAGCCACATCCGAGCCAAGATCGTCAAGAACGGTCATCGTGCTGCACAAGTGTTTGATAAAATTCGCAGAAGAGAAAGGGGGAGCTCCAACCAGGATAAATCAATCCTTCTTCACTCTTTCCATTCTGAATCATTTAGCTTAAACTTGAGCATATGTTTGTAATCATTATTTCAGATATTTATGTGTGGTGTTCGTGTTTGGTAACACGAACATGTGTGTGTGTGTGTGTGTGTGTGTGTGTGTGTGTGTGTGCTTGCTGTTCTACACAGCGTGTGTGTGTAATTCACTACATAGTGAAGTCTTAATCCTCCGTGTGAGGGGTGGACGTAGGGGACACGGCAGTGTACCCGAACCACCTAAAAATTCCGTGTGTCCATTGTGGTTTGCTATTCTGTTTACTTGTCGAGTGGGCTTCGCGGTGAGGTGAGCATTCACCATTTTCTCTATCAATCACACCCACTTCACACGCATTCACGAGTGTGATCCTGTTCGTGTAATGCTAGAGCTTGTGTGCATAATTAGTATAGAATTCACGTAGGTAGTTTCTTTTAATTGGCCATCAATTCACCCCTCCCCTCTTGATTGCCACCCTCCGGGACTCAACAATTGGTATCAGAGCCTTGGTCTCTGTTTAATCTCGACCACACGGTCGTCAGAGTTAGATCCCATTAAATGGCAGACAAGGGGATGATGCCCGAAGGGCATTCTATTCATAGACCTCCGTTCTTTGATGGATCAAACTACCCCTACTGGAAAAACAGAATGTTTGTTTTTCTACGTGCCCAGGACTACGATGTTTGGCGTGTCATAAGTAGGGGTCCATATGAATTATCTGAAAATGAGAATGAGTGGGATGAAGAAGATATTAGGAAGTGTTCAGCGAATTTTAAAGCTATGAATATAATTCAATGTGCTGTTCATCCTAATGAATACTCACGTATTTCTACGTGTTCCTCTGCACAGGAGATGTGGAACAAGCTACGGCTTATCTATGAAGGAACGTCGGAAGTAATGGAAACCAAAGCCAATCTTTTAGTCCGGGACTACGAGCTGTTCGCAATGAAGCAAGATGAGTCCATTTCTGACATGTTTGCAAGATTGATAGAAATTACAAATGGACTAAAGGGACTTGGCAAGGAGTATTCCAACAAGGAGCTTATCAGAAAAGTTCTAAGATCCCTCTCTCCACAGTGGCATACAAAAGCCACTGTAATTGAAGACTCCAAGGATCTCAGCACTCTAACTCTGGATGAGTTGATCGGCTCGCTGATGATATATGAAATAAACATCAAAACGAGCGAGGAGGATCACAAGAAAAAGAAAATTGTCACACCATTGGCCCTAAGGGTGAATCCACAAGCTTCAGAGGGCAGTGACAATGATTCCATTGGCAACACTGAAGATGTGGAACTGGTTGCCATGATCACACGAAGAGCAAGAAGGTTCGTCAAAAGAACCAGAAACTTTGGTGGTCAGTTCCAAAAGGGACCAAGAAGGCAAGGACCAAACAGAGGAGAAAGTAGCAAGAAAGAAGAAGTGATTTGCTATGAATGCAAGAAACCCGGCCATATGCGAGGTGAGTGCCCCGATCTCATCAAGAAGGTGAAGAAAGGTAAGTTCAGGAAGCCCAAGGCCATGATGGCCACATGGAGCGATGAAGATCAGGAGGAATCCATAAATGAAGATGGACTAGATGAGCTAGTCCAGAATCTATGTCTCATGGCCAATGACGACGAAGGAAATGAGGTAGATTCAGAAACTGAAATTCTTACTTGTGAACAATGGCAAATTGCATATGAATCTTTATATGAAAAATGTAAAAGATTCAAATCTGAAAATAGAAATTTGAAAAAGAAAATTGATCATTTTGTGCATACTAAAACATCATGTGAAGAGTGCCATCCTTTAAAATCAGAAAATGAAAACATGATGCATGAAAATGAAATTGAACTGTTTGAAGAAGAGATTTCATGCATGAGAGAAGAATAATCCACATTTCTGAAAATGCATGAAGAATTGAAAAATTATATGAAACAAGAAAAGCTTGAAAGCATTACTTGTAATGAAGCCAAAGTAAAGGCTGAAAAACAAAGATAATCTCAAATGGCTCAAATAAAAGAGCTAAAGGATGCTCTTGCCATCCTTGAAAAATCAAAAGTTCTAACAACCCATTGGGCCCCCATAAGTTCAGCATCCTCCAAACCAAAGAAACACATGCATAATTCCTTTTCAAATGTTGGTAGAAGGAGAAAAAGAGATAGAGCCATCACTTGTTTCTATTGTGGAAAAATGGGTCATGACATGTATGATTGTAGAATTCTGAAATATGATGAAGGAAATTCTGCTAGATTCAGAAATAGATCATATATGCATCATGCCTCTAATCATCATGGACCCAAGCTTACTTGGGCACCAAAATCTCCATAAGCACTTTGGTTGAATTGCAGGTGTACTCGAGAGCTCAAAAGAACAAATGGTATTTGGACAGTGGTTGCTCTCGGCATATGATGGGAAACAAGGAATGGTTTGTGGACCTGCATGAAAAGGATGGTGGGACGGTAGCATTCGGTGGTAAGGACAAATGTAAAATCATCGGAGAAGGTAAGATAGGTAAGAACCAAAATCATACCATTGAAAATGTATTGCTTGTTAAAGGTTTGCATCATAATCTCTTAAGCATAAGCCAACTTTGTGATAAAGGATACAATGTGATTTTTGATTCTAACCACTGCACTGTTTGAATAGAAATAGTCATGAGATAAAGTTCATTGGTTTCAGGTATAACAATGTTTATATGATAGACTTGAATGATGCCTCTCATGAGATTTTTTGTTTATTTGCAAGGAACAATGATGATGCTTGGCTCTGGCATCGCCGGCTTGGGCATGCTAGTTTCAATGTTTTGCTGAAATTATCTAGAAATGATTTGGTAATTGGACTGCCCAAGTTGAAGGCCGTCGATGATGGAGTGTGTGGGGCGTGTAGCATGGGGAAACAAACAAGGACATCATTCAAGAGCAAGAATGATGTGACCACATCGAGACCCCTTGAAATCATCCACATTGATCTCTTTGGACCAAGCAGAACACACAGCTTGGGTGGTAAATTATATGGTTTTGTAATTGTGGATGATTACTCAAGATTCTGTTGGGTTTACTTCCTTTCTCATAAAAATGATGCCCTGGCGGAATTTGAAGCATTTTGCAGGGTGGTTCAAAATGAAAAGGGATTTTGCATCAAAACCATGCGGAGTGATCACGGCAGGGAATTTGATAACCATGAGTTCAGCAATTTTTGCAGGGCTCAAGGCTACACTCATGACTTCTCCGCACCAAGAACCCCCGAACAAAATGGCGTTGTTGAAAGGAAGAATAGAACACTGATCGAAATGGCAAGAACCATGCTAAATGAGTATAATCTACCGAGATACTTTTGGGCTGAAGCAGTGAACACAGCCTGCTACATAATCAGCCGTGCCATGGTAAGACTGTTGTTGAAGAAAACCCCCTATGAGCTGTACCAAGGTAAGAAGCCAAACATTTCATATCTTAGACCATTTGGCTCAACCTGTTACATTCATAACAATGGTAAGATAGACCTGGCAAAATTTGATCCCAAAAGTGACAAAGGTATACTTCTTGGGTACTCACTTAGCTCAAGAGCATATCGAGTGTACAACTTGAGAACTCTTGTAGTTGAGGAAAGCCCACATGTCATTATTGATGAATCATCTCAAAATAGAACTAATGAAAAATCTGTCTTGCAGAATGATGAGTTGGATGTTGGATATATCGGGAAGAAAGAAAGAAAAACTGAGAAACAAGAAGAAGAAGAACCACAAGAAGATGATTCTAATCAGGAAATTCAAGTTGAACAGTAGCTACCAATGCAATGGACCTTTCCAAAGGACCATTCGCTAGACAATGTGATGGGCAATGTAGAAGAAGGAATACGGACACGAGCCTCTTTCAGGGAAGTTGAAAATCAGGATTACATAGCCTTACTTTCTCAATTTGAACCTCACTCCATAGAAGAAGCCTTGAATGATGAGTCATGGATCATGGCCATGCAAGAGGAACTACACCAGTTCCAAAGGAACAAAGTGTGGTTCTTTGTTCCATGCCCTAAGAATCACTCCGTGATCGGAACGAAATGGGTTTTCCGAAATAAAACAAACGATCAAGGAGTGGTAACTAGGAACAAGGCCAGGCTAGTAGCCAAAGGCTATAGCCAAGAGTTAGGAATTGACATTGATTAGTCTTTTGCTCCAGTAGCAAGACTTGAGGCAGTGAGGGTTCTCTTAGCATTTGCATGTTGTCACAATATCAAATTATTTCAAATAGATGTTAAGAGTGCATTTTTGAATGGCTATATCCCGGAGGACGTGCATATGGAGCAACCACCGGGGTTTAAAGACACAGAGCATACAGACCATGTGTACAAGCTAGACAAGGCACTTTATTGTCTGAAACAAGCACCCCGTGCATGGTATGAACGGTTAAGTGATTTCCTCATTCAAAATGAATTCAAACGAGGTAATGTTGATCAAACCCTCTTTACAAAATTAAATGGTAAGGAAATCTTAATTGTTCAAGTTTATGTTGATGATATTATTTTTGGCTCCACTAATGATACTCTCAGCAAAGACTTTGCAAAATTAATGCAAAGTGAGTTTGAAATCAGTCTTATGGGAGAGCTAACATTTTTCTTGGGATTGCAGGTAAATCAAATGGTAGATGGGCTATTCATACATCAAAAGAAGTATGCAATGGAGTTGCTGAAAAAGTTCAACTTGACCTCTACCAAACCACAACCAACTCCCATGTCCACCTCAATAAAAATTGATCAAGATGAATCAGGTAAATCCGTAGATCAAAAAATCTTCAGAAGCATGATCGGTTCCCTGTTGTATTTAACTGCCAGCAGGCCCGACATTCAATTTGTTGTGTGTTTGTGTGCATGATTTCAGTCTAATCTAAAAGAATCACACGTGTCGGCTGTTAAACGAATTTTTAGATATATTGCTGGTTCAAGTAATTTAAGATTATGGTTTCCGCGTAATTCGAGCTTTGATTTAATTGCTTATTCCGATGTCGATTATGCGGGTTGTAAAGTGGATCGAAAAAGCACTAGCGGGTATTGCTAATTTCTTGGAGGATGAGTGGTCTCATGGGCCTCCAAGAAACAAAACTCAATGGTTCTATCAACCGCCGAAGCCGAATATGTGGCGGTCGAGAGTTGCGTTGCCCAGGTGCTATGGATCCAAGAACAGATGATTGATTATGGCATTTCTTTCAAAAACACTTCCATCTTGTGTGACAACACTTCAGCCATAAACTTGTCAAAGAACCCAGTCCATCACTCTCGCATAAAGCATATTGAGATTAGACATCATTTTGTCAGGGATCATGTGAGCAAGAGTGATGTAGAAATTAGGTTCATTGAAACAGGCCAACAAATTACCGACATTTTCACCAAACCTCTAAGTGAAAATAAATTCACAACATTTAGGAGAGAATTAGGGGTTTGTCAGATAGACGTGTCTGAGTCTTGATCAGTTGCATATCTATGTATATACGTCAGCATCACATGCATTTGCATTAGTATGGTGCATAGTTGAATTTCCCCTTGTCATGCATGTGCATTATTATTGCTTGAAAAACAAACAAAAAATGTATGAAAAATCTTGATTGCATGTCTTGCATGTCTTTTATTTATAGACTACAACCATGTTTTTGTAATTTCTATGGCCGATATTTCCTTGAGTTCCTTTAATGCCAGCAAGAGAGCATACTCCCTCGAAATCTGAAATTTGGAGACATTAGAATATGAACGTCTACTATGATCCTAGATTTTCTTGAAACAAGGTCCCCAATGCATTCACCCATAAAAGAACTCCAATTCCTTGATTCCAACATGATATTATCATTGGGGATTCGAGCCACATCTTTTTTTTCTCTCTTCCCTTTCCCTTCCAAATTTTTGGTGAAAAACAGTGGAAGGGTCGACTCCAAGGGTCGACCCACGCAGAAGGGACGACCCCAAGGGTTGACCCTCACGATAGCGGATCCTGTCTGGGGCCGGGGTGAAAGGGGTCGACCCATTGGGTCAACCCGTTACGGTCGGGCGGCGTACGCCGCATCTGAACCTCCCTAAACGGGGTGGAAACCCTATGTTTCCCCCTTCCCATCTCCTAAAACCCCCAAAGCCCCCTTCTAGCCCTAGCCACCACTCCTTTCATGCCCTCAAATCCCCTCTTGGCACCCACATGCTCAAGCCCTAGCCGCGGCCCTCTCGGTGGCATCCCGCGCACAAATCCTTCCGAGCGCTTCCAACGCGTCTTCCTTGAGCTTCACTCCCACTGAGGTATGTTCTTGATGTGTGGAGGATCATAAATCTTTGTGGATAGCATTCCTCTCTCGTTGAACCATCTAGATCTACATCCTCATCAACCGGTTCCTTCGGTCTATGTTTAGATGGCCCCAAAGAGGCGTTCTTCTCGCAGCAGAGGAGAGTCTAGTCCGGCCATGGCATGTCGTGGTAGGGCGGCCGCATATGGCAGAGAATCTGTGCCTTCGAGCAAGGTTTTGGACAAAAAGGTACTCCGACCTCGAGCGGTATCATTTGTCAATCTTAACCGCCATCTTCCGAGTTCAGTGGATGTTCTTTGCAGTCAGCCAAATTTGGACTTCTTCATGTCTGAACATCGACGCATTTATCCGAATTTGGTGCATCAATTTTATAGCAACTTCACCATGTCCGGGGAACATCCGATTACTGTGGTTAATGGCCAACGGGTTATACTCTCCACATAATTTTTAGGAGTGGCATTTAATCTCCCTCATGAAGGCTTTACATTTGGAGATATTGTGGTTCCTGAAGAAACTGTTTATCAAATGATGACATCTGAAGAAAAAGGTGAACATTCTCTTGCTGGGTTAAACGCCAATCATTTTCCTCCCCTGCAGCATATATTACACAGGATGATCACTACTATCCTGCTCCCAAGAGGAGGAGGCCATGACAAAGTGACAAAGATCCATATGTTCTTATTTTACTGTCTCTTGGGTGGTATTCCAGTTAATTTTCCAGCTATGTTTTTAGCTCATATGTGTACCAGCATGAAACACAGGAATAGAACTCTTCCATATGCCACCGCACTTTCTGATATATTTGCACACCTAGACATCAACCTCTCAAAAGAATCTTTTCAAAGCATTAGAGAGGCTGATATATTTACTGTTCATTCTATTTGTCATAATATGGGCTATGAACTGCGAGATGGTAACTTGGTCCGGACATTGAAAAGTGCTGCACATGAAATCAGTTCTGAGGAGGAGGATGACGATGATGGACAGGCCGGTGTGCAACAGCCACATATTCCTGTTGAGGACATGCCTTCCGAGGTGGTTCAGCTGCTCATGGACCGTTTGGATACTATTGATGATCGTTTAGACAATTATGGGGAGACTATGGAGGCTATGCAACATGCTCTCACTGATCTGAAGCTATCTCATCAAGAGCACTCTCAGTATGTTACTGATACTTTGGCTACTCAATCCCACTTGCTTGAAGAAGTCTTGGAGCATATTAGGCATCCGCCAAGCTCACCGACTCCGGATGACGATTAGACGGCTATGCTCTTGCAGAATGGCACACTTCCTATCCCTTGTCACCCCCTCCTATTTGATGATGCCAAAGGGGGAGAAATCTTGTACTATATGTGTGCCCAGGCAATCGGCTATCGGCTACTTATATTCTATGTGTGTGTTGTGTGCTTGCATGCCTGTGTGATTTCATCATATTTCTGATATTTCTGTTCATTAGCAATGTTGCATTTAAGTATTGTTACATTTCAGTTTGCATTTCAGTTGTGTTCAGTTGCATCTCCTGCATTGCATCATGTAATTCGCCCTTGAACTCAGTCCTTGTTTACATTTAATCTATGTTGTCGGCAAAGTACTTTGGAACGTGTTTATGTTCTTCAATCTCACATCGTTGGCTGGTCTTGTATCTCACTATTACAATGCTTCTTGTGTTTTACTCTGAATATGAAGGTTTAAGGTGGAACTCAATGAAAATGCTAAATCTTTTTGAAGTCTTATGTGTATGTAAGGCATGTAGTATTTTGTCATCATCAAAAAGGGGGAGATTGTTGAACCCCCTCCTTGTGGGTATTACTAAATAGATTTTGATGATGACCAAACACTATTTTTATGTGTGAATTAAAATTGAGTTGTTCCAACATGAAAAGCTTTGGAAATACATATCCTTGATGTAGACTTGGAGCTTTTGGAGGTACAAGAGTCACTTCGTCTGGTAAGGCTTTTTGAACGTAAAATTACAATGCTAAATCTAATTCAGAATGTATTTCTTTATAGGGTAAGGAACATGCTTAAGGAACTCGAGGACGGTTGGTGAGATCGACTTCAACATATTGACTTTTGAATGTGTGGTTTGAAGTTCTTTATTTTGATCTCAACGATTAAATTGGTTTAGAACTTATCTAAGTTTAAATGGTTTGAGTTTCATTCCCTCTCATGCTTTAAAAACCATCTTAAAACCCCTAGACTTGTTCTTGGACTTAGTGGGTCTTTCAATCAATCCTTTGGATGTTCTGGAACAAGGGTCGACCCATTGGGTCGACCCCTAGGTCCCTTGGTTCTGTTAACGTGGGTCTTTTATCTCCAGCTGAAAGGGTCGACCCCAAGGGTCGACCCCTGAAAACCCCTGTCGCCAGAATTATTAAACCCGCACGGGTTCTTGGAAGGGTCGACCCCAAGGGTCGACCCATGCTGTCTGGCCCATCTAGCCCCTCACGAGGGTCGACCACAAGGGTCGACCCTTTCTGGTCTGGGCGGCACCGTGATTGTGGACTCTTGGCATTTCGACCAAATGGTCCAACCACACTTATGTGGCTGTCCTTAATCCACTCCATAACAAGTGGATCTTGTCCCATGGCTGTCCCTTGACCACCCTTGGCCTATATAACAACTTGTAGAGGATGAAAACCCTAAGAGAAATTCGTATGTCCTGATTTTGGGTTTCTTCCTAACATTTGTGTGTGCAGGTCGCATCAGCCACCTCCAGCCCTTGTTCCACCTTGGTGTGTGCATGAATGTGAAGGGAAGAAGGAGGAATCAAAGTTCCAATCAAGCCTCTACTGCTGGCTGCGAGCGAAATCGAGATTCAGCCACATCCGAGCCAAGATCGTCAAGAACGGTCATCGTGATGCACAAGAGTTTGATAAAATTCACAGAAGAGAAAGGGGGAGCTCCAACCAGGATAAATCAATCCTTCTTCACTCTTTCCATTCTGAATCATTTAGCTTAAACTTGAGCATACATTTGTAATCATTATTTCAGATATTTGTGTGTGGTGTTCGTGTTTGGTAACACGAACGTGTGTGTGTGTGTGTGTGTGTGTGTGTGTGTGTGTGTGTGTGTGTGTGTGTGTGTGTGTGCTTGCTGTTCTACACAGCGTGTGTGTGTGATTCACTACATAGTGAAGCCTTAATCCTCCGTGTGAGGGGTGGACGTAGGGGACACGACAGTGTACCCGAACCACCTAAAAATTCCATGTGTCAATTGTGGTTTGCTATTCCGTTTACTTGTCGAGTGGGCTTCGCGGTGAGGTGAGCATTCACCATTTTCTCTATCAATCACACCTACTTCACACGCACTCACGAGTGTGATCCTGTTCGTGTAAGGCTAGATCTTGTGTGCATAATTAGTATAGAATTCACGTAGGTAGTTTCTTTTAATTGGCCATCAATTCACCCCTCCCCTCTTGATTTCCACCCTCCGGGACTCAACACATATGAAATTTGTGCACATTCCAGACCACTGCATATCAGGTTGCATGCATATACATGAAGTCCCGCGATCAACGACACCCAATAGGGGGGTGAATTGGGTGTTTTCCAATTTTACGAAAACTTTTGGCCTTTTTGAAATATGTGATATAATGCTAGTTAAGAGATACAAAACTATATGATCATAAATCGGATTTATCAAACTTAATTAGATGATGATGTAGATTATGCAAGATATACGTGGATAAATCCAGAATCATAATTTTACTAATCACTCACATAGAATGGAGGTAGAAGAAAAGGCTCAAACCACACAATCCAAAACACAATGCACAGCGGTTTTTAAGGTGGTTCGGATGCAACGATGGCAATCCTATGTCCACCCCTCACCAAACCCTGTGAGGCTTCACTCGGGGATAAATCCCCAAACGGAGACGACGCTCCAACCACACACGCAGGACGACACCTGCACACACACATGGGGACGCGCCCCAACACACACACACACACGGAGATGAGGTCTCCAACACGATCCAACAAGCGGATCACCAACACAAATACCCGCTGCTACAAGTGCAGCAAACCACACACACGAGACAGAATGGATCTAAAAAGACCCACACACACAGACGCAGATCTAGGAAGATCCACGCACACACATGAATCAGATACGACACACACACAAACGACCACGGATCCAACAATGATCCACACACACACGAGTTTACAGTTTATAAGAAACACAAATATGAAACTTAAAACACAATAAGGCACAGTTGAGAAAAACTCCTGATTTGGCTCCCCCTGAATGTATGTTGATTGATCTTTGAATGATGCTTGCTTCTTCAGTTCATTGGAAGTTGATGGCTTCAGATGAATCTTCAGCTCCTGGATGAAGAGTTGATTCACGGGTCACTATTCACGGCTATAGTAACCGTTCCTTCTTCCTTGGACAACTTCCTTGATCTCCTTGATCCTTGCTTGCTTCTTCTCTTCCTTTGAGATTGCTGGCTTCAGATGGAGCTTGAATACCTTCAGATGGATGAAGAGGTTGCTGGATGAAGTACTATTCACGGAGGGTTGTAGCAGCCTTCTTCTTCCTTTGATAGCCTTCCTTTTTGATCTCCCTTGAAGCCCTCTTGGATCCTTGGGGTTTATGACTCCAAATGATAGTTTTATAACCCCTTGAATGGTTCTAGACAAGCTCCAGACCAGATCCACAAATCATGGTGTAATTGGGGTCATTTGGATTAAACAAATGGGTGGAAAGACCTCTCCTCGAGCTTGAAACAAAAGTCAACAAACGGGGGCCTCGGGGCTGACGGTCTACCGGAAGGCATGGGGCAGTCGACCGGAATTTTACAGTCGGTTGATTTTTCATCTCTAGCAAAATCGGTCGACCGGACGCCTAGGGGCGGTCGACAGAAACCTGTAAAAATGCCATCTTTTCGATTATGGCAATTCTGGTCGACTGGCCCTATGGTCTTGGTCGACCGGAATAACCCATACCTGTAAAAATGAAGTGTTAGGCCACAGAAACATATCCATAAGTCAAGATATTCATGTCCTCATCTATTCCATGCATTTTGGATTGGATTCAACTTGGTTTATGCATTAGACCATTTGTCCAGAGAAACTACTCGATCCACGCGACCTGACCACGCAGGTCGATCCGCAGGCGAGGGCGCACGATGGCCAGAAGGGTTTCATTTTTGATATGCATGAATGAGGTGTATTAAGGAGAGGTATATGAGATACACATGGCGAGATCGATGCTAAGACAAGGTAAGAGTCTCACAAAAGGTTCTTGATAGTAAATGACATATACCACATGTTTTGGATTGTAAAGGAGCAGGGTGCTTATCCACACGTTTGGTTCACCAGGTGACTGCCATGAGTTTAATCTTGCAAGCAAGATAGTCAGGGTTAATACCATGCTTGATGGGGCATCAAAGGCGATTTCCATACACGGGTGAAGTGTATTTGTGTGTTATGACTTGTATAAGATTGTAATTGTGTAATTTCTTTCTTTTGGGCTCTTTGTAAGGCTTATATCAAGCCAATGGGCCATTTGTTATGTCAAGTCTAAGGCTAGGTTGCCATTAGTAGAGTCCATTAGGGAGCTTATGCCATATTGGGTCATTAGGTTGTTAATGGGTCATTAATGCACTTAAGGCCCAAATTGGGTTACACTCCTTCATGGGCCAACTAAGTTGGAAGGGTCTAGCATGGTTGGTGGGCTGGTTACATGGCCTTTAACCACACTTGGCCCAAGAAGAGGCCCATGAATGGGGTGCCCCCTCTTTTGGCCTTATTAGGCATGGTTGGTGTGTATTAGGTGGTGTTTGAATAGATCTAGTCCAAGGTAGAATAAGCATGGTCAAGTTAGATTAAACTAATGTATTTAATGTGTGATTCACATTGTATCCCAGCCCTTCAATCCAAACCCCTAGATCCAAGGGTTGAGGTTGAGTTTGGTTGGCATCCTATATAAGGTTGTATTTTTCATATTGAAGCAATAAATGAAAAGAAAATAGGCATTTGCCCCCAAGTGAGATTTGCGCCCCTCCCCTCTCTCTCCCTGGTTCCTCCACCCCCTCTCCCCTTTCTAGAGTGTAATCCCTTCCCCCTTGATCCCCTCCAGCATCTGAAGCAACTCCGGTGATCGCCGCCGCCATCGACTCGCCGCCGACGCGTCGTTGCCAACGGTTTCGGTGTTCTGTCCACTCAGGACAGAACCTTCTTCTCCGAATTCCTGCTATCACTCCCTTCGTTTTCTGAAGCTCAAAATTTCAGGGTTGGTTCCCCTCTAGAACCCTTATCTCCACAAAAAAAATCACGTCAAAATTCATCCTATAGCTATTTTTTGATTTTCGTCCAACTCCAAGTTCCAGATCTGTCCTGGTTCTGTTTACTGTTCATCCGCTCTGAGTTTACCCCATTCGAACCATCTTTTTATTTTTTTTGGGTCGCCCAAATTTATTGGGAGTTCTTTCCACACATATCTACCACCAGGAATTTTCTTAATTTTTGTTAAGGTCTCTAGGTATTTTTCAAATTTCGTCCAAGTTCCTAAGAACAGTCTACCCACAGTTTCCCAGATCCGACCCAGGTCTAGTAAAAACATCCCAGAAAATCCATTTCTTATCCAATCAAAAAACAAAAAATAGTCCCGGATTCCTCTCTCAGAGACCTTCGACTTTTCTGAAGAAATCATTTCCAGATTCGGAGGTCTTCTCCCCGGTCAACGTCGATCTTCAGAGAAGTCAGAACCTGCCCCTGCAGTTCTTGCCAGATTCCAGCAAGCTTGTAAAATACATGATCAGAAATACAAATCTGATTATTTTTTTTGAAGACCCCTACGTCGAATCATTCTGAGTCAGCTTTCCAACGGCGCTAATCTCGCCGCATTCCGATGACGGGGCTGATCGCAGCAGCAGTTTTCTCCGAGTCGCGCGCCTGCAAACAGAAGTTCAGGTTTGTGGCCGAGTTCCCCGCGAGCGTCGTCCGAGGGCCGCCCGGCGTCCGGTGGTCGTTCCAGCAGCTCGCCATCCCAGGGGAACGCTTTCCAGGTGTCTCCACAACAGAGGAGTCATCAGGCCCCACACGACCCCTCCGGTCAATACGTGGGCCCCCACTAGCACGAGTACGCGTGAAGCCGAAGCATCACACGGAACCGCCCGTCAACCCGAAATTGGTCCTCCCGGGCCCACTTGTGTCGCCCTTTACCTCCCTGCGTGGAGTGGGCTTAATTGCATTGCTGTAACCAGAATGTATTAAGTTCCTGGGGGTACGAGTTCCGGCCGGGTCCCATCTTCGCCACGCCGAGAGCGTGGAGGTATCGCCTTCACCCTTACACTTGGCATTAGCTTAATTCTTTATATGCTTTATATGCCGCTGCTAGAGAGCATGTGTAGGGATACCTAGCCCGCTTTCAATTTATAATATCACTGCTGCGAGAGAGAGCGAAGCCGTCCCGTGACCCGATCCGGGCACAAGTGAGAGCCGACCACCCTAGCTCCCAGCCGGTTTCTCAACCGCGCACATCCGACGCTTCCCTCGTTAAGGGACGATCGCGAGCTTGTCGTGTCCGTGGTCCCATCCCGCATCAATTTGGTATCAGAGCGAGGTTGAGTCTAGGGTGTCAAAAAGAAAAAAAAAGAGTGTCATTTACGTCTAGTCGTTAGTCGGTCTAAGTCGAGTCTAGGATCATCATATTTTCAAAACAACAAAAAGAGTCGTTTTTGGGTCGCATACATCCCTTTACTCGGTATATAAAAAGGTGTTGTCCGACCGTTAGGTTACGCCTATCGGGAAGGCCGCACACTTGTGCGAGTGACCTTCGGGTCGATTATCTCCGCTGCGTACCGAGTTTTTGTTAAGTCTAGGTGCATCATTTTGCATTAGTGTGTTTTGCTTTAGTCGGTGTCTTCTAGTCGGTGTGTTTGCATGCCCACTCGTCGGGGTACTCAGTACTCACCCCCACCCCAACCTATGGCCAACCCACGGGATACCTCGGGAGACTTCCACTCCCTACAAGAGGCGATGATGGCCATTATGGCTAGGTTGGACCAATCCGATGCTAACTTTCGGACCTTCTCCGAGAATATGGATGGTCGCCTTAGGGCCATGGAGGGACGCATGGAGAACTCCGCTAGGTCGGTCCAAGACCTCGCTGGGCGGTTAGATAGGATGTCACACGGGGACCCTCCTGGGGCAGCCCAAGGTCCACCCGCACCTCCTCCCGCGGGGGCCCAAGTCCAACCCGCTCCCATGGCCCAAGTCCAGGCCGCTCCCGCGGCCCAAAACCAGCCACCACTGGTTCCTCCACCCGCCCCTCCTCGGGTTCCCCAACTACCGCACCGTGACCTTGGTCTAGAGGACTATGGGTCCGACAATGCCTACGAGGGGTATGGTCAACGCCGTCGTGGTTTTCAGCCACAACGAGATGAGGATGATGATCGGGTCCTTAAGACCGTGCGAGCAGATCCTCCCGCTTTTTACGGGTCTTTGGATCCGAAAGTCTACCTAGATTGGGAGTTTGGCATGGACCGTTATTTTGAATGGTATGATATGTCGGAGCGTCGAAGGGTCCGATTTGCCACCATGAAACTTATGGGGCAGGCGCAAACTTATTGGAAGAATGTGGAGAGCCTGCTACTTTAGCGGCTAGAACCCCCGATCGACACATGGGCCGAGATGAAGAATAAACTTCGGCAAAAGTACCTTCCTCCCACATACCGCCAGCGACTCATCGATAGATGGCAAAGTCTTAGCCAGGGAGACCGGTCCGTCTCCGAATACATCGCGGAGTTTGATGAGTACTTTCTACGATGTGGTGTCACGGAGGAGAGTACCATGCCCGTGTCCCGCTTTCGACGTGGTTTGCGGCCACACTACCAGTATGAGCTTTTCTGCCGCAATGCCAAGACGTTGGAAGAGGCATACCAGGTTGCTCTCGAGATGGAGTAATTTGAGGGAGAGTTCGAGTCTAGCCATCGGTTGGGCCCCACCCCTCTCCGTAGTACCGAGCCCCGTCACTCTATAGGCCCACATCAGCGGCCTCCCATGGCTCGACCTCAGGAGCCCACCCGTCAGGAGCACTTCGCTCCACGGCCTCGCCCTCCTCCACCCCGGGATCTATTTCCATCCCAACCACCGGCACCCTTTGCCCGTCCCCCAGCTCCTATAGCCCGTCCTCTGGCACCGGCACCCCCTCCACTCTTGTCCAAGGCACCTACACCTCCCCCATTGTTGCCTACACCCCCTACCCGGTGAGATGATAAGGGTAAGGCCCCTCTTATCGGGGAGGGTAGTCGATCACGAATACAGTGTTTCCACTGTCACTGGTATGGCCACATTGCTAGTGAGTGTCCCGCTCGCACCACCCTAGCCTTAGGTGTTGGCGGATCCGCACCTCCCGAGCTTGAGCATGTCGATTACGAGGCCGATGAGGCACTGGCCGATGAATACTATACCATGGGGGAAGAGCTGGGCGACCCTTCGGCCGCCCAGGATGTCGCCACCTAGTGGGTTTGATGCTACCACCTTAGTCTAGAGTCGTGCATGAGTCAGTGTGCTTTCTTTGTGTGGTTTGTTTGTGTGGTGATTTTGAGTCGATTGTTTGCGTGGTTTGCATTCGTGTGTCTGTGCATGGTGAGTCTGCATGTGTCTTGTGCAAGCTCGTTGTCGGTCTCTTTCGAGTAAGAGGCGAGTGGACTCACTTGATGAGTATGGGATCGGTTTTACTTCTATATCCGGATCAGTCACCTATAGGGACTCAGCGGTGATTCCTAGTGAGTCTTCGAGCTGTCTCCTTCCTTTTGAGAGTGCCCCTTCGGAGTGACCACCTTTAGCCATAGCAGTGCGCATATCGAGTATATATGGAATGAGCAGGTGCCGATCACTTGGAGTGGAGCATACCGCGCTACTTAGCACGGTGACGGATCCGCTGGAGGACCGGAGCAGCCATACCCCTACTCGACGGGGTCGAGTTCCTCCCACCCGGGGAGAATTGATGGGGCATCAAAGGTGATTTCCATACACGGGTGAAGTGTATTTGTGTGTTATGGCTTGTATAAGATTGTAATTGTGTAATTTCTTATTTTTGGGCTCTTTGTAAGGCTTATATCAAGCCAATGGGCCATTTGTTATGTCAAGTCCAAGGCTAGGTTGCCATTAGTAGAGTCCATTAGGGAGCTTATGCCATATTGGGTCATTAGGTTGTTAATGGGTCATTAATGCACTTAAGGCCCAAATTGGGTTACACTCCTTCATGGGCCAACTAAGTTGGAAGGGTCTAGCATGGTTGGTGGGCTGGTTACATGGCCTTTAACCACACTTGGCCCAAGAAGAGGCCCATGAATGGGGTGCCTCCTCTTTTGGCCTTATTAGGCATGGTTGGTGTGTATTAGGTGGTGTTTGAATGGATCTAGTCCAAGGTAGAATAAGCATGGTCAAATTAGATTAAACTAATGTATTTAATGTGTGATTCACATTGTATCCCAGCCCTTCAATCCAAACCCCTAGATCCAAGGGTTGAGGTTGAGTTTGGTTGGCATCCTATATAAGGTTGTATTTTTCATATTGAAGCAATAAATGAAAAGAAAATAGGCATTTGCCCCCAAGTGAGATTTGCGCCCCTCCCCTCTCTCTCCCTGGTTCCTCCACCCCCTCTCCCCTTTCTAGAGTGTAATCCCTTCCCCCTTGATCACCTCCAGCATCTGAAGCAACTCCGGTGATCGCCGCCGCCATCGACTCGCCGCCGACGCGTCGTTGCCAACGGTTTCGGTGTTCTGTCAACTCAGGACAGAACCTTCTTCTCCGAATTCCTGCTATCACTCCCTTCGTTTTCTGAAGCTCAAAATTTCAGGGTTGGTTCCCCTCTAGAACCCTTATCTTCACAAAAAAAATCACGTCAAAATTCATCCTTTAGTTTTTTTTTGATTTTCGTCCAACTCCAAGTTCCAGATCTGTCCTGGTTCTGTTTACTATTCATCAGCTCTGAGTTTACCCCATTCGAACCATCTTTTTATTTTTTTTGGGTCGGCAAAATTTATTGGGAGTTCTGTCCACATATATCTACTACCAGGAATTTTCTTACTTTTTGTTAAGGTCCCTAGGTATTTTTCAAATTTCGTCCAAGTTCCTAAGAACAGTCTACCCACAGTTTCCCAGATCCGACCCAGGTCTAGTAAAAACATCCCAGAAAATCCATTTCTTATCCAATCAAAAAACAAAAAATAGTCCCGGATTCCTCTCTCAGAGACCTTCCACTTTGCTGAAGAAATCATTTCCAGATTCGGAGGTCTTCTCCCCGATCAACGTCGATCTTCAGAGAAGTCAGAACCTGCCCCTGCAGTTCTGGCCAGATTCCAGCAAGCTTGTAAAATACATGATCAGAAATACAGATCTGATTATTTTTTTTGAAGACCCCTACGTCGAAGTATTCTGAGTCAGCTTTCCAACGGCGCTAATCTCGCCGCATTCCGACGACGGGGCTGATCGCAGCAGCAGTTTTCTCCGAGTCGCGCGCCTGCAAACAGAAGTTCAGGTTTGTGGCCGAGTTCCCCGCGAGCGTCGTCCGAGGGCCGTCCGGCGTCCGGTGGTCGTTCCAACAGCTCGCCATCCCAGGGGAATGCTTTCCAGGTGTCTCCACAACAGAGGAGTCATCAGGCCCCACACGACCCCTCCGGTCAATACGTGGGCCCCCACTAGCACGAGTACGCGTGAAGCCGAAGCATCACACGGAACCGCCCGTCAACCCGAAACTGGTCCGCCCGGGCCCACTTGTGTCACCCTTTACCTCCCTGCGTGGAGTGGGCTTAAATGCATTGCTGTAACCAGAATGTATTAAGTTCCCGGGGGTACGAGTTCCGGCCGGGTCCCATCTTCGCCACGCCGAGAGCGTAGAGGTATCGCCTTCACCCTTACACTTGGCATTAGCTTAATTCTTTATATGCTTTATATGCCGCTGCTAGAGAGCATGTGTAGGGATACCTAGCCCGCTTTCAATTTATAATATCACTGCTGCGAGAGAGAGCGAAGCCGTCCCGTGACCCGATCCGGGCACAAGTGAGAGCCGACCACCCTAGCTCCCAGCCGGTTTCTCAACCGCGCACATCCGACGCTTCCCTCGTTAAGGGACGATCGCGAGCTTGTCGTCTCCGTGGTCCCGTCCCGCATCAATGCTTGTTCACATTAAAGAGGTTATGAAACCTTTTGCCTCTTGTAAAACCCACATATGCAAACCAAGGATCAACACCATGTAACCGTTCCCATTTGCCATCTCAACCATACATAGATAACAAGAGCATGAGCAATCAACCACAAGTTTAGCTATCATCACTTAATCACACATTAAGTTTAGTTATCATTAAAACCATAACTTAACAATCACAACAATCCTCAAAACCATAACTCAACAATACATTTCATCGAACAGGTTGTGTGCCCAAAGTTCTCTCGGGTTGATAAGTCATATGCACATACTAAGGTCGGTGCTAGTGTGCATTGTCACTCATATAAGGTCGGTGTTGGCTACATCTCATGCATAGCTAACGTCGACGTTAGTTGTATCTTTGCACATTAGGGTCAAAGCTAGTTGCATCTCATGCATACTAGAGTATGTGCTAGCTACATATAGAGTCTGTGCTAGCTGCATATTATGCATGTCTAAGGTCGGTGCTGGTTGCACCTTCTGCATTCAGGGTCGGTGCTAGTTGCACCCAAGGTCGATGCTAGCACAGAGTGTCTAGCATATAGGGTCGGTGCTAGTGTCATATGCATTGCATTCAGGTCGATGCTAGTTTCTTTTCAAAGCAACTAAGGTCGATGCTAGTCTAGGCTAAATGCATAAGAGGATTTGTGCACATCACTATAGCATGCATACAAGTCGATGCTAGTTGCATGGTCTGTGCATGCGGTGCTATCTAGGTCTGAGCATGTTTGTCTTAACTGCATATATGGTCTGTGTAGATTTTGCATTGAGCAAGACAAGGTCGGTGTAGGTTCGATTTGCGCACACACAAGGTCAGTGCATACTTTGCCTGCACACACACAAGGTCGGTGCATCATTCTCATCCTTCATATAGAAGGTCGGTGAACACTTAGTCGCTCAGCATGTAAGGTCGGTGCATCTCTGCCTTCGTGCGATACAAGGACCAACATATAGGTTGGTGCATGTTTATGTTTAACTGTCAAGGTCGGTCCACCTCTTAGTAAGGTCTGTGCTAGTTCACAAATGTCTCAGTAATGTCTGTGCTAGTTCGCAAATGTTATTGTAAGGTCTGTGCTGGTTTGCAAATGTCATTGTAAGGTCTGTGCTAGTTTGCAAATGACATTTGGTGGGTCTGTGCTAGTTTGCAAATGACATTTGGTAGGTCTATGCTAGTTTTCATATGCATTGAAAGTATGAGCATGAGTGCATAAATGTATATTAGGTCTAAGCACATGCTTTGGAATGTTGAAGCAAGTCTGTGCATGTTCTCACAACAGCATAAGCAAGTCTATGCATGTTTTCTGGCACTAGCATAATCAAGTATGTGCATGTTTGCACATTGCACCATCAAGTCCATGCACATGCATCATGCAAGTCAGTACACACATGTTAGCAATGCACTTCAAGTCCGTGCACATTTGGCCTTCGCTAGATAAGGTCTGTGCACATGTTTGCTTGCAGCAAAATCAAGTCTGCACACATTTCCCTTATGCTTAAACCAAGTCTGCATACATTTCCATTATTCTTAAAATCAAGTTAGTGCATTTTCTCCATTTGCCTTAATCATGTCTGTGCATATCTTCTTTACACCTGTCTTAACTTTGTAAAGTCTATGCACATTGATTATTCATGCATGCCTTCAAATGTTTGACAAAATGCCTAATGACTGTCTATTTTAACAGGGACTTGATGAAAGCGCAACTACATGGGTTCTAAGTAAGGCTAATGATTGGCACATGGATCACTGCCTTTCCTACTCCTTGACACGTGGCCTCTCCAGAAGCGCGAGAATGTTCTCTCCACACACCTGGTGCGTGAGCTCGTAGGAGCCCAGATCTGGTAGGCTATAAAAGTGATCAAGAACTCAGAATTCAAAATCATCGAAGAGAAAAGGGTAAGCCACAAAAAGGGGAGAAGCGCCAGAAAAGAAATAGAGTGAAGAGCTGAGAAGAGGATAGAGAGAAGAAGAGCGAGCAAAGAAGAAGAGCGAGCTCAAGTTAGAGTAATCGGTAGCAATATTGAAGATCTGTAGATCTGTTCCAGAATCAAATCCTGAACAGTCCTGCTCCAGTTGGAGCTACATTTGTTTTTGTTTCCTCTTTTATTTTTCGTTTGTCACTTTCCATTTCCTAGAGTTTTTTTGATTCCTTGGTTTGGGATCAGGTTTCCTCCTGTGCGTTCAGGAGAAGGGAGAGTTGCACTCTCCGGTTGTGAGTGACTGGGTGTCACTCACCGTTTCCCTCTATGGATTTAGAGGAAGAGAGGATCTAGTCCTCTGGGTTTTGGTGAGCAGTGGGTCACTGCTCATGTCCCTTCTATCGTAGCAGAAGAAGGGAGATTTATCTCCTGTTCCCCTCCGGTTTGGAGGAAGGGAGGATTGGTCCTACAGTTGTGGACAACTAGGTGTTGCTCACGGTTCCTTCTGTGGTTGCAGGAGAAGGGAGGGTTGGACTCTCCAGTCACTGCGGTAGTATTGGGTGCTGATATTGTGGGTTGCAAGATCAGGTCAAGGGATTTGTTTCCCTCGGTCTCAAGCTGTTTGGCAGCGTTTGTAGCAGACTGAGTCTGTGTCTACTTTGGCAGGGAAGCCTCACTCCGGTTTGGAGTGAGGGGTGGTGTAGATCTGGGGTCTCAGATCGAACCACCTAAAAATCCTGTGAGCAGTGGTTTTAATTCCTGTGATTGTTCCCTATCTTCTACCTCCTTCATAGTTTTTGTTGACTGTTCCCTTGAGCGCTATATGCTTTATCGAGTGAGTCAATTTAGCGCTATTTTCATCTGTTGTGATAGCATCCTATATGGTACTTGAATGTTTGGTGGAGTGTTCAACGATACAGCAATCTATGTCCTCGATTAGTATTTGATACTATGTCTGATAGAATTATGGTTTAGTGTGATCGAGCTAGCCATTCTGCATGTTCTTTTACTTGTCAATTGGAGAGTGCTTAATTTGATTAAGCCTTCTGAGATTTTAATTCTACAATAGTTTTGAACGGCGATTCATTCACCCCCCCTCTGAATCCGTGCCTTGCACACCAACAAGCTTATTAGGCCTGATGAAGGAGCATGTAAGGGAAAAGTTGAGCAAGTGAGAGTTTTCCCGTTGACAAATAATTAGTGGATGGTGGATGGGTTTTCGTAGCCAGAAGGTGCCAGTTAAGGTGAATTGAGAATGGCGAGCTAGAGTCGTGTGCATGAGAGGCCTTGGGTGGCCAATTTTGATATACCTTTTCTCTAGATTGGATCGGGTACATAGGAGGCTTATGCTAGGGCCAGAGTTGGTCCAACGGTGTTATTAGCATTCGGCTTGCCAAGTCTGAGAGTGTTAGTGGTGCGGAAGCCGATGGAAATGTGGCAGTCAGTTCAGATGACTGTGTGAATCAATTGAGGCTCAAGGATAGATGTCCCTTGTGAAGGGCATAAGGCTAGTCAGCTGGCAAAAAAGTTGAAGTTTGATTGGTCCGTCGAGCATGGGACTTTATCGGTGGTAGGTTTCGTGACACGTGTCATGTCTCCTCGATATGCGAGATGGTTGCTATGATGCCATGGTTGGAGTTCCGTTGTAGCTGAGGTGGTGCCATACTTGTATTCTTTTGTGTGCTATGCTTGCTCTGAGAATCAATGTGTTTTGGGATAGGGAGCTAGATGATTTTGTTCGTGATCATAGTCTGGCTGTGTCCCTCGAGAGAAATGGTTTCGCGAGAATTGAGGTTTAGCTGGAGCTCTGGGAGCATTGCCAGTTGGATAAGTTGTTCTTCCCATGTGGCATGGTGGTTGCCTCAAATTTTGAGGATAAAATTTTTACATGGAGGGAAGAACTATAACACCCAGGATTTTTCAGATCAGAATCCGTGAGTTTTGGAGTGCTTTCGTAGATCTCGGATCGAGTTTTGTGATTAAATCAAAATTTTGACTATCGGACCTTCGGATCCCTGTGTTGGTGATGTGCACTACACTCGTCGTTAAAAATGCCGTCCCATAATTTCAAAAATTACCGCACTCACTCACTAAAAAGATGTAAAATTCAAATAGAGGGGTGAGAACGAGTCGATCCCACGAGGAGGAATATTTTTAATTTAAACACATTGGAAAACCCTTATATTTGAGAAAATCGAATTTGAATGAGTTTTATGAAAAGGAAAATTAGATTGCATGAAAATAAACTATTTAAAGAAAATGATAAGGTTGAGAACATAATTTTGGAGGGAGTGGAGAGAGGAATAGGAGAACTCAATTGTAAAGATTTGATTTTTATTGTTAAGAAGAAAGATTACAACTCTATGGAAAATAAAATTACAAATTGCATAAAAATAAAAGAGCAAGGGAAGAAAGGAGCCAAGAGAGTGAAGAATAGTGCCGCCCAATTGCCGTGCTGAGCCTTTGAGATGCTTGCCCTGCCGTGGAGATAGACGCCGCTTTTGGAGCACCGAAGTAGAAGATCCGCCTTGGGGATGTGACAAAAATATAGAGGAGGGGAAGATAGAAGAAGAAGAGAACTGTAAAAACATATGAAAAATAGAGCCTAAGAAAAATTTGAATAACTTCAAACCGAAGAAGAATTAGGAGATGAGGAAGAAGAGAAAGTAGAGGATCAGGAAGAGAGGACAAAATTTGGTGAAGAGAGCCGAGGGAGAAAATGTGCAGAGGAGGGAGAAAACTAGAGAAGAACGAAGAGATGAACAGTAAAAAATGTGAAAATCTGAGCTTTGAAGATTGAAGTATAACTTAAAAACTAAGCAAAACTATCTAGAGAGAAAAAAGAAGAAATTGGAGAAATTTAAAATTTTAACAACTTTGATGAAGAGAGCAAGAGGAAAAGAGGAGTAGAAGAGAGAGAAAATAGGGAAAGAGCAGAGAGATGCGCAGATTAACAGTAAAATAGAAAAGACAAAGCTTTGAAAAACTGAAAATAGCTTGAAAACTAGATAGAACTAGCTAAATGTAAAGAAGAAGAAATTAAAGAGCTTTTAAAAATGAAGAAGTTTACTGAAGATAGTAAATTGAAAGGAAGAACAGAAAGTAAGGAAAAAGGCTAAGATCTCCTGCTCGGTGGCTCTAGGGTGTGTTTTATAGTGTGCAGAGGGCTTCCAATCGACGTGGGAGCTTGGAGATCAATCCAAATCCATCTTTCCATCAGTTTCCCGGTCGAACTAAGCTTCTTGCCATCAAGGAGTCCACCTTGCGCCAAAAATTGATGCACACAAATACTCGTCGTTTAAATGTCGTGCCACAATTTTAAAAATATATCACACTCACTCACTAAAAAGAATTTTAAATCCAAGTAGAGTGGTGAATACATGTCGATCCCACGAGGAAGAAATATTTCTTTTTTTAAAAGCTGGAAAAGTCTTGTATTTTTTAGAGCAACTTTTGAGTGAGATTTTGAAAATAGAAATTAAAAGTGTGTGAATTAAAATTGCATGAAATTAAATCTACTTAAAGAATATTAGAGGGTTGAGAAGAGAAATTTGGAGGAAGTAGAGAGAGAAGGAAGTTGAGAGAGAAAGAGAGATAGGAGTGCAATGGAAATTGTACTTTTATAGCTAGAAAGTGAACTTACAAGATCTGTGAAAATAAAAATTACTCATACTGATAATCTGGATTTCTCATAAAAAGATGGGATCGTCTGGATGATATTAGGGTCAATCTCATAATGATCCACATGAATATTAGGTAGTTCAATGCAAGTTGAGGGTTTATAAGTAGAAATAATAAAGTGTTCCTTCATAGGCGTGTGTTTCCCTCCTTGATGGATGGCCATTGATGTTGATCGAAATAAATGAGACCCAAAGGATTTTTTTTAAAGCTTCTCTTTTTTTTTGAATTTTCTTTGTGTTGTATTTTTTTGTTCTTTTGATTTTTTTTGAGTTTTTTTTCCAAAGCAATGGAATCAATGAATCAACAACTATATGAATGATGCATGCAAAATAATGGTTTTTTTTACTTCTAAGGGAAAACTAACTCTAGGGTGCTTCTTGGTAAAACCTGCCCGGCGTCTGTGAGGGAATCTACGGGTGCGGGGGCTTATGGAGGTCTTGAAAAAGGACATTCCAGTCCAGTGAGACGGAGTGCTCAATTGGAGGGTCCTTCCAATTCCAAGAGGAGTGTGCTTAATTACCCTTAAGAAGGGATAAAGAGAAGAAGAGAATATTTTTTTTCAATGATGCAAGTAAATGAACAAAAAATTAACTAAATGCAACAATGCATGTAAGAGATGCAATTAACATGAAAGCATGATATCACGTTGATTTTTTTTAATGCAAGTGAATGAATCAACAATTAGCTAGATGAATGCATGAACATGAGCATGGTGTAACTAACATGACGATAAGATGATGATTTTTTTTTACAAAAGAAGATGGATATGAATGCTCTTTAATCAAAGCAACTAACCACAAAATGCCTAATTAACATGCAATTCAAAAAAGAAAATAAGGTAAAAAGTTTTTTTAAGTTTCTGGTTTTTTGATTTTTTTTCTATTTTTTCAAGAATTTTTTTCTATTTTTCTGAATAGGACCTTCACTTACAGATCTTTCTGCGACGTTTTATTTCTCAAAATTTTCATAATTCTAGCTCTTCAGTGACAGATTCCTACTTTCTACAACACTTTTCCTAACAAATCCTTTTTTCTACAATTTTTAGGTCCGAATTTTCTATTTTTATTTTATTCTTCTACAAAATAAAAATAAAAAAATGAGTATACATATATACACATCAAATACAAAAATTTCCAACTATCAAAAATTATTTTCCTCCGCAGCAACGGCACCAAAAATTGATGCATACAAACACTCGTCGTTTAAATGTCGTGCCATAATTTTAAAAATATACCGCACTCACTCACTAAAAAGAATTTTAAATCAAAGTAGAGTGGTGAATACGGGTCGATCTCACGAGGAAGAAATATTTCTTTTTAAACAAGTTGGAAAAGTCTTGTATTTTTTAGAGCAAATTTTGAGTGATTAAAAGTGTGTGAATTGAAATTACATGAAATTAAATCTACCTACAGAATATTAGAGGGTTGAGAAGAGAAATTTGGAGGAAGTAGAGAGAGGATGAAGTAGAGAGAGAAAGAGAGATAGGAGTGCAATGAAAATTGAGCTTTTATT
Organism: Amorphophallus konjac; assembly: GCA_022559845.1. Classification (NCBI taxonomy): domain Eukaryota; kingdom Viridiplantae; phylum Streptophyta; class Magnoliopsida; order Alismatales; family Araceae; genus Amorphophallus; species Amorphophallus konjac. The sequence goes on along the minus strand of CM040117.1, from coordinate 79,359,577 downwards.
GCTAGAAAGTGAACTTACAAGATCTATAGAAAAAAAAATTACAATCAACATAAACTAAAAAATAAGGAAAGAAAAGAGCCAAGAGAGTGGAAGAGTGACGCCGCCCAATCGCCGCGCCGAGCCTTGGAGAGATCATCTCGCCTTGGATGTGAACGCTATCTTGAGAGGACCGAATAAGAAGAACTTCTACCTTTGGAATTTAGAAGAATATAGAGGAGGGGGAGATGAAGATAGAGAAGAGGAAGAAGAGAAATTTAAAAACAGAACATGAAGAAAGATTATGCTACCTATGGGTTTGAAGAGGCAGAGAGAGAGCTTAGAGAAGAGAGATTACGTGAGAGAGTTGAAAATTGAGAAATGAAAATACTAAAAATAGAGCAAGAGAAGATTTAAAATAACTTTAAAATGAAAGAGAGTTAGAAGATGTGGAAGAAGAAGAAGTTGAAGAGGACGATGAGAGGAAGAACTTTAGTGAAGGGTGCAAAAGGAGAAAACGATCAGAAGAGGGGGGAAGCGTGGAAAGAACAATGAAAAATGCAAGTACGAGTGAACAATAAATTATAAAAAACTGAACTTTGCAAATTGAACAATATCTTTAAAACGGGACAGAATTGGAAGATGAGGAAGAAGAAGACAATCTAGAGCTTTGAAAAATGAACAACTTTGATGAAAAGACTAAGATGAAAAAAGGATCAGAAGAAGGAGAAAAAGTGAGAAGAATAGAGAAAAACGTAGGTATAGAAAAATGTAAAAATTGAACTTTGAACATTAGACTATAACTTGAAAACGAAGCAGGACTGGAGGAAGAGGAAGAAGAAGAAATTGTAGAACTTTTAAAAATGAACAACTATTATGAAGATAGAAGAATGAAAAAGAGGAACACAAGGGGATAAAAAAGGGTGAAGAAGATCTGTCGCGGTGTTCTCTCAGGCAGCTTTTAGAGGATGCAAAGGGTACTGCTTGATTAGACAAGCTAGGGATGCCTAGCATTCGATTGATGTAATGATTTATCTATTCAAGTGATCAATAAAATACCCCCTAGGTGTGAGTTGACATGTGATGTCACGCCCCGTACTCTATACCATCGAGGTATTGTCCGCTTTGGCCTAGCGACCTCACGGTTTTATCCCTTTCTGATAGTGATCGGCTCCAGAATGGGGGACTTCTCGGGTAGGTCACCCATCCCAGCACTGCTCCCCATTAAGCACGCTTAACTTTGGAGTTCTTTTCAAGAACTGAGCCGATACTTCAAAAGGCGCCTCTGTGATATAGAGTACAACTTAGCTATATTTGAGGGTATTACAATCTACCCCTCTTATATAGGCGACGTCCTCGTCGCTGGGTACATATAGCACACAATCAAACCCCCAGGCAGGTAGGATTCTAGAGGTGGCCCCTACAGGCTCGAGAGGTGGCTCCCACTATGTAGCACTTTGCTCCATTACGGACTCAAGAGGTGGCTCCCATAGCGTAGCACTTTGCCCTGCATGGCACTTAATTCCCACACTTCTGGCTAGGGTATAGCTCTGATACCATTCTGTCACGCCCCGTACTCTATACCGTCGAAGTATTATCCGCTTTGGCCTACCGGCCTCACGGTTTTATCCCTTTTTAACAGTGATCGGCTCCAGAATGAGGGACTTCCCGGGTAGGTCACCCATCCAAGTACTACTCCCCATTAAGTACGCTTAACTTCAGAGTTCTTTCCAAGAACTGAGCCGATACTTGAAAAGGCACCTCGGTGATATAGAGTACAACTTAGCTATATTTGAGGGTATTACAATCTACCCCTCTTATATAGGCGACGTCCTCGTCGCTGGGCACATATAGCACACAATCAAACCCCCAAGCAGGTAGGATTCTAGAGGTGGCCCCTACAGGCTCAAGAGGTGGCTCCCACTATGTAGCACTTTGCTCCATTACGCGGTTTTATCCCTTTCTGATAGTGATCGGCTCCAGAATGGGGGACTTCCCAGGTTGGTCACCCATCCCAGTACTGCTCCCCATTAAGCACGCTTAACTTCGGAGTTCTTTTCAAGAACTGAGCCGATACCTCAAAAGGCGCCTCTGTGATATAGAGTACAACTTAGCTATATTTGAGGGTATTACAATCTACCCCTCTTATATAGGCGACGTCCTCGTCGCTGGGCACATATAGCACACAATCAAACCCCAAGCAGGTAGGATTCTAGAGGTGGCCCCTACAGGCTCAAGAGGTGGCTCCCACTATGTAGCACTTTGCTCCATTACGGACTCAAGAGGTGGCTCCCACAGCGTAGCACTTTGTCCTGCATGGCACTTAGTTCCCGCACTTCCGGCTAGGGTATAGCTCTGATACCATTCTGTCACGCCCCGTACTCTATACCGTCGAGGTATTGTACGCTTTGGCCTACCGGCCTCAGGGTTTTATCCCTTTTTAACAGTGATCGGCTCCAGAATGAGGGACTTCCCGGGTAGGTCACCCATCCCAGTACTACTCCCCATTAAGCACGCTTAACTTCGGAGTTCTTTCCAAGAACTGAGCCGATACTTGAAAAGGTGCCTCGATGATATAGAGTACGACTTAGCTATATTTGAGGGTATTACAACATGTAGACCTATCATGCATTGATGTTATGAAGACTTTGAATGTCTTGGGAGGACCGGGGCATCCATTGGTGTCCCTTTCATGTGTGAGTGTGATGAGTGCCAGGGGACCCGGACATCCATGAATGCTCCTAACATGCTTGAGATTTATGATGAATGATGGTGGATCATTACAACCAAATATTGACCACTCATGTTTTCTTCTTGACATGTGGGTGATATGAATGAATGGACCCGACTTTCTAATCATGTCAAGTGGGGTGGTATGCCTAAGCACATGCATTTCAATCCTAGTGATGACTTCTATGTGCATAGGTGTGGGGTGGCCCTTGAGCTTCCATTCGTATGAGTCAAAGGGATCTAAGAAGGGAGACATCATGGAGTGGGGCCATCTATCAATCCCATTCTGTATGTTGCCTATGGTTAAGGCTTCTTTGGTGTAACCCAATTCTAGGAAGGGAAGGTTTTGGGTTATCATGGGTGGTAAGGGTAGGGTAAGGTGGGTGGTGAATAAGGTGAGTGGGTTACATTGAGATCTATGCTCCCATAGAAAAGGGTCAAAGGGATCATAGTAAGGGTCACCTTGGTAGGGGTACTCTATGCTCTCAAGGTCCTCGAATGGTGAGTCATCCTCCTCAATAATTGGGCCAAGGTTGCTAATGGGTTGACCGATCAAAGCACTTGGGATCTTAATGGTTGGGGAGTGGACTAGGATATGTTCTTCTTCCATGGGAAGAAGGAGGATGATCTCACTAGTAACTTGGCCATTAGTGTAGATGGAAGTGATGGAGCCAATGGAGGGATATGCTAGGCTAATGGTGTTAGTTTCGGACGGCCTCAAGGCTAGCATATTGGTCAAGTGAATTTGCCAATGTAGGTAGTTCACTAAGTCTCCCAAATCTTCCACACAATAGGAAGTTTGATAAATGACATGTGGCTGAATGGGAATGATTTGGGATTGATATCCCATGGGTAGGTGGCATGGTTGTGAACTAGGAATGGTGAGACCTTTCTTGAGCCATTGAAGTATGGACTTATCTATGGTGAGGTTGGGTGTCTCTAGAGGAGCTAGGCTAGAGCTGTGTGAGTTGTTTGGCCTTTGGATTTCCTCTATGTTGGGAGGTGGATTCGGATGGACATCCTTCTCCACTTGGGTAGGTGTGTGGGTAGCAACTTCTATTGCTAATGGAGTAGAGGGATCTATGGTGGGTGGTTTGGTGATAGCTAGCGTATGACACCCGGGGTGGTGAACAAGCATGGGCTTGGGATGGGATAGGAAGGGGAAGTAGAGGAGGCCTAGGTTGGGGAAAGATTGGTGTAGGAAGTGGGAGGTGGGTTGGGTGAGGGGTTTTGGGTTGATTTGTTTTGGGAGATGTGTCCCTTTTTGGGGACGATGGTGGGTTTGTGGTGGTGGTCAAGAGGGCTTGTGGGGTACGGGTTTGGTGAGAGGTTTTGGGTTTGCGGGTGGTGGCCATTATGGGCCTAGGTGGAGGGGTGGACGCGGTGTCCACTTGGTTTTTAATGGTGAGGGTTGGATAAGTGGTGGTCACCATGGCGGGAATTGGGTCGGTTAGGGGTCTCTTGTCCTTGGGATCGTTTGGGGTGGAAGTGGGGGCTAAAGGGGCTTGACTAGTGTAGGTTAGGGAAGGGGGGTTTGGTTGGGATGTGGGGGCCCTCATGGGGTTAGGTGGGGAGGTGGAGGCCTTGGACACTTTTGTTCTAGTGGTAAGGGTTTGGACGGGTGGGGTTGGAGGAGTGGGAGTGCTCCTCGAGTTTTGGTAACCCAGGTAGGAGGGAGGAGGTCGGGGAGTGTAGACTTTCCTAAGTTCGGCTCTCATGTTCTCCCATGTGTTAATAGGCTCTAGCCTCATAACCCTCCTAAATTGTTCAATGAACTTCCACCTATCCTCGGCATGGTACACAAGTCGACTCTTGGCAAGGTAGATTTTCATGGGTTCAGTCATTGGATTCCTTTTAAAGTATTTATCCATATTTTCCTCCCACTCTAAATATGCACTAGGGTGGTATCCGTTAAAGATAAGGTCCTCAAATAGGACTTTGTCCAAAGTGGTGTCAATCGGACCTTTGCGGAGGGCCGAATGAGATAGATGTGACTTACATGAAGTAGCCATGCTAGTGGACAAAAGAGATGCAACCGAAGACTCTAAATGCATATGAGCGTCCTAGGACCAACTTGATAGAGACAAGTTGTGAACTTGCTCTGATACCACTTGATGTGACACCACCTTGGGGTGATGACCACAAGACAATATGACCCTTGGACCTAAGGTTGCAAGTAAGAAAATTGGCGATGATACCACTTGATGTGATACCACCTTGGGGTGATGACCACAAGACAATATGACCCTTGGACCTAAGGTTGCAAGCAAGCAAATTGGTGATGATACCACTCGAGCGGCTCACTCGCTTGGTGCACACTTGTGCCCGTGGACAACTAAACGATAATGGAGAGGGTCCGGGGTGGGACAATGATGCTCCGGTGCTTGGCAAGCTTGGGGAGAACCCCAATTGGTCCAGGGATGCCCACTCATGGTAGGCCGTCACACCATGGGTGTGGGTTGAAATGGCTCGCTCACAACTCGCTCGCGATGGGCACTCACGTGATCGGCAATTTGGGCCGGGCCCTCGCTCTCCGTCCAATGCAGCAAAGCAACAATACTAAGCTAAGCAAATGATATTAACCAGCAAGGAAAGGGGGACCGAGGCTCACCTAGCCGGCGTGAAGACGCCGACTCCGGCCGAAGACGGGGGCGAGCGTGGAGGCAAGGGTTTGCCCCCGCAAGCCGCGTCGGTGTCGCTTCAAAACCTGCGAGAATATTATTACATGAACTACACCTCTCGCAAGAGGGGTGAACTTGGGGTGGGGATTAAACTTATTACAATCAATACTACCTCCTCGCAGGGAGGGGCCTTCAGCCGGCCAAGCGGGGAGGGGGAATTGGGCGAGGACACCCGACTTTCCAAGCTTCACCGGTTCTGCCAATCTTCAGGTTCGCTGGATAGAGGGTTGATGATGACGTTTCCACGGGCTTCTCGGAACTCCAAACTTGACGAAACTGGTGCCAAAAGTTGCCCAACTAACAGAGGATGATGCCTGAATTTTTTGGGAAGCTTTGGAACTCGGGGCTGATCGGACCGGTGACTGGAGCAGGACAGCAACACTCTGCCTCTGACTGATGCAGAACTAATGTAGCAACTTGCAGAAGGCACTTCGGTCGTTCCCGAACTCCAAATCGAACGAAACTGATGGTGACGCAATTGTGGTCGGAGTAGCTTCGACCAGAAGTTGACGGGGCCACAATCCGATGTCGGAGAGGAGAATGGTGGCCAGATACGTGAAGATAGGTCAAACATGGACCCATTGGTGGCAGACTACACACTCCGACGAAAGATTTCAGAACAAATAGCTCGGGCAGGAGAATGGCGTCGTTCTTTCTGGTATTGATGGAAGACTAGACGAAGAAGAATTTTGTAGAAGGAAGCGTGCTCGAATTCCTCCAAGGTTGGCCACAGAACAGCTTCCAAGATCGCTCTGGTCTTCAGTCTGGGACAGATTGCGCAGTCGTTGAAGATGACGTTCCTCCGGACAGCTCCAAACTCGGATGCCGGCGAAACCACCACCGTTGGAAAGCTAACTCGCAGATGATTCCAGCAATGTAGGCCTTGCCATCTGAATCTTTGAGAGATGGTCGTGGCTGCCGCTGCAAGTCACTGCTTTTCTGAAACCTGCAACAGGGACATAATAGGTGGAGGAGAGGGTGTGGGGAAGGGCATGAACAAGGGGTTATTTGGTGGATGGGGAAGGTGGGGTGCGACCTTGGGTGGTTAGGGAGGTGGGGAGATGAAAGGGCACAGCCCAAGGGAGAAGGAAATTCAAAATTTGGCCTAGGGAAGGGCTCTTTCAGTCTTGGGGAGAGGGAAGGTTGCTTGGGAGAGTGGAAAGGTGCCTAGGAGAAGGTGTTTCCACCTAGGGGTTGGAGGGGGAATTGAATGAGTGCATGGGGAAGGGGAAGGGGCCTTAATGAGTGGTGAATGGGGAGGAGAGCGAATGAATTTCGAAATTGGAGTGGGGAGGAGAGAGAGAGGGGGCTCAACCCACTTAGAGAGAGTGATAGTAAGAGATAGAGAGGGAGATATTGAGAGGGAACTAGAAGGTGTGGAAATTTTCTGGATTCAATATTCAAGCATAATTGTTACAAATGAGAGAGGGGTGGGGCTATTTATAGACCCCACACTTTTCCTAAGACCAAACTGACCCTGACAAACTAACTAATGACCAAACAGTCCAAGGGAGGGGCGCCCCTGGGCCTAGCCCAATGAATTAGGCCCATTAACCTATCAAACCAACATAATGACTTCAAGACTTAGGAAAATGACTTTCTAACCTAGGTACATGACTCAATAAAGGGAAAATTACATGTTTAAGACTCAAATAAAAATAAGAAAATTACATGACTCGACTCACAAACACATGAGAAACATAATGGCGTACACCAACGATCAATCCGAGCTTCAGAAAATGTGGAGGGGCAAGGGATGTCCCCATCACATTGCCTCATGTTCAATTCCTTTTAGGTGAAGAGGTATTTCAGACTTTTGTGATCTGAAAATATTGTGAACTTCTCCCCATAGAGGTAATGTCACCAAATTTTCAAGACGAATAGAACAGCAGCTAGTTCCAAATCATGCACAGGGTAGTTTTCTTCATGATGCTTTAACTGCCTTGATGCATAGCAAATTAACTTTCCATTTTGCATAAGAACGCATCCCAGGCCAATGTCGGATGCATCGATATAGACTTCAAAGCCACCACCTTCAACATGTAGTGCCAAGATAGGGGCCGTAGTGAGATGATCTTTAAGAGTTAGGAAACTTTCTTCACAATCCTTTGACCATATAAAAAGGTTCTCCTTTCTTGAAAGTTTAGTCAAAGGGACGACGATTTTGGAGAAATCCTTAATGAATCACCTATAATAATCAGCCAGACCCAGAAAACTTCTAACTTCAGACACAGTCGTCGGTCGGCTCCAATCCTTAACCGCTTCCACCTTGGAAGGATCGACAACGACACCTTCTTTTGAAATAATATGGCCAAGGAAAGAGACCTCCTTTAGCTAGAACTCGCACTTGCTAAGCTTTCCGTCAAGTTGATGCTCTCTTAGGGTTTGCAAGGCTATTCTTAAGTGTTCTTCATGTTCCTCCTTAGTCTTGGAGTATATCAGAATATCATCAATGATAACGACCATAAATCGATCGAGGTAAGGCCTGAAGATATTATTCATAAGTTACATAAATGCTGTCGGGGCATTGGTTAACCCGAACGGCATTACCACGAATTCATACTGCCCATATCTGCTCTGGAAAGCAGTCTTGTATATGTCTTCATCTTTGATCCTGAGCTGATGATAACCCGACCTGAGGTCTATCTTGGAAAAATATTCTGCTCCTGAAATTTGATCAAAGAGCTCATCGATACGCGGCAATGGGTATTTGTTCTTGATAGTGAGTTGATTTAGTCACCGGTAGTCAATACATAGCCTAAGAGATCAATCCTTTTTCTTGAGAAATAAAATCGGCGCACCCCAAGGGGATGTGCTAGGTCGAATGAAGCCATTGTCTAATAACTCCTGAAGTTACTTCTACAATTCTTTGAGTTCTATAGGGGACATCCTGTAGGGAGCTATTGAAATAGGTACTGCTCCAGGAACGAGTTCAATGGGAAAATTTACTTTCCTTTTGGGTGGTAAACCTGGTAAATCCGATGGGAACACATCAGGAAACTCACTCACAATAGGAATATCTTCTAAGATGATTTCCTTGGACTCAGTGATAATAACGGAAGCAAGAAAAGCTTCACATCTTTGCAAAATGAGTTTACAAGCATGAAGAGATGAAATAATGGTAGTATGCTTCCTATACTTGATACCAAGGAAAGAAAATCTCGGAAGATCCGATTTTCGGAAAGAGATTCTCCTATTGCGACAATTTATATAGGCATCATGGTCAACAAGCCAATCTACTCCTGGGATAGCATCGTAGCCTTCCATGTCAAGGCATACGAGGTTTCCAGGAAGATTATGACCTTCTACCATTACCTCACTATCGGGGTAGTGGGTTGTAAGTTTAGTTCCGGGACCTAAGGGTGTAGTGATAGCTAGGTCCAAAGGTAGATGAACTGATGAAACTGGCAAGATTTTTTCAAAAGCAGTAGATATAAAGGAATGAGAAGCACCAATATAAAATAACATGAATGCAGGATGGGAATAGATTTGAATGGTACCTTCCATTAGCCCATCATCTTTGGGCGCTTCATCATCATCCATAACAGCGTTAAGACGAGCCTGACGCTTGCATCTACCGCAGTAAGATTGATCCTTCATGAGGGGGCAATCCGACATGCGGTGCTCCCGATTGCCACATCGCAAACACGCCCCTAGGCGTTTCCAGCATTCTTTGACTGAGTGGTCGAACTTCTCGTAGAAAGAGCAAGCCGTCATAACTTTCTTATCTTCTTCTTTGGCCTTCTTGTTCCTACGATCATCCTTGTTGTTCCTAGTCCGGGATCTCTTATTGTTATCCCAAGAGTTGTAAGTGATGCTAAATTTTTCCTCTCTTCTTCCTGGCCGATCAGACTTTCGGCTCGGCTCTTCCCCTTTGCCTTTGAGTTTATCGACCTTCTCCAAAGTCCATTCACATAAGTGTGCCCGTTGGACCATCTCTGCATAGGTCCGAATATTTTATGGGCCAATTTGCTGGATGAAGATGGGCCGCATCGCATCCATGAAGCGATTTACTTTTAGAAGATCTATGCTCACTAAATGTTGAGCATAGGGTGCTAAGCGAGAGAATTGTAATTCATACTGCGCCTTGACGTAGCGAAGAGAACTCTTCCACCTTCCTCTCCTTGACATGTTCGGAGAAGTATTATGCTTGAAAGAGTGTGAGAAATTCATCCCAAGTGTATGGTGCGTTTTCAGGCGGCCGGAATAGACTTCTACCAAGTACACACATCCTTGTTAAGTTGGAACATGGCGAGACGAACCTTCTCTTGGTCAGCACATTGCATGACCTCGAATATATGGTTCATTTCATCTATCCAATTTTCAGCTTCGTCTGGGTTGGAAGAACCATAAAATCGCGGAGGGTTTAGACTCTGGAAGTTGTGGTGCAGATCACCAGCACCAGCCCTCGCTCCAGCTTGGGCCATATTTTGCAAGGCCTGGGTGAGACCTACAATAGTTTGTTGCATTCTGCCTCAATCGACACGGTGAGCCATTGTAAGAATGAGGTACCTGAGAAAAATAATAAATTTGTCAACTCCAATGGAATTGGTGGGGTTAATCCTAGAGATAATTTCTAATTGCTATCTCATCCCGGGTTCTACCCAATTTCTCTCATGGTGGGGGAATTTCTTTCCTTGTTTCATAGGTATGGGTCCCTATGTCTTGGACTTAGCCTATGACACGACATTTTCCTGGGAGTAAGTAAGTCCTAAGACCTACGCTCTGATACCACTTTAACAGTCACGTCCCGAGATTATGCAGCGGAAACAATCGAGAACATGAACAGCCGGCTAGTACGTCTCAAGCGAGCAATATAATCAGAGCGCCAACACATTCACACATAAGAAATGAATGCACAATATTTAGATTAAATCTTCGCTTTATTTAAATAATAATCAGAAGTACATAAGGTTGATTCTTGACTCTTGGACTAACTAGACTAAAAAAAATAGAAAATTACATAGTGACTCTTGACTATCAACTAATGATAATCTAAGGCTTCGCTCCTTCTTTAATCACTCTCGGATCCATCACTTGAATAGTCTGAATCCGACCCGCTAGAATTTCCTGAAAAAGATTAGAAAAGTAAGGAATGAGCATACATGCCCAGTAGGTATCTTTGTATCAACATGAAGGCAATGTTTAAGTAATTAACATTTTAGCTCTAGAGTAAAGATAAATCATGGAAATACGAGGAAACACGTGAATAAACCAAAGTAACAAGATATGATCAAGGTGAGATATGAGAGTTCATGTAGACTGGAAATATGATTAAGCAAGAATATAACAAGAATGTAATTTGGCCTTTCATGAACAAGAATGTACTTTTTCATAACCATAAAGGCTATGCACTAGAAAGTCATGTAACGAGAATATAATAGCAAGCATGTAATTTCACAAGATTACCTAGTGGATCTTCACTCGTTTATAAAAAAAGTACTCCCAGTGCAATGCGACGCCAATGTTCATCATACCCCATGGTTTATGGTATGTTTCCAGCTATCTACCGAGGGGACTAGAGTGGAGCCCTTGGACACTATCCGTGCCCGCTCTTGCATCTTCAAGTTATAAATCAAGCTACTTCCACGAGAAATATAAATATGGCCATTAATGTAAGAAGTTCAAACTATGGTTCCATGATAACAAATATCAAGGTAAGAATGCTTCAATTAAGAATATGAGAGTTCAAAGATTTGATTTAGAACAAGGTTATGCCGTGAAGAAAATTCGACAGCATAACGACATATTCTTTAATTTCCATAATTCATTGGATAGCTTTGGAAACAAAGTATGAGGTTCTAGATAATCATAGACCATCTAGGATCATAGGAAAATCAACCCTTGGGTCAAACCTTGGGCTAATAAATACTTAGACATCAAACAGTCATATCAGGGCCGTTTATGGAAATAGTGGTCATTTACTTGACAGTATGCAGATCTATGTGGTCATGACTGGACCGTTTAGAAACAGAGTCGATGAAACGAATGAACTGAAACCATACGGTCAAGGTCGGGCAGCTCGGGGTCCTTGGCGGTGAGGTAAATGGCCGCTAGGTACCTCTGGCGGTCTCTAGAAGGCCGCCAAGGTCTAGAACACAAAACGTCGATAAAATGCTTTCTAGACAATTGGGTTTGAGGGTACAACCAGCTCGGCGTCCTAGTGGGAATCCTAGGCTCATGAAGTCTTATGGAGGCCTTGAAGCAAGATCACCTAGTCCAGTGGAAGGAATATCCAACGGAGAGGATCACAAGTCCAAGATTGTGTGCTTAATATGCAAAGTGTATCTAACGACATCGTATCGGAATACGTGCCTGGTACTTAAGAAAAGACTCTAGATAAGAAGGGATCCTGATAAAATAGCGATCAAATCAAAAAGTCCATAAACCATATGAAACTTAAGATTAATACAAGAGTATATGGTTTCGGTATGAATTTAACATAAGTTTAAAATAAGTCCAAAGTGTATAAAGAAACATGAAATCTACTAGGATGATTAATTAACATAACCAAGTAAAAGAATACAGTACTTAAAATAGGAGTAAGACCTAATTAGGTAGGCTTATCATATGATGAATAGGGTTGTTCTACATTATGTTTCGGGTTAACAGTAATACAGAACTCAGAAAATGAAAGCGGTCTCAGGAGGACCATTTCATGGGCGCTAGCGATCTATCGTAGGACCGCTTAATAGGGCTTAGCGATCTAAGGAAGACTGTTTCTTCCTGTCTACTGTAAACAGCTATAAAACTGAAATATATGCTAATCTAACGTAGATAGATGTGTGGTAAAACATGCCAACAGGTCAATAAGGCCTAATAAAACCATATTAAGACATGAAAATACATGGGTAGTCATGATTTAAATTAGAATTATCATTTTCGTTATTAAGGGTAGGAACTATGCATGCAGGAATAGCCTATATGCGCAGTGATAGTAAAACATTAAATACTCCATGTGGAAAATATGAAATTTCATGAAATCAAAGGGCTTTTACTCATGACATGTTATTCTAGCCTTTTCATGAGATAACCTACCTTTGATTCGATCCCTAGACTTTGGATTTCTGACTGGAAGTAGACCCTAGTTCTTGCATGTCCTGTGCCAAACCAGCAACTTCCCGTCCCTCTATCTCCCGATCCTCTTGACCTAAATTCATGAAAATTGGAGGGTAGGTAGAAGATATGAAGGGGAACAGAAAGTTCTAAAGGATCAACTCCTAAATACCTCGATTAGGGCTTCTATGTTCCTGATCTTAACTGGACCATCGCACTGGTTCCTGTGCAGTCCGTTGCGAATCAGTGACTTGTAGAGGCTCTAACTTTCCAACGGCTTGGTCTTCTAGAATAAAATTTTCAGGGTAGTTAGATAAAACTAAGAAGAACATAACATTCTAAAGAAATACCTTGAGAAGATGTCTCCTTGCCTTCGAAATACGCGAGCCAACATTAGGGTTCGCATGTGTCGAAGTTAAAGTCTATTTATATGGTTCACCTAGGGTTTAAGGGATTAGATCGAGCCTAGCATCCTAAATTGGAGTAGAGTTAATCCCTAGAGAGTTCTAAAGAGTCTTCCACGCCAGGTAGCTTCGATCTAAGGTGATTTGATCGTCAAAGATCCAAACTTTTCACGTTTTCTTCCATTCACGGATCTGGGGTTGCTTAGCGGTCATAGCAGGACCGCTAGGGTGGGTCTGGCGGTTGTGCGATAGACCGCCAGGCTTCAAAAGATCCAAAAATTTTGAATTCTCGTATTATCTCTCATTTATTGATGTATATATCCTATTTTAAATCCGTAAATTACCTAATTTACGTTTCTATTAATGGGCTTGGGTCTAAAAAGTCTTGAAATTAGGTCTTTGGGCCTATTTGAGTTGAGCTTAGCCCTTTGGTAAATATAGGGCCTTTAAATAGATTTAATAAATCCCTAACTCTCCTTGATTGTCGATTAAGCCTTTAAAAATGCCTAATAATTATATTCTATTCTCGAAAAAATTTTAGAAAATTCTCGGGCGTTACACACATGCCCCAGGTTGTACCCTTCCTTTTCAGCAAAATTCAATTCTGAATTGTTCTATTGTTCTATATTGTTTATGCCATTTAGGACAATGTCATTTAGGTTGGGGGAGAGAATGCATGTAACATTTTATACAACCTGTTGTTTCCATGTTCTATTCCATCATGTTGTTAAAAAAAATCCATTCTCTTATCATCCTTGTGCCAAAAAAATAAAATTCTGCTAAAAAATAAAGGAAAAAAACCCAACCGAGTTTTCATAATTCATGCTTTCATTAAAAATGAATCTAGAATAAAAGAGACTAAAGAGAAGGGTGATGGATAATTTTGTTCAATCTAGCCATGGAAAATAAATGTAAGAATCTCTTTAAAGCTCATTAGCACTTTAGAAAAGAAAAAGAAAAGTCACTTTTCAAGCTAATGAAACAAGTAGGATAAGCCTTCTATTATTTTGGGGTGGTGTCTGATACTCTACATTTCTTGGAGATGAGATCTTTTAGATAAAGTTATATGCCAAAGTTATCCATCAAATAAGTGCAAAAGCACATTGTTGAAAGAAAAAAAATACTATGAAAAATGACCTTGATCCTAGTAACCGGGCATGCTTCTCCTAAGGCAAGAGTTGAGGCTCACATCAAATAGTGAAGTTTATGCATCATCATGTGTGAATGAAAAAAAAAATCCCAAAAGGAACAATGAAATAAGGCAGACAAAAAGACAGTGTGCTTAATGCTCTGATCTAGGAGGTGCAGAGTTGAAGGATACCTATCTAGAATGGCAAATGAGAGATGTAATTGTCTATGCTGTGGATTTAGTATTACACATGCACAAGTGCTATTGAACTTTGGTTTGTATTCTTAATAATATCCCTAAATTTTTAATCTAAGGCTAGTGTGTATTAATGCTTTCGGATTCCGAATCTTTGGTTGATTCTTTGAACGAAGAGCTGAATATGAAGGTATGAAATTTACAAACTAATGTTGGCCGTAAATTTTAATTTGTTTTCATTGCTAAGAGACTAGCAATGAGTAAGTTTGGGGGTGTAATGAGTGCTCATTTCTTTATGATAATTCATATCACATACATCATTTCAAGTGCATGTAATCAGACAATTACGCATATGTTACAGCTAAACTCAACTTCACATAAATTGGACCTTCCACGCAAATTAACAAAAATTATGGTTAATTATTCAATAAAAAGGAGTTGAGGGCCATGACCATTAACTTCTTATTTGCATAATTGAAAGCATTTGAGATTTATATGCACAATGCAATAGCTTCTATGGACTTAATTCAAATTTTGCATGTGCAGGACGTCCAAGATAATTGCTAGAACAGCTAGGGGCAAAATCGGCACAAAGCCAAGGCAAGGGTTGCCCTAGGGCACCCCCTCCACCCTTGACCAAGTCAAAGGCAGCTGTCTTCCTTTTTTTGCTGTGAAAGGAGATAAAGAAAGGATTTTTTATTGTATTATCTTGGAGAGAAATTTTAGGAGAGAAAATAGGAAGTGATCTGCTCCAATTAGGAAACCAGCCCAAGGAAGCCCTATTTTTTTTTTGATATAAAGCCCTGCCTAGAGGTGAGTAAGAGTGTGACTCCAATTCGGAAGTCACATGTCACGCCCCATACTCTATACCATCGAGGTATTGTTCGCTTTGGCCTAACGACCTCACGGTTTTATCCCTTTTTAAGGGTGATCAGCTCCAAAACGATGGACTTCCCGGGTAGGTCACCCATCCCAGTACTACTCCCCATTAAGCACGCTTAACTTCGGAGTTCTTTCCAAGAACTGAGCCGATACTTGAAAAGGCGCCTCGGTGATATAGAGTACAACTTAGCTATATTTGAGGGTATTACAATCTACCCCTCTTATATAGGCGACGTCCTCGTCGCTGGGCACATATAGCACACAATCAAAACCCCAGGCAGGTAGGATTCTAGAGGTAGCCCCTACAGGCTCAAGAGGGGGCTCCCACTATGTAGCACTTTACTCCATTACGGACTCAAGAGGTGGCTCCCATAGTGTAGAACTTTGCCCTGCATGGCACTTAGTTCCCACACTTTCGGCTAGGGTATAGCTCTGATACCATTCTGTCACGTCCCGTACTCTATACCATCGAGGTATTGTCCGCTTTGGCCTAGCGACCTCACGGTTTTATCCCTTTCTGATAGTGATCGGCTCCAGAATGGGGGACTTCCCGGGTAGGTCACCCATCCCAGTACTGCTCCCCATTAAGCACGCTTCACTTCGGAATTCTTTTCAAGAACTGAGCCGATACTTCAAAAGGCGCCTCTGTGATATAGAGTACAACTTAGCTATATTTGAGGGTATTACAATCTACCCCTCTTATATAGGCGACGTCCTCGTCGCTGGGCACATATAGCACACAATCAAACCCCCAGGCAGGTAGGATTCTAGAGGTGGCCCCTACAGGCTCAAGAGGTGGCTCCCACTATGTAGCACTTTGCTCCATTACGGACTCAAGAGGTGGCTCCCATAGTGTAACACTTTGCCCTGCATGGCACTTAGTTCCCACACTTCCGGCTAGGGTATAGCTCTGATACCATTCTGTCACGCCCCGTACTCTATACCATTGAGGTATTGTCCGCTTTGGCCCACCGACCTCACGGTTTTATCCCATTTTAACAGTGATCGGCTCCAGAATGAGGGACTTCCCGGGTAGCTCACCCATCCCAGTACTACTCCCCATTAAGCACGCTTAACTTCGGAGTTCTTTCCAAGAACTGAGCCGATACTTGAAAAGGCGCCTCGGTGATATAGAGTACAACTTAGCTATATTTGAGGGTATTACGTGCTATATGTGCCCAGCGACGAGGACGTCGCCTATATAAGAGGGGTAGATTGTAACACCCTTAAATATAGCTAAGTTGTACTCTATATCACCGAGGCGCCTTTTCAAGTATCGGCTCAGTTCTTGGAAAGAACTCCGAAGTTAAGCGTGCTTAATGGGGAGTAGTACTGGGATGGGTGACCTACTCGGGAAGTCCCTCATTCTGGAGCCGATCACTGTTAAAAAGGGATACAACCGTGAGGCGTGACAGAATGGTATCAGAGCTATACCCTAGCCGGAAGTGTGGGAACTAAGTGCCATGCAGGGCAAAGTGCTACGCTATGGGAGCCACCTCTTGAGTCCGTAATGGAGTAAAGTGCTACATAGTGGGAGCCACCTCTTGAGCCTGTAGGGGCCACCTCTAGAATCCTACCTGCCTGGGGGTTTGATTGTGTGCTATATGTGCCCAGCGACGAGGATGTCGCCTATATAAGAGGGGTAGATTGTAATACCCTCAAATATAGCTAAGTTGTACTCTATATCACCGAGGCGCCTTTTCAAGTATCTGCTCAGTTCTTGGAAAGAACTCCGAAGTTAAGCATGCTTAATGGGGAGTAGTACTGGGATGGGTGACCTACCTGGGAAGTCTCTCATTCTGGAGCCTATCACTGTTAAAAAGGGATAAAACCGTGAGGCCGGTAGGCCAAAGCGGACAATACCTCGACGGTATAGAGTACGGGGCGTGACAACATGTGGTTGCCCTGGACCACCTTTGCATACCACGCACTACTCACTCACACCGCATCTTAGTACATGGCATATGCATCAAAACATGCATCAAGCAAAAAGCGGTGAGAATTACAAAAAGCGGGCAAAAACTCGTGAGCGCCACTTGAAATTCCACGTTGGCGACTTGATGATGATGATGATTTTGGAGTGACTCTACTCTAGGGTCACCTCCAATTTGAGGGCACGAGGACTTGGACCTTGCCAAGTTCCGAGTGGCCTTGGCACCCGGCATGCGGGTTGAACTTACCAATTGGTTTTGGGATTCATCCCACTTCCCACGTGGCGGATCCGGCACCCTCTAAGGGTACCGCGGTGGATCCTAGTGAGTGTCTTGAGCCTACAACTATCCTTGTGAGAGACACCCTCGGAGTGCCACCACAAACTAGCCCGAGTGCCCGACGTCAGCACATGGCGGCAATACTAAGCAAAGCAAGATCTCTTCGCCAGCCTAAGGGTGTGTCCGAGCCAATTTGTCGAGTGGAAGCACCGTTCCTCGGCTATGGACATGGGTCGAGTTTGAAGAACAAGGTTCGCCCGGAACTGCGTTTGGGATGCTACTTCCCCGGTGGACCCATACTCGACAGGGTCGAGTTTTCCCCACCCCGGGGGTATGATGGGGACATCCCTTGCCCCTCCACATTTTCTGAAGCTCGGATTGATCGTCGGTGTACGCCATTATGTTCCTCATGTGTTTGTGAGTCGAGTCATGTAATTTTCTTATTTTTATTTGAGTCTTAAACATGTAATTTTCCCTTTATTGAGTCATGTACCTAGGTTAGAAAGTCATTTTCCTAAGTCTTGAAGTCATTATGTTGGTTTGATAGGTTAATGGGCCCAATTCATTGGGCTAGGCCCAGGGGCGCCCCTCCCTTGGACTGTTTGGTCATTAGTTAGTTTGTCAGGGTCAGTTTGGTCTTAGGAAAAGTGTGTGGTCTATAAATAGCCCCACCAATCTCTCATTTGTAACAATTATGCTTGAATATTGAATCCAGAAAATTTCCACACCTTCTAGTTCCCTCTCAATATCTCCCTCTCTCTCTCTCTCTCTTACTATCACTCCCTCTAAGTGGGTTGAGCCCCCTCTCTCTCTCCTCCCCACCCCAATTTCGAAATTCATTCTCTCTCCTCCCCATTCACCCCTCATTAAGGCCCCTTCCCCTTCCCCATGCACTCATTTAATTCCCCCTCCAACCCCTAGGTGGAAACCCCTTCTCCTAGGCACCTTTCCACTCTCCCAAGCAACCTTCCCTCTCCCCAAGACTGAAAGAGCCCTTCCCTAGGCCAAATTTTGAATTTCCCTCTCCCTTGGGCTGTGCCCTTTCATCTCCCCACCTCCCTAACCACCCAAGGTCGCACCCCACCTTCCCCATCCACCAAATAACCCCTTGTTCATGCCCATCCCCACACCCTCTCCTCCACCTATTATGTCCTTGTTGCAGGTTTCAGAAAAGCAGTGACTTGCAGAGGCAGCCAAGACCATCTCTCAAAGATTCAGATGGCAAGGCCTACATTGCTGGAATCGTCTGCGAGTTAGCTTTCCAACGGTGGTGGCCTCGCCGACATCCGAGTTTGGAGCTGTCTGGAGGAATGTCATCTTCAACGACTACGCAATCTGTCCCAGACTGAAGACCAAAGCGATCTTGGAAGCTGTTCTGCGGCCAACCTTGGAGGAATTCGAGCACACTTCCTTCTACAAAATTCTTCTTCGTCTAGTCCTCCATCAGTACCAGAAAGAACGATGCCATTTTCCTGCCCGAGCTATTTGTTCTGAAATCTTTCGTCGGAGTGTGCAGTCTGCCACCAGTGGGTCCAGGTTTGACCTATCTTCACTTATCTGGCCACCATTCTCCTCTCCGACATCGGATTGTGGCCCCGTCAACTTCTGGTCAAAGATACTCCGACCACGATCGTGTCACAACCAGTTTCGTTCAATTTGGAGTTCGGAAACGACCGAAGTGCCTTCTGCAAGTTGCTGCATCAGTTCTGCATCAGTCAGAGGCAGAGTGTTGCTGTCCTGCTCCAGTCACCGGTCCGATCAGCCCCGAGTTCCAAAGCTTCCAAAAAAATTCAGGCATCATCCTCTGTCAGTTGGGAAACTTTTGGCACTAGTTTCGTCAAGTTTGGAGTTCCGAGGAGACCGTGGCAGCGTCATCATCAACCCTCTGTCCAGCAAACCTGAAGATTGGCAGAACCGGTGAAGCTTGGAAAGTCGGGTGTCCTCGCCCAATTCCCCCTCCCCGCTTGGCCGGCTGAAGGCCCCTCCCTACGAGGAGGTAGTATTGATTGTAATAAGTTTAATCCCCACCCCAAGTTCACCCCTCCTGCGAGAGGTGTAGTTCATGTAATAATATTCTCGCAGGTTTTGAAGCGACACCGACGCGGCTTGCAGGCGCAAACCCTTGCCTCCCCGCTCGCCCCCGTCTTCGGCCAGAGTCGGCGTCTTCACACTGGCTAGGTGAGCCTCGGTCCCCC
This sequence comes from Amorphophallus konjac, assembly GCA_022559845.1. Classification (NCBI taxonomy): domain Eukaryota; kingdom Viridiplantae; phylum Streptophyta; class Magnoliopsida; order Alismatales; family Araceae; genus Amorphophallus; species Amorphophallus konjac. Next base: position 79,340,119 of record CM040117.1, on the reverse strand, counting down.
TTTCCTTGCTGGTTAATATCATTTGCTTAGCTTAGTATTGTTGCTTTGCTGCGTTGGACGGAGAGCGAGGGCCCGGCCCAAATTGCCGATCACGTGAGTGTCCATCGCGAGCGAGTTGTGAGCGAGCCATTTCAACCCACACCCATGGTGTGACGGCCGCCCGTGAGTGGGCATCCCTGGCCCAATTGGGGTTCTCCCCAAGCTTGCCAAGCACCGGAGCATCATTGTCCCACCCCGGACCCTCTCCATTATCGTTTAGTTGTCCACGGGCACAAGTGTGCACCAAGCGAGTGAGCCGCTCGAGTGGTATCATCGCCAATTTGCTTGCTTGCAACCTTAGGTCCAAGGGTCATATTGTCTTGTGGTCATCACCCCAAGGTGGTATCACATCAAGTGGTATCATCTGCAATTTGCTTGCTTGCAACCTTAGGTCCAAGGGTCATATTGTCTTGTGGTCATCACCCCAAGGTGGTGTCACATCACAATGTAGATGGTTGGAGTATCTTAAAGACTTCGACTTTACTATCCAATATCATCCAAGAAAAGCAAATGCTATAGCTGACGCTTTTAGCAAAAGACCAATTGCAACTCTAGCAAGCCTCAGAAAAAGTACGACTTATCTTATCAAGGATTTTGCTCGTTTGAATCTCGATATTGATAAAGAAAAGGAAGGATATATGATTGATAATATAAGGTCACAACCTACATTGATTGGAGATCAAGTCAAATTACAAGAAAATGACCCCACATTGATGGAGATCAAAGCTAATATTGATCAAATGTCAGAATTCTCCATTTCAACTGATGGAAGATTATTGTTCAAAGATCAAATCTGTGTGCCGGATCATGTCGACACTAAGAAGTTGATCATGGAAGAAGCTCATAAATCAAGGTATGCTATTCACCCTAGTGCTACCAAGATGTACCAAGACTTAAAAAGAAACTTCTGGTGGCCCAATATGAAGAGAGAAGTAGCGGACTTTGTATCTCGCTGCCTCACTTGTCAGCAAGTGAAGGCAGAACATTTAAAGCCCGCCAGGAAACTAAATCTCTTGGATATTCCCGACTAGAAATGGGAAAGTATAGGAATGGATTTCATCATGGGTTTGCGTAAGATGAGAGGTGGACACGATGGTATATGGGTGATTATAGATCGATTGACTAAATCTGCATATTTTCTACCAATCAAAAGTCGATGGTCTGTGGATGTATTAGCAGCACTATACATGAAGGAGATTGTCAAACTACATAGAGTCCCTATCACCATTATATCTAACCGAGACCCTCGGTTCACATCATAATTCTGGAAGGGTCTACAGCATTCATTAGGGACCCGACTCAACTTTAGCACTGCGTTTCATCCACAAAATGATGGTCAAACTGAAAGGATAAATCAGGTGGTGGAGGATATGCTCAGGGCTTGTGCTATTGATTTTGGAGGGAGTTGGCATAACCACTTGCCTCTAGTGGAATTCGCATACAACAATAGCTACCAAGCTAGTATACAAATGGCACCATTTGAGGCACTGTATGGTAGAAGCTGTCGCTCACCTATATGTTGGAATGAAGTCGGAGAGAGAGAATTTCTTAGCCCCGACATCATCAGGGATACTACCGAGAAGATAAAACTTATTCAGGAGAGACTCCAGATGGCTCAAGATAGGCAAAAATCATATGCTGATAACAGAAGGTGCGACCTGGAATTCTAAGTAGGAGACCATGTATTTCTTAAGGTTTTTTCGGGTCGAGGTATTCAAAGATTCGGCATCAAAGGTAAGCTTACTCCGAGATTCATTGCCCCCTTTGAAATTCTCGAAAGGATTGGTGAAGTCGCATATCGAATAGCTTTGCCCCCTCAATTAGTTGGAGTTCATGATGTATTTCATGTCTCAATGCTCAAAAGGTACATCCCCGATCCATTCCATGTCATAACTTTTGACAATCTGTAGATTAAAAAGTATTTGACGTATGAGCAAAAGCTAATCAAAATAATTGAACGGGAAGTACGTCAACTTCGAAATAAAACTATTCCCATGGTCAAAGTCCAATGGAGCAAATCTTGACCACACGAAGCAACATGGGAAACCGAAGAAGCCATGCGTAAAAGATTTCTGGAGATATTTGAATGTAAGTGCACTCTCCTTAGCAAATCTTATTACGATGAATTTGGGGACGAAATTCTTTTTAAGTGGGGGAGGGTGTAACGCCCGAGAATTTTCTAGAAATTTTTCGGGAACAAAATATAATTATTAGGCATTTTTGAAGGCTTAATGGACAATCAAGGAGAGTTAGGGATTTATTAAATCCATTTAAAGGCCCTATATTTACCAAAGGGCTAAGTCCTGTAGAGTGGTGATATGCAGATATAGAGGGGAGGGGTGAATAGATCAGCCCCCTTTTGCCCTTCTTTGCAGAAAATAAAAACTATATCCAATTCTAAGACTTGTAAGGCAAGAATAAGTTGATAGCTAAGAGGCTAGATGCACAGATGAATGTTATGAACGCTCCTATCAAGCTTCTACCGTTAGAACACAATGGAAAGCAAACCACAAGACGCAAGTTTTATGGTGGTTCGGTCTCTATCTAGAGACCTACGTCCACCCCTCACACAACTTGGTGAGGCTTCACTAGTGCAAAGGCACTACCGTTGATTCACAGCTTCTATCAGAGAGATACACTCGCACAGCTCCGCTGCCAAATAGCTTAAGGTATCACAACAAACTCACAGACCGCTGACCACACCGTCTATCTTCCTACTCGCAGTGTTGGGGAGAATGTTGTGCTAAAGTTGGGCATGTGTGGAACGTGAGTGTTTCTATTATTTTGATGATGTCCAACTATGACTCAACTAATGATTGGTTCTATTGTTTTGATGTGATTCCAACTATGACTCAACTATGACTCATTTCTAGTGTTTTGATGATGTATGTCTTTAGAATCATTTTGCTATTCATTATGCATTTGCTATGCATTTGATAAAATCAATTTGATATGCATTTTGCTTTTGCTATGTATTTGATAAAATCCATTTGCATACAATTCAGGTCATTATATTGCCAATTCAACATATCAAGAATGGCTTGCAACACACAAATCAAGATCAATCCAAAGGAGCAAGCCATCCTAGGAGGACGATCAAAAGTCACTCATGATGCCAAGTGCATGTTGCCAAGTACACTTTGATTGGAGTGGAAATATCTACTATGCAAGCTCAACAGAATGCAACCAAAGAATGGAATGGGGGTGGCGAAATGAAAGTGAAATGAACACGTCCAAGCAAGGCTAAGCAAGGAAGAAAAGGCTCTAGCTAAGCAAGGCCAAGCAAGAAAGAAAAGGCCCAAGCAATGAAGCAAAGCTTCTACAGAGGACCGAGCATTCATACAAGATAATCCAAGGAATGGAGTGGAGTTGGCAAATGTGAAAGCTCAATGTTGCGCCCTCGCACGCGGATCGACCTACGCGGTCAGGTCGCGGGGATCGACCGCAAACATGCACGGGCTACTAATGGAGTTGAACGACGAAGCTGAAGCGGACAACGGATCGACCCGGGCAAGCCCGAGTTCTGCCCAGCTGGCGGTCGACCGCCAGCACAGGGGCGGTCGACCGCCCCAGCTAGGGAAGGCCAGCTTCAAAGTCTTTCAGTGGCGGTCGACCGCCAGCCAGTGGCGGTCGACCGAAAATCCTAGGGGCCATTCGTCTACAGCATTTCACAGTAGCGGTCGACCGCCAGGAGCTGCAGGTCGACCGTCAGCCCTGAGCCAACCATGTTTGACTTCGAATTCCACCTCGTGGGCTGCCTAACTCTCATGATTTCTTTAATCCCAAAGAACCCCAAAGTCTCCCAATCACCCACAAATTGTGGATCTGGTCTAGGGCTTCTCCAAGGACCATTCGAGGTCTATAAAACCAACACATTGGTGGAGGCAAACCCTAATGCTTCATTTAGGATTAAGAGTGGCTGCAAGAGGGGTTTTCAAGAGAGAGGAGACGAAGTACTGTTCATATGAACAGTTGTTCGTGAATGAGTTCTTCATCCACTTAAGAGTTTCAAGTAAAGATCTGAAGCAATCCTGAAGCAATCACCTTCTACTCTTCAATCAACTTCCAAGAAGGATAAGAAGTAAAGCTTTCAAGGCGATCCAAAAAGATCATTTCTCAAAGTGATTTTCTTCATCTTTTCAAGTTCATCCAAGGTGATTTTTGAAGGAATCAATCTCCTACAAGCTATTGAAGAAACAAGATCCAAGGTAGAATCAATTACTCTCTTCATCCACTTCAAGAAGATACAAAGAGAAGATCAAAAGAGGAGATTGAAGGAAGAGTTACTGTTCACGTGAACAGTACTCCGTGAAGAACATCTTCATCCAATCCATGATATTCAAAGTTCATATCAAAGCAATCATCTTCCAAGATCTGTGAAGAAGGAAGCAAGGATCAAGGTAGCATTTATTCACTTCTTCATCCATTCAAAGAGATCAAAAAGAAGATCAAAAGAGGAGGATTGGAAGAATAGTTACTGTTCATATGAACAATACTCCGTGAAGAACATTCATCCATTCAAGGGTGATTCAAGAAGATTGATTTGCAAGAAGAAGAGATCCCTGTTGCTGATCAACAAATCATTTCCATTCAAGGGCCAACTCCTTCTTACTCAATCTCTTGTTTTAGTTCCTTCACATTTGTTTTACTTTTAATATTGTTAAATATTGAAGTTGTGATTCGTCCCTACCGGTGGTTAGTAGGAAGGCAATTGGAGGGTGTTCCAATTTGCGGTTGACGTCCCTACCAGGTGGTTAGTAGGAAGGCAATCGAAGGTGTTTCCGATCTGCGGTGTTGACGTCCCTACCGTTGGTTAGTAGGAAAGCAATCGGTGGTTTCCGATTTGTGGTTTGGTGCGCTGCACTAGTGGAGCCTCACCGGGTTTGGTGAGGGGTGGACGTAGGGCTGAGGATTCAGTCCGAACCACCTTAAAATCCATTGTGTTATGGTGTGTTTGTGTGATTGCTTATGCTAGATGTATGCTTAGGTTTAATATTCATATTACTTGTTCATCCTGCTAAGCAAATCATTGTCTTTTTCGTTAAGCTAGTTATATTCCGCTGCGATTCTTGCTGTCTAGCTTTATAGAGGGTTGAATTGCGAAAAGAGGTGCAGATCTATTCACCCCCCCTCTAGATCAATCAGCCACTACCCAACAAGTGGTATCACATCACACAACACGCAGGTAGGGTGCAGATATGAGAGAATGTGTTATGAAGAAAAGCAAACTGAAAAAGAATAGCCAGACAGAGTATCGTAATGAAGTTCTATGAGAAGGAAAAACTCTTATCTGGGAAGGAACTTGAGAACTCCGTGGTTATCTTGTTGTTCTTCCTGGTTCATCACCACAACCTCAAGAGAGAAGGACGATCTTGCTTCTAGTTCACAAGGGAACTGGATGGATCTTCACAGATCCTTTCTGCTTTGCTAAGAGACCTCCTTGAGTGAGGAAGAGAAATGTCTTCTTCGTTGCACTTACTCCAGCAACACCAGGAAGGAGATGGCTTCGCGAGCAAGCTTCTTTATTGCTTCCTTGTATTCCTTTTTCTCTTTTTCCTTTTTCTTGCTTCTGTCACTTGGAACTACTCCTTATATATCGGTTGCACTCTCCATCTCCTGCATTGTCTACTGCAAGAAGAACGAACCCAGAAGGTCAGCTCCACATTATTTGATGTGCTTCCTTGTCAATGTTGGCCCTTGCTTGTCATGCATGCTAATATGTGGGTAGGTAGGAGACCATATCAGGAATGGTACCATCCTTTTCGAGGATGTCTCTGCCAGAACAAGATCCTCTGACGCAGTGATCTTCTTGACGGCTTTTTTCGGATCGAGCGGATCCTCCAGGACAAGTTCCGGATCCTGAAGAGCGGAAGCAATCAATTGCAGATCCGTTCATGACGTACATGAATGTGTCGACACTTAACTCATAGGGTGTCGACACACCCCATGCATTAAGATCTTGAGGACCCGATGGGTTCCAAGCAGAACAGGTCGACACCTTGACTAGCAAGTGTCGACACTTGCGCCATACTCGCATGAGAATCATGCCATCGTGCCGAGACATCACTGGGTGGTGTCGAGACAGCTGCACCATGAGTCGAGTCATCACCAGACGGCGTTAGGACATAAGCCCCAGAGGGACGTAAGGCTTGCATCTTGGAACCGAGATGTCGACACTTTTCACTCTGTGTGTCGACACTTTGGTCAACCTAGAGGCCAGACAGAACCGACTTCAGTTGGATTTCTTCTTGTGGTGTCGACACTTTGGTTAGATGTGCCGACACTTGCTTTATGCTAGTGCTCAACTAGAAAAGGGTCAACATGATCTCTTCAGGATGTGTCGACACGTTGTGGGGGGTGTCGACACTCTTGGAGTGTATCTCCTGTACTTGTTCAGTCTATACATTAAACAAAACTTTGTTAGATATTCCTCAATTATCTAAAGATGATTTATGGATTGTTATCATGAAAACCAAGGGACACAACATTCTCCCCCTTTTTGATGATGACAACCATGAATCATTATGTCCAAGCATTCATATAGCATTACAACATTTTTGGATGAGGAATCATTAGACATGTGAATTTTGTTTGCCATTCAACAAAATCAACACAACATTTTTATATTTTTCAACAGACATGCTTGTTCCATTGATCAAACACAGTTTTATACAATTCACTCAAGGATTTTCATTCAACCATTTGCACTGTCTAGATGCAGAATGCTAGCTAGATGATGCTTATAGCACTATGATGCTTGTAGCACTCTCAAAAGTCTACAGAACCTCTCCATCTTTGTCATCAACAAGGAGCGGGTGAAGGAGGAGGCTGTTGTGGTGAAGGCATGGTTCTAGAGAGATTCTGTGCCTCAAGAAATTACTGTTGCAGTTGCGTGATAGAGACTGCTAGAGAGTTAACCTTCAGAGTCAGCTGCACATCCTTTTGTTTCACAAACCGGTGTAGAGTCTTGACGTTTTCATTGATATCCTTGAGCCAGGTGTGCAACATTTCACAAATGTACTCTGTCTCTGCCCGCTGTTGGAATCCTTGCGGTGGTAGGCGAGAAGATGTGGCTTCAGTCTGAGGAGGAGGGCACCATTCATCACCTGCGTCGGCCAAGGCTGGTTGGAGTTGGGCTTTATGCAGACGAATGAGTTCCAGAATTTCAGTACCAACCATATCAAGTTTGTTGTACACAACACTCATTTTGGCCTCAGCTTTGGTGGCGCTATTCAGAATTCGTGATGTGTCAGTGTGGACTGTTTCTGCCAGCTTGGAGGAAGCATCAATGAGCTTGTTGCAGTCAACATAGACCTTCCCTTTCATCCGGTGGGAGGCATCAAGTAGCCAGTTCGTAGTAGAATTAACTATTCTTTCCAAATTAGATGTGGCAATGATAGTTATAGTGGCCTCTATGGTCACTTGTTCTCTGATAGAGAGGGTTGCTACATTCAGCTAATCTACAATTTCATTGGAGGTGTCCATCAGCCGGGCACACTTGATGTTGAGATTACCTTGATCTTCTCAGATGTCATAGGCATGCATGACCATTTCAGTAGTTTTCTCCTAGGTTTCAGCATGAATTTCACGTAATCTTTTCATGATTCGCCCAGCCTTTCACACATTTATCAGGAGTTCAGAAATCCATAGAGTTTGCCATCGGACTTGTGTTTGTTGGCAACAAATTTTTCCCATCAGCTGGTTTGGACTTGCTCATAGTGAAGTTGTCTGGCTTCGATTCTATCCACTTGCAGACTGAGCTATCGAAATGAGGAGTTCATGCTGCCAAACTGTGCAGTCAGAAACTTGATGAGAGTGGGGTGAATGTCCATAGGACTGGTAGTGGCACTATGAGCTGTACCTCTTGAGGTGGATGCCTCTGCATGGAATTCGGGAGGAGCATCCCCTTCAGTGAAGATTCGTGGTTCAGGTTCAGGAGAGAGTGGAGGTTGGATTCCAAAAGCTGTCATCATACCAGGCTGTTCCATGTGGTCGTCAGGCTGCGGATGCTGGTGTTCCTGCTCAAAGTGAGCGTCTACATGGAACGGTTCTTCTTGCTAGTCTAACTGCTCATCTACAGCTTGCTGGTTAGGCTGATTCTGTGCAGGCTGTTCTGTTGAGCTGGCTGTACAGGTGGGTCTGGTAAATGGCCAGGCAGATTTCTATAATTCTGTCACCTTCTTTCTTGAAGTGCATGTAATTCTCAATGAACCGCATGCAATAGACATTGCTCTTGGGGATTTGTGTTGACTTTTCATTGTCCAGAGGAATTCCAACCTTCTGAAAGATTGCTGTAAGCTGGGCTGCATACGGCAGACTTCTCCTGTTCCGTGTACAACTGTCCATAATCTGAGAATAATATCTGGAAGACAAATCTGATGATTGTTGAACAAGCAGTAAAAGATGAATCTTTGGGTTTCTGTGAGTCTACTTCTGCCACCCCCTTGTGGGGTAATCATGGTGGTGCACATGTGGTGCAGTAGACGCTGTAAAGGGGGAAATTTATTGGTGTCAAAGGATTTGACAAGAATTTGGGATTCGTCCTGAGGGTTTCGAGGCTTTCCTGTCAGGATAGTGTATACTTCAGACAAATCAATCTCAAACTCAGATTATATAAGCCCATCCCGGGGTATATGCAAAGCTCTGTGAAGAAGCTTTGTTGAAAGTTTGATTGTAACCCCCTTGACCTCAGACCTGAGGGCTTTCTTATTTGGGTCATACACTAAGTTCTTATAGAACTACTGTACCAAAAATGGGTAGTACACCATGTGGTCAGACATGAATCTTCTCCATCCTTGGAATTTAAAGAGCGGTAGTAGTTCAGGAAAATTCTCAAGCATCTTACGATCACTGAAATCCACATACCTAGGGAAGAGGATCCTGGTGGGGTCAGTCTCTTCTTCCCTGACTGAGGGAGCAGCACAGGGTTGCGGAGGTGCTGACGGCGCCTTGGCCTTCCCTTTTTCTACTGCGGACAGACGATTCATCTTTGCCGGAGGGTGTTGCGGCGTGCCCTTGTCACTGTTCAAACCTTGGGCTTCGACGGCTCTTCTATTGGCTGGTTCAACAGCTGGTCTGTCTTCAATGCTCTTGGAACGCCCTTCTTTGTGTGCTTTCTTTGCTGCAGTGGCAATAGCAGTGGCCTTTTTGGATGATGCCACATCCTTCCTCTTGTCGCGGGTGACCGGAGGAGCCATGGAGAGGGTAGAAAGAAGGAAGGGAGGGTGACGAAGAGCTGGGGAGACGGTTGCACAAGCGAAGGGAGATGGAGAGGGGAGTCGACCTCCGCGGGGAGGGCGTGCAGTTGTGCCAGAGAGAGGGTTTGCGAGAGAGAGAGAGAGGGGAAAATGGTAAAGTGAAAACGTGATTTTCACCTAGGAGTTTAAAAAAGGCAGAGTTGAGATTTTTCCTTTTAGAAATAACAACCCTTAGAAAAGAAATGGCTGAAATACCCCTGGTTAATTTTAGAACGATTTAGAGCTTATAAGCTCATTTTTGAGTAATAAAGGTTTGAGAGAAACCATTTTTGTAGCAGATAATAGGACCAAAATATTTGAGAAAGTCAATATATTTAACCAAGCCCATATGTCTTACTTATCAAGTCCATTAGGCATGATTAGAAAAAGGAGAATGAGCAAGTATTGAAAATAAACAAAATACCTTTGTGCTTTGAAGTAAGGTATAGAGTCAGCCCCAAACCAATTTTTTTTTAATTAATTAAACAACAGTCCGATAGAACATGCACTTTTTGACTCAAGGAAACACGTTGTTCAGATGCCAGAGTCCCTGGTTACTCAGTGTAGCTTATCTTTCTGTTTTCTTTTGAACAGAGTTGGCAGTCTTCATCATGACTAGATTAACCTTCATTTCATTGATGTACGATCTAATTTCTCTGAAGATGAGGCCATTACTATGAAATTGTTGCAGAATGGTGTTAGGATGCGTATTCTCTAATTGGCTTCAAGAGAGGTAACTTGTTTAAGGACAATGCATGCCAATCATTTCTTAAACCAAGAAGCCTTTTTGTAGTAAACTTTCAGACGCTGAGGCTATGGTCATTACCAAAAACTTGATGGATGTTTTAACCCTATTATGAGAGCAATTTTGGTAGAACTCACGCAATTATTAACAAAAATGAGGATTATAAACGTGAAACCACTTCCTTAACGGGAGTATAACAGACATCTTTATCCAGGGTGGTATGAACGGATTAAAAATATTCTCAACTCCCCTTAAATCAATGCTCAGTGATAAGAGAAGGTTCAAAGGCAAAATGTTTGATTTGGAAATGAAGAAGGCAGTGATAAGAAAGAGGTCAGAACGACTCTCCATTGGATCTCATACCCATGAGCGGCTTAGTGACAATGTCGACACATTCTGTGGAGGTGTCGACCTGCCTAGAGGATGCGCAGACATTGCACAGACTTTGTAGCATGAACACCAGATATGCACAGACTCATGTAGAGCAGAAATTGAAACAAGCATTGACCTTCACTACTGTGCACAGACCTTGTTGAAGAGCATGTACTGACCTTACTCAAGATGTGCACCGACCTTCATTAAGCCATTGCCCTGCAAGTGTCGACACATGACTTGGAAAGTGTCGACCTGTTCAATAGACTATATTCAGCCAGTTTCTGTGATTTGTATCTGTCTTTATTTCTGAAATACACCTGCCAACTTCTACTGACAGTCCCTCTGACTTTCTTATTTAAGTCAATCATTCAAGAGATGTCTCACCTCTTTGCTGCCTCTGAGAAGTGCTTTATTGGATGTGAAACCTTTAAACATGCTTATGCACTCGAAATTAACTATACAGATGTCAAAATGCATTTCTGACTCATGGTACGTGGCGGAGGCTAGTTCTCACGCATGGGGAGTGTTTCCTGACAGGCATGATCTATCTTTTCACTACTCAACATTTGATATACCATTTTGTCAAAAGATGATATGCAACTTAGAACAACCATAAATGCACACAAACTCCCACTAAGTGTGACCACCCTTCATGAAACAGTTTATTCAACAAATTAGACCAATTCTTAGACAAATCACATATCCTTGCACCCATCATAGCAAAGACAAGTAACTTGTGCATCAAAACAAAAGGAGTAGATAGCTCAAACCTAAGTGGATTGAGATCTGCATAGACCTAGCTCTCTCTTTAATGTTGAAAACCTGTCATTGCTTAAAGGTTTGGTGAAAATGTCTATAATCTGATTTTCTGAGTCAATAAAATGGAGCTCAAAGTGATTTTTGAAGACTTCATCTTTTTATGAAATGATGCCTAATTTCTATATGCTTAGTCTTGGAATGCATGACTGGATTTTTTGCAAGATTTATAGCACTAGTGTTATCACACAGAATGGGAACACAGCCAAGATCTATTAGATAGTCTTGGAGTTGGTATTTGATCCATAGCACTTGGGTGCCACAACTCCCTGTAACAACAACATATTCTGCCTCTGCAGTTGAGAGGGTAACCGAGTGCTGTTTCTTGGAGGCCCAAGAAACCAAACACCCACTAAGAAATTGGCAATAGCCACTAGTGCTCTTACGGTCCAGTTTGCCTCCTGCATAGTCTGCATCTGAATATGAAATGAGTGAAAGTTCACAAGATGCAGGGTACCAAAATCCCAATTCTTGAGTGCCAGTGAGGTATCTAAAGATACGCTTGACAACAGCCAAGTGGGACTCTCTAGGACTATATTGAAATCTAACACACAGGCAAACACTAAACTGAATGTCTGGTCTAGATGCAGTTAGATAGAGTAATAACCCAATCATACCTCTGTACCTCTTTGCATCCACAAGTGTACCTTGTTTATCTGCATCCAGTGAAGTGGCAGTCCCCATTGGAGTTCCTAACAGTTTACAATTGGTCAGATCAAACTTTTTCAACAACTCCTTTACATATTTGGCTTGATTGATGAAACACCCTTCATTGCTTTGACTAATCTGCAAGCCAAGAAAGAATTGAAGCTCACCCATTAGACTCATTTAAAATTCATTGATCATGAGTTTAGCAAACTCCTCACACATTTGAGGCTTAGTGGACCCAAACACTATATCATCCACATAAATCTGGACTAGCAAGATGTCCTTACCTTGTCTCTTGGTGAATAGTGTTTGGTCTACATTACCTCTTGAATACCCTTGTTCGGTGAGGTAGGAGCTTAGTCTATCATACCAAGCTCTAGGTGCCTACTTCAAGCCATATAAAGTCATGTCCAACTTATAAACATGATCTTTGAAATATGTGCATTCAAAATCGAGAGGTTGCTCTGCATAGACTTCTTCTTTGATAAGACCATTCAGAAAAACACTTTTAACATCCATTTGCTGTAGTTTGATTTTATGAGAACATGCAAATGCAAGCAAAATTCTAATGGCCTCTAATCTGGCTACGAGGGTAAAAGATTCTTCAAAATCAATGCCAAACTCTTGATTATACCCCTAAGCCACTAATTTGGATTTGTTTCTTATTATCTTTCCATCTTCACTCAGTTTATTCCTGAAGACCCATTTAGTTCCTATGATAGATTTCTCTTGAGGCTTGGGAACTAGATGTCAGACTTTGTTTATTTCAAACTGGTTTAATTCATCATGCATGGAGTTTATCAAGTTTTAATCTTTTAAGGCCTCCACAATATTTTTGGGTTCATTTTGAGACACAAGAGCAAGTTGTTCAATTTCATCCATAATTTTGAAATGAGACCTAGTTTTGGTTTGGTCATGCAGATTACCTAAGATGTTTTCTAAAGGATGATCTTTTAACACTCTTAGATCAGGTTGAGTGTTACCTTCATCTGCTTCAGTGACCGGAGCGTTGCTTGGCTCTCCTTGGTCTTCATTTGCTTGTGTCTCCTCGTGTGGAAGTTCTTCCTTTCCTTTTATGTTCATGAATTCCCCGTCATCATCTTCCCTGCAGATGTTGTCATGTTCAATCTCATCAAAGGTGATGTGAGGGGATTCTTCCACACAAAGGGTCTTAAGATTATAGACTCTATAAGCTCTAGACTTATCTTAATACCCAAGGAATATCTCTTCTTCAATCTTGGTCTCAAACTTGTCCAGAATTCTTTGATCATTATTATGAACAAAGCACTTTGACCCAAAAACTTTCATGTGCAAGAGAGATGGCTTTTTACCTTTCAGCAGCTCATAAGGAGTCATTTTGGTGAGTGGCCTTACCATTGAGCGGTTGATGATATAACATGTAGTGTTTACTGCTTCTGCCCAAACTCTCCTTGGTAATTACTTTTCATCAAGCATTGTGTGTGCCATCTCTATGAGAGTTCTGTTTTTCCTCTCAACTACCCCATTTTGTTCAGGAGTTCTTGGTGATGAAAACTTGTGAATTATCCCTTCTGTCCTACACAGATTGTCAAAATCAGCATTGTCGAATTCACCACCATGATCTGAAATATATTTTGAAATCTTAACTTACCAGCCTTGCTTCACTTGCATATACAGTGCCTGAAACTCATCAAAGACATTATTTTTATGTGCAAGATAAAATATCCAAGTGAATCTAGTAAAGTCATCTACTAAGACATAACCATATCTTTACCACTTAAGCTAGCTATTTTGGTTGGACCAAACAAGTCCATATGAATTAGTTCAAGTGGTTTAGATGATAGGTTTTAGTCTGCTTTTAAATGACTTTCTAGTTTATTTTCCTTGAGCACATGCATCACAAATTCTAGAGTTCAGTTTGAATTTAATTTCAGGCAGTCCTTGACAATAGAATGCTTCACCAACTTCTGAAGAGTCTGCGATGCACAATAGCATGACCTAGTCTGCGATGCCACAAGCATGCTAATTCAGATTTGGGTGCAGCAAGACAGATTTATGTGAGCAGGGTCATCTAAGTCAATCATGTACACGTTGTTGACTCTTTTTCCAGAAAATATGGTTTCTTTTGAATTAGGGTGCAAGATCCTACATTCATTAGAGTCAAAGAATACAATATGACCTTTATCACATAGTTGACTTATGCTCAGCAAATTATACTCCAAACTATCAATAAGTAATACATTATCAATTGAGTTGGATGGGTTCTTACCAACTTTATCTGTACCGATGATATTTCCTTTGTTATTTTCTCCAAACGTGATATGTCCAGCTTCCTTTTCTACCAGGAGACAAAATTTGGTTCTATCTCCAGTCATGTGTCTTGAGCAGCCACTGTCAAGATACCAGCAGTTGTGCACGGCTACAAGACACTCCTGCACAATGGATTAAGTGACAATGTTTGGAACCCAAGGACAATTGGGTCCCAATAGTTTCTTCATTTCTGTAAAGCAAGATAACACAGATTTTGAAATCCAGACTTTGTTAACGTGTTTGTTTTTCTTGCTTTGTTGGGGGTTCTGGTTTTTCTTTTCTTTAGCTTCTTGGGCTTTATGGGTTTTGGGAATGGTGAAAAAGGATTATTTGTTAGACCATCTGTTCCAGTTGGTTGGTCTAGAGGAATAGGAGGTATCATAGTACCTAGGTTGTTGAGGTTGAGTGAACCTATGGCCATAGGGAACATAACTACCCTTAACCCATGAAGGTGTCGACCTGTAGGAGGAAAAGTGTCGACCTGTCTCTCGTTCTATCCATCTATAGTAGTCTCTGGATGATGGATGTGTCAACCTCCAGCTATGAAAGTGTCGACCTGTTGGTGTAAACCTAGGGTATTGTTGGGCGTTTGACCATTTGGGTGTCGACCTGTCCTGAGGATAGTCCCGACCTGTTCCAACATTATAACTGTTCCTTCTTTTGGGATGTGCAGACTTCGGCTTAGACTGGTGTCGGCCTGTTTGGGTTTGTTGGTGAACCTTTTTGGGTTGATGGGAAGTTTTGTTGATTGATTCTCCTACCTTTTCTTTTCCTTTGTTTTCAACATTTTCTTGGTGTGTTGATTTGGAGGTTGAAGCATCGGAAGATGAGACAAAGGTGGTAGTTTTTAGCCCAAATGTTTTCTTCTTGGTTGGCTCATACCCTAGCCCTTCCTTGTTGAAGTTCATATTAGTTCCTTGTAGGGCGTTCAAGTTCTCACTTCCATCAACAAATTTTTCAAGAGCAGTTTGTTTATCTGCAAGATCCTTCTGAAGTTTTTCATTTTCTTTCAACAGTTGAGAGTTGACTTGTTTAAAGGCATCAGACTTTTCATTGCACAGATTGTTGTCTTTTACATAGCCTTGCATTTTTAGTTTCAACTCATCAATTTCATCTCTCAGGCTTTCATTTTCATCTTCCAAATCTTTCATCTCTTTTCTTCCTTCTTCAAGATTTTCATTCATTTTTCTTAGATCCTCAATCTCAGTTTCTAGGGAGATTATTTTTTCATTAAGAGTTTCATCATGCACAAAGGAGTCAACCCTCTTCTTTAAGGTTTTATTTTCTTTTCTGTACACTTCATACTTATTCATCAATTCGAAGTAAGCCTCTTCCAATCATCAGTAGAGAAGTGCTCAAAGGGAGAGCTCACCTCGTTGTCATTTTGTCATTTGGCCATCAGGCAGAGATCATCTTTCTCCTCTTCAGAGGAGTTATCTTCAATCTCTTCCTCTTCTTCATCACTCCAGGTGCACACCATGGCCTGTTTCTTCTTGCCCTTCCACCTGGACATTGCTTTCTTAGGTCCTTCTGGACACTCAGACTTGATGTGTCCTGGTTTCCTGCAAGAGTAGCAGACAAGCTTTCCCAGAGTTCTTAGCATTTTCTGGTCTTGGCCTGAAACCTCTTTTTACCTAAGGCTTCTTTCTTTGTGAAGCCTGTACCTTCCTTTCTCAAAAATCTTCTAAACTTCCTTGTCAACTGACAACTTCATCCTCTTCCGTGTTTGTCACGTCCCGAGTGCGGAAGATTACTCGGATGCGCGACGCGTCTATATAATCGTGTCATTAGATCATTCATATACAGAGTGCGCAAAACATATCTTCCAAGTCGACGAGATTAAACTAATAGAATTTTTTTTTTTCATATTACAATACTCAATTTAACACAACATGTCCCTTTATTCAATTGAAATACATATGACATACCCTTTATTGAATTAAAATACAATGACAGAATTAGTACAATGACATACATAATGGTACATGAACTAGTACAACTAACACTAAGGATTCCAATTAACATAAGGACAGCTAATGTATAACCAACTAGATGGTCTAGCCCTCATCACTCTGACTCAACCCCATTATCGTCGCCACCTGATTCACCTGAAATGGTTAGAAAATAACTTGTTGAGCGAATCGCTCAGTAGGATTTACATCTCAACTTCTAACATACTATAAGTGAATTACACATTCATTTAATGTAAAAGAAAAATATGTCTATGCATGCAGACAGGTAGACAACAAGGAATCGACTGGAGTAAAAGTGAGATTATAGATCAATTCCACATAGAAATAGCAATTGATATTAAGTAGTGAATAACTGGAATAACAATCATGATAGCACAATAAGCAAGTTCAAGCAGCAATTAGAATTGGCTATATACATAAATCAATCCATTCATTTAAGTAATTACCCATTCGGGTCACACAAGTCAAGTAAGTCAAGTAAAGAGAGAGAGAGTGATGGAATGTCTTTAATCTAGAATGTGGATCGGTGCAATGCAAGACACCGCTAGAAAGAGATCTTCCCTCGGGTTTTGGGCGCTCCTCCCAGGACCAGACCGGGCCCTTATTTGCGAGCATTATTAGTCATATTTTTGCGACATTCACTCTTTATAGCCAATATAGAATTCAAGGTGTGACCGGTAGGATTATAAGGTAGATTTGGAATCCAAGGGTACAGATAAAGTAAAACCAATGCTGAGAATTGATATTTGTATGATTAGTTATCCATTCTAACTAGTGCAGATTTACTGAGTTAATGAGTTCCATTACGTCCCCTTTTATTACACTGTTGCTGTCATTCTTTTTTTTTTTTTTCTTGGAGTATATAGGGGTTGATAGAAGGTGGCACCCTGGTCAGGAGTGCCTGTTACAAGCTCGATGGTGACAGGGTTCATTTATACACTATTACAATAAATGAAATACTACTAAAAACATATTAAACCTTGTTAAACGCAGTTATAACATCAGTAATTTAAACATTGGTAAGATGGTTTTTTTTATATATATATATTAATCATGCATATACATTTGTCAGATTAAATATGTATGTTGTACATGATTAAATGGTGTACAACATTATGTTAGGTTTTAGACATGTATATCGTGCTTAATTAGTTGTAGACAATAATTAATCTTGTGTACAATATCAGTATGTGAACATTAACTAACTTGTATATAATATCAATATTATGTATGCGTTAAACCGGATTTAACATGCCACTGCATGCTGATCATTTACAATTCAAGCAGAAATAGGCCATCCAGTAAGTCAAAGGAAGGGCCTTCCAGCAAGCCCAATAGAAGGCCATCCAGCAAGCCCAATAGAAGAGCCAGACGATGCCTCCTCTTTTAACCACAACCCAACTAAATTTTGTATTAAGGTGTTTTTAAAGGATCGAAAATGTTATTAACATTGTTAAAACGCTTCAAATATTAATTGACAGTGCCATTATGCTTCATAAAAATATTAATCACCATAACACACTTAAAGGATTAATGTTGGAGTGCTAGTGAAAATATTACTAATAAAGTGTTTAAAAGATTTATATTGACAAGATTACTATACTCAATGAGCGTATTATAATGCTGTAATGAACATGTATGATACTGTTAAATCATATTAAACAATGTTAACGGCATTAATATACTAATGAAAATATTGTTATATTCTTGTTTAACAAAAATTTTGAATATCATAAATTTTTTTTTATAAAGATAGTAATTAAATCGCTAACACATTTCTGATCACCTTTGACTTCTATGACTAATGCTAATAACATCGTTATCAAGGCCTAATCGGCGATTTAAACCTGACTTAAAACTCGGAAATCACTATTCACCTAAAAATTTGACTACCTTGTAAAAATGTGGAAAAATAAGAAAATGATGTATCAGGTTTTATATAGAAATTTTGTCTTCTTGCATGTTTTTAGTAAAAATCTATATTTTGATCTATTCACCATTTTAAGATTTCAATGATTAGAAGAGTTTTTAATTTAACATGTCGGAAATCACTATTCACCTAAAAATTTAACTACCTTGTAAAAATGTGAAAAAATAAGAAAATGATGTATCATGTTTTATATAGAAATTTTGGCTTCTTGCATGTTTTTAGTAAAAATCTATATTTTGATCTATTCACCATTTTAAGATTACAATGATTAGAAGAGTTTTTAATTTAACATGTACAAGGTGGTTCAAAAGTGGAGGTTTTATTCCTGTTATAGATAGTGGGATCGACACCTTAGTCATATATTGATCCTGTTAGATATAACATCCGTATATACATTTTTCATATACATAGATTTTCTATGTAACATTAGATATATTATGTAACATTTGTTACCATTTACGTAGATGATGCTGTTATAACATTTACTATTATTAGTGGGTTTGACATTTGTGACTATTTAACAGAGACTAACAGAGACTATATAAGCCTGTTATCTAAGTAGATATATGTTGATCTATATAACCTTATCCAACAGTTAGATATAACTATAATACCCTGTATTAACTTTTGTAATGGAGACATGGGTGGGGTGTAGACATTTAGTCGACACTTTATATATATATATCGTTGAAAGCACAGTAGTGTGTTAACATGTTAAAAACACATGTATTATATATCTTAACGTGTTTAAAAAGTTGTTTTAAATTTTAACAGTATGTAACATTTATGAATAGTTGACCTATTCACATACCTTAACTAATTACTCAATTGATAAATATCTTAACGTGTGTTTAACATGCGTTTGATTCACGTGTTTAAGCTTTAACAGTATATATTAACATATATAAACTGTGGTTATATATATCTTACTTGAGTGTATTACTGTGTGTAACATTTATTAGTTAAACTATTAATATATGGTGTATAGTAACAGTTTACTAAAGATATCACCACCATATAAAAATTAACTAACATAAATTAAGTAACCATCAAGTAACTGTATGTTCACAGTTATTGTTAGTTTTGTCCAATTAGCACAGATGTGTCTACTTCACTAAATAACTACTAGATTGGTAGTTTAATTTTAAAACATGAGGTTTCTAAAGCTTAAACACACATACGAGATTCGCATGGAGATGAACTACCTAATTAACTTAGTTAACTATTTGGTTAAAGCTTTGAGAACACCTACTAATCTTAGCTAATAGATGTAATTTACTTCTATTTCATGCTAATTATACATAAAGAATTTTAATGCATGCGATTTATTTCTAGCACATGTTAATCATTTAATGCATACTATTTCCTTTGTACAACATTAATGTTAATCCTAACTAATACATGCTAATTTCGCATGGAGATGGACTAAGCCCTAAATTAACTATGGATTTGGTTAAGAGTTGAGAAGACCTACCTGGTTGAAATGAAGAATGCTTCAATAAAGAACCCAAGACTTGCTGCAGAAAGATAGCCTCTGCAACCCTTGAACCTTACGACACCCACAGCAAACCACAGCAGCCCAAACAATAGCCTACGGGATGGGGTGTTTTTATACAAGTGGGATTAGGGGACAAGTAGGGGGACAAGGTGACAAATCCTTGTCATCCACCCATGTATTGCCTAGCTAGGTGCGATCCCATGCTGGAGAGATAGGGACCTGCCAACCTCTAGATTAATTAGGTTAATTAAGTTTAGTTTCTAATTAATCCTGATTAATTAGTCTAAGATGGATTAATCTTAAGATGAAAGATACTTAATCATCATCTAACTATGATTCTTAATTAACTAGGTTTAGCATTAGTCAATTAGAATTACTTAACTTAAGAGTTTTGGATTAGCTTAAGTGGGATTTGCAAAAATCTATTTCTATGCGCAAGTGAGAATGGAACTCAAGACCTCATGGTAGATCGCAAGTCACTTAACCACTATTCTAGGGAATTTATTGTTAAAGGGACAACCTATACTTTATATGACTCTATGTTTAAATTTTCAACTTAAGCAATTTTAAAGAATATAAGTTGCCTTTAACTATATATTTATTAGTTGAAATGGTAATAGTACTAATAATAATATTACTATTAATGCCATCATTTATATTATTTATTATATATTTTTATAGGAGGTGTTACACCCTCCCCCACTAAAAGAATTTGGTCCCCAAATTCAATAATAAATGGCAATGCGAGATAATACAAGGCATTATACCAAACTTACCGTTTAAAATAACTCTGGATATCTTTTCTTCATAGATTCCTCAGTTTCCCAAGTTGCTTCTCGCTCCGAGCATTGATTCCATTGAACTTTTAACATTGGGATCGTCTTGCTCCTTAGAACTCGGACTTCTCGATCGAGGATACGTATCGGCCTTTGCTCATATGTAAGATCCTTTTGAACCACCAAACTGGCGTGGTCGATGATGTGAGAAGGATCATGCACGTATTTCTTTAGCATAGAAACATGAAATACGTTGTGTACTTCCGAGAGTTGAGGAGGTAGAGCAATACGATAAGCCACCTCGCCCACTCTTTCCAACACCTCAAATGGGCCGATGAATCTTGGTGTAAGCTTTCCCTTGACACCAAATCTCCTGATACCTCGACTGGGAGATACCTTGAGAAATACATGATCACCAATTTGAAATTCCAGGTCTCTCCTTCTGCGGTCAGCATAAGACTTCTGCCTGCACTGAGCTACCTTGAGTCTTTCTCTAATAAGAATAATCTTCTCAGTTGAGTCTCTCACCATTTCAGGACCTAGGAGCTGTCTTTCACCGACCTCCTCCCAGCACACCGGAGATCTACAACTTCTACCATAGAGTGCCTCAAAAGGTGCCATCTGGATACTGGCTTGGTAGCTATTGTTGTAAGCAAATTCGGCTAAAGGTAAGTGGTCGGGCCAACTTCCGCCAAAATCTATAATGCATGCTCGCAACATATCTTCAACAACCTGATTGGTCCTTTCTGTCTGACCATCTGTCTGGGGATGAAAGGCAGTACTGAAGTTAAGCTTCGTTCCTAGAGAGTGTTGTAGACCCTTCCAGAAATGTGATGTGAAGCGAGGGTCTCTGTCAGATATTATGGATATAGGAATTCCATGTAATCTGGTAACTTCCTTAATATATAAAGCGGCAAGAATATCAAT
This sequence comes from Amorphophallus konjac, assembly GCA_022559845.1. Lineage (NCBI taxonomy): Eukaryota > Viridiplantae > Streptophyta > Magnoliopsida > Alismatales > Araceae > Amorphophallus > Amorphophallus konjac. Next base: position 79,318,867 of record CM040117.1, on the reverse strand, counting down.
CGACCATCGACTCTTGATAGGCAAGAAATGAGCCGATTTAGTAAGGCGATCGATGATTACCCATATTCCATCATATCCGCTTCTCGACTTGGGCAAACCCATGATGAAATCCATGCCGATATCCTCCCATTTCCACTTGGGAATATCCAGCGGATGTAGTCTTCCTGCGGGCTTTTGGTGTTCGGCTTTCACCTGCTGGCAAGTAAAACAGCGTGACACGAAGTCCGCTATCTCCCTTTTCATGTTGGGCCACCAAAAGGTCCTTTTTACGTCTTGGTACATCTTAGTGGCTCCCGGATGGATTGTGTATCTCGATCGGTGAGCTTCTTCAAGAATCTTCTTTTTCATCTCGAGACAGTCGGGCACACATGTCCTTTCATGGAATAAGATTCTGCCATCGGGTGCCAACTTGAAGTCGGTCTTCTCATCCGGTTTTTCTTTGATTTCCACCAACATCGGGTCTTCTTCTTGCAACCTCTTGATTTCAGTTAGCAAATCCGGATGTACACTTAAGTGGGATAGAGTGATACACCCATCATTCTCACTCATGTTGATGTCGAGTTCAGAAAATTTCTCTAGCAATTTCCACTCCTGAATCATACAGTTGGCTACTAGGACTCTCGGCTTTCGACTAAGGGCATCTGCTACGGAATTACCCTTACCAGGATGATATTGTATAGTGAAGTCGAAATCCTTAAGGTACTCGAGCCAACGTCGTTGCCGCATGTTCAGCTCCTGCTGAGAGAATAAGTATTTGAGGCTTTTATGATCGGAGTAGACCGTAAATTGTTCTCCATAGAGATAGTGCCTCCATATCTTCAAAGCCAATACTACCGCGGCTAACTCTAAATCATGCACAGGGTAATTTCCTTCATGCTTCTTCAATTGCCGGGACGAGTATGCAATAACTCTCCCATTCTGCATCAATACACATCCGAGGCCGATACCAGATGCATCGGTATATACCTCGTACTTCTCCCCTTCAATCGGAAGTGACAAGACCGGTGTAGTGGTCAGTAACTCTTTCAAAGTTACGAAGCTTCTTTCACAGTCTTCACTCCACTCATAAGGCACTTCCTTGCGGGTCAATCTGGTAAGAGGAACAACAATCTTGGAGAAGTCCTTGATGAAACGCCGGTAATAACCAGCTAAGCCCAAGAAGCTACGAATCTCCGTTGCATTTGTCGGTCGTCCCCAGTTTTGCACGGCTTCGACCTTTGCAGGATCAACAGAAATTCCGTCTTTGGAGATAACATGTCCTAAGAAGGACACTTTCTCTAGCCAGAACTGGCATTTGCTGAATTTTGCATATAATTTATTGTCCCGCAATACTTGCAATGCCTTCTTAAGATGTTCCTCATGATCTTCTTCAGTCTTCGAGTAGATCAGTATATCATCAATAAAGACCACAATAAATTGGTCCAAATAAGGCCGATAAATGCTGTTCATTAACTGCATAAAGGCTGCAGGCGCATTGGTTAGACCAAAAGGCATAACAGTAAATTCGTAATGCCCATACCTGCTTCGAAATGCAGTCTTGTAAATATCCTCTTCCTTGATCCTCAGTTGGTGATAACCAGACCGAAGATCTATTTTGGAGAAATATTTTGCTCCTGATAACTGGTCGAACAGCTCATCAATTCTCGGCAGTGGATACTTATTTTTGATAGTAAGGTTGTTTAACTGCCGATAATCAATGCATAATCTCAATGTGCCATCTTTCTTTTTAACAAAAAGCACGGGCGCTCCCCACGGGGAAGTACTCGGCCTAATAAACCCTTTCTGTAGCAAGTCCATCAATTGCTCCTTTAGCTCCTTCAGTTCCGCAGGAGACATCCTATAGGGTGCTTTAGAAACAGGGCCGGCCCCCGGAACAATGTCTATTATGAATGACACTTCCCTCTCTGGGGGTAAACCAGGTAATTCATCTGGAAATACATCGGGGAAATCCCGAATCACTCTGATGTCTTCAATTTTCTCTTTCTGGACTTCTGTGGTAGTTACAAAAGCCAGAAAAGCCAGACATCCTCTTTTCACCAGTTTACTGGCTCGGAGAGCTGAGATAAGCAGAGTTTTATTCCGAGATTTGTTAAAAACTAACTCGGGATAATCTTCAAAAGCTATTTTGCCATGCCGACAATCTACCGTTGCTTGGTAGGTTGATAACCAGTCGGCTCCCAATATGACATCGTAACATTCCATGTCAAGGCATATCAGGTCGGCCGGTAAATTGTGGTCTTGGACCATAACCTCACAATTTGGATAATGATGCATGATATCCGATTTATTTCCAAGGGGTGTAGATATAATTAAATCTATCCGTTCCGGTTCTTTAGAAAATAAAGTAGTAAACTCCTTGGAAACAAATGAATGAGTTGCTCCAGTATCAAATAAAACTCTAGCAGGTTTAGAGCAAACAGTCAATGTACCTTCCACAATTCCTCCTTCCACAGATTCCGTCCCTTGAAGAGTTTGTAGACGGCCTTGCTTTTTAACTGGACGCTTCTCGTCCTTGTTGGTTTGCTCCTTCATCAACGGACAGTCGGGAATTCGGTGCTCCCGACTACCACATCGGAGACACGCTCCCAGTTTCCTCCAGCATTCCTCAGTCTTATGACCAGCCTTGTCACAATACTTGCAGATTTCCTTGGAAGATGTGATGGCGGAGGAAGGCTTATTGTCGATTGTGGAGAAGGGCTTCTTGCCTTTCTGGAACCTCTTCTCTTTGGAAAATTCTCCTCCATTGAAGAATCGCTTCTTGCCGAATGATGGTTTGAAGCTTCCCGAACTTGTAACATGTTCCTTCTTGTCCTTGCCTCGAATCCTTTCAGAAAATTCGGTGGCGTCTTCCAGCAGCTGAGCACGCCGAACCATTTCCGAGTAGACTTGGATATCCATCGGTGCAAGCTGGGTAATATACTGGGGCCGTAGCCCGTTGAGAAATCTCCTCGCCTTCATCTTTTCCGTACACACCAAGTGAGGTGCATAACGAGAAAGCCTTGAGAACTGGGCCTCATATTCAGCCACCTTCCGGGTCCATTGCTTTAACGAAGCAAATTCCGCAGCCTTCTTCTCTTGCACACGGTCCGAGAAATACTTACTGTTGAAGTGCTCGACAAATTCCGCCCATGTGACATGATTGTCGGGCAGTGTTGCTTCCACGGACTCCCACCAGCACCGCGCATCCCGTTCCAATTGAAATGTAGCCAGTAAAACTTTTTCTTCGTCCATGCATTGCATTACACGGAAGATCCTCTCGGTCTCCTTCAGCCAATGCTCGGCGTCATCGGGGTCCACCGATCCTGCAAACTTTGGTGGGTTCATGTTGCGGAAATCCCGATGAAGGTCACCAGCTCCACGGTGAGCACCGCCAACACCGCCTTGCGCCACTTGCTGTAGCACCTGCGTAAGTTCCTGCACAGTGCGCTGCATCTGGCGCCATTGTGCTCTTTCAGCGGCCATAATCCTACAAAATTTAAGGTGTAAGAAATATTGGGTTTCGTTATTATGGGGACAATTGTCATTGTTAAACTTAACCCTTGGCTTTACCCATCTCACAAGGTAAGATCTAAACCTATCCATAGACAATTCTATTAGACATTTATATCTTTGGACTCGGGTTTTTACCTAGGAAATTGAAATCCTAGGCTCTGATACCAAGAAGACTGTCACGTCCCGAGTGCGGAAGATTACTCGGATGCGCGACGCGTCTATATAATCGTGTCATTAGATCATTCATATACAGAGTGCGCAAAACATATCTTCCAAGTCGACGAGATTAAACTAATAGAATTTTTTTTTTCATATTACAATACTCAATTTAACACAACATGTCCCTTTATTCAATTGAAATACATATGACATACCCTTTATTGAATTAAAATACAATGACAGAATTAGTACAACGACATACATAATGGTACATGAACTAGTACAACTAACACTAAGGATTCCAATTAACATAAGGACAGCTAATGTATAACCAACTAGATGGTCTAGCCCTCATCACTCTGACTCAACCCCATTATCGTCGCCACCTGATTCACCTGAAATGGTTAGAAAATAACTTGTTGAGCGAATCGCTCAGTAGGATTTACATCTCAACTTCTAACATACTATAAGTGAATTACACATTCATTTAATGTAAAAGAAAAATATGTCTATGCATGCAGACAGGTAGACAACAAGGAATCGACTGGAGTAAAAGTGAGATTATAGATCAATTCCACATAGAAATAGCAATTGATATTAAGTAGTGAATAACTGGAATAACAATCATGATAGCACAATAAGCAAGTTCAAGCAGCAATTAGAATTGGCTATATACATAAATCAATCCATTCATTTAAGTAATTACCCATTCGGGTCACACAAGTCAAGTAAGTCAAGTAAAGAGAGAGAGAGTGATGGAATGTCTTTAATCTAGAATGTGGATCGGTGCAATGCAAGACACCGCTAGAAAGAGATCTTCCCTCGGGTTTTGGGCGCTCCTCCCAGGACCAGACCGGGCCCTTATTTGCGAGCATTATTAGTCATATTTTTGCGACATTCACTCTTTATAGCCAATATAGAATTCAAGGTGTGACCGGTAGGATTATAAGGTAGATTTGGAATCCAAGGGTACAGATAAAGTAAAACCAATGCTGAGAATTGATATTTGTATGATTAGTTATCCATTCTAACTAGTGCAGATTTACTGAGTTAATGAGTTCCATTACGTCCCCTTTTATTACACTGTTGCTGTCATTCTTTTTTTTTTTTTTCTTGGAGTATATAGGGGTTGATAGAAGGTGGCACCCTGGTCAGGAGTGCCTGTTACAAGCTCGATGGTGACAGGGTTCATTTATACACTATTACAATAAATGAAATACTACTAAAAACATATTAAACCTTGTTAAACGCAGTTATAACATCAGTAATTTAAACATTGGTAAGATGGTTTTTTTATATATATATATATTAATCATGCATATACATTTGTCAGATTAAATATGTATGTTGTACATGATTAAATGGTGTACAACATTATGTTAGGTTTTAGACATGTATATCGTGCTTAATTAGTTGTAGACAATAATTAATCTTGTGTACAATATCAGTATGTGAACATTAACTAACTTGTATATAATATCAATATTATGTATGCGTTAAACCGGGATTTAACATGCCACTGCATGCTGATCATTTACAATTCAAGCAGAAATAGGCCATCCAGTAAGTCAAAGGAAGGGCCTTCCAGCAAGCCCAATAGAAGGCCATCCAGCAAGCCCAATAGAAGAGCCAGACGATGCCTCCTCTTTTAACCACAACCCAACTAAATTTTGTATTAAGGTGTTTTTAAAGGATCGAAAATGTTATTAACATTGTTAAAACGCTTCAAATATTAATTGACAGTGCCATTATGCTTCATAAAAATATTAATCACCATAACACACTTAAAGGATTAATGTTGGAGTGCTAGTGAAAATATTACTAATAAAGTGTTTAAAAGATTTATATTGACAAGATTACTATACTCAATGAGCGTATTATAATGCTGTAATGAACATGTATGATACTGTTAAATCATATTAAACAATGTTAACGGCATTAATATACTAATGAAAATATTGTTATATTCTTGTTTAACAAAAATTTTGAATATCATAAATTTTTTTTATAAAGATAGTAATTAAATCGCTAACACATTTCTGATCACCTTTGACTTCTATGACTAATGCTAATAACATCGTTATCAAGGCCTAATCGGCGATTTAAACCTGACTTAAAACTCGGAAATCACTATTCACCTAAAAATTTGACTACCTTGTAAAAATGTGGAAAAATAAGAAAATGATGTATCAGGTTTTATATAGAAATTTTGTCTTCTTGCATGTTTTTAGTAAAAATCTATATTTTGATCTATTCACCATTTTAAGATTTCAATGATTAGAAGAGTTTTTAATTTAACATGTCGGAAATCACTATTCACCTAAAAATTTAACTACCTTGTAAAAATGTGAAAAAATAAGAAAATGATGTATCATGTTTTATATAGAAATTTTGGCTTCTTGCATGTTTTTAGTAAAAATCTATATTTTGATCTATTCACCATTTTAAGATTACAATGATTAGAAGAGTTTTTAATTTAACATGTACAAGGTGGTTCAAAAGTGGAGGTTTTATTCCTGTTATAGATAGTGGGATCGACACCTTAGTCATATATTGATCCTGTTAGATATAACATCCGTATATACATTTTTCATATACATAGATTTTCTATGTAACATTAGATATATTATGTAACATTTGTTACCATTTACGTAGATGATGCTGTTATAACATTTACTATTATTAGTGGGTTTGACATTTGTGACTATTTAACAGAGACTAACAGAGACTATATAAGCCTGTTATCTAAGTAGATATATGTTGATCTATATAACCTTATCCAACAGTTAGATATAACTATAATACCCTGTATTAACTTTTGTAATGGAGACATGGGTGGGGTGTAGACATTTAGTCGACACTTTATATATATATATCGTTGAAAGCACAGTAGTGTGTTAACATGTTAAAAACACATGTATTATATATCTTAACGTGTTTAAAAAGTTGTTTTAAATTTTAACAGTATGTAACATTTATGAATAGTTGACCTATTCACATACCTTAACTAATTACTCAATTGATAAATATCTTAACGTGTGTTTAACATGCGTTTGATTCACGTGTTTAAGCTTTAACAGTATATATTAACATATATAAACTGTGGTTATATATATCTTACTTGAGTGTATTACTGTGTGTAACATTTATTAGTTAAACTATTAATATATGGTGTATAGTAACAGTTTACTAAAGATATCACCACCATATAAAAATTAACTAACATAAATTAAGTAACCATCAAGTAACTGTATGTTCACAGTTATTGTTAGTTTTGTCCAATTAGCACAGATGTGTCTACTTCACTAAATAACTACTAGATTGGTAGTTTAATTTTAAAACATGAGGTTTCTAAAGCTTAAACACACATACGAGATTCGCATGGAGATGAACTACCTAATTAACTTAGTTAACTATTTGGTTAAAGCTTTGAGAACACCTACTAATCTTAGCTAATAGATGTAATTTACTTCTATTTCATGCTAATTATACATAAAGAATTTTAATGCATGCGATTTATTTCTAGCACATGTTAATCATTTAATGCATACTATTTCCTTTGTACAACATTAATGTTAATCCTAACTAATACATGCTAATTTCGCATGGAGATGGACTAAGCCCTAAATTAACTATGGATTTGGTTAAGAGTTGAGAAGACCTACCTGGTTGAAATGAAGAATGCTTCAATAAAGAACCCAAGACTTGCTGCAGAAAGATAGCCTCTGCAACCCTTGAACCTTACGACACCCACAGCAAACCACAGCAGCCCAAACAATAGCCTACGGGATGGGGTGTTTTTATACAAGTGGGATTAGGGGACAAGTAGGGGGACAAGGTGACAAATCCTTGTCATCCACCCATGTATTGCCTAGCTAGGTGCGATCCCATGCTGGAGAGATAGGGACCTGCCAACCTCTAGATTAATTAGGTTAATTAAGTTTAGTTTCTAATTAATCCTGATTAATTAGTCTAAGATGGATTAATCTTAAGATGAAAGATACTTAATCATCATCTAACTATGATTCTTAATTAACTAGGTTTAGCATTAGTCAATTAGAATTACTTAACTTAAGAGTTTTGGATTAGCTTAAGTGGGATTTACAAAAATCTATTTCTATGCGCAAGTGAGACTAGAGAGAATGGAACTCAAGACCTCATGGTAGATCGCAAGTCACTTAACCACTATTCTAGAGAATTTATTGTTAAAGGGACAACCTATACTTTATATGACTCTATGTTTAAATTTTCAACTTAAGCAATTTTAAAGAATATAAGTTGCCTTTAACTATATATTTATTAGTTGAAATGGTAATAGTACTAATAATAATATTACTATTAATGCCATCATTTATATTATTTATTATATATTTTTATAGGAGGTGTTACAGTGTTGCTACTTGAAGGCTCTTCATCTGCAGATAAGTCTTTGGTGCTTGGTCCAGCTTTGAGAGCTAGAGGCTTCTTTTTACTTACCTTGGCCTCTTTGTTCTTCAGATTCATCTCATAGGTCATCAGGGACCCTATGAGTTCTTCTACCTTGATGGTAGTCAAGTCTTTAGATTCTTCAACTACAGTGGCCTTTGTATGCCAAATAGGGGTTAGTGATCTCAGAATCTTCCTTACTATCTCCTGCTCGGAATAGATCTTACTTAGCTCAGTCAAGCAATTAGTGAGAGCGGTTAGCCTAGCATACATGTCCGAAATAGATTCATCATATTTCATTCTAAAATTTTCATATTCAGACACTAGCATGTTTGCTTTGATTGCGCGTACCTGCTGTGTCCCTTCATATATTACCTCAAGGCGGTCCCACACTTCTTGTACAATTGCGCAAGTTGACACCCTTGAGAATTCTGTTGGATGAACGGAGCACTGCATAATATGCTTGGCACCCCAGTTTAGCGTCGATGTCCTGATCTGTTCCTTAGTCCATGTGTCCTCGTCTGGAGGCAGCTCAAATGGTCCCTTGCTGATCACTCGCCAGACTTCATGATCTTGGGCTCCAATGAAAACCTGCATGCGGTTTTTCCAGTAAGGATAATTTATCCTAGTGAAAAAGGGAGGTCTATTTATGGAGTGCCCTTCGGCCATAGGACTCTTAGTAGCCATATCACCAATTCTCTCAAGGTCGTTAGACCACATACAGAGAGACTAGCTTTGATACCACGTGTAGAGTGGTGATAGGCAGATCTAGAGAGGGAGGGGTGAATAGATCAGCCCCTTTTTGCCCTTCTTTGCGAAAAATAAAAACTAGATCCAATACTAAGACTAGTAAGGCACAAATAAGTTGATAGCTAAGAGGCTAGATGCACAGATGAATGTTATGAACGCTCCTATCAAGCTTCTACCATTAGAACACAATGGAAAGCAAACCACAAGACGCAAGTTTAAGGTGGTTCGGTCTCTATCCAGAGACCAACGTCCACCCCTCACACAACTTGGTGAGGCTTCACTAGTGCAAAGGCACTACCGCTAATTCACAGCTTCTATCAGAGAGATACACTCTCACAGCTCTACTACCAAACAGCTTAAGGGATCACAACCCAAAACTCATAGACCAGTGACCACACTGTCTATCTTCTTACTCGCAAGTAGGGTGTAGATATGAGAGAATGTGTTTTGAAGAAAAGTAAACTGAAATAGAACAGCCAGGCAGAGTATTGTAATGAAGTTCTATGAGAAGGAAAAACTCTTGTCTGGGAAGGAACTTGAGGACTCCTTGGTTCTCTTGTTATTCTTCATGGTTCGTCACCACAACCTCAAGAGGGAAAGACGATCTTGCTTCTAGTTCACAAGGGAACCGGATGGATCTTCACAGATCCTTTCTACTTTTCTAAGAGACCTCCTTGAGTGAGGAAGAGAAGTGTCTTCTTCGTTGCACTCACTCCAGCAACACCAAGAAGGAGATGGTTTCACGAGCAAGCTTCTCTATTGCTTCCTTGTATTCTTTTTTCTCTTTTTCCTTTTTCTTGCTTCTGTCACTTGGAACTCCTCCTGCTTATATATCGATTGCACTCTCCATCTCCTGCATTGTCTACTGCAAGAAGAACGAACCTAGAAGGTCAGCTCCACATTATTTGATGTGCTTCCTTGTCAACGTTGACCCTTGCTTATCATGCCTGCTGATATGTGGGTAGGTAGGAGACCATATCAGAAATGGTACTGTCCTTTCTGAGGATGTCTCTGCCAGAACAAGATCCTCTGACATAGTGATCTTCTTGATGGCTTTTTCCGGATCGAGCGGATCCTCCAGGACAAGTTCCGGATCCTGAAGAGCGGAAGCAATCGGTTGCAGATCCGTTCATGACGTACATGAACGTGTCGACACTTAACTCACAGGGTGTCGACACACCCCATTAAGATCTTGGGGACCCGATGGGTTCCAAGAAGAATAGGTCGACACCTTGACTAGCAAGTGTCGACACTTGCGCCATACTCGCATGAGAATTGTGCCGTCGTGCCGAGACGTCGCTGGGTTGTGTGGAGACAGCTGCACCGTGTTCCGAGTCATCACCAGACGGTGTCAAGACATAAGCCCCAGAGGGAAGTAAGGCTTGCATCTTGGAACCAAGGTGTCGACACTTTTCACTCTGTGTGTCGACACTTTGGTCAACCCAAAGGCCAGACAGAACCGACTTCAGTTGGATTTCTTGTTGTGGTGTCGACACTTTGGTTAGATGTGCTGACACTTGCTTTATGCTAGTGCTCAACTAGAAAAGGTTCAACATGATCTCTTCGAGATGTGTCGACACGTTGTGGGGGGTGTCGACACTCTTGGAGTGTATCTCCTGTACTTGTTCAGTCTATACATTAAACCAAACTTTGTTAGATATTCCTCAATTATCTAAAGATGATTTATGAATTGTTATCATCAAAACCAGGGGACACAACAAGCCCAACTCAAATAGGCCCAATGACCCAATTCCAAGACTTTTTAGACCCAAGCCCATTAATAGAAACGTAAATTAGGTAATTTACGGATTTAAAATGGGATGTATACATCAATTAGGGGATAAATGAGAGATAATTCAAGAATTCAAAAGTTTTGGATCTTTTCAAGCCTGGCGGTGGTCACGAGTCCCACCCTAGCTGTCCTACTATGACTGCTAAGCAACCCAGTTCTGTGAATGGAAGAAAACGTGAAAAGCTTAGATCTTTGACGATCAAATCACCTTAGATCGAAGCTACCTAGTGTGGAAGACTCTCTAGAACTCTCTAGGGATTAACTCTACTCCAATTTAGGACCCTAGGCTCGATCTAATCCCTTAAACCCTAGGTGAACCCTATAAATAGACCCTAACTTTGACACATGTGAATCCTAATGTTGGCTCACGTATTTCAAAGGTAAGGAGACATCTTCTCAGGGTATTTCTTTAGAACTTTATGTTCTTCTTAGTTTTATCTAACTACCCTCAAAATTTCATGCTAGAAGACCCAACCGTTAGAAAGTTAGAGCCTCTACAAGTCACTGATTCGCAATGGACTGCATAGGAACTACTGCGATGGTCCAATAGAGATCAGGAACATAGAATCCCTAATCGAGGTATTTAGGAGTTGATTCTTTAGAACTTTTTGTTCCCCTTTGTATCTTCAACCTACCCTCCAATTTTCATGAATTTAGGTCAAGAGGATCGGGAGATAGAGGGACGGGAAGTTGCTGGTTTGGCACAGGACATGCAGGAACTAGGGTCTACTTCCAGTCAGAAATCCGAAGTCTAGGGATCTAATCAAAGGTAGGTTATCTCATGAAAAGGATAGAATAACATATCAGAAGTAAAAGCCCTTTGATTTCAAGAAATTTCATATTTTCCACACGGAGTATTTAATATTTTACTATCACAGTGCATATAGGCTATCCCTGCATGCATAGTTCCTGCCTTTAATAATGAAAATGATAATTCCAGTTTAAATCATGACTACCCATACATCTTCATGTCTCAATATGACTTTATCAGGCCTTATTTACCTATTGGAATATTTTACCATACATCTATCTACCTTAGATTAGCATATAGTTTGGTTTTATAGCTGTTTACAGTAGACAGGAAGAAACGGTCTTCTTGAGACCGCTAAGACCTGTTAAGCGGTCCTACGATAGATCGCTAGAGCCCATGAAACGGCCCTCCTGAGACCGCTTTCATTTTCTGAGTTCTGTATTACTGCTAACTCGAAACATAATGTAGAACAGCCCTATTCATCATATGATAACCCTAGCTAATTAGGTCTTACTCCTATTTTAAGTACTGCATTCTTATACTTGATTATGTTAATTAATCATCCTAGTAGATTTCATGTTTCTTTATACACTTTGGACTTATTTTAAACTTATGTTAAATTCATGCCAAAACCATATACTCTTGTATTAATCTTAAGTTTCATATGGTTTATGGACTTTTTGATTTGATCGATGTTTTATCACGATCCCTTCTTATCTAGAGTCTTTCTTAAGTACATGGCATGTATTCTGGTACGATGTCATTAGATACACTTTGCACATTAAGCACACAATCTTAGACTTGTGATCCTCTCTGTTAGATATTCCTTCCAGCCGGACTAGGTGATCTTGTTTCAAGGCCTCCATAAGGCTCCGCGAGCCTGGGATTCCCACTAGGATGCCGAGCTGGTTGTACCCTCAAACCCAATTGTCTAGAAAGCACTTTATCAGTGTTTTGTGTTCTTGACCTTAGCGGCCTTCTGGAGACCGCCAGAGGTACCTTTCGGCCATTTACCTGACCGCCAAGGATGCCAAGTGGCCCTGCCTTGACCACATGGTTCCAGTTCATTCGTTTCATCGACTCTGTTTCTAAACGGTCCAATCATGAGCGCATAGATCCGCATACGATCAAGTAAATGACTGCTATTTCCATAAACGGCCCTGATATGACTGTTTGATGCCTAAGTATTGATTAACACAAGGTTTGACCCAAGGGTTGATTTTCCTATGATCCTAGATGGTCTATGATTATCTAGAGCCTCATACTTTGTTTCCAAAGCTATCTAATGAATTATGGAAATTAAAGAATATGCCGTTATGCTGCCAAATTTTCTTCACGGCATAACCTTGTTCTAAATCAAATCTTTAAACTTTCATATTCTTAATTGAAGCATTCTTAACTTGATATTTGTTATCATGGAACCATAGTTTGAACTTCCTACATTATTGGCCATATTTATATTTCTCGTGGAAGTAGCTTGATTAATAACTTCAAGATGTAAGAGCGGACATGGACAGTGTGCAAGGGCTCCACTCTCGTTCCCTCGGTAGATAGCCGGAAACATACTATAAACCATGGGGTATGATGAACACTGGCGTCACATTGCGCTGGGAGTACTTTTTTTATAAACTAGTGAAGATCCATGAAGTAATCTTGTGAAATTACATGCTTGCTAGTACATTCTCGTTACATGACTTTCTAGTGCATAGTCTCTATGGTTATGAAAAAATACATTATTGTTCATGAAAGGCCAAATTACATTCTTGTTATATTCTTACTTAATCATATTTCTAGTCTACATGAACTCTCATATCTCACCTTGATCATATCTTGTTACTTTGGTTTATTCACGTGTTTCCTCGTATGTCCATGATTTATCTTTACTCTAGAGCTAAAATCTTAATTACTTAAACATTACCTTCATGTTAATACGAAGATACCTACTAGGCATGTGTGCTTATTCCCTACTTTTCCAATCTTTTTCAGGAAATTCTAGCAGGTCGGATTCAGACTATTCAAGTGATGGATCCGAGAGTGATTAAAGAAGGAGCGAAGCCTTAGATTGCCATTAGTTGATAGTCAAGAGTCGCTATGTAATTTTCTATTTTTTGAGTCTAGTTAGTCAAAGAGTCAACAATCAACCTTATGTACTTTTGATTATTATTTAAATAAAGCAAAGATTTTGTCCAAATATTGAGCATTCATTTCTTATGTGTGAATGTGTTGGCGCTCTGATTATATTGCTCACTTGAGGCGTACTAGACTGCTGTTCACATTCCCGATTGTTTCCGCTGCATAATCTTGGGGCGTGACAATGTGGGCGTGACATCCTTGTGTTTGGTTGTGCTTTTACGGAGACACCTTCACCACAGCTACACCTTAATACCTGAAAATAACATACTAGAAGCCAAATCATTAAATAGAATCGTTCGGTTGCCTCCCAACAAGCGCCAAGTTTACCGTCTTCAGCCAGACGCAATAAAGCTCCATAACTAATGAGTTGCATTGAGAATGAGGCACCACGTGATCTTATCTTCTTTTAAGTTCGAGCATTTGTACCATGAGAAGATAAGAGTATGCATGTACGCGCATGGGTTGGAAATAGGTTGGTTCCGCAGATTATTGACTTTAACATTAATAATATGTTTGAGCTAGTTCTCTTCTTTAGGGGTCATAAAATGATTAATGGCCATTAATCTTTCATGATCGAGGTAGAACCGTTACCCAGTATCTACCCATTTGACTATCCCTTTATCGACTACTTTCTCCACGATAACTCGCTTAGGAACTGGTGGCTTATGAATAATATCAACATTATTTGCTACACTCTCCTCAATATTAGCCTCATGTACATTAAAAGCACTAATCAACTGGTCTTCATGATGGGAAGTTAAATCAAAGGTGAATATAGCTGACATATCCCCCCCAGGTCCTAGAATGTCATATTGGAGAGGCTTAGCTTTCAGGGGAATCAAATTGGAAGAAAGCATGAGCCCATAATCTGATTTATCCAACGATTCAAACTTTATGGCATAGGGCACAGGGGTTAGATCAAATATGAAATTCTCTAATACGGCCCCTTCATCAAACTCATCAATTGACATAAGATTATCAATCGAATTATTGAATAATAGTGTGGATAGATTAAATGTAAACTTTTCCAACAAGGCTCCTTCATCATGTTCTTCAAAAGGAGAAGGATATTTAGAATTTGTCTCCATTAAATCGTCACGATTATTGACCACAAAGCAATCCCCCTCTTCATGTATATCCTTAAATGAGTTATTTGGGCCACTATTCTTCACAATGATACTCTCAGCCTCAAAACATTCATAGGATGGGGTGATGATAACAATATGATCATCATTAGCCTTCAATCCACCCTCTAATTCCTTCCCTTCAATCATCATGGTGTTGCTAGTGCACTCCACCTCACTCTCACTATTGACATGTTGAGCCAAAATGATATGTATAAGATCGTCATCATTATCATTCATATGTTGAGGAGGTTGGTGTAATATTGAAGGAGGGCCATGGTAAGTAAACTGAGACTACACTATTTGAGGTTCAGAGTAGTGGCCTGGTGAATCCCCCCTAGTATCAATGTTGTTGTTGAAGTTAGGGTGAGATGAGTTGGGCCGAAGTTGATTACACATGGGCTGCTCGTGGACTTCTTGGGGTGAAAGTTTAGACAAATGAGCTTTGATTGTTTGAGCCATCAAAAGGAATTTTGGGTGATTGCTCCAGCCTAGATTATACTTATCTGAAAAGGTATCACACTCGAGCTGAGAGAACCCCAGGGCATATTGGACTTGAGCTTGGATGACTGTGTTGAGTAGTGGACAACGGATCTAGAGGGGAGGGGTGAATAGATCTGCCCCTCTTTTCGCAATGCAACCCTCTATATAGCTAGATAAGATAAATTGTAGCGGAATATAACTAGCTTATCGAAGAACACTATGATTCGCTTTACAAGACGAGCAAGTAATAAATTGATTCGAACCTAAGCATGCATCTAGAATGAAACAATCACACAAGCAAACTACAACACAAAGCATTTTAAGGTGGTTCGGACTGAATCCCCAGTCCTACGTCCACCCCTCACCAAATCTGGTGAGGATCCACTAGTGCCACGCACTGAACCGCAAATCGGAAAGACCACCGATTGCCTTCCTACTAACCACCGGTAGGGATGTCAACACCGCAGATCAGAAACCTTCCGATTGCCTTCCTACTAACCACTGGTAGGGACGATCTTCAGTTTTCATTGTTTGAAAGAAATGGAAAGAGAACAAATAGAAATCACTCAAACAAGATATAGAATATGCTCAAAGTAAAAAGATCTTGTCTGAGTTGCAGGAGCTTGAATCTGATGCTTTGATGATGTCTTCTTCCTTGAGAGATGATCTTCCTTGAATCTCTTCTAGTTGATGAGGAAGACTATGGATGTAGCTTGGATCTTCCTTTTGATCTTCTTGAGTTGATGAAGAGCTTTGAGGATGTAGTTTAGATCACCCTTGAGATGATGAAGAGGATGAAGTATGTAGCTTTATCTTCTCTTGGCTTGGGCTTGATCTCCTCTTGAAGTAGCTTCAATCAGTTGAGGATTTGATGAAGAACTTCTTCCTGGAGTACTGTTCACGGCTACAGTACTCGAACTCCTCTCCGTTGATCACACCCTTGTAGCCTCCCTTGAATCCCCTTGAAGCATTAGGGTTTCTAACCCCTCATGTGTTGGTTTTATAGACTTTGAATGGTCCTTGGACATCCCCCAGACCAGATCTACAATCCATGGGGGATTGGGTGACATTGGGGTTAAACAAATGGGTAGAAAGACCTCTCCTCGAGCTTGAAACAAAAGTCAACAAAGGAGGCCTCGGGGCTGGCGGTCGATCAGAATTCATGGGTCGGTCGATCGGAACCTGTTGGACTTAGAACATTTTGATCCTGGCAAAAACCGATCGACCAGCCCTATAGTGGCGGTCGATCGAAACCTGTAAAATCTGGAGTTTTTCATCTCTGGGAGAACCGGTCGACCGGAAAGGTAGGGGCGGTCGACCGAAACTTGTAAAATGTGGAATTCTTAGGTTCTGGCAAATCTGGTCGACCGGCAAAGGTGTGTTGGTCGACCGGAAAGACCTATACCTGCAAAAATGGAGTGTTAGCCCAAGGAAACATGTCCATAAGTCAAGATACTCATGTCCATATCAATTCCATGTATTTTTGGGTTTGGTTTATGCATTCGATCATTTAAGCATTTCTAAATTGTGTTCCAAGGGCTCCGCCCCCGGAAACCCCCGCAAGGGGCGCTGCCCCCTTGACCCCCACGACCTGACCGGACAGGTCGATCCCCGCGACCTGACCGCGCAGGTCGATCCGTGTGCGAGGGCGCAATCATTGAGCTTTCACTTTTGCCATCTCCACTCCATTCCTTGGCATATCTGTCATGAAAAGAACATCAAGTAGTTTAGTTATATAAGAGTGGTAAAACATCAATGACTTATAGTGTTTAGCCATTATCAAAACTAAGAATATCAAATAACTCAAATGACCATAGGATGATGTCGAATGACCCAAGTGACCACAAGATGACTCAATTGACCACAGGGGCACAACAGACTGATGGGAGTCGGGCTATAGTAGGACACTCACTCATATGATGAGTGGGACTGGCACAAAAATCATAGGCTTTCTTAGAAGTTTGGATTGGGCTTTCATATAGACTTGATGAGGGTTGGACAATGGCATTAACGTCTATCTTAGAGTCTGGCCCTACCCAATTTTCTGTCTCACAACTCCCAACCCGTTTGAAAGGTCATACAGATTTTTTATGGGATGAGATTGAGACAAGATTCATCGAATTTTCGCTCAAAATTTCAAACAGATCATAAGTCTCATCTTCACTCTTATTCATGAAGGCCCCTCCACAATATATGTCCACCATTTGTCTATCATAATCAAATAACCACTCATAAAATGCATACATAACTTGCCATTTGGGCAACCCATGATGTAGATATTGATGTAATAAATCCTTCAACCTTTCCCAAGATTCATAAATATGCTCTCCCGGAAGCTGAGTAAAGCCTACAACCGCCATTCTCATAATGTTGGTCCGGACTATGGGATAAAATATTTTCAAATTTTTCAATTACATAACTTTCCAAGTCCTAATGATCTTTCTAAAACTCCTTAACCAATATTTTGTTTTATCTTTCAATGAGAACGGAAATAAGATCAACCTAAGGGCATCATCACTAAAGTTTTGGATTTTGACCAGGGAGCAAATTTCTAAAAAGTCATCAACATGCCTATAGGGATTTTCATCAGGATTCTCATAAAAAGATGGGATCATCTGAATGATATTAGGGTCAATCTCATAATGATCCACATGAATATCAGGTAGTTTAATGCAAGTTGAGGGTTTATAAGTAGAAGGAATAAAGTGTTCCTTCATAAGCGTGGATTTCCCTCCTTTTTGGATGGCCATTGATGTTGATCGAAATAAATAAGACCCAAAGGATTTTTTTTCAAGCTTCTCTTTTTTTTGAACTTTCTTTGTGTGGTATTTTTTTGTTCTTTTAATTTTTTTTAAGTTTTTTTTCAAAGCAATGCAATCAATGAATCAACAACTATATGAATGATGCTTGCAAAATGATGGTTTTTTTAACTTCTAAGGGCAAACTAACTCCGGGGTGCTTCTTGGTACAACCTGTCTGGCGTACGTGAGGGAATCTACGGGTGCGGAGACTTATGGAGGTCTTGGAAAAGGAGATTCCGGTCTAATGAGACGGAGTGCTCAATTGGAGGGTCCTTCCAATTTCAAGAGGAGTGTGCCTAATTGCCCTTAAAAAGGGATAAAGAGAAGAAGAGAATATTTTTTTTCAATGATGCAAGTAAATGAATAAAGAATTAGCTAAATGCAACAATGCATGTAAGAGATGCAATTAACATGAAAGCATGATATCATGATATCATGATGATTTTTTTTTGAATGCAAGTGAATGAATCAACAATTAGCTAGATGAATGCATGAACATGAGCATGATGTAACTAACATGATGATAAGATGATGATTTTTTTATATAAAATAAGATGGATATGAATGCTCTTTAATCAAAGCAACTAACCACAACATGCCAAATTAACATGCAATTCTAAAAAGAAAACAAGGCAAAAGGTTTTTTTTAAGTTTCTAGTTTTCTAATTTTTTTATGTTTTTTCAAGAATTTTTTTTGTTTTTCTGAACAGGACCTTCACTTACAGATTTGGACTTTCTGCGATGTTTTATTTCTTAGGATTTTCATAATTTTGGCTCTTCAGTGACAGATTCCTGCTTTCTGCAACACTTTTCCCGACGGATCTTTTTTTCTGCAATTTTTAGGTCCGAATTTTCTATTTTTTTTCTTTTTCTATAAAATAAAAATGGAAAATGAGTGTATATATATATACACATTAAACACAAGAATTTCCAACTATAAAAAATCATTTTCCTTCCCGACAACGGCGCCAAAAATTGATGCACACAAATGCTCGGCGTTTAAATGTCGTGCCACAATTTTAAAAATATACAGCACTCACTCACTAAAAAGAATTTTAAATCAAAGTAGAGTGGTGAATACGGGTCAATCCCACGAGGAAGAAATATTTCTTTTTAAACAAGTTGGAAAACTCTTGTATTTTTTAGAGCAAATTTTGAGTGAGATTTTCAAAATAGAAATTAAAATTGTGTGAATTGAAATTGCATGAAATTAAATCTACCTAAAGAATATTAGAGGGTTGATAAGAAAAAATTAGAGGAAGTAGAGAGAGAAAGAGAGATAGGAGTGCAATGGAAATTGAACTTTTATTGCTAGAAAGTGAACTTACAAGATCTATGGAAATAAAAATTACAATCAACATAAACTAAAGAACAAGGAAAGAAAAGAGCCAGGAGAGTGGAAGAGTGACACCGCCCAATCGCCTCGCTGAGTCTTGGAGAGATCGCCCCGCCTTGCAGATGAACGTTATCTTGAGAGGACCGAATAAGAAGAACTTCCGCCTTGGGAATTTAGAAGAATATAGAGGATGGGGAGATGAAGATAGAGAAGAGGAAGAAGAGAAATTTAAAAAAAGAACATGAAGAAAGATTATGCTACCTATGAGTTTGAAGAGGCAAAGAGAGAGAGCTTAGAGAAGAGAGATTATGTGAGAGAGTTGAAAACTGAGAAATAGAAATACAAAAAATAGTGCAAGAGAAGATTTAAAATAACTTTAAAATGAAAGAGAATTAGAAGATGTGAAAGAAGAAGTTGAAGAGGACGAAGAGAGGAAGAACTTTAGTGAAGGGTGGAGAAGGAGAAAACGATCGGAAGAGGGGGAAAACATGGAAAGAATAATGAAAATGCAAGTACGATTGAACAGTAAATTATAAAAAATTGAACTTTGAAAATTGAAGAATATCTTAAAAACGGGATAGAATTGGAAGAAGAGGAAGAAAAAGACAATCTAGAGCTTTCAAAAATGAACAACTTTGCTCAAAAGACTAAGATGAAAAGAAGATCAGAAGAGGGAGAAAAAGTGAGAAGAACAAAGAAAAATGTAGGTATGGAAAAACGTAAAAATTGAACTTTAAAAATTAGACTATAACTTGAAAACGAAGCAGAATTGGAGAAAGAGGAAGAGGAAGAAATTGTAAAACTTTTAAAAACAAACAACTATTATGAAGATAGAAGAATGAAAAGAGGAACAGAAGGGGATGAAAAAGGGTGAAGAAGATCTATTACGTTGTTCTCTCGGGCAACTTTTATAGCATGCACAGGGCTTCCTTGAGCTGGTTTCCTAATTGGAGCAGATCACTTCCTATTTCCTCTCCTAGAATTTTTCTCCAAGATAATTCAATAAAAAATCTTTTCTTTATCTCCTTTCATACCAAAAAAAGGAAGACGGCTGCCTTTGACTTGGTCAAGGGTGGAGGGGGCACCCTAGGGCAACCCTTGCCATGGCTTTGTGCTGATTTTGCCCCTGGCTCTTCTAGCAATTGTCTTGGACGTCCTGCACATGCAAAATTGGAATTAAGTCCATAGAAATTATTGCATTGTGTATATAAATATCAAATGCTTTCAATTATGCAAATAAGAAATTAATGGTCATGGCCCTCAACTCCTTTTTATTGAATAATTAACCACAATTTATGTTAATTTGCATGGAAGGTCCAATTTATGTGAAGTTGAGTTTAGCTGTAACGTATGCGTAATTGTCTGATTATATGCACTTGAAATGATGTATGTGACGTGAATTATCATAAATAAATGAGCACTCATCAGTAGGGTGAACCGTTGAGTTCTCGGGCCCCGGGACATTGCAGGCGTGTTGTACGTCTTCCGAGGAACGTGGGGGTGATTTTTTCACATTTTTCTTATTTTTTGGATTTTTAAATTCCAAAATAATTTTTATAAATACAACCCCCACACCTCTCACCCTCATTCTCACACTCTCTCCCTCTCTCCTCTCGTTTCTCTTGTTTCTCTCCCACACTTCTCGGGCAGTTGACGTAGCTGGAGGCGGGCGAGGTGGAGGCGACGTGGTGGTGGTGAGTGGTCGAGGATGGAGCGACGAACGAGGTGTTGGCGCGGCGGAGCTCGTTCACGAGTTCGTGAAGCCAGTGTGGGTTTGAGATTCATTATCGTGTGGAATTAGCATCCTCGACGTAGGAAATCATCGTGAGGGGTATGGGGATGGATCCCTTGTAGCACCCCTGGTAATTATCTGGATTTATCTGCAATTTTTTGGGATTAAATGATTTAATTTAAGCATTTAGTAGGTTTAAAGGCTTAATGGGCTTCATTAATGATTTATTATGGGCCTAATTATTAATGGGTTAGTAAGTCCACTTAAAATGGGCCCTAGAACCAAAAACTTAAGCCTTTACGCTGAAGCCCAGCCTTAGAAACGTATTAGGGTTAGTTCCCTAATTAAAGGAGATAAATAGGGGAAATTTAGAGTTTGCATTATAATAAAATTCAAATTTCGGAGGGCCAGGCAAGAGGCAGTCAGTCGCGAGATTGCAACCTGCTGACGGTAGTCTTGGAAAGACCACAACCTGGTTCCATAAACAGAAGGTGAGAAACCCCATAAACTTTGGATGTTTATCCTCCCAAATCACCAGGGATCGATGCGATCTGACATGGGGACTTATCTAGGACTCTTAGGGATTGATTCTAACCCCAACAAGGACTCCTAATTCGATCTAATCCCTCAACCCTAGGTCATCCTCTATAAATAGAGCCCAGATTCATCCTGCATGAACCCTAATTTTGGATCGCGTGGTTCAAAGGTAAGGCGTCGTCTTCATAGGTTTGTCCTTTAAGGCTATTTGTTCTCTTTAATATCTTCTAACATCCTTTTAAATCCTGTGCTAGGAGAACAAGCCGTCGAGAAGTTAGAAGGTCTAGAAGTCATTGTTTCTACGCAGGACGCGCAGGAACCAGCACCCTTTTCCGGCGAGAAATTCTCAGATTAGGAGCCTACCTATAGGTAAGTTATCTCATGATTGGCTCAAATAACATGTTAGGAATGAAAGCCCTCTCCTATCTCTTGATTTCAAGCACTGTATACGGCGTATTTAATGTTTTTACATGACTACGCATCTAGGTTTTCACTGCATGTTATTTCCTACAACCTTAACCAAAAGATAAGAACTTTGGTTTAATTCATGCTTTTCCCATGCATTTACTTCATTCTAAACATGCTATCATATCTTATCTTTTTGTTCCTTATAATTTTTTTGAATAGGCTCTGCACGTCGGATGTTGCTTCCGTCTAATGCAGGCAGAAGGCGATCCTGCAGAGACCGTTTCCTTCAAGTGGTGGTCCTCAAAGAACCCCCATCTGGTTTCTATAAACCAAATTAAACCCAATTTATGCCCTATTATATGTGATATTAAGCATGCCTTATTTTGTTTATTTATGCCCTGATTGTGTCATGACTTCATAGTTAGTGTTAAGCATGTGCTAAAAGCTTATTTTCATGAATGTTATTTTCATGGCCAAACCAAATAGTTTTGTATTTAAGGGTTTTTTATGCTAGTTCCTACACATGGATTAATGCTTTGACGCGTTCCCTTCTCATCTATGTTCTATTTTCTTGGTTCACTTATAGTGCGTATTCTCGTACGTTGCTGTTAGATCACTTACACTTTGATAAGAACACCTCTTGAACTTGGAAGCCTCTCCATCGGATATTCCTTCTACCAGACTAGGTGATCTTGTTTCAAGGCTTCCATAAGACTCCGTGAGCCTAGGATTCCCACTAGGACGCCGAGCTGGTTGTACCCTAAAAACCTAAAAGTCTAGAGAGTACTTCGCTAATTCTGCATTTTCTGTGGACTGTCCTTATCTTGGCCATCAGGCGACCGCTACCTGAATAAGGTGGTCTTCCAATGACTGCTACCTATTTTCAGCACTGGCTACGTCGACATGTTCCTTATTCTGCGTCGACTCCACCTGATAGCGATCTTGACTCGACTGCTACCTCAAGAAAATGGTCCTCTTAAGACTGCATTATGTCAAACTAGTTCCAGCCCATGGTTTGACCCTAGGGTTGATCATATCTTGTTCAGATGGCCCTATGACTATCTAATGTCCCAAAAACCATATTCATTAAGTCATTAACAAACTATAGAAATAGAATAATGTACCGTTATACTGTCAGATTCTTCCCGTAGCGTAACCTTCTTATTAAATCTTTCTTGAACTCCCACGTTCATTTTGGTACGTTCTTACCTTGGTTTATCTTGTCATGAAACTATTGTTTGAACTTAATATTATTGGCCGACTTTATTGCTATATCTCATGGAAGTAGCTTGATTTATAACTTGAAGATGCAAGGGCGGGCACGGACAGTGTCCAAGGGCTCCACGCTAGCCCCCTCGGCAGATGGCCAGAAACATAATGTTAACCATGGGGCAGGATGATTACTGGCGTCGCATTGCACTGGGAGTACTTTTCTTATAAACATGTGAAATCTACGAGGCAATCTCATGAAACTATACTTGCTCGATACATGACTTTCTAGTGCGTAACCTTTTCAAGGTCATGAAAAGTACATTCTCGATACATGCTAGTACATTCTCATTATTGATAGGCCATATTACAATCTTGCTTGGTCACAATCTCTTACTTACTTCTCATATCTCTACACTTATTTTGAGACTTGTTATTACTATAGTTTTGTTCGCATGTTTATCGCATTTTCAATATTACCTTTCTACAGCTAAAATTATAATTACTTTAATATTATCGTCATGTTGATACGAAGATACCTAATGGGCGAGTGCGCTCATCCCCTACTTTTCTAATCTTTTTTAGGAAATTCTAGCGAGTCAGAATCGGACTACTCAAGTGGTGAGTCTGAGAGTGAATGAAGAAAGAGAGGAGCCCTAGATAGTCGAAGTTTATGAGTCATATTGTAATAAGTGTCCTTCACTGTAATAGGCGGTGAAGATGATCATGTTATGTAATTTTTCGCTTTATTGAGTCTAGCATGTCATTGTGTTATAGAGTCGAGTGTCATTTGTAAACATTGATTATCATTCAATAAAGTGAAGATTTTTTAGTATATGTTGTGTTAATTCTTCTATGTGTTAGCGCTCTGATTGTCATTCTAGCTCGAGGCTTACCTTTTCGGCTGTTCACGTTCCTGACTTAGTTCTGTTGCATATCTTGTAGCGTGACAGTTAAGTTGGTATCAGAGCATAGGCTTAAGTAAGTCTTAGGAAAATGTCAAATCATAGGTTAAGTCTAAGGATTAAGGACCCACACCTATGAACTAGGAAGAAATTTTTGAACCCAAGTGACATTGGGTAGAGCCCTGGTTATGATTAAACTAGATCTCTAGTAAGAATTAACCTTTAGGTTAACCCCCATAAACTCCAAAGAAAATGACAAACTTTATATTTTCTCAGGAATCCTACTTTCTAAATGGCAGGCAATCGTGCAAATTGGGAAGCCATGCAACAAACCATCCAGGGTCTCACCCAGGCCCTGCAAATGGTAGCTCAAGCTAGCACGCAGGCGGGCGCCGGTGATCTACACAGGAACTTCCGGAGTATGAACCCTCCATGGTTCTCGGGATCTTCCAACCCTGATGAGGCCAAGAACTGGATTGATGAAATGGATTAAATCTTCAATGTCATGTAATGCATGGACTAGGAGAAGGTCATGCTTGCCACTTTCCAATTAAACATGGATGCTTATACGTGGTGGAAAGCCACCTCAGCTCATCTGCATAATGCACAACTTACCTGGGAGGAGTTCCTCAAGCTCTTCCATGAAAAGTACTTCTTTGAGCATGTCCGAGAAAGGACGGCGGCGGAATTTACCTCTCCGAGGCAAGGCATGATGTCTGTCGCAGAGTATGAATTACAATTCTCAAGGCTGGCACCATATGCTCCACATCCTGTTGCTACGAAGCTTCTCAAAGCCAATCACTTTATGGACGGTTTAAGGCCCGTCTTTGTTAAGCAAATTGGGCCTCAATACATCTGAGCCTATACGGAGATGGTCCATCGAGCCCACTTATGCGAGAGAACCTTGGAAAAGGTCAAAAAGTTCAAGGGCAAGGGAGAAGAAACTAGCCAAAAGTATGATAACCGAGGAAGGAAAGAAGAGAAATTTAGCATCATGAGGTCCTATAAATCTCGTGACAACAAGAAGCGGTCTCGTAATGGGAATGGCAACAACCACAACAAGAAGAAGAAAGATAAAGAAAAAGAGAAGCAAGTCATGTCGACTTGCACTTTCGGCGAGAAGTTCGGTCATTCGGTCGAAGAGTGCTGGAAGCGCCTTGGCACTTGTCTTCGTTGTGGAAGTCGGGAGCATCGCATGCTCGATTGCCCCCTTATAAAATAGGAACCCTCCAAGAATTATGGTGGGCGCAGGCGACAGGCTCGTCTCAATGCCGTATTGGAGGAGGAAGCTACAAAGAAAAATGAGATGATTGAATGTACCATCCAAATTTACTCAGATCCTGCATTTGTATTATTCGATACTAGTGCTTCTCATTCTTTTATATCTACCACTTTTGCTAAAACTTTGCTAGTTTCTCATGTTCCTTTACTTTCAGACCTAGCAATTACCACACCTCTAGGCTCCGGAACGGAACTTAAAACTCACTACCCTAATAGCGAGGTGACCATAGAAGGCCGTAATCCTCCTGCCGATCTCGTATGCCTTGACATGGAAGGCTACGATGCCATGTTAGGTGTAGATTGGCTATGTGAACACTATGCCAACATTAATTATCGCAATAGGCACATTTCCTTCCACAAACCTGACCTATGGAAGTTCTCTTTCTTTGGCATCAAATATAGGAAGCACCCTATCCTTATTTCTTCTTTTCACGCCTGCAAACTTATTCCGCAAGGTTGTGAAGCTTTCCTTGCTTCTGTAATCATCACCGAGTCCAAGGAAATTATTCTTGAAGAAATCCCTATTGTAAGGGAGTTCCTTGATGTCTTCCCTTCCAAATTACACGGTTTACCACCCGCAAGGGAAGTAAACTTTTCCATTGAACTTATCCTTGGAGCATCACCTGTTTCAAAAGCTCCTTATATGATGTCTCCCATGGAACTTAAGGAGTTGAAGAAGCAACTTCAGGAACTATTGGAGAAAGGTTTTATTCGACCAAGCATGTCCCCTTGGGGTGCGCCAGTTCTAATTTTCAGGAAGAAGAATGGATCTCTCAGGCTATACATCGACTACCGACAGTTGAATCAACTCACCATAAAGAACAAATACCCACTGCCACGTATTGATAAGCTGTTCGACCAGATCTCTAGTGCGGAATATTTCTCAAAAATAGACCTCAGATCTGGTTACCATGAGCTAAGAATTAAGGATGGAGATATTTCCAAGAGTGTTTTTCGAAGTAGATCTGGGCACTACAAATTTATGGTTATGCCATTTGGACTAACCAACGTCCCTGCAGCTTTTATGCAACTTATGAACAATGTCTTCATGCCTTACCTCGACCGGTTTGTGGTCGTCTTCATTGATGACATTCTCATATATTCCAAGACCCGAGAAGAGCATGAAGAACATTTGAGAATAGCTTGGAAAATATTAAGAGAGCACCAACTCTATGCGAAACTCAACAAATGTGAGTTTTGGCTAAAGTATGTCTCATTCCTTGGCCATATTATTTCAAAGGAAGGTATCACTGTGGATCCTTCTAAGGTTGAAGCTGTTAAAAACTGGAGTAGGCCAACAACTGTGTCCGAAGTCAAGAGTTTTATTGGTCTGGCTGGTTACTACTAGTGATTCATAAAGGATTTCTCAAAGATCGCTGTTCCGCTGACCAGACTTATGAGGAAGGAAAATCCTTTTGTATGGTCGAAGGATTGTGAAGTGAGTTTGTTGACTCTCAAAGAACATCTTACTACTGCACCCGTATTAGCACTCCTTGTTGAAGGTGGTGGTTTTGAAGTCTATACCGACGCATTAGGCATTGGCCTCGGATGTGTTTTAATGCAGCATGGTAAAGTCATCTGTTATGCTTCAAGGTAGTTGAAGCGTCATGAGGAGAATTACCCAGTGCATGATCTGAAACTAGCTGCTATTATCTTCGCCATGAAGACATGGCGACATTACCTTTATGGGGAGAAATTCATGGTATTCTCAGACCACAAAAGTCTAAAATATCTCTTCTCTCAAAAAGAGTTGAACATGAGGCAAAGAAGATGGCAGGAATATCTCAAGGACTTCAATTTTTATATTCAATATCACCTGGGGAAGGCAAATGTTGTAGCACATAAACTCAGCAGAACACCAATGGCGATTCTATCTAGCCTGCAAAAATGTATGACCGACCTTGTAGAAGACGTTGCTAAATTGAATCTGGATATCGACTCGAAAAATGAAAAGTGTATTATCACCAACATCCGGTCACAACCTACCTTGATAGAAGATCTAGTAAAATTGCAAGAAAATGACCCTACACTGGTTGAGATCAAAGCTAATATTGATCAACGGCCAGATTTTTCTGTCACGGCCGATGGAAGATTACTATTCCAGGATCAAATTTGTGTATCTGACCATACTGAAACAAAGAAGTTAATTATCGAAGAAGCCCACAAGTCAAGATATGCACTTCACCCTGGTGCTACTAAGATGTACCAAGATATAAAAAGAAATTTCTGGTGGCCTAATATGAAGAGGGAAGTGGCAGACTTTGTATCTCGCTGCCTCACTTGTCAGCAAGTTATGGCAGAACATCTAAGGCCCACTAGAAAGTTACATTCCTTGCAAATTTCCGAGTGGAAATGGGAGAGCATAGGGATGGATTTCATTATAGGTCTGCCTAAGACAAGAGGTGGACATGTTGGCATATGGGTGATAATAGACCGATTGACAAAATCTGCACACTTTTTTCTTATTAAAAGTCGATGGTCCGTGGATCTTCTAACAGCTCTATATATAAAGGAAATTATCCGATTACACGGAGTCCCCGTCACTATTATATCTGATCGAGACTCTCGTTTCACATAAGAATTCTGGAAGGGTCTACAACATTCATTGGGAACCCAGTTAAATTTTAGCACTGTATTCCATCCACAAACTGATGGTCAGACTGAAAGAACCAATCAGGTAGTTGAAGATATGCTTAGGGCATGTGCAGTTGATTTTGGTGGAAGTCGGCACGATCACTTGCCTCTAGTCGAGTTTGCCTACAACAATAGCTATCAAGTTAGCATTCAAATGGCACCGTTTGAGGCATTGTATGGAAGGAGTTATCGTTCACCAATCTGCTCGGATGAAGTTAGGGAGAAACAACTTCTAGGCCCTGAACTTATCAAGGACACAACCAAGAAGGTGAAACTTATTAAGGAGAGACTCTAGATGGCACAATCTAGATAAAAGACATATGCGGATATCAGAAGAAGATACTTGAAATTTCAAGTGGGAGACCATGTATTCCTCAAGGTTTCTCCAGGTCAAGGAATTTGAAGATTTGTCATGAAGGGAAAGCCTCCTCCAAGATTTATAGGCCCTTTTGAAATTCTTGAAATGGTTGGCGAAGTCACATATTAGATAGTTTTACCCCCACAATTATCTGAAGTCCATGATTTGTTTCATGTATCAATGCTCAAGAGGTACATTCATGACCCATTTCACATTATAAGTCATGACGAACATGTAATATAGAAGGATCTGACGTACGAGCAATGGCCACTCAAAATACTTGATCGAGTGGTACGTCAGCGTACAAATAAAACTATTCTCATGGTAAAGATCCACTAGAGTAAATGCCTGGAGCAAGAAGCAACGTGGGAAACGGAGGAAGCTATGAGCAAGAGATTTTCGGAGCTATTCGATTGTAAGTAAAATACACTCTCCAACATCCCATGCAAAGAATTTAAGGATCGAATTCTTTTTAAGTGGGGGAGGGTGTAGCACCCCTAGTAATTATATGGATTTATCTAGAATTTATTTGGGATTAAATGAATTAATTTAAGCATTTAGTAGGTTTAAATGCTTAATGGGCTTAATTAATGATTTATTATGGGATTAATTATTAATGGATTAATAAGTCCACTTAAAATGGGCCCTATGTAATACACTGGATTCTTCTGATCGGAATCGAAGAGCTTTCGGAGTGCTTTCGTGGGTCCTGAATAGTGTTTTACGATCCACTCGGGTTTTTCCCTTGTATAACCTGCGGAACCTAGTGGAGAGTGAACCATTGAGTTTTACGACTCTGGGATGCTATAGGTGCATTGTGCTTGTTCCGAGGACCGCGGAGACTATTTTTTCATATTTTTTTGAGTTTACGAAATTTTGTGCAGAAAATCAGATTTTAAGAAATATTGCTAATTTCATATTTTTATTTTCTTCTTAACCCTTCCTCTCTCCTCTCTCCTCTCTCCTCTCTCATGATCTCTCAATTTCTCTCCCTCCGTTCTCTCTCCTCTCTTCTCCTCTCCCCCAAGCGTGCGACCGTGGCGAAGATGGGCGAGGTGGTGACGGCATGGAGCTAACCTGGGGCGTGATGGCACGAGTATCGGAGCGTGGCGTTGGCGCGATCCCATTCGTGGATTCGAAGCCTGCGTGGGTTATTCGTGTGATAGTTTTCGGCGTGGTTTGGCCGTTTCAGCGCGTGAGATCTTTGGTGGAGGTAGGGGGATGGATACCCTACTCTTTTCCTGCATTCCCTCGCGGTTTGGAGCCGAACGGTGTGAGTTTGAGCGGGTTTTCCAACTTTAAGGGTGAAATCATGTTTCGGGGCTGCGAGTCATGTTTGCCGTTCTAGGCAATGGTTTTTACATTAAGTGAAAACATTTGAACCCCTGGCATATTGGGATTTGATTCCCGCCAGTTTAACTCCATTTCATTGTGATTTGGGGTCAGTATGAGCCCATTTGTCCATGTGACTCGTTTTGGGTCGATTCGTGGGAATCGCCCATTTCTTGCCGTTTTATGGATGGTTTGATCTCTT
Source organism: Amorphophallus konjac (assembly GCA_022559845.1). Taxonomy (NCBI): domain Eukaryota; kingdom Viridiplantae; phylum Streptophyta; class Magnoliopsida; order Alismatales; family Araceae; genus Amorphophallus; species Amorphophallus konjac. The sequence goes on along the minus strand of CM040117.1, from coordinate 79,289,023 downwards.
CCGGCTTGTGGAAGGTCGATATCGACTCTAGGGATGTTTCCCCGTTATTTAGGAACGACTGGGGCATGGAACGATCGAGTTTTCGGTGGTCCTACGATGTTCATGTCGGAGTGAAGTAGCGGTCCTACTAGGGACCGCCATTTGTAAAGTGGACCCTATGGAGACCGCTATTCGGAGGTCTATTGTTAGTTTCTGGTTGCGGTCTCGCGACCGATCGCAACTCTGAAGTAGCGGCCCCTGGGTGACCGCTACTTGGTGTTTTAAGTCAATTATTCAGTTTCAAGTCAGAACGGGGTCGCGGTCTAGCTCCCGATCGCAAGTTGGATTGGCGGCCCTAGGGTGACTGCTAATTCCTGGAAACGGTCCCAGGGAGATCGTTATTTTTTTAAGTCGATTCCCAGTGACGGCCTTGCGACTGACCATCTTTTGAAGTAACGGTCAGGCAAAGGACCGCCACTAGGATGGCTTTTCATGTTTTCGAGGCAATTTGGAGATAGCGGTCTGGTCACAACCGCTACCTTCAAGAGACGGCCATAGCAGGACCGTCAATTCCAAGAGACGGCCCTTGGTAAGACCTTTTCATGCCTTTAGTTCTGAGAGTAGCGGCCAAGTCTATGACCGCCATTCTTTGGTAGCGGCCATAGGGCTGACCGCCACTTTCTTTTAGTGGTCATGGTTAAGACCACTATTTGCTGGGCTGAGTAGTAGCGGCCAGGCTTTGACAACCATTCTTAGTAGAGGCCATAAGGGTGACCGCCACTTTCCCAGAGTGTTCTTTCGCGTTGGTTTGGTTTCCGGTCAACCTGGTTATGACCAGTGGTTGACACGTGACCTCATGAGTGTCTCGTCTATCCGGTGAGGATTGAGACCTGGTTGTGGATACTTGGAGGTATTGTCTTACCTCAGTTTGCGTGTCCATGTGATTTGAGAGTTTTGGTGATCCCTCGTGTTCTGTGCTTCGTGTTATGCAGAATTGTGAATCCGATGAGCGACTTAAGGGCTGTGGACTTTCATTATTGCTGTTGTAGATCCGGATGTTCTGTGTCATCTTCTATAATGTGTTTTACCATGATTTTGGCTTAGAGACTAGGCTGATTAACATCGTATTGCCATGATGAGCGACGATCTTGACCTGAGTTTTGTGACTCAAGGATCGTTGTGTTAGTAGGTCTAGTTGGCTATCCTGAGTCTAGCGGTTGTCTGGTGTGCTACCATGTGCTTCGTAGTACGTGCGATAGGTACGTGCGTGACTATCCGTACTTTGCTATTTTGAGTCTTTGTGTCTAGTGAGCCTCCACTAGTCATAGCCTGACGACACTTTCCTGTGTGTTGGCCCACCTAGGAGTGGTGGCGGGGCGAGTTCCCGATTGAGACGATTTGTAGGCTGGTTGCTGTGGGCCCCTTTGTCTTACCATAAGAGTCCTACGAGAGGGGAAAACCAGCTAGAGGCCTAGCTCTAGACATTGAGTTTGTGTGTGCACACGTGGTCAGGGGCGTTGGACGAGTGCCGATGAGCGTGACCCTCACAAGTCACTCGTTACTATAGTTCCTTGGTGCTCAGTTTGGTGTCTCAGTTACCGCCATTCCAAGCGAGTGGGATATGCTTGATGCGCAGTGTAAGATGTCAGTGGATGCATCTGGCTGTTCTTCTAGTGAGGAGGTGCTTCTATCACACGACACAATGACTTGTGGCTTTCGTGACTATTTTTCATCACTATTGACGTGACCTGCCGAGTAGTCTGTGTTTGGCTTCACCCGAGGTCAGTGTAGCCTACACGACAGTGAGATCGTGTATGTGTTTTAGACCATGTGGTCTTGAGTTGGGTTGTTGTCTCTGTAGAGGAGCTTGCATGACTAAGGGGTCATGATGTGTCCTGGATGTGTAGCCAGAGTCTTTTGTATCGATTTTGTGATTCCTGACTGTGTCTGGGGATCCGTGTCCTTATCGATTAGGAGTAGTTTAGAGGGCCGAGGTTCCTTCGGCTGCCATGTTTCCGTGGTATGACTTTTCCTCTTTACTTTTACTGTTGTTCCTGCTCCTGCTGTTTCTGCTTTGCTATAGTTGTTTAGCACTGCTGTTTACCGCTTTTGTTTCGTGGTGGGGATTTGCGGGACCCCTACTGAGCCAGTGAGATGAGGCTCACTCCTGACTTTTTAGGTGTAGCTGTTCTTCCTCCTGCTTGGAGGTGCAGTGCGGTGGTTCTTAGTTGCCAGCGTTTGCCAGTGTCGGGCTTCCCCCGACTTGAGAGTACGTTCTCTTTGCCGTTATACTGTACTTTGGTTGGACTGGACTCTGTTAGTTTTAATTGTTATAGAAAATGTAATTTTATTTTTGCTATTTTAGCAATCCTGATCATAGTAATTAATTGTTTACTACTTTATCTGGAAGTTCAACGTACTTCACACACTCCTTTTTATCCCTTCGGAGCTTTACCACTCTTGGGAGGCCTCTCAGAATCCAAGTGGTATTGGGTTTACCCGGTATCCAGAGTATGGCTCGTTACACCCTAAAATCAAAAACTTAAGCCTTTAGGCCCAAGCCCAGCCTTAGAAACGTATTAGGGTTAGTTCCCTAATTAAAGGAGATAAATAGAGGGGAAATTAGAGTTTGAATTATAATAAAATTCAAATTTCGGAGGGCCAGGCAAGAGGCGGTCAGTCGTGAGACCACAACCTGCTGATGGCGGTCCAGGAAAGACCGCAACCTGTTTCCGTAAATAGAAGGTGAGAAACCCCCGAAAGTTTAGATTTTTATCCTCCAAAATCACCAGGGATCAATGTGATCTGGCATGGGGACTTATCTAGGACTCTTAGGGATCAATTCTAACCCCAACAAGGACTCCTAATTCGATCTAATCCCTCAACCCTAGGTCATCCTCTATAAATAGAGCCCAGATTCATCCTACGTGAACCCTAATTTTGGATCCCGTGGTTCAAAGGTAAGGCATCGTCTTCATAGGTTGTCCTTTAGGGTTATTTGTTCTCTTTAATATCTTATAACTTCCTTCAAAATCTCGTGCTAGGAGAACAAGCCGTCGAGAAGTTAGAAGGTCTAGATGTCGTTGTTTCTACGTAGGACCCGCAGGAACCAGCACCCTTTTCGGGCGAGAAATTCTCAGATTAGGAGCGTAGCTATAGGTAAGTTATCTCATGATTGGCTCAAATAACATGTTAGGAATGAAAGCCCTCTCATATCTCTTGATTTCATGCACTGTACACGGCATATTTAATGTTTTTACATGACTGCGCATCTAGGTTTTCACTGTATGTTATTTCCTACAACCTTAACCAAAAGATAAAAACTTTGGTTTAATTCATGCTTTTCCCATGCATTTACTTCGTTCTAAACATGCTATCATATATTATCTTTTTGTTCCTTATAATTTTTTTGAATAGGCTCTACACGTCGAATGTTGCTTCTATCTGATGCAGGCAGAAGGCGGTCCTACAAAGACCGTTTTCTTCAAGTGGCGGTCCTCAAAGAACCCCTATATGGTTTCTGTAAACCAGATTAAACCCAGTTTATGCCCTATTATATGCGATATTAAGCATGCCTTATTTCATTTATTTCTGCCCTGATTGTGTCATGACTTCATAGTTAGTGTTAAGCATGTGCTAAAAGCTTATTTTCATGAATGTTATTTTCATGGCCAAACCAAATAGTTTTGTATTTAAGGGTTTTTGATGCTAGTTCCTACACTTGGATTAATGCTTTGACGCGTTCCCTTCTCATCTCTGTTCTATTTTTTTGGTTCACTTATAGTGCGTATTCCCGTACGTTGCTGTTAGATCACTTACACTTTGATAAGAACACCTCTTGAACATGAAAGCCTCTCCGTCGGATATTTCTTCTACCAGACTAGGTGATCTTGTTTCAAGGCCTCTATAAGACTCCGCGAGCCTAGGATTCCCACTAGGACGCCGAACTGGTTGTACCCTAAAAACCCAAAAGTCTAGAGAGCACTTCACGAATTCTGCATTTTCTGTGGATTGTCCTTATCTTGGCCATCAGGCGACCGCTACCTGATTAAGGCGGTCTTCCAATGACTGCTACCTATTTTCAGCACTGGCTATGTTGACATGTTCCTTGTTCTACGTCAACTCCACCTGATAGCGATCTTGACTCGACCGCTACCTCAAGAAAATGGTCCTCTTGAGACTGCATTATGTCAAACTAGTTCCAGCCCGTGGTTTGACCCTAGGGTTGATCATATCTTGTTCAGATGGCCCTATGACTATCTAATGTCCCAAAAACCATATTCATTAAGTCATTAACGAACTATAGAAATAGAATAATGTACCGTTATGCTGCCGGATTCCTCCTGTAGCGTAACCTTCTTATTAAATCTTTCTTGAACTCCCACGTTCATTTTGGTACGTTCTTACCTTGGTTTATCTTTTCATGAAACTATTGTTTGAACTTAATATTATTGGACGACTTTATTGTTATATCTCATGGAAGTAGCTTGATTTATAACTTGAAGATGCAAGGGCGGGCACGGACAGTGTCCAAGGGCTCCACGCTAGCCCCCTCGGCAGATGGCCAGAAACATAATGTTAACTATGGGGCATGATGATTACTGGCGTCGCATTGCACTGGGAGTACTTTTTTTATAAACATGTGATATCTACGAGGCAATCTCATGAAACTATAGTTGCTCGATACATGACTTTCTAATGCATAGCCTTTTCAAGGTTATGAAAAATACATTCTCGATACATGCTAGTACATTCTCGTTATTGACAAGCCATATTACAATCTTGCTTGATCACGCTCTCTTACTTCTCATATCTCTACCCTTATTTTGAGACTTGTTATTACTATGGCTTTGTTCGCATGTTTATCGCATTTTCAATATTACCTTTCTAGAGCTAAAATATAATTACTTTAACATTACCGTCATGTTGATACGAAGATACCTACTGGGCGAGTGAACTTGTCCCCTACTTTTCCAATCTTTTTCAAGAAATTCTAGCGAGTCGGAATCGGACTACTCAAGTGGTGAGTCCAAGAGCGAATGAAGAAAGACAGGAGCCCTAGATAGTTGAAGTTTATGAGTCATATTGTAATAATTGTCCTTCACTATAATAGGCGGTGAAGTTGATAATGTTATGTAATTTTCCACTTTATTGAGTCTAGCAAGTCATTGTGTTAAAGAGCCGAGTGTCATTTGTAAACATTGATTATTATTCAATAAAGTGATGATTTTTGAGTATATGTTGTGTTCATTCTTCTATGTGTTGGTGCTCTAATTGTCATTCTACCTTGAGGCTTATCTTGCTGACTGTTCACGTTCCTGACTTAGTTCCGTTGCATATCTCGGGGCATGACATCCCTGGCGCTTGTATTCTATTTTCTCGCGGTTTGTAGGCTGAAACGAGGTCGAGAGTGGGTTTTCCTTCAATTCTGGGTGATTTTTCCATGTTTAGCGCCAGTGACGATTTTGCCAGATCGGGCGACGTTTTGCAATTTATTTTCATGCAATTAGTGGTTTGGGACCCTAGGCAAGGTCCCCGATGTTTTCCGCCTCTATCTAGATCGAGTGGGAGTGGAGTGGGATCCCACGGTTGGGGTCGGAATGTTGGTTCGCCGGTTTCGGTCGACCGACTTGGGGAGTCCGGTTGACCGAACCGGTTCACCACTGTGAGGGTGACCGAGTTGGTTCGGTCGACCGAACCCTGAGGGCCGGTCGACCGACCCTCTACTAGAAGGTCGACCGACCCCATGAGTAGGTCGACCGAACCCAACCTCTTTTGCTCATTTTGGCCTCCGGTCGACCTGGTTGAGACCCTTTGGTCAACCTTTGGTCCCCTGGATGTCCCGGGCACCCCGTGGGGATCAGATTCATATTTTTGGGTGTTCTAAGTAATCATTGTACCTCGATTAGCGTGCCTCTATAGTTTTGAGGGTTTTGGTGACCCCGTGTGTTCTGGGCTTCCTTGTTGTGCTAGATCGAGTCATCGTGTACTTGCATACGTATGGAGGGCTGTCCCCACAGAATGTTAGCTACTCAGAAAGCGGTTTTCCATGTGGGCCATGTGTATGGCCAGTGACCAAGAGTCCAGTGACCCAGCCAGGGGCTGGGGGCTTTCTAATCTCCCTTGGGGAGGGAATGGACCCGACAGTTGTGAGCTACCTTAAGAGTCATTTTGAACCATGGTTTCTAACTCTTGGACTAGGATGGTTTGACGGCATGGGGTTGTATGATACAACGGCCTTGGGATGAGTCACGTGACTCTATGGCCATTAGATTAGTGAGTCTACCTAGTCGTTTCGAGTTTGGTGACACTGTGCCACCCTATGTTCTGAGTTACTTGTGACGGGCGCGTGTGTAGCCTGTTAGTACTCCAGTGGTTTCCTTTGAGAGTTTCTACATCGAGTGACCCCCCACTAGTCGTAGCCTTCTTACGACACGTGGGTGTTGAGCTACCCGGGAGTGGTAGAGTGGCTTTCCCAGGAGAGATGGTTTTGGGCTGGTTGCCGTAGGGCCTCCCACTTTGGCGGCTCGAGTCCAAGCCGGAAGGAAAATCGACTAGAGGGCTTGACGTAGTGCAGTTAGTCAGTGTGTGTGCATGTGGTCGGGGACAATGGATGAGTGCTGACGAGCACGACCTCGACTAGACCCTTATCCTTGTGTTACTTGTATGGTGTCTCAATTTCTGCCTGGGACGAGTAGGGAGAGACCCGACACATAGACTAAGTCGTTAGTGGATGCATCTGGCCTTGCTTCTAGTGCACTGGTTCTCCCATCACATGACACGTGACTCTCGTGACTCAAGGTTTGGTTTCCTGTCAATGAGACGTGGTTCTTCAGGTGGTTTTTGTGTACGTTTCCCGGCGTTGAGGTCTAGGGTCCCGGTAGAGTTACCGAGGTTTCACCCGTAGATAGTGTAGGGTTCACGATGGCGAGGTCGTGACTGTACCCTTAGACCGCGTGGTCCAGATGGGCCTTTGTTAGTGAGGGCGGGCCTTCACAAAAGAGGTGTCATGGTATTTCCTAGTAGTGTAGCCAGAGTTTCCCGTTCGTTCGGTGGTACCCAACTGTGAGAATCAAGGTTTGCTTTTCGTTGCCATTAGGAGTAGCTTAAGAGAGTTGTGGTTCCATCGGCTGCTATTGTTACTGTTCTTGTTATGATTGTTGCTTCCGTTGTTGTTATTATTGTTGCTACTCCTGCTACTGTTGTTATTGCTATCGCTATTGTTTACCACCATTATTTCGTGGTGGGGATCCATGGTATCCCTACTGAGCTAATGAGATGAGGCTCACCCCTTTCTTTTCAAGTGTTGTTGTTCCTCCTCAAAGTTCGGAGGTGCAATGCAAAGGTTCGTAGTGCCAACTTTCCAGTGCCGGGGGCATACCCGGCGATAGAGTATGTTTCTCTCCCTGTAGACTGTACTTTGTTGGACTGGACTTAGTCGTTAATTTGTTAATCAAAAATGAAATTGTATTTCTTATTATTTAAATAATTAATTACATAGTTGTTCCCTACATTATTTTAAATTTTAATGTATCTCCACACACCTAAATAACCCTTCCGAGCCCTCCAGCTTATGGGTGGCGGGCCCGAATTTGAATGGTATCGGGTAATTCCTGGTATCTGGATCTTGGATCATTAAAACCTCGCTGTCATGGGGACATTACCTTGATCGCTGGGAGAAGCACAACCTCACAGTTAGAAACAACAGCCTCAACTGTAAGGAGAAACTATGTTTCGAGTGATTGGAGAATTGCCCAATAGAAGCAAGGCCGGATGCGTCCACTAACATCTTAGTCCGTGCCTCAGGTGTCTCCCCCTTACCTCAACGCGGTAACTGAGACAACGTATACAAGTAAGCACAGGACAAGGACTAGTTGGGGTAGTACTCGTCAGCATGTGTCCGAAGGAACACTCCTCCAAACTTCAAATTGTCATTCTCTCCTCGTCCAACAATTTTCCCAGAGTTTGTGTTTCGAGTAGGGCACGCTCCAGCCCTATTTATAGGTCATTCCCCACAATTAAACTACAAGCCATTTAATCATAGTCAAATTTCTTCCAAATTTTTCCAACCCACATTACTATTTCACCAACCCATGAAGAACGAAGAATTCAAAGTTTGGCGCAGTGATTGGTATAGTAATTCGGTGCAGTAATTTCATTTTCCCACCTAATGATGTATGTAACGACGTTTAACTTAATCAAGATTAGATTAGGCATAATAGTTAATCATCCTTAATCTAATTTCTATAGTGTTGCTACAATGTGTCTACAGTACTGCTATAGTACCGACGACTTCACCTTCTCAGAATCACGTCGTCAATCTCATTGTTTGTATTATCACGTGGTATTAGGATTTGTAGAAATGTGTTCTTTAATTATAACAATAAAGAAAAATATTTTGACACTTTATTTTGTTTTCATCTTTCATCATTTCTTTTTGCAAATAAATATGTATACAAAATTCTGAGTTGCTACACTATCTCTCTCGTAGTTGTTCGCCACGGCCAGCCGCAGTAGTAGTGGCCGTTGCTGCTGCTACCTGCGGCTGCCACCGTGCCACCGGTGCCAGTGCACCCCAGCTGCCGCTGCACCCTCCTCCACTGCTCACCGCCTCTACTTGCCCATCTCTGTCGCACTGCTGCGGCTTCGTCCGTTGCCCACCATCGTTGGTGGTGGAAGGGAGAAAGGGAGAGAAAGGGAAGAGGGAGAGGGAGAGGGAGAGAGCGAGAGAGGGAGGGAGAGGGAGATGAGAGATCGTGAGAGAGGGAGAGGAAGAGGAGTGGGGATCGGGGAGATGAAGGAGGAAGAAGAAGGAGAAGGAGAAGAGGAGGGGAGAGGGAGGAAGAAGGAGAGGGAGAGAGCGAGGGAGAGGGAGATGAGAGATCGTGAGAGAGGGAGAGGAAGAGGAGTGGGGATCGGGGAGAGGAAGGAGGAAGAAGAAGGAGAAGGAGAAGAGGAGGGGAGAGGGAGGAAGAAGGAGAGGGAGGAGTTAGGGCACGCCCCCCCTCCCCATTTTTTTCTTTTTCCTTTTCTTTTCTTCCTCTTATCTCTCTTTTTTTCTTCTCTCTTTTTTACCATTCTCTCTTCTTTTTCCATTCTCTCTTCTTTTTCTTTTTCTCTTTTCATTTCTATTTATTATTTATTTTTAAAAATGGGATAAAATCTCAATTAATCTAAAATAATTTAATATTCATTATTTGGGGATCCAAATATCTGATATTTAGATAATTTTGTTTTATTTGGAAAACACAACCTAGGACCCGTAGAAACCCTCTGAAAATCGCGGACACTTGATTCAAAAACCCAGGTCGTGACATTGAGTCTCATTCTAGTAGCATATCATTTCCAATCGGGGCACCCATCCTTCTCCCATAAGGTGACATTGTTTATGTGCTTAATTCATGCACATTCTTTAATACATGACTAAACATCTAATTATCAAAATACTGTTAAAATAATATATACGTAAAGATTGGTATGGGCTCGATTCATCACGTGCGTACCTATACTATGAGATCGCTAATCATCGTAGGTTTCCCTTTCTAGCCTCACTGGTCATCCTAGAACTACTCTTGGTCATTCTCCTTGCATTAGGGATGATTATCTTCTAGCCCTTCTTCTTTCTGTCATTCCTACGGCTCCTCTCTATCCTTATGTTGTGTGCTCAAGGTAGATAAAGGGATAACTGGAGGAATAACAAAGGCTTAAATAGGCTATTCCCAAGACTAGTTAGTGGAGAATTATTTAATTTAAAAGTCCTTCTATCTACAATATCTTCCTATTAATCTCCCAAGAGCTCTCCACCTGCTACAGGATGCTTTCCACACATTGTAAATATTCTGAACACCTGGCAAAACTACTCTCCACCTGCTACAACTGCTAATACATGGCATATATACTTATCTTACATCGTTAACCCCTATCACTCATCTTTAATCCCTACCATTTAACTTTGATCTCTGTGAGATATTTTTGATCCCTATAAGATAGCACTCGAGTTCATTTTCGTGTTTTTAAGTTCCTTTATTTAATTTCCCATTGTCTAAGTTCATCGTCCACTTCTGTATCATCAATGTTTACTTCCCCCACTTTTCCTATCATCTAACACTTCCTTCTATTTTTCCAACTTAGACGATCTTCAGTTTCTATCATCCAATTCTTTAGTGCCTACCATTTATTGTCTATCTTTCAATTATGGACTATCCATCATCTATGTTTTCTCTATATCATCTATTTTTCGCACATCATCTAACCTTCCCTCCATGTCATCATCCAAGTATATCATCTAGCTTCAGTGCATCTTCTAACTTTTCATTGCATCGCCTGCTTCCTTTATTCTTTTTGTCTTCTTCTAAAATAGATGCAACTTCATCTAACTCAGAAGAAAAGGTTTTGAATTGAAGTAGATGAAACATTGGCTATCTGGCTGCTTCGTCTATCTTAATCTCATTCTAACAACTAACTATCATATATCTTATATTAGTTATCCTTCTTATTGTCTATTTCTCCTATTTATCATCAATTTATCATCTATCTCTATAGTTTATCATTAATATACATCTATCTTTCCAATATATCATGTAATCCTTCAATTTATCGTCTATCATCTCCCAGATTAGATGATACTTTGCATATCCCTTCTGGATTAGACGATACATCGTCTAACTCTTCCATCATAGATGATACTTTGTCTAACACTTCTGACTTAGATGATACATTGTCTAACTCCTTCCCTACTTAGATTATGCTTCGTCTAACTTGATACCCCTTCGTCTAACCTCTCCTATCTTAGACGATGCTTCAAAATGGCCGACTTATTTGGTGCCTATCAAGGGGAAAATCCAATAAAATTTTAGGTTTTAGAAACTAGGGTGTTACAATGTAAAGCATGTTGACCATGTGAAGCATGATGGTTATACGAAGTATGATTGTTGGGAAAATGTCCTTTTCCCATAAATTGATTATTTTATATTTATGACAATAAGTAATTTTTAAATATCTTAATTTTTATGATAAGTTATATTAAATTAACATTTCATATATGGCTATTTAATTACAGCTTTAACAAAATTCAAGACTCCTAAATACTTAGCCAAAATCAGGTCAATATAAGTGTCTGGGAAAACTAGGCGAAATTAGATGCTATTGCATCCTAGTCCAAAACATAGATGAAATAGATCGCATAGACCTTCCCCCTAAAATACAAGTTAGATGAATCATCATCTACTTTGGGAAGTTAGACGAAGCAACATTCACTTTTAAAAAGTTGAAGGTTCCACCCAAGTCTTCTGCCTAAAATGAAACTTAGATGAAGTATTACCTACTTTGAAAAGCTAGACGATGCTTCGCCTACCTCTAAGGGCCAAAAGATTTTGCCTAAGTCCTTTAGCCTAAAAGATAAAAGTCAGATAATCCATCATCTAAAACTCAAAGTAGACAGAAGATCGCCTAACCCACAAAAGTAGATGAAGCAACCCAAAATTTAGGCCATAACACCTACTTGTGAAAAGTTGACATAACAGTGCCTACTTGTGAAAAGTAGATAGAACAATGCCTACTTGCAAATATAGATGATAGAGCGCTTAAAGTAAAAAAAAATCGATGATATATCGTCCAAGTTCCAAATGTAGATGATACAACGCCTACTTATGAAAAGTAGATGAAGTTACGTAGAACAACAAAAACTATCGCCTAACTATAAACCTTCTATCCAAAATGTAAAAGTTGGTGATACATCTCCCAAATCCAATAGACGATGGGGATCGTACAAGTGAAAAGTTAGACGATGCGACACCTACATCCAGACTTGGACGATGGATAACATTAAAGTTGTGCTTCAACTAAATTCACTAAATAACAAAATAACACTTAAAAAGTGTAGCACCCCAACAAGTATATTTAAATGTGAACAGTGTCATGCAACGTAGAATGAAACCCTTACCCCCTCTTTGACAGAGGGATAGACAAATGGAGGGATATCCCGCGTGAGTTAACTTGTCCTGGAGTTTAGCCCCATTTATTTTGATAGACAACGGATTAAATAAGGGGATAAATTGTTCCACTAGTGTTACTGGGTCAATTTAATCGGGATATATGAGAGTTATCCCTCATTGTAACCGGATTAACTTTATTACCCTATCAAATTAAAAAATGGATAAAATGTGACTTATCGTCGAGATAAACAGGGGATATCCCTCTATCAAAGAGGGGCTTATTGTCTATATTGCATAAACACTTAGTCGATATAAAACTTGCATGATACATGTCTAGACAAAAATGTTGGCACTGACCATTTGACCATCCATATATGTCCAGCATTAAAGACGTAGTATCCGTTGGAGCACACATATGTCATGAGTGAGCCAATCAACTCATCCAATGTGAGTGTAGTGAGATCTTTTGAATCCTCAATCACAGTCACCTTGGTATGCCACTGTGGAGACAAAGATCTCAGAACCTTTCTCACCAACTCTTGATTTGTGTGCTCCTTTCCCAAGGCCTTAAAACCATTAGTTATCTCCATTAGCCTTGCGAACATCTCGGAAATGGACTCCTCTGGCTTCATGCTGAACAGCACATAATCTCTGATCAGAAGATTTACTTTGCTCTCTTTCACTTCTGATGTGCCTTCATAAATTAGTCTTAATTTGTTTCACATCTGCTACGCAGAAGAACACATAGAAATTCATGAGTACTCATTTGGATGAATAGCACATTGAATTATATTCATGGCTTTAAAATTTACATAAGATTTCTTAATTTGATCCCCATTCCATTCATCCTCATTGACAGGTAATTCATAGCGACCATGACTAATCACACGCTAAACATCAAACTCTTGACCTCTTAAAAATACATGCATTCTATTCTTCCAGTAGGGGTAATTTATACCGTCAAAGAATGGCGACCTATGAATTGAATGCCCCTCAGGCAACATTTCTCCATTAGTCATTTGATAAAGATCTTTCCTCTAAGACTGCGAAGTCTATATGTAATACCCCGATATATTTATAAATAAAAATTTCACAAGAAATTAATTGGAAACCCTTAATAAATAGGATAAGTTAAAATTCGACCATTTTTATAAAAATTTAGAAAAATTAGAATCTTGTAGAGGATAAAACGTTTAACAATAGTGTTTTCTATGACTGGCCCAAATAAAATCCGTAACTAGGCCGAATTAACTTATTAAGGCTCAAACCACACTTAAACCTAATTGGACCTTAAAACGCGAAATTGGAGCCTATTACCTAATTATTTAGGCTGAGATCGGATCCAAAAGGAAGGCTAGGATGAGAGGATCATTTCCCCTCTTAGTTTTCCCCGAAATCCTAACCCTAGAGAGTGAATTTTGGATTAGAAGGCGGCGGCTAACCCTATCCGCGCGGTTCGCGCACGTCCAACTTGATTGGACTCTATCTCTGCGAATAGAAGACTCTAGACCTTGTGTGTCCTACATAAATGACCCTTAGGAACCCTATTTTCGTTTGGGTGCTATGGCGGCCGACGAGAACTTAGGTGGAGGGAGAATTCTGACGATCATCGGCGTGGTGTCCTTAGCGCATTGTCATCCCCTCTTCTTCTTTCTTCCTCCGTTTAAGGTAGGTTATAACGAGCCAAACCTTAAATACCATATATGATTAGAACCAGCATCGAGTACTCTTTCTTTTGAATGTAAAAGCCCTAAAAGTGGTTTAGTATCCTGTGAGAATTTTAGCGTTTAGTGGAAGCATATCACATATAGGGTTATACTTGTTCTATCTCGTTTTAAGTTGGGATTGCAAGCACAAATCTTAAATTGTTTATGTTATCTTTTATAGTTTTTCGTGCCCTCTCTTTTAAGTCCAAAAGCCCTAATTTTCATGCTTTGTACTGTGCGTATTAAATCGTTGATGCTAACCCTAGCCATCCCCGCCGGCGACGGGCAACGCGAAGGGGTGGCGGATCGATCGGGTTTGCGTGGCCTCACGATAGACAGCCCATCCAAGGCGGGCGGCTAGTTCCTGACCGTTCATGTATTGCATTTTGGTCTGTTCTCGTAGTTTACGCGGCATAACCCTAACCGCCCTGTCGTTAAGCGGCCTCTTCCAGACCGTGCATGTTTCCCCAGCGGCACATTACAGACCGCTCAAACCTAGCAGGCCTTCGGGCTGAAGAAGGGGTGAACGGCATGTCGTGCGACCGCCGAGGTTCATGAGTGGCTCCGACAGAACCGCTCAACCCTTCAGAATTATTTTGGCATGAATTATTTTAATAGATTGATGGTTAATTGATAAGTTAGCAACCACATGATAACTGGAAAATATTGAAGTAAATAATTTTGACTTTTTTCTAATTTCTTTCACTTGATCTTGTTTCATGATGGCCTTAGTTATTTCACTATGTTAATTTCAAACATGACATCTTAAATGCTATTAGGATTGTTTGACAGTCGTTCTACTCCGGTAGGATTGACTGACCGCCATACTAGTTTCTACTGTTTTATTAGCTCTATTCCTTGTAATGGTTGGGACTCTCTGCCGGATATTCCTTCCGTCGGACTAGGACCTTCATTTCGGGACCTCCGTAAGCCCCCGCGAGCCTGGGATTCTCACTAGGACGCCGGGCATGTTGCACCATCAAGACCTGAACCTATCTACGTAATCGAATCGCTTAGATTATCGTGTTGTGAGTCACGGCTTGACTTGGACCCCCTGAGAATTGCGCGGCCCGAAAGGGACCGTTCATCTTACAGGGCGGCCCATAAAGAACTGTGCATTCCGACCAAGTGCCACGTACATTGGTTGTTTAACCTTGATCTATCTTTGACCAAATTATGTTTGGATCGACCCAATAAGCCCTAGGTTAACCAGTGGAGAGTGGGCTGGACCCTAGTTCTGTTCTGCCCCACTTATGGTAGTCCGGAGCCCGTTTGGGTAGACTTCTAGTTGATTAAGTTGAACGGACTGATTAGAACAGCCCATGTTATAGAGCGGATCTTATTAGACCGTCTGTCTTTTAAGCGGACCTGTAAGGACCGTTTATCTTGTTCTTGGGCTTCCAGCTCTACTAGTCTTGAGCGGCCCATTATCAACCGTCCATTTCTTTGAACGGCCCTACATGGACAGTGTATCCTTGACTTCGGTGTGGCTGATCCTAAGCCCATTTCTATCCTGAACGGTCCAGTTTAGACCGTGCTTTGTTTGAGCAGCCCAGTTTTGACCGCTTATCATCCAGAAGTGATTTTCGTGATTATTCGTGTTGAATCCAAAGACCTGATTGGTTCTTGATAACTTGAATTTTCTGGTCAAAGTATCTCTTCAACTTACCCTTGGAATTCTCCGAGGTAAGTTATACCTTGACATTATTGGCCATTAACTTGATTAATGTCTAGACATAACTTGGGATCTTGGATCCTTTAAATCAATGCCAACGCATCATAAGGGCCCGGTCTGGTCCTGGAAGGAGCGCCCAAAAAGTACTTATGCCCGGGGGAGTTTGAATGACATGGTGAGGCATTGCGCCGAGTGCATGACTAGTGTGATGTCTATGACAATAATCTCTTACTTGAAATTATCTTGACTTGGTTAAATCTTGCTTGTTGGCCAAATCTCCAATTTTAGTGTATTCGTGATCTTGTATTTCTTCTACTTATGTCTTTCTGCCACGTCGTTATTTCTCTTCATTCTTTTAATGCAATTAAATGGTTAATTACTTAAACTTGCTTGTTATTTCCTACTGAGCGTTCGCTCACCTAGTTGTTTCCCCCCTTTTTCAGGTAGCTCAGGTGAGGACTCACAGACTGATGGGGACAGGCAAGAGTGACGACCATGGAGCGACCCAGTTAGAAGCCTGTGAAGCTAGTCCTAGATGTGGAGTCTATTTGTGTCTTAGCGTGTTTTGGAAGAGCTGTAAATTTGAATTCAGCAAATGTAATAGTGTTAAGTGGATGTTGTCAAAGAATGGTTAGTGAGTTTATGTGGTTTGGAACATGGATTATTTAATTGTTAGTCAATGAATGGAATGATTTTCGGTTGTGTTGGCCTTAGCGATAGCATATCATGTCTGTAAATCAACATATTATTATTACTTGTTTCTACTGCCAGTCCCGATATTCCGCGTCAGGGCATGACAGTTAGGTGGTATCAGAGCCTATGTTTCCTAATATTCCTAGGCTATCTAAGTTCTAGGATTCTAAGTGTTTGTCGTAGAACCTATACCCTTGTTATGAGTCAAAGGACCAAGCCTAGTTAGAATTTGGGTAGAGACTTAGGTTGAGTTAATAATCAACTCTAAACTCTTTCTCCTAAATGAACTTAAGATAAATCATTTTCGTGCAGGACGTTCCGATGGCAGCTGAGCGTACGCAGTGGCGGGGCATGCAGCGAACTGTCCAAGGACTTATACGGGCCTTGCAACAAGTGGCCCAAGGTGGAGCGGCGATTCATGGTGTTGGTGACCTACACAGGAATTTTCGTGGGATGAATCCCCCACGTTTTGGAGGCTCGACTGATCTCGATGAAGTCGAGCACTGGCTTAAGGAGATGGAGAGAATTTTTGAAGTTATGCAATGTAGCGAACATGAGCGTGTGCTTTTAACGACCTTCCTGCTGGAAAGTGATGCTAGGACTTGGTGGGAGTCAGTAAAGGCAACCCGCGGTGATAGGTAAATTTCGTGGAAGGAATTTGAAGAATTCTTCAATAGCAAGTACTTTTCCGACAGAGTCCAAGAGAATAAAGTGGCGGAGTTTGCTGCTTTGAAGTAATGAAGTCTATCTGTAGTGGAGTATGAAGCCCAGCTTTCTAGACTCTCGTTATGCTACTCATTTGATTTCTACAGAGAAGATGAAGGCGAAACATTTTCTTAATGGGCTGAAGTTGCATTATATTAACCAGTTGGCGCCGATGGAGATTCAGACCTATGCAGAGATGGTAAGGAAGGCCCAAGTTCTAGAAGATACCCTGGAAATGACGGAGAGAATCCATGAAAGAATGTCAAGAAGGAGCAATCTACTGGTTCTGGGAGTGCTAAACTCGGGAATAGCAAGAAGAGGCCCAATGGCGGGTCTGGTTCATGGAAGGGGAAAATGTCAAAGAATGAAGATAAGAAGCCTGCCCCTATTGTTCCATTCAAGGGTTTATGCAAGTATTCTGACCGTCCTGGTCACAAGATGGAAGAATGCTGGTGCAAACTGGACGCCTGTTTACGTTGCGGAAGTAGGGATCACCGCATTCCGGAGTGTCCTCTTTTATCCGAGCAAGCTATCCTGACGAAACCTCAAGACAGCAAGAAGCAGCAGGGCAAGCTCCAGGCCCTACAGGAAGATGATGCAGGCACCACCGAGGAGGGTGGACTCGTTGAAGGTACCCTTATTATTCATGGAAAGCCAGCTTTTGTTCTTTTCGATACCGGTGCTACTCATTCATTTGTTTCTCAGAAATTTGCCAAGTCATTAGCTGTGAAGCCGGTTTTGATGACTCCCCATAAGAGATATCAACTCCTATTGGTTCTAGATCAGCGATTAAGTATTTTTATCCTTCTAGCAAGATTATTGTTAATGAACAGAATTTACCGGCTGATTTGGTTTGCATGGATATGAAAGACTATGATGTAATTCTACGAGCGGATTGGTTGGCTAAGTATGAGGCCAATGTCTATTGTAGTTCCAATTCTGTGTCTTTTTCTAGACACCCGGGACTTTCTTTTATAGGGGTTAGGCACCATAAGCCGTGCCACTTATTTCGGCCATCCGAGCTGATAAGTTGACAAGGAAAGGGTGTCAGGCATTTCTAACCTTTGTTTATGTGACCCCTGAGAAGAAGATTGAGATTAAGGACATTCTTGTTGTCCGAGATTTTTCAGATGTTTTTCTGAGGAATTGCCTAGACTTCCACCGGAGAGGGAAGTTGTGTTTTCTATTGATTTAATTCCTGGCGCGACCCTTGTTTCTAAGGCTCCTTATCGTATGTCTCCTGCGGAGCTGAGGGAATTGAAGCAGCAGTTAGTGTAATTACTTGAGAAGGGGTTTATTCGTCCAAGTACATCCCCGTGGGGAGCTCCAATGTTATTTGTTAGGAAGAAAGATGGCTCGATGAGGTTATGTGTTGATTATCGGCAATTGAACTAGCTGACTATCAAGAAAAAATATCCATTGCCGAGGATTGATGAGTTATTTGATCAGATAGCAGGAGCTCAGTATTTCTCTAAGATTGATCTTCGATCAGGCTATCATCAGTTGCGGATTAAGAGGAGGATATTTATAAGACAGCTTTTCGTAGTAGTATGGGCACTTTGAATTTGTTGTAATGCATTTTGACTAACGAATGCACACTGTAGCTTTCATGCAGTTGATGAACAATATATTCCGGCCCTATCTTGATCAATGGGTCGTGGTGTTTATTGATGACATTCTGATTTATTCTAAGAGTGAGGAAGAGCATGCCGAACATCTTGGGATGGCGTTGCAGATATTGAGAGATCATCAGTTATACGTCAAGTTTAGCAAGTGTGAATTTTGGCTACAGGAGGTGTCCTTTCTAGGGCATATCATTACGAAAGAAGGTATTTCGGTTGACCCCTCGAAGGTAGAGGCAGTGAAGAATTGGAATAGGCCTACTAGTGTAACAGAAGTTAGAAGCTTCCTAGGCCTGGCAGGATATTATCGAAAGTTTATTAAGATTTCTCCAAGATTGCGGTACCCTTAAAAAGATTAACCCGCAAGGAGAATAAGTTTGACTGGTTGGAGGATTGTGAGAGAAGCTTCCATACTTTGAAGGAGTGTTTAACGACTGCCCCTGTTTTAGCTTTACCATCTGGAGAAGGAGGCTTCGTGGTGTACACCGATGCTTCAGGAATTGGTTTAGGTTGTGTGCTGATGCAGCACGGGAAAGTGATAGCCTATTCTTCTAGGCAGTTGAGAAAGCATGAGGAAAATCATCCTATTCATGATTTGGAACTAGTAGCAGTAGTGTTTGCCTTGAAGATTTGGAGGCACTACTTATATGGAGAAACATTCACAGTATTTTCAGACCACAAAAGTTTGAAGTATTTATTTTCTTAGAAAGAGCTCAATATGAGGCAGAGAAGATGGTTAGAATATTTAAAGGATTTTGACTTCTCCATAGAGTATCATCCCGGGAAGGGTAATGTGGTGGCAGATGCCTTAAGTCGCAAGCCAATGGCTAAGTTGTCAAGTCTCATGTTGCAAGAATGAAAACTGTTAGAGCAATTAGCCAGTTTGGATATTAATGTTGACAAGGACCGAGCTATGATTGCTCAGATTCAACTTAAACCAGAATTATTGGCAGAAATCAAGTCCTTGCAAGACAATGACCCAGAGTTGGTAGAAATCAAGGAGAGCTTGGGTAGCAGACCTGACTTCATGCTCGCTGGTGACGGCAGATTGTTGTTTCAGGGAAGGACTTGTATTGTTGTTTCAGGGAAGGACTTGTATACCTGATGTGGCTGAAGTTAAGAACAAGATCCTCGAGGAAGCGCACAGATCCAGATATACTATTCATCCTGGAGGTACTAAGATGTTTAGGATTTAAAGAGATCTTTCTGGTGGCCGAATATGAAGAGAGAAATTATAGAATTTATGAGTAGATGCTTGGTGTGTCAGCAAGTTAAGGCTGAGCATTTCAGACCTGTAGGGAAGTTGAAACCACTGACATACCTCAATGGAAGTGGGAGAGTATTGGCATGGATTTCATTATGGGTCTACCTAGGACTCGTAGTGGACTTGATGCAATTTGGGTTGTTATTGATAGATTAACAAAGTCTGCTCATTTCTTATCTATTAAATCCAAGTGGACTGTTGATGTTTTGGCAGCTTTGTATATGAAGGAAGTTGTGCGACTCCATGGTATTTCGGTCAGTATTGTGTCCGACAGAGACCCCCGATTCACCTCACACTTTTGGAAGGGATTGCAAGAATCTTTGGGAACCCGTCTAATTTCAGTACTTATGTTTCATCCACATACAAACAGACAGACGGAAAGAACCAACCAGATAGTGGAAGATATGCTGAGAGCCTTCATGATTGATTTTGGAGGCAGTTGGAGTGATCACTTGGCCTTGATTGAATTTACTTACAATAATAGTTATCAGCCCAGTATTCAGATGGCTCCATTTGAAGCTTTATATGGAAGAAGCTGTCGATCCCCATTATGTTGGAACGAGGTAGGCGAGAAGCAGTGGCTAGGACCAGATCTTATTTCTTAATCATCAAAGAATATTCATATTATCAGAGACCAATTGTAAGTAGGACAATCAAGACATAAGAGTTATGCAGACAACAGAAGGAGGGACTTAGAATTCTAGGTTGGTGAACATGTGTTTCTAAAGGTTTCTCCCATAAAAGGAATTTGAAGATTTGACATTCAAGGCAAGTTGAGTCTAAGGTATGTTGGTCCATTCGGGATTCTGGAAAGAGTGGGGGAGGTTGCATACCGTCTGGCACTATCACCTCAGTTATATGGAGTACACAATATCTTCCATGTGTCGATGTTGAGAAAATATGTGTATGACCCCACTCATGTCATTCAGCATGCGGATCTAGAGTTAAGGGAAGACCTAACTTATGAAGAGAGACATGTTAAGATTCTGGATCGTAAGTAGCAGCAACTCAGGAACCGGTCCACACCTATGGTCAAAGTGCAATGGAGTCGGCGTGGGACCGAAGAAGCTACTTGGGAGTCAGAAGATACTATGCGAAAGCAGTATCCCGATTTGTTCTAGGTGAGTTTCCACTCCCCATCGTGTTAGGTGCAGTGAATTTGGAGGACCAAATTTTTTGAAGTGGGGGAGGGTGTAATACCCCGATATATCTATAAATAAAAAGTTCACAAGAAATTAATTGGAAACCCTTAATAAATAGGATAAGTTAAAATTCGACCATTTTTATAAAAATCTAGAAAAATTGTATAGGATAAAACATTTAACAATAGTGTCTTCTATGACCGGCCCAAATAAAATCCGTAACTAGGCCGAATTAACTGATTAAGGCCCAAACCACACTTAACCTAATTGGACCTTAAAACATGAAATTGGAGCCCATTACCCAATCATTTAGGCTGAGATCGGATCCAAATGAAAGGCTAGGATGAGAGGAACGTTTACCCTCTTAGTTCTCCCCGAAACCCTAACCCTAGAGAGTGAATTTTGGATTAGAAGGCGGCGGCTAACCCTATCCACTCGATTCGCACACGTCCAACTTGATTAGACTCTATCTCCGCGAATAGAAGGCTCTAGACCTTGTGTGACCTATAAAAATGACCCTTAGGAACCCTATCTTCGTTTGGGTGTTGTGGTGGCCGACGAGAACTTAGGTGGAGGGAGAATTCCGGCGATCACCGGTGTGGTGTCCTTAGCGCATCCTCATCCCATCTTCTTCCTTCTTCCTCCGTTTAAGGTAGGTTATAACGAGCCAAACCTTAAGTACCATATATGATTAGAACCAGCATCGAGTACTCTTTCTTTTGAATGTAAAAGCCCTAAAAGTGGTTTAGTATCCTGTGAGAATTTTAGCGTTTAGTGGAAGCATATCACATATAGGGTTATACCTGTTCTATCTCGTTTTAAGTTGGGATTGCAAGCACAAATCTTAAATTGTTTATGTTATCTTGTATAGTTTTTCGTGCCCTCTCTTTTAAGTCCAAAAGCCCTAATTTTCATGCTTTGTACTATCCGTATGAAATCGTTGATGCTAACCCTAGCCATCCCCATCGGCGACGGGCAAGGCGAAGGTGTGGCGGATCGATCAGGTTTGCACGGCCTCGCGATAGACCGCCCATCCAAGGCGGGCGGCTAGTTCCTGACCGTTCATGTATTGCATTTTGGTCTGTTCTCGTAGTTTGCGCGGCATAACCCTAACCGCCCTGTCGTTAAGCAGCCTCTTCCAGACCGTGCATGTTTCCCCAGCGGCACATTACAGACCGCTCAACCCTAGCAGGCCTTCGGGCTGAAGAAGGGGTGAACGGCATGTCGTGCGACCGCCGAGGTTCATGAGTGGCTCCGACAGAACCGCTCAACCCTTCAGAATTATTTTGGCATGAATTATTTTAATAGATTGATGGTTAATTGATAAGTTAGCAACCACATGATAACTGGAAAATATTGAAGTAAATAATTTTGACTTTTATCTAATTTCTTTCACTTGATCTTGTTTCATGATGGCCTTAGTTATTTCACTATGTTAATTTCAAACATGACATCTTAAATGCTATTAGGATTGTTTGACAGTCGTTCTACTCCGGTAGGATTGACTGACCGCCATACTGGTTTCCGCAATTTTATTAGCTCTATTTCTTGTAATGGTTAAGACTCTCCGTCGGATATTCCTTCCGTCAGACTAGGACCTTCATTTCGGGACCTCTGTAAGCCCCCGCGAGCCTGGGATTCTCACTAGGATGCCGGACAGGTTGTACCATCAAGACCTGAACCTATCTACGTAATCGAATCGCTTAGATTATCGTGTTGTGAGTCATGGCTCGACTTGGACCCCCTGAGAATTTCGCGGCCCGAAAGGGACCATTCATCTTATTGGGCGGCCCATAAAGAACCATGCATTCCCGGCCAAGTGCCACGTACATTGTTCGTTTAACCTTGATCTATCTTCGACCAAATCTTGTTTGGATCGACCTAATAAGCCCTAGGTTAACCAGTGGAGAGTGGGCTGGTCCCTGGTTTAGTTCTGCCCCACTTATGACAGCCCGGAGCCCGTTTGGGTAGACTTCTAGTTGATTAAGTTGAACAGATCGATTAGAACCGCCCCTTATTGGACCGTCTATCTTTTGAGCGGCCCTGTAAGGACCATTTATCTTGTTCTTGGGCTTCCAGCTCTACTAGTCTTGAACGGCCCTTTATCAACCGTCCAATTCTTTGAACGGCCCTACATGGACCGTGTATCCTTGTCTTCGGTGTGGCTGATCCTAAGCCCATTTCTATCCTAACGGTCCAGTTTAGACCGTGCTTTGTTTGAGCGGCCCAGTTTTGACCGCTTATCATCCAGAAGTGATTTCTGTTATTATTCGTGTTGAATCCAAGGACCTAATGTTTCTTGATAACTTGAATTTTCTGGTCAAAGTATCTCTTCAACTTACCCTTGGAATTCTTCGAGGTAAGTTATACCTTGACATTATCGGCCATTAACTTGATTAATGTCTAGATATAACTTGGGATCTTGGATCATTTAAATCAATGCCAACGCATCATAAGGGCCCGGTCTGGTCCTAGAGGAGCGCCCGAAAAGTACTTGTGTCCCGGGGAGTTTGAATGACATGGTGAGGTATTGTACCGAGTGCATGACTAGCGTGATGTCTATGACAATAATCTCTTACTTGAAATTTTCTTGACTTGGTTAAATCTTGCTCGTTAGCTAAATCTCTAATTTTAGTGTATTCGTGATCTTGTATTTCTTCTACTTATGTCTTTCTGCCACGTCGTTATTTCTCATCGTTCTTTTAATGCAATTAAATGGTTAATTACTTAAACTTGCTTGTTATTTCCTACTGGGCGTTCGCTCACCTAGTTGTTTTCCCCCTTTTTCAGGTAGCTCAGGTGAGGACTCACAGACTGATGGGGACGGGCAAGAGTGACGACCATGGAGCGACCCAGTTAGAAGCCTGTGATACTAGTCCTAGATGTGGAGTCTATTTGTGTCTTAGCGTGTTTTGGAAGAGTTGTAAATTTTAATACAACAAATGTAATAGTGTTAAGTGGATGTTGTCAAAGGATGGTTAGTGAGTTTATGTGGTTTGGAACATGGATTATTTAATTGTTAGTCAATGAATGAAATGATTTTCTGTTGTATTGGCCTTAGCAATAGCATATCATGTCTATAAATCAACATATTATTATTACTTGTTTCTACTACCAGTCCTGATATTCCGTGTCGGGGCGTGACACTATGTGAAGCACAGATCTTGCTCTGATACCACTTGTCATCCCAAGCAAACGACAATCAAGAAGGGGGATTGAATTGATTGCTACGAAATTTTTTGCAAATAAAAATCTATCCTGTTAGCAATTCTTAAATTTGCAGGATATATCTTAGAATTAAGCGATTCACTCAAACCTCACCGGATCACACTTGATTTGGCCACAAGAAGAGCAAATGAACGCAATTCACACCACAAGGCAAACCATAGGAGACAGAGGATTTTTAGGTGGTTCGTGTGCAAACCTTACCTCTCACATCCACCCCTCACCGAGTGAGGATTCCAAATCCACTAATGAGTAGATTTCAACACACACGATGTGAGATGCAGCACCAACCACACACACACACACTGCGACTTGCAACCCATACACACACAAATCTGAACTAAACATAGTCCTACCACACATACATCAAATGTATTAATTCAACAC
This sequence comes from Amorphophallus konjac, assembly GCA_022559845.1. Taxonomy (NCBI): domain Eukaryota; kingdom Viridiplantae; phylum Streptophyta; class Magnoliopsida; order Alismatales; family Araceae; genus Amorphophallus; species Amorphophallus konjac. The sequence continues at coordinate 79,264,692 of CM040117.1, read as the reverse complement.
ACACATATTCTATCATAATAAGACTCAATGACTCATAAAATTAACTAGGATAGAAAGAATTTCATCAAAGATGATTTTTCCCTTTAGATGGTTCCCTTCATAATGAAGATTACTTGTACAATGGTCGAATTGACGATTCACACAGCACGAACAAGTTTTGACCACGATCCGGAATGGAAGAAATCACTTCAAGCTGGTAGGATTCTCTTCTTGGCAGCAAAGGGGGTCCTCTTCCTCTTCTCCTTCTTCCTCTCCAAGGTTTTCCCTCTCTCTTGGATTATTTTTACCAAATTCACAATAAGAGGTTTTGTAGAAGATTTAAGGGCCAAAAGGCCTCTATACCCCTTCTAGAACCATCCTTTAACCCTCTCACATGTTAGACAATGGGTTCGAGGCATTTTGGACATTATTCATGGCCTTATGAAATCCCACGTGTGAGCCACGGCCGTTCGACGTCTTGCATGTGAACAGGGAACAAAATTCGTTGACTGGTTCTTTCCATTGGTCAACCAATCCCTTAAATAGAATAGAAAGAAGTTAGCTAGACTACTCAAATCGGTCGACTAGACCCTACTTTCCGTTGACCAGTCCATTTTCTACAATTTCAGAAAAAGCTCTGTTGCGATTCGGTCGACCAGTCCAACAATTTCAGTAGACCAAAATTGGTCTGGGCGCTATTCTCTGCAAGTGAAAATCCCACTATCTACTTTTGGTTGACCAGACTTAGATGTTGGTCGACCGATTGCACCTAAAACATAAAGATATACTCAAGTTAGTATGTAATTCACTTCAATAAAAAGCTACATACCTTGGATTAGTATTTTGTCTATCTTTGGAACCCTTTCAAACTAATTAAACACTAAGAGTGATCAAAGCTGTTAAACACTAAGGTTGAAATCAAATGACAAATTCTTCATCAAAACACAACATGTTTTCACAATGCTCAATGAAACTCATCAAAGTGCAATCACTTTCATATCATGATCCATTCATGCATATAAAGTTTTGTCATTATTAAGATCACCCGGGACACAACAATCACTAACGTAATGGGCCTAAGCTGAAGCCTAAACACTAGCCCATATCTGAAGATCGATCCTTCCTCAAAATTATAACCACAGAGGCCCTAAATTAGGCTTGGCGGTGCTAGATAAGGATGACTCCGAGACTAGGGCAAAATTTTCTCTCTAGATTTATCCTAGTCGAATTTGGGTTCTATAGGGCATCCTACCTCTATAAATAAAGGGATCACGGTGCTAATAGGGACTGAGTCTCTAAACACGGCACCCCGATAGACCCTGTTCTTGAAGTCCCTTGTTTTAAAAAAATGTGGATTTTTAATGAACGCGGCCTCAAGATAGACTACGTCTATCTGGGTCACGGTGCTTGACAAGACCACGTTTATGAACGAGTTTCTAGCAGAAACCCTAATTTTCCAATGCCCTATTTCTATTCATTAGGACTAAGTAGGATGTCTTTGAGTTGTAAATGTCATCTGAACACATTTTATAGCTAGGAATCAGTAATTAAAAGTCTACTTCTTAAAGTTATGCTTAAGTTCCATGCTATCACATGATCCATGAATCATTCATGATCTCCATGTTATCTTGTCCAATAAAAGAGTAGCAAATTATCCTACTAATTTGCTACATGTTACAACTTGAATCCTCTATACTTTTATATCATGATGGACTTATTGTCCTTCAGCGATTTCATTGAGTAGATTAGGTAAAGCTTTTATTTGAGGGTCGTGCCATCCCGATGGCATTGACTTACCGCTACCTTTGTTTTCGGTGTTTCTGTACACCCTTATTTCTTGGTGTAGCTAGAACCCTCCACCGGATACACCTTCCGTCAGACTGGAACTACTACATTAAGGCCTCCGTAAGACTCTGCGAGCTTTGAATTCCCACAAGGACGTCGAGTATGTTATACCATAAAAATCTTGAAAACCATTGGAATCCACGTCCTACTACATAGGATTGGGTTCAACCAGCCTTTGGAATGACAGAACGTGGTTCTGTCTGTGTTCTATTATGACTTCCTGAACATGGCCTGAACAGGGACCGCGTTCAACTTCTGTTTGTAAAGGCGCTGGACGGCTAGACCACATTCTTCTTTAACTTTTTCATGTTGACCTTGATCACGGTCACCTTTCTGGACACGTTCAGGTCGTTGTCTAGGGCTAGACCGCATTCACCCCAGTTTCTTAGATTCCTATTTTTTGGCGTTTGTAATATGGATATCCTAGTTTTAGCCCAGATTCTAGCCTTTTAGGGCTAGTTTTCTAGATACTCTCGACCCTTTGAGGTTATATTCCAGAACCTCGATATTGGAATGAACTTGATTTTTGTTCCTAAGTCATTTCCCTCATGACTTACCCCCTTGACCTAATGAGCTTGAATTCTTACCTTCACATGAGCTAGTCCTTGAATTCATTGCCATTAAATAATGAATGTCTAGATTTTACATGGATCTTGGATCCACCTCTCAATGCCAACGCAGCATTAAAGGGCTCGATCTGGTCCTAGGAAGAGCACCCAAAAGTTCTTGTACCCATGGTAGTTGTAATGACCAGGTGTGGCATTGCACCAAAGTACTTGCTTGCACGATAAGTCTTTGACATTCTAAACTCTCTTGAATTACATGACTTTACATGGCTTGAATACATGTGTACATTCGTGCTTGATATGGCCAACCACTTGACAGTTGTTGTTACATGCACTTGTTCTAGTTCCACTATTGTTCCTACTATTGAGATCACTATTTCCAGTCTACTTGTAGCACCCCATAAATTTATGTGGATTTTTTAGGAATTAAATAGAATTAATTAAGATTAAAATAAGTTAACTATTGATTTAATGGGTTATTTAGCATTTATTAAATGCCCAATTACTTGTAGACCATTAAGACCTTTTAAATTGGGTTCATAGACCAAATTCTAAGACTTTTAGGCCCAAGCCTAGCCCTAGAGACGTATTAGGATTATTTCCCTATTTTAAGTAGATAAATAGGAATAATAAAAAGAGGAATTAGACTCAAATTCAAATTTTCAACGTGCAAGCAAGAGGCGGTCTATCGCAAGACCGCTACCTAGTGAAGGCGGTGTAGACCAGACCGCCACCTTGTTCCGTAAACGGAAGGTGATAAACCCCATAAAATTTGGATTTTATCGTCCCAAATCGCCATGGATCGATGTGATCTGGCATGGGGACTTGTGTAGGACTCTTAGGGGATCGAATTGACACCCCATAAGACTCCTAATTCGATCTAAAACGTTAGCCCTAGGTCATTCCCTATAAATAGGCTCCGAATTTATCCTGCGCGAACCCTAATTTTGGATCGCGTGGTTCGAAGGTAAGGTGTTAGTATTTCATGTTCATCTTTTTGGATATTAGGTTACCTTTAGTATCTTCTTACCCTCTGCAAATTTTCGTGTTAGGAGGTCAAGGGTCTAAGGAGTTAGAGCATCTAGAAGTAGTCGTTTCTACGCAGGATGTGCAGAAACCATCACTCTCTTCCGACGAGAAATTCCCTAATTAGGAGCAACCCCAGAGGTAGGTTATCTCATGTTGGCTTAAATATCAAGCTAGGAACAAAAGCCATCTATTACCTCATGATTTCATGCACTATACACGGAGTATTTAACTTTTTTCTATGACTACGTAATCATGTTTTTCACCACCTGCTAGCCCTATACTCATAAATAAAAGATAAGATCTTTGATGCAATTCATGCCTTTTCATTCCATGAACTCATCCTAAGCATGCTATTCTGTGTTATCTTTCTATTATCTACAGTTTTCATGCATTTATTATCCTAGAATAGGCTCCGCACGCTGGACTTAGCTTCTGTTTGCAACAGATAGAAGGTCATCTTGCAGAGACTGCTACTTGAAAGTGGTGGCCTTCAACCGACCGTTATCTGGTTTCTGCAACCAGATTAAACCCTGTTCAATCCCTATTACATCTGATAGTAATCATGTTATAAGTTTATGTTATTTCATTATATTTATGATTTCTATCATATCATGATTCATGTGGCATGTTTTAAAGCTTATTTTCATATATGTAGTTTCATGCCAAATCTCTATAGCTTTATATTTAAGGATTTTTCATGTAAGTTCCTACACATCAAATTGTGTTTTGACATGTTCCCTTCTCACCTTATTTTTGTTTTGCTACTTCACATATAGCCCGTACTCCGGTACTACGCTATTTGATCATTTGCACTTGATAGGAACATCTCTTGGACTTAAGAGCCTCTCCGTCAGATATTCCTTCTGCCGGACTAGATAATCTTTTTTCAAGGCCTCTGTAAGACTCCGCGAGCTTGGGATTCCCACTAGGACGTCGAGCTGGTTGTACCCTAAAAACCCAAAAGTCTATAAAGCACTTCATCAACCTTGCATTTTTTTTGAACTGGCTTGATAGCGGCCCAGAGGAGACCGCTACCTGGTTTTGTCAGCTTACTCATTGTGTTGACCTGTTCCTTTTTCTGTGTCGACTCCACCTGATAGCGGTCTGGACGTGACCGCTACCTTAAGAAAATGATCTTGCCTTGATCGCTTTCTGTCTAAATGCTGTCCAACATGTGGTTTGACCCAACGGTAGATTATACTTTGTTCTCGGGTGATCTTCTAATTATCTGGGACCCAACACCTTATCATTAAGTTATTAATGAACTATGAAAATTGAGAAATGTATCGTTATGATGTCAAAATTCCTCCATAGCATAATGTCCAATTAATTCATCCTTGATCTCATGATTTCATGTTTGGTACGTTCTCACCTTGGTTTTGTTATCATGAAGACTATTGTTTGAACTTGACATTGTTGGCCTACATTTATATTTCTCTTGGAAGTAGCTTGATTTATAACTTGAAGATGCAAGAGCGGGCACAGACAGTGCCCAAGGGCTCTACGCTAGCCCTTTCGACAGATGGCCAGAAACATACTATAAACCATGGGGTATGATGAACACTGGCGTCGCATTACGCTGGGAGTATTTTTTTTATAAACGGGTGAAATCCACGAGGCAATCTTCTGAAATCACATGCTTGCTTGATGCATGGCTTCTAGTGCAGTCTTTTTAAGGTTATGAAAGTACATTCTCATTACATGATATTACATTCTCGTTATTGAAAGGCCACATTATAATCTTGTTTGATCATGCTCTAATATTTCTTTGATATTTCATATCTTTACACTTTGTTACTATGGTTTTATTCACATGTTTTGTCGCATATTCCTTTATCTTACCTTCTAGAGTAAAAATGTTAATTACTTTAACATTGTCATCATGTTGATTCGAAGATACCTACTCGGCGAGTGGGCTCATTCCCTACTTTTCTAATCTTTTTCAGAAAACTCTAGCGGGTCGGATTTGAACTACTCAAGTGATGGGTCTGAGAGTGAATAAAGTTCGAGAGAAGACTTAGAGAGTCATGAGTCCACTTATGTTAGTTAAAGTCATGTCCATGTAATTTTCTTTTATTGAGTCTAGTGAGTTGCTATGTCAAAGAGTCATGTGTCATTGTAAACATTGATTATTATTCAATAAAGGTGAAGTTTCTTTACATTGTGTTAACTCTTTTATGTGTGAATCTGGCACTCTGATTGCCTTGCTAGGTATTTGTCGGCTGTTCACGTTCCCGACCTAATTCCACTGTGGGTGTGACAGTTAAGTTGGTATCAGATCCTAGGCTTAAGTAAGTCCTAGGAAAGTGTCAAGTCATAGGTTAAGTCCAAGGTTTAAGGACCCATACCTATGTGCTAGGAAAGAAATTTTCTCGAACCCATGTGACATTGGGTAGAGCCTGGGATGAGATAGTTTAATTATAAATTAACCCTTAGGTCCTGGAACTGAACTCAAAACCCACTACCCTAATAGTGTGGTAACTATAGAAGGCCATAATCTCCCTGTAAATCCCGTATGCCTTGACATGGATGGCTACGATGCCATCTTAGGCGTAGATTGGCTATGTGAACACTATGCCAACATTAATTGTCGTAATAGGCAAATTTCCTTCCATAAACCGGATCTTCCAAAGTTCTCTTTCCTTGGCATCAAATATATGAAGAATCCTATCCTTATTTCTTTTCTTCATGCCTGTAAACTAATTTCGCAAGGTTGTGAGGCTGTCCTGGCTTTCGTAATCGTCACCGAGTCTAAGGAAATTATTCATGAAGAGATTCCTATCGTAAGAGAATTCCCTGATGTCTTCCCTTCTGAATTACCTGGTTTACCACCCGTAAGGGAAGTAAACTTCTCTATTGAACTTATCCCTGGAGCAGCACCTATTTCAAAAGCTCCTTACAGGATGTCCCCTATGGAACTCAAGGACTTGAAGAAGCAACTTCAAGAGTTGTTAGAGAAAGGCTTTATTCGACCAAGAACATCCCCTTAGGGTGCGCTGGTTCTATTTGTCAGAAAGAAGGATGGATCACTCAGATTAAGTATCGACTATCGGTTGTTAAATCAACTCACCATCAAGAACAAATACCCACTACCACGTATTGATGAACTGTTCGATCAAATTTCTGGTGCAGAATATTTCTCAAAAATAGACCTCAGGTCTGGTTACCATCAGCTGCGGATTAAAGATGATGATATTTCCAAGACTGCTTTTCGTAGCAGGTACGGGCACTACGAATTCACAGTTATGTCGTTTGGGTTAACCAATGCCCTTGTAGCTTTTCTGCAACTCATGAACAATGTCTTCAAGCCCTATCTTGACCGGTTTGTGGTCGTCTTCATAGATGACATTCTTATTTATTCCAAGACCCGAGAAGAGCATGAAGAATATTACAGAATAGCTTCATAAATATTAAGAGAACACCAACTCTACGCGAAGCTCAACAAATGTAAATTTTGGCTAAAGGAAGTCTCATTCCTTGGTCATATCATATTAAAGGAAGGTATCACTGTGGATCCTTCGAAGGTCGAAGTTGTCAAGAATTGGAGCTGACCGACAACTATATCTGAAATCAGGAGTTTTCTTAGTTTGCCTGGCTATTATAGGCGATTCATAAAAGATTTCTCTAAAATCGCTGTCCCTTTGACCAGGTTTACAAGAAAGGAAAACCCTTTTATATGGTCGAAGGATTATGAAGAGAGTTTCTTGACTCTCAAAGAACATTTGACCACTGCACCTATTATAACACTACTCGTTGAAGGTGGTGGTTTCGAAGTCTATACCGACGCATCAAGCGTTGGCCTTGGTTGTGTTTTAATGCAACTTGGTAAAGTGATTTGTTACGCTTCGAGGCAATTGAAGTGGCACGAAGAGAATTATCCAGTGCATGATCTAGAGCTAGCTGTTGTTATCTTCACCTTGAAGATATGGCGACATTACCTTTATGGGGAGAAATTCATCGTATTCTCAGACCATAAAACTCTGAAATATCTCTTCACCCAGAAGGATTTAAACATGAGGAAAAGGAGATGGCCAGAATATTTAAAGGACTTCGACTTTTCTATTCAATACCACCCTGGCAAGGCTAATCCTATAGCTGATACGCTCTGTAGGAAACCACTGGCAACTCTATCAAGTCTCAGGAGAGGTATGACCAACCTTATAGAAGATTTTGCTCAGCTAAATTTAGACATTGACTCGAAGAATGAAGGGTGTATTATCGCCAACATCAGGTCACAACCAACATTAATAGAAGATCTAGTCAAATTTCAAGAGAATGACCCTATGCTGGTGGAGATCAAAACTAATATTGATCAACGGCTAGATTTCTCCGTCACAATTGATTGAAGATTACTATTCTGAGGTCGAATTTGTGTACCAGATCATGAGGAGACTAAAAAGATAATTATGGAAGAAGCCAACAAAATGAGATATGCTATTCACCCTGGTGCTACCAAGATGTACCACGACTTAAAGAAAAATTTCTGGTGGCCCAACATGAAGAGAGAAGTGGCGGACTTTGTATCTCGCTGCCTCACTTGTCATCAAGTTAAGGTGAAACATCTAAAGCCCACTGGAAAGTTATGATGGAAATGTAAGTCACGGATTCAGAGGGGGGTGAATGAATCCCCTTTTAAAAGTTGTTGCGAAATTAGAAAGTAGAACAAGTTAGGGAGAAATAGTTAAGGGTGCAGAATCAATAGTTCAATCTTTAAGAGTATTTCACCCTAATCAAAACCAAGTGTATAGCTTGCTCACAACCTGAAATAATATTGGACGCGTTCGGCACACTCAAAAGGGCAAATCTTACAGCGTACAAAAACAGAAATGACTTGTAATCAAAACCTGTGAAGGGGATAGATGAAATTGATTCACACTCACAAAGCAAACCACTAACACAGGATTTTTAGGTGGTTTGGCTAGACACCAAGTCTGCCTACATCCACCCCTCACTGAACTCAGTGAGGATTACCGCTGACAACAGCTTGAAATGTTGAGCCTCACAGCTTGCTAACAGAGGAACAAATCCTCAATGCTGAGCCTGACAGCTTGCTACACCCGCTGAGCCTCACAGCTTGCTAACACACACTGACTAACAGCTTGATGAAAGGAATCAAAGGAAAACGAAAAACAAAGAACAACTGGAACAATAGCAACGGTAGCTATGAAACTGAAAAACACGTTGGCTTGGATTTGATCCAGAGGCCAAGAAAGAAACACACAGAACTTCACTTAGAACTATGCTGCACACATCTTCTCCACATACTCTCTCTTTCTTCTTCTTCTTCTTTTACGATACTCTGTTTTTCTCTCAGAAAGTGGCGCTCTCTCTCTTGCTCTCTCTTCTCTTCTCCTTCTGGACTCTTTTCTTCTTTTATTCTCTCGAGCTTCTCCTACCCTTCTTCTGTGCTTCTAAGTTGCCGCATTTGATCGTAAGAGCGGCCTACTTATAGGGCTGTAGGCAGGGTTTCCACGACCTCACGTGTCCAGCGTGTGTAGGGCTCGTCCCAGCCTTTTCCAGAGAAGTCACGTGTCAAGAGAGGATTGGGGCGTTGATCCATGTGGCAGAATGTCAGAAGTATTCTCCCTTGGGATCACATGCCAATCATTGAGTTCGTTATCCCCCACGCGCTCATACTTCAGGCGTGATGTGAGGAAGACCACGTGCATTGCAGACGCTCGATCATGTGCCAGTCTGCAAGACATAAGTGTCAAAGTGAAAACATGCTCAGACATATTAAGACATTGCACAGACCTTGAATGCAAACGCACAGGGCAAACACTTGCACCGATCTTGTCTTGCCTAGAAAAAAGCATGCACCTACGTTGATATGCATTGACCATCGTATGAACGAGACAAAGAAACTTGCACCGACCTTATATTCCTTAGGACAGACATTGTGTAGCTCAAACGTAGGTAAAGATAAGAATGCACCGACGTTGATCCTTTGAAACCATACCTTGCACTGACCGTGACTATGCATCAAACAGTAACTTGCACAGACTTGCAACATGCACAGACCGTGCTTGTGCTAGATGAAAAGATTGCACCGACTATGTATATGCCTTAGACGAGTCATAAGACGCAGGCATGCATTGAGACGTAGAATGAGACGCAGATGGGGTCACAGCTGTGCATGAGATGCTAACAGAGACGCAAGACCGAAAATAGCACCGACCCTGTGCATGAGATGCTAACAGAGACGAACATGCAATGACCTTGCATATAGACAAGGCGAAAACATGCATCAACCTGCATGCCCAAAACTTGCACCGACCTGGTATACTGACCAACCAACTATGCACGGACTTCATATGCATTAAGCTAGATGTGCACAGATCGTGGATGTGCCTTAGACAAAAGCATGCACCGACTAGGATGTGCACTAACTTATTCTGCGAAGAACAAAACATGCACTTACCGTACTCATGCCTTAGGTGAAAGTATGCACCGACCGGTATGCAATGCATATGACTTGCACACAAGGTATTTGATGAAATCTCACACACATAGATAGATTTTATGCAAATGCGCAGATTGCGTAAAAGTGCACAAATTCATCATGAAAACTATGATACATGATTCATGATTTTGACCGCATCAAAATGTAGGGACACAACAATCTCCCCCTTTTTGATGATGGCAAAACTATGAGTCATCACAAGCCATTCCAATCAGGCAACTAACTCTCTCCCCCTTAGCAATGCAGCATATTAAGGACACAGCAAGCATCATGCAACCAATGACCCCAATGACTGACTGAATGACGCCAATGACTGACTAACTCATCTATTCTCCCCCTTTGACAACTTCAAAAAGGAGAGGTTTGAGAGTAGAAATGAGAGATGGAGTCAAAAAGAGAATTATTAGCACCAATTTAGCAGATAGAATGAATTTGTAGATAGGCCAATGTAGCAGATAGGAATGAAGAGATTCACAATTAGATACGAATTTCATAAATTAGAATGAGTTCAAGTTCAGACTCTGTCATTATAAAGGAGTTATGATAAGATCCTTATTTAGATGCATGGTTCAAATCTAATAGATTCAAAGTTTATCAATGAAAAGGCTTTAAAAAGAAGGAACTGCATTCTTGTTTAATAGAAATTAACCAAGATTCCAAAATAGAGCCCTGTCAACCTCCTATTATCTTACTCAAATAAACCAATGACACCTCTAGGAGTTACTTAAAAATTGTATTGAAGTTAAACATAAAAACCGTTCTGTTCAGGTTCTCAGGGTTTCAGCACAATAACTTGACCTTTGATCACATTTTCAGATTTTTTCTTTTTAGCTCAGAATATTTTTAAGAGCAATCAAGTATAGTCAACACCTTTTGACTTAAGGGTACACGTTTATCAGACGCCAGTGTTGACACCCGTTTTATGCCTACAAGTTGAGTCATTTTCTTATCCCCTTGATAATGTCTCTAGTTATCCATTATTTTGAGGTGTTTCCTTGATGGTGTTTTGAGTATATCTATTCATTACCAAGCTTCTTACTCCCTGGACGGGGTTTGTTTGGAGTCAGTTTTCCCTTGGCGTACATCCTGATGATAGCAGTTCCCTCTAGACCGCTATCACCTGGTCGCGGTCCTATGAGGACCGCTTTCATCCTGTGACCCATTCATTTGAAGCTGACCCGGTCAAACCTTATCCTCATGCCTGGTAGCGGTTTTGACCCGACCGTTTCCATTGTTAGCGGTCGTGCGATAGACCGCGTTCACCGCCCAAGCCCAGTTCCGTCCGAAGCTCCGTTTTCTTCGCCCGGGGGTGTCTTAGGACTCTATCTTCGAGAGAGTTACGGCCCCGGACGGGGGGTGGACTCTCTTGGACGATTATTCTTCATTTTTTCATGAGTTTATCCTTTGGAAAACTCTGGAATTCGCCCCGGGGAACCCCAACTCGACCTAGGGTTTCTAAGGGATCGATATATAAGGGTTGGCTTCTTCCTCACTTCGGGGGGGACTTTTGGGGATTCACGCCGAAACTCTGCCGGTCCGGGGAGCGATCTTCTGCTAAGGGACCATGCTGTTCACGTTCTAAGCATTCTCCGGTCCAGGGAGTATCTAGACCCTAGTGTTCAAACCCTCCTTCGCTCATTCCTTTTCTTCACATTGCATCACTATTCTTGCATTGTCTCGTGTTGTCCTATCATGTTCTAGTCATTCGTTGCATGTTTAAACATCCCTCCCATTGTTTGTTACGCCCCACAAAGGGTTAAAAATCACCAACCCCGAGGTACTTGTCCCCCCTTGTTATGCGTTTTAATTATTATAGTTTGATAGATATTGCACTACTTGTAGATCTAATTGGGTTTGTTTTCTTTGTGTCTTCATCCTTGCAGGTTTACAACACATTCAGCACGAGGCCCCTCTCTCTTGGCCGGCTGAGAGAGAGGGAGGATCGACCCACATCCCCCGTTTTTGGGTGATGGTAGCGGTCTGGGATGAACCGCCTTCATCAGGTAGCGGACGTGCGACCAATCGCCTTCACCTTTCAACATCCCGCTTGCGAGTGTCACTATCCTTCTCCTTTCCAAGGCTTGTAGCTCGGTCTTCCTGAGGTATTAGTCTTGGTGGCGATCACGAATCAGTTCTCTACTCCTCGTCCCCCTCTGTGTTTCATGAAAGTTCACGTCTATCAGTATGCTTACATTATTTAGTTAGGGGACGTCGCTAGATTGAAACACATATATATATCTACACCCCTTTTTTGGCGATCACTGTGGGACACCACTGCCAATCGTGATGTGTACTGTATCACCTACTTTTTACTATTGTTGAGAACCTCTATGGGGTTTCCCATTCCTGTTCTGGGTGTTTTCTGTGCTCTGGCATAGAAGCGGTCTGCTGACAGCCGCTTACGTGTTGTAGCGGTCATCAGAGGACCGCTACCTGTTACTCAGGTGCGCACTCCAAAACCTTCTGCCATAGATCATTATGTGTTACGTTCTGGAGTGTTATTTTATGCTGTCCGTACATCTGCACGTTGTCCTCATTATAGTTATGGTTATTTCCTCTGACATCTGGTTTATTGCTCGGGCCTCCTCCGGGGTTTCTGCTCCTGTTTGGCTACTTTCTGCTTCTGACATAACGCGGTCCTGCGCCGACCGCTTACAGGTGTTAGCGGTCATCACAGGACCGCTACTGTTCGCCCAGGTACGCACCCGAGGTCCCTTTCTGTAGCCCATTATTTCACTGCGTTTGAGGGTCCTGAGTGCTGTTTGTTCCTCTCTCTGTTGAAGTAACTGTTTATGTTATTGTTTTCATCTTGATTACTAGTCTTTTAGGTCAGAATTTGCATGCACTCCGGTGCGCATAGGGGCATCCATCTGTTTCCATAGTAGTTGCATTCCTACCGAGGTAGGGTTTCCTCTCGTCTCCATATTCCTTGGAGCCGACTAGGGACCTTGCTGAGGGCCTCCGTAAGCCCCCGTGAGCCGTGGATTCCCACGCGGACGCCGGGCAGGTTGTACCGTTGTCATCCCCAGTCTAGGGTCTGCATTCATGAGAGAGAGAGTCCTTTAGAGTCTGTCAGTTCTCCATTCTCACCCGGTTTAGGTACCTTGTGTTGAGTGAATTCACATTTTAATTAATCCGCTAAGGTCCTAAAAGGGAACTTATAAAAATTCTCGCGCATCATCTGAAACTTGATTGGATAATTGGCTAATTCTTTTCTCATCTCTCCCCTCCTTTGTATGTTGCGGTATTATCATTTGCATTATTTTGGCAGATTAGGTCCATCTGGTCTAGTTCACCCCGGTCTGTCTCCATCTAGTCGCATCCGTCCTAGGCCCATGTCCCTCCTTATATTTATTTGAAATTCACTGTATAAAGTCTCCATCCCCATGGAGCATTTCTCCCCCATACCTTATTCCTATACTTCTCCACCCTTTTACCCCCGTGTGGACTCCTCTTCCCATGCGGGCCCATCTCCTTATTCCCCCGTTGGACCCTGTTCTTCTAACGGGCATTCTTGCCCGCCCGTGCTGCTATTGGCCCAATCAATTCTCGTTCCCACCTTCGTAATTCTTCCAGGCCCATGTATTCCTCAATTCTCGGAGCGGGCTTTCCTTCTTCTCAGGCCGGATCCCCTTATCCGGCCCATCAACATTATCCTGGTCTAAATTCATCATCTCTTGCTCAAGCTGGCCCATATCCTTCTCGGACTCTTCCTACCGAGGAGATGATCGCTCAGGCCCAACGCCAACTTGATGAATTGCAACGGCAAATCAGTCCTCAAACTTCTTTGGATATCCCATTTGCATTCCGAGGTCTTCAGCTTCCCCCACGTCAACAGATTCCGGCTTATCGTCGCTATGGTGGAGTCGGTGACCCCTACGTGCATTTGAAGGAGTTCTTATATGAGTCGGCCCAGTTCCAGCATGATCAACGCTTGATGGCCTATTTGTTTGGCCTATCTTTAGAGGGTCCGACCAAGGATTGGTTCTTCATGTTACCGCAAGAGCAGATGATGAATTTTCAAGCCGTTCAAGCAAGATTCATTCAGCAGTACCAGGATCAGGTTGGGCCCAGACATTCTTTGGTTGATCTAGCCCAAGAGAAGATGACGCCCGACGAGGAATTCTCCACGTTTACCGACCGCTGGCGTCACCTAGCCGCACAAGTTCCGGGACATATTCCGGAGGGCGAGCAGATCAAGATGGTTATTTCTAACGCAACGCCCGAGCTCAGATGTATCTTAGCCCTGAACGATATCACATCCTGGCAACAGCTTTACAATCGAGCCCGCGTCGTTAGTCAACAACTCCTAGTTTCCTTTGACCATGAGTCTCCTCCACCGTCACCTTCTACATACACTTTCCCTCCGCCCTTCACCGTAAGTCAGCCCTCCACCTTACATCCCTCCACGAGTCGACCGTCCACTCCCACACACCCCTATACCTCCATGTGCTCCACCGCATACCTACCATCCACGAGTCGGCCCTCCGCTATTTTATCTCCTCACACCCCTCCACCTCCGGTCAAGGAAACACCACACCGCGAGTGGGTAGATGCCATCCATTACAATCCCACTCCCCCCACGCCGCCACATCATTCCAGCCCTCCGCCTTCGCCTACGCAATCCCCCTTACCTACGCAACCTCCGCTACCATCTCCACTACCTTCTCACACCCCTCGGCATCCGCCTTGCCCGAAGCGGGCTTCTTACTCTCCATTGCCGGAATCTCTCACAAACATTTTCAGGGCTTTGATGGCCACTCATGCGTTGCAGCTCCCTCCGGTTGTGCCTTGCCGACCCACAGTCGGGAATTTGCTCCAGTTCTGTGAATTCCACCGTCAGCAGGGGCATTTGATTGAGGACTGTCCCGAGTTTCGGGAGGTTATTTACAGCTTGGAAGACAAGAGGATGATTGATTGGGCTGTCATACGCCAAGTTATTTTGGATCTCAGCAGCAAGCAGCAGCAGCAGCAAGCCGTGCCGCCTAGGCAACCGTCCCCACTTCAAGACCAGGGGCACCCTGGTGTTTCTTTAGTTAATAAGATACCTGCTCCGTTACCTACTTCTTCCTCCATCCCATCTCCTCCACAACCTTTACTTACCCCAGCCTCCGCTTGGGCAACCTCTCTTTCACCCTCCGTTTCCACCACCACACCTATCCCCAACGCCTCTCGACGAGTCGTGAAGATACGTCGAAGAGCGCCACCACCTGCCTCTTCCCCCACTATGCCACTACCTTCCTCTCCTCCTTCTTCCCCACCCTTACCTTCACCTCCATCCCCTTCACCTTCACCGTCTTCATCAACCACATCACTCCCTTTGCCACCCTCATCACCTTTGCCACCGCCGCCACCACTTCCTTCACTCCCCCTTTCGCCATCATCCTCTGAGCCCGAGCAGGCCGAGCCCAAACCCACACCTCCACTTTTGCCTTTACCTCCACCCATGCCCGTCATCATCATTATTCCCCCATCACTTGCACCATCGCCACCCGCGCCCTTCAAACCCCCTCCTTCTAACCTTCCTCTACCACTTCCCACTTCGCAGAGCAGGTACACGCTACCTTTGGTGCCCCTTGGGTCTGGTCCCCAGGGAGATAATGAGCCGAGCCAGGTTTCGATTGTGCATTTCAAGACTCAAGTTGCCATTTACCGCATGCCAATCTGGGTCCTGGTCCCTGGCTATTTTCGGGATAATGAGCCTGCATTTTCAGAAATGGTTGCAAAGAAGAGTTCACTCGCACTAGTGCCAGTTTCTTCACGAGCGAGGCTGATGGCAATCTCATCGCTCGCCGGGGGATTCACTATCGATGCTGTTATTTCTCCTCGCTCGATTGATGTTCAGTTCACTGGCCGAGAGGGGTTCTCTACTCGGATTATGCTAACCCATACGGCCGCCCGGAGCCTGATGGATTCCCTATTCAAGGGGCAATTGGCTGCATCTTCTGCACTTTCCAAGGACATTCTGCACTTGCTATGCAACCTCCCTCAATTTATTAGCATGCCGGCCACGTCAACGCCGCGTATTGATCTCTCTCAGCTTTGTCCTGCTCTTCTAGTACGGGAGTTATGCTTCGAGCCTGATTGCCGAGTGGAGTTGCCGAACCTCTATGTTCTAGTGCCAAGAGACAAAACTCCGTGGCTCCATGATATTCATTCAGTTGAGAAGTTGTTTGCCCAAGAATGTCTGCATCTTGTTAGCACTGGGGGTCTAGGGGCAGCCGCCCCAATGAAGCTGCATATTCATGACCGGGCCAGGCCATCTGCCAGGTGGGCCCGCTATTTGAGAAGACATTACAGATTGAGGAGCCCGGGAAGCCGAGCCCGCGCCAGGCGGCGTTATTTCAAGAAGATTGCGGCTAAGAAGAGGCGGCGACGTAAGTTCAAGGGCCGTCAGTTGGGCACTCAGGAGTCCACTGCCTCATCTCCTTCTTCCGTCCATTCGTCTTTTCTATTGCTCAGTTCTTATCCGTGGGTGGTGTACCTTCCACCACCTGACCATATTTCCACCATCTTTTCCTATCCTCACCATTCTAGGCCTCGGCCTATGTCTTCCTCTTCCCCTGAGTCAGGGGCATCTTCTAGTTTTTCTTCCCGGACATGTCCGGATTTCACTGCTCGTCTCTTTCCCCCGACCTTGTTTGGGATCCCTTGCGCTCGTTCCCCGACCTTGTCGGGTGATTTTTCTGATCCTTCCCCGATTTTGTCGGGTGGTTTCCATTTCTTTTCCCCGACCTTGTCGGGTGTTCATACATCCTCTTCCCCGCCTCTGTCGAGTGATCGCTATTTCTCTTCTCTGACCACGTCGGATGATCATTATCCTTCTTTCTTGTCTTCACAGTTATCTTTTCGACGTCTTTCCGTTCTTTCTGTCTCACCCTTTCAAGGTCATTACCCTTTTTCTTGCTGTTCTCGAGGCTTTAGCCTGCCTTGATCTCAGTTAATCCTTGTTTATTATGTATCTGGTCTCTTGTTATCAGGGCCTCAGTGCCTTAACGAGGGAGTTCTAGCCATCGTCTCTCTTCCTTTTTATCCCTTCTTCGTCCAATATGATGTCTGCCACTCCTCTATGTCGAGGAATCCAAGTCTTTGCTATCCTTTTATCCTTTATCCTGACAAGCAAGGAAAACAAAGTTCGCGCTCCTCAAAGCTCGATGATCGAGATTGCTTCAGGATGCTGGTTTCCACGCCCTGGATTTATAAAGGTATCTTTATTTTGGGCAAGAAACATGCTTTCATTTCCATTATTTCTATTTTTTCTGCACATGATATTCTTAACATGATTGAGTGGCTTTAGGAGTCTTTGTGTCAAATAAAAAAGGTTATCTTCTGCAGCATCCTTAGGCTGGTGATAGCTCCGCGCTGGGAGTCTAGTTTCTTTCCCCGATTGTTGAGGGTGACCTTTAGGCATGGGTTTTTCACACACTACACGGCAAGCCATAGCCGATTCCTCTGAGGCGCACCGTTGCTGCTTTGGCCATACTTTGGGTATGCACAAAGGTCTTTTCTTTTCTCTGCTCGGCCAAGTGCAGGGGCAAGAGATGGATGGATAAGATGACCAACTTAGGCGCTCCCCAATACGAGAGAGGTCTCAAATAGGGGCAGTCTTGACCCTCAAAAATGAGCTTTCATGCTATATCTGGCCAATAAGGGCTACCAAAATGAAAAAATGAATCAATGCAAAGTTACGATTGAAAGGCATGACAAGAGTGGCAGTATAGTTCCCCGCGGGACGTCATGAGCCCGGTCGCACGCGTGCCTGATAAATATGGGTCTAAAAATCAAAGACACAAGCCCCGGCGCAACAGACCTACTCTTTGAGGAGTAGTGCCCTTGAAGGAATTCGAGCCTTGATATCTCCCATCCTGCACGAAGCTTGTCTCCAATTTATCTTCTGCTCCTCCCTCTTAGGCTGGGCTATATCCCAGGTATGGCCTTAGTAGGGGCACCGTTCTTTAGAAGCAGTTGGTTGTGGTAAGCCACCCTCACATGCACACCTTCCCTTTAGTGAAAGGGGTCGAAACGACGGTCCCTTGTCAGTAGTTTGAACCCGCCTTTAGGTGCTGCGGATTTCTATGACAAAATTCAAAAACAAAAAAAATCAAATATTATCAAAACTTCAAACAAATCAAATACTTCAAAACTTCAAAAAAATCAAATATTGTCATAAAAACAAAAAAATCATCAAAAAGATTACGAAAATCCAAAAAAAATGTGTCTCTTTCATGCATTTGCATTTGTTTTAAGGACAGATACGTAATCCGTTTGCTAAGTGTGCAGGTTGCAAGTACCCAGGCATTCCTCGCTATATCTTTTCGCTCCATCTCCTATCCACGTCTTTGGGCCTATTCTCTCATTCAACTCATGTCTCTCAATCTGTTCTGAAGCTTATGTCCTCCTCAAATTCTTGCTTCCTCTGATCACATCTACACGAGACGGCTTTACCTCACGATCATGAACCTGGCGGTTCCGCTTCATGCTGATCTTGAGTTTCGATTGAGGAGTGTATTTGCCACATCTTTATCCTGCATGAGTTATTTTGTCCCACGAATATGTTGGTCGCGCATGGGCCCCCTGTTGTATAACATTGCGTCTGCCTTGGTTGAGCATACTTACGTTCTTCAGGATGCGGTTGGTCGCGCGACCGCTACCTTTTGTCGCGGTTGTACTGGAACCGCGACTGTTTTTGGCTGAGCCTGCATACTACTTCCCCTTTTAGTCGTGTCTCGTCCTCGCACCACTTTCTCTCTTCTTCTTGAGTCGATTGTGTAAAGCATTTATAGATTGGTAGAACGAACATTCACATTCATTTAAAACAAAACTCATGGCATTATATATATATGTGTCATTTCTCCATGTACATGTGTGGTGCAAACAAAATCAAAAGAGAAACAACAAGGCATAATCAAGCCTGGCCCTCGCCAGGTCCCTCACTCTCACCCCCGCCCTCTCGCCTCTTCTCCGGAGGACCCATGGCTGTGCTACCCTCCTCTCGGCGTCGGCGCCTCTCCTCGTCCTCATTCCTCCGACGGCCGGAGGAACCCGTGAAGTAGTCCCGGACAGAACCACTGTGTGCGCCACCCTGGGACGCGCTCCGCTCAGGGCCTCGCCCCATCATGCGAAATGCCCGCTCCAGGGCCCGTAGCTCGATCTTGAGGTCGTGGACCTGCTGCCGGGACTTCTCCGCCTCCTCGCGGTAGCGGCCCGCTGCCGCCGCCTCCTCCCGTAGCCGGGCCATCTCCTGCATCGCTGCCTCCAGCTCTCTGGCCTGCATTATACAGTTCATTTGTGAATAGCCGGCTTCTAAAGAGATCTTTGAAAGAAGGTTGCGTCACTCACCCTCTCGGCAAGAGCGGTCTCGGCCTCCTCAGCCCGTGCAGTCGCCCTGGCGAACTCAGCATCCCTCTGGGCCCGGTCTGCTGGTGTCTGTGTGGAGGAAGAAGGGGCATCTGAGCCATGGCGCTGGGCTCCCTCGGCATGCTGCACATTGAAGTCAGTCAATCTCACAAGTCTTATAGCATAATCACATTTCTAAGTCTAGAAAGCAGTAAAGGCTCACCAGGAGATCCAGGGAGCGCTGAAGCTCATCCCGCTGCTGCACAGTCGAGTGGAGCAGACCCTGGAGCTCTGCAATGCGTCCCTCAGGGTCAAGCTGCATTCAGAAGCGTTAACATGTCAGCATGTCAGCATAATAGATAAGGCACTAGGTTCAGAGATTCTTACCGGTCGTCGAGTGCCGCGGAAGACCTGATCCCCGTAGCGTCGTGCATAGGCCTTTAGGTAGGCCTCGTCCGTGTCAGCTCTGGCCCGTACCTCGCGTCCATGGCGCGCCCAGTCCCGGATCTGCTCCTCCGCTCGAGCAATCCAGTCCACCGAGCCAACCAGTCCGCGTGAGTGTCGCCCCACGCGCTCCTCCTCGGCGCTCTCCCGGGTCGGGAATGCCACGTCCGGCTGGTGCACTCCCCGGGTCCTCATGATCAAGTGATAGCGGAGTGGCTCCACCACGTTCATGCAATGTAGCCAGATATCTCGGCCTGAGTACGCCAGCGCCACCTCCACCCAAGGCTGGCCCTCGAATCCCTCGTCTCGGTAAGGTGTCCAACGAACCTGTAGAAGGAGTCAAGGTCAGCATGCATTTCAACATTTGCATCTTAAGTTTAAAGTTTAGAACTCACCGATGCATAGGGAAGAGAATCGATGTCATCCTGGATCGCCCGCACCTGGCGTTTGAGCGATCCCGTATCCCGTCTAGCCACCCACCGCCTCGCGATAGGAAGACGGTCTGCATGAGCCTCTAGCCCTCTACCGAGGTGAGGCAAGTAGAGGTAGGCCCACACCTGCATTCCACACATGCATTAATCAGATAATCATATAAGCATAAGCGTTCAAATTCAGGGCATTCAAATTGGAATCATACCTGAAGGAATGGAGCGAAGCCGCCAAGCATCGTCTGGCGGGTAGTAGTACCGAGGGAGTCGAACAGAAAAGCTAGTACGGCCGCGCCCCAGGCGTATGATCCCACGCCCTCGAGATCCTCCAGTAGTGGTAGCAACCGGCAGCTCACCGCATCCCCTCTCGTGGCAAAAAGCAGCCGCCCGAACAGAAACACCAAGAACCTCCTCAGTACCCTATCTGCCTCGGGTCCTGGCTCGGCGGACACTCTCCCCCTCGCTCGGTCCCTCAGTCTCTCCAGGTGCTGCTCGGGTAACTCCCCGACTGAGATCCCGGCGCCTCTCAGGCCCAGGCTGTCCTGCAGTCTGCCTCGTGGCAGTAGGGACGACGGCCGTCCCGGTCTATCCAGCTCCAGCCCTAGCAGCTGCTGTGCCTGCTCCCGGTAGTCTGAGTGGGTGAAGCCGCTCACTGGTGCCCCGTGCACTCGGAGTCCCGTAATCCGTGCTATATCCTCGAGTGTGGGGATCATGTGTCCCCACGGGAATAGGAAGGCCTTGCTGATCGGATCCCATCTGTCCTGTAGTGCTAGCAGCAGCGCGGCGTCAGTCCGGAGTACCTCCACGCTCAAGAACTCCGCAAACCCCATCGCCGCCAGCCTGACCCTCTGAAACTCAGGCAAGGCAAGGTACACCGCTCTGACCTGCAACCACGAGATCCTGGTCCGGCTCTTCCCCTGCAAAGGCATTTCACCATTTAAGGATCAGCATAATTCACATAAACATTTCTAGATAAAAAGAAATTGAATTTTCGAATTCAAATGGGGGTCTGGGATGGTCGCGGTCCTCAAGGAACCGCTACTACAGGTCGCGGCTACTGGTTGACCGCGACCTGTTCGCCATGACGGGCCGGGCCTTCCCCGTTTCTAGCCTTGTCCTTATGGGCTTTTTAGCCCTACATTCTATCATTTGGGGATCTTCGATCCCGTTCTAACCGCATGCAACAAGATAAATTAAAATTAAAGGGGCAAAAGAGGAGTTTTGGGCCGTGGGGGCTTACCTCGGACGGTGGCGCTCCCGGGGCTCATTTTTCCTCGCCGTCCCCCTCGGTTCCTTCGTCGGCCTCTTCGGCGGCCTCGTCGGGATCTTCGGGAGCGACGGGAGGGATTTCTTCCTCCGGGACCGGTGGTGGTTGTTCGTCTCCCGCCGGTGGCTCCGTGGAGGACGAAGCGCCCACGTCCGCCTCCATGATCCTCCGGAGGAAGCGGCGTGTGAGTTGCTTCTTCGGCATCTCTCCGGTTGGCAGGGGAGGCTGGGGAGGAAAGGAGAGTTGGGGGAGGAGTTTGGGGTCGGTTTTTTGCGAAATAGAAACGGAGGGAATGAAGGGGCCGCCGTTATTTTTCAAATCCGGCTACATGGTCGCGGTCTGTCGAAGACCGCTACCATATGGTAGCGGCTTGGTGAAGACCGCCTTCTGTGTATAAGGCCCTTATGCTTGTTTATTCACTTGCCTGGTCTCTGCTTGGTCATATGGCTTCTCTTCGGTGATGTTTGTTCTTCCATGATCGCACATATGCTTTGTTTGTTTCGTCATTATGGTGAAGTTGGTTCGTTACATTATATATTGTCTGCCTTTGGCATTATGTTCTACTCTGTTCATGTTTATTTGCTGGTGATTTTCTCATCTTGAAAAAGCCATAAAAATTCAAATATGTGAAAAGACAAAAAAATGCCGTTCCGCTTGACAGGTAAGTCAGGTATGGCTTTCTATCCCTCCTCTTTATTGCATTACTATATGGTATTACATTATATTATCTCAAGGACCAGTTGGTTTCCCGCGTGTTCCAGGATCTGATGTTCCCCTTCAACAAAAACAATGATGATCTAGGTTCACGCGTTTAACCTCCGGATAGGCCGCTAGGTTGGGAAAACTAGGGGAGGATGGTTCCATCCCGCACGCCGTGGTTGTAGATGGTATCTTGACCTTGGTTATCCCCAGGCTAGCAATATTATCCTTGAGTATTGGCTATTTTATGATTTCTTTGCATTTGTTTTAACGATTTCTTTACTTTAGCCCAGCATGCATCATGTCATCTTTTGAGCATTCACGCCTCGTGATCCGTTCAAGGGTTTCTCCTCTGTAATGGTTAATTGCACTTCAATTCACTTGGATAAGAGATTCTCATTCCGCTCTGAATTTGAACGATTTCTCTGATCTTTTCGCTTGGTCTGGTTGGCCAGTGTGATTCCTGTCTGGATTTTATCTCAGTTATACTTTTCCTACTTTTTACGTTATGTTCCTTTCCGACCCCCTCATCGTCTGTGGATTGTGTCCCCGATGGGCCTGGTCGTGCTTCCTTTTTTTCCTGTTAGTTTAGTTATCCGGACATGTCTCATCCGCGTCATCCAGTCCTGGTGGTTAGTTCGGCGTTTTCAGGAGAGTTCCTGTCGCTTGTTGGTTATAATGGGTGTCTTTTACCTTGCTGCCCGCTTGTCAGTTCTCTCTGCTTCGTCTCCATGTCATCTCCGTTTCACGTCGCTGTTACCTTCGCTCCATCTCCTTTCCACTTCGCCTCCATGTCGCCTCCGCTCGCTCCCTTGCAAAGCGGACACCAAGGAGGGGCATCTGTTGACACCCGTTTTATGCCTACAAGTTGAGTCCTTTTCTTATCCCCTTGATAATGTCCCGAGTTATCCATTACTTTGAGGTATTTCCTTGATGGTGTTTTGAGTATATCTATTCATTACCAAGCTTCTTACTCCCTGGACGGGGTTTGTTTGGAGTCAGTTTTCCCTTGGCGTACATCCTGATGATAGCGGTTCTCTCTAGACCGCTATCACCTGGTAGCGGTCCCATGAGGACCGCTTTCATCCTGCGACCCATTCCTTTGAAGCTGACCCGGTCAAACCTTATCCTCATGCCTGGTAGCGGTTTTGACCCGACCGTTTCCATTGGTAGCGGTCGTGCGATAGACCGCGTTCACCACCCAAGCCCAGTTCCGTCCGAAGCTCCGTTTTCTTCGCCCGGGGGTGTCTTAGGACTCTATCTTCGAGAGAGTTACGGCCCCGGACGGGGGGTGGACTCTCTTGGACGATTATTCTTCATTTTTTCATGAGTTTATCCTATGGAAAACTCTGGAATTCGCCCCGGGAACCCCAACTCGACCTAGGGTTTCTAAGGATCGATATATAAGGGTTGGCTTCTTCCTCACTTCGGGGGGGACTTTTGGGGATTCACGCCGAAACTCTGCCGGTCCGGGGAGCGATCTTCTGCTAAGGGACCATGCTGTTCACGTTCTAAGCATTCTCCGGTCCAGGGAGTATCTAGACCCTAGTGTTCAAACCCTCCTTCGTTCATTCCTTTTCTTCACATTGCATCACTATTCTTGCATTGTCTCGTGTTGTTCTATCACGTTCTAGTCATTCGTTGCATGTTTAAACATCCCTCCCACTGTTTGTCACGCCCCACAGGGGTTAAAAATCACCAACCCCCAGGTACTTGCCCCCCCTTGTTATGCGTTTTAATTATTATAGTTTGATAGATATTGCACTACTTGTAGATCTAATTGGGTTTGTTTTCTTTGTGTCTTCATCCTTCCTTGCAGGTTTACAGCACATTCAGCACGAGGCCCCTCTCTCTTGGCCGGCTGAGAGAGAGGGAGGATCGACCCACAGCCCACGTTTTTGGGTGATGGTAGCGGTCTGGGACGAACCGCCTTCATCAGGTAGCGGACGTGCGACCAACCACCTTCACCTTTCAGCATCCCGCTTGCGAGTGCCGCTATCCTTCTCCTTTCCAAGGCTTATAGCTCGGTCTTCCTGAGGTATTAGTCTTGGTGGCGATCACGGTCAGTTCTCTACTCCTCGTCCCCCTCTATGTTTCATGAAAGTTCACGTCTATCAGTATGCTTACATTATTTAGTTAGGGGACGTCGCTAGATTGAAACACATATATATATCTACAGCGAGTACCCCTAGTTACTCAGTGAGACTAACTGTCTTGCTTCAATTTTAACAGAGATAACAAGGACACTTCATGACTAGGTCCACTCCATTTCTTTGATGGAGGGCTTAGTTTCTCAGTGAATCCTTTGTCATTGCTCTGCCATGAGCATTGAAATATACTTTTATCAGGCCGCCCTTAGAGTTTTCAGATAATTCTATGTTTAAAAATAATACTTCATCCAAGAATCTCAACCAAAGGCAATCATAGCTATACATTTTCAGATTCAAGCAGATTTAACAAGACACAATAATATGAAAACTGGTTAAGGACTATTAAACTTAAAAACTATTTCTTTTCAAGACAATTTATCTTTAAACTCAAAGAAATCATTAAAATCAAACCAGCAAATTATTTAGGAGTATCATAATCTTGTATAATAGAAGATTCCGAAACAAGAATGTTCAGATTTATGATCATAGTACACAAATTGGAATCCTTCTGAATTTTGGGTGTTCTTGAAATGGGTGACAGATAAAGCAGAGAAGATAGTCAAGGCGAGTTCAAACAATAGTATATGACTCCCCCTCATTTGATGCAGATAATTTGATTGACTGAATGGAATGAGTCATGAGGTAAAGAGTGAAAGACAGTCAAGCAATTTCAGAGATATACCTTATGCTCCCCCTAAGTGTATGCACTCAAACAGCCTTTTTGGTATTTTCAATATGAATGGCATGAAATGGAATTTGAAATCAGTATATGCACTTAACAATATGTAGGCATGTGCATTGACTCCCCCTAACGAAATGCACTACATGTACTCAATGTATGAAGAAGCTCAAATTGTGCAATTAAAATGACTATTCAGTTAAGAACATGTATGCATGAGATTTTATTTGACAACTTAAGCATGAAATGCATCGAACAGGATTTCTAACGAATTCTGATAAACAAGCCTGAGTGAAGCTGGAATGTTACCTAAATGGTGCAAAAATGGGGTTCTCACACAAGGGTGCCTTGGTTTATTTACCCCTTTTATTTCTCAGCTCCAAGGCACACCTGCAAGTTAGCTTCCTATTTTGCATAAGCAGGTACCCAAGCAGTCTTGGGTCCTGAAGTGACAGTGGCGCCTTTGAATGGTGCTCTCAACATTTTCTAAGCTAACATGTCATCAAATTTCATCAGATAACAGTTAGACATAGAATGTCCTAACTGTCCACAATAATGGCATGATGCAGTAATTTTAAAATTCTCTCTATGCACATTACTGTAATCATGGAATCTATGTGCATTTTCATGGAAATTTTTGCTAATAGAATAAGCATTATTGTGTTTATTGAAACCAGCCAGCCAACAATTAGCAGCTCTGTGGCCTGGCTTTCCACAATTGAAGCATGCACTGAATTTTCTATTAAAAACAAATTTATTCCTATCAACAACCTATTGATTTGCAGGGAATTTAGCATGATATGACTGTGAGTTTTTCTTACCATTTGCCAACCAGTTTTGTGAACTAACATGTCCTATTTTCCCACAATGAGAACAATAAATTTTTCTTTTCTGTTCAGCAGGGTGTTTTCTGTCATGAAACTTCCTAGCATGCATTCTATCATCTTGTTCCATCAATCTACACTCATGCATCAAATGACCAAATTTATGACAGTAATGACATGACATTTTCTTTTTGTATGCATGAATGCATGTGTTCGGGTTATGAACCTCATGCACAACACTAGCATGAGTGTTTCTTTGCTTGTTCTGCACGTGAGCATTCTTTTTCATTTTTTCAGCTTGTTTCTAATTTTTCTCAACAATGGACTGTTTGACTTGAGATGTAGTGGCTACATTTGAAGTTTTTATAAAAGATGTCATTAGCATGTTTTTGAAGGCTTTCTTGTTGACATTGTTGTAGCCCAGCCCTTGTTTCTGAACATTTACTTTAATTCATAGCAGTTTGTCTAGGTTTTCTTGCCCACTCACAAACTTAGCCAAAGATTCATTCAAACTTGAAATTTCAGATTGCAGTTTGGAAACATGAAGCTCATAGTTAGCAATTTTATCTTCATAGCACACAACCTTTTCGTTTAACATCTGATTGATGGTCCTTAGGCTAGCAATTTCTTGTTCAACATTTAGCAACTCATCAGAGCCACCCAAGCTTACACTCTTCCCCTTTTCAAAAGTGATTAGCCTCTCAGACATAGCTGTATTTTGGTGTTTCAGCTTGTTAATTTTCTCTTTCAGTTTACAGTTTTGCTCCTGGAGTTCATAATCAAACACCAAATCATCTAAGGAAGACTGACATTCATCAAACATTTCTCGTTGATTTTTGGATTGAAGTTTGTCAAGATTTTTCTGAAGTTCTAAATTTATTGCTCTATCAGTCTCCAGTTTTTCAGACATCAATCTATTTTCACTTTCAAGATTCGTTGATCTACATTCAGATTCCTTAGACTATTTTGAGTATTTCATTCTCAGACATCAAATGTTCCAGTTCTGAAGTAATGGCATTAAAATCTACTAGCTGTATTCTGAATATCTCATTTTCTATTTTTAGAATTTCACTATCATTTTCTTTAGCTATTTTTCTGAGAGATTCATTTTCAGATTTCAGCTTGTTTAGATCTGAATTGGCATGTTCAAGATCTTTCAACAATTTTTCATTCTGAATAGTATCATTAGTAAAATATTGATCATCACTAGTTGAGTTAAGCTTTTCTTCTAGTTCAGAAATCTCATTTCCAAGATTTTGATTTTCACTTTTGAACACGCCAATTTGTTTCTTAAGCATTTGAATATCAGACAAATAGGCATCAAGAGATTGTTTCAATTCCAAACACTTTTTACATGTGGAATCTGAAGTATTTTGACAAGTATCTTTTTCAATTTTTTGTATTATTTTCTTAATTGTTTATGTGATTCAAATAGCACAGTATATGCATGCTCCCAATCTTCTATAGTAAAGTTTTCAAAGATGTTTACCTGATCATCGTCCTCTGGATCACTGTGGTGATCACTTCCATCTTCAATGGTCATAAGGCCGCAGACTTCAATTTCCTCTTCATCACTCGAAACACTTTATTCCTCATCACTCCAAGATGACACCATGGCCTTGGTTTGCCTTTTCTTGCCCTTGGCATCCTTCTTTACCAGCTCCGGGCATTCATCTCTGACATGCCCTGATTTCCAGCAATTATAACAGATAATCTTGTAAGATTTCTTGTTTTGGTCAGATTTAGAGTGATAGCCTCTATATGCCTGGTAGGGTTTGTTCTTCTTGGAATACTTGTCTCTCATTCTTAAAAACCTTTTGAAATTTCTGGTGAGGAAAGCCTATTCAGAGGCCGATAATTCATTAAACTCCTCACTTAGTTCATCACTGCTCTCACCATTGCTACCAGACCCCTTGAGGGCTAGTGTCTTGGGTTTCTTCTGCTCATCTTCAGGCTTCCTGAAGTTTAACTCATATGTCATCAAAGACCCAATTAGCTCATCCACCTTCATGGTGGTCAGATCCTTAGACTCTTCTATCACAGTGGCCTTTGTGTGCCACGCAGGAGATAAAGACCTAAGTATTTTCCTAACAATCTTACTATCAGAATAATCCTTTCCTAGTGCTTTAAGATTGTTAGTGAGCTGAGAAAGCCTAGAGAACATTTCCTTCATCGACTCATCAGACTTCATTTTAAATACTTCATACTCAGAGAGCAACATATTTACCTTTGTTGCTCTTACCTGGGACGTTCCATCATATATCAGCTTCAGCTTGTCCCACATGTCTTTGGCTGATCTACAAGTAGAGATCCTAGAATACTCTTCTAGATGA
This sequence comes from Amorphophallus konjac, assembly GCA_022559845.1. NCBI lineage: Eukaryota > Viridiplantae > Streptophyta > Magnoliopsida > Alismatales > Araceae > Amorphophallus > Amorphophallus konjac. The sequence continues at coordinate 79,236,650 of CM040117.1, read as the reverse complement.
AATGCACACTGCATTATGTTCAGAGCAGTCCAGTTCACCGTTGAGAGCCTGATTTGTTCCCTTGACCATGCGTTCTCATCTGGTGGGAGCTCAAATGGTCCTGAGGTAATCACTCTCCAAAGTTCGTGGCTCTGCGCTCTCAGGAATACCTCCATCTTGTGTTTCCAATAAATGTAATTAGCGCCATCAAAGAAAGGAGGGCGGTTAATAGAATGTCCCTCAGCTATGAAGCTGTGAACATTTCCATTCCCAGGTCTTCCTTTGTTGTTGAACCACATCATGGGAAACCGGGCTCTCATACTAATTGATGGAAATGTAAGTCACGGATTCAGAGGGGGGTGAATGAATCCCCTTTTAAAAGTTGTTGCGAAATTAGAAACTAGAACAAGTTAGGGAGAAATAGTTCTGGGTGCAGAATCAATAGCTCAATCTTTAAGAGTATTTCGCCCTAATCAAAACCAAGAGCATAGCTTGCTCACAACCTGAAATAATATTGGACGCGTTCGGCACACTCAAAAGGGCAAATCTCATAGTGTACAGAAACAGAAATGACTTGTAATCAAAACATGTGAAGGGGATAGATGAAATGGATTCACACTCACAAAGCAAACCACTAACACAGGATTTTTAGGTGGTTTGGCCAGACACCAAGTCTGCCTACATCCACCCCTCACTGAACTCAGTGAGGATTACCGCTGACAAACAGCTTGAAACGCTGAGCCTCACAGCTTGCTAACAGAGGAACAAATCCTCAATGCTGAGCCTCACAGCTTGTTACACCCGCTGAGCCTCACAGCTTGCTAACACATGCTGACTAACAGCTTGATGAAAGGAATCAAAGGAAAACGGAAAACAAAGAACAACTGGAATAATAGCAACGGTAGCTATGAAACTAAAAAACACGTTGGCTTGGATTTGATCTAGAGGCCAAGAAAGAAACACCCAGAACTTCACTTAGAACTATGCTACACACATCTTCTCCACGGGCTCTCTCTTTCTTCTTCTTCTTCTTTTACGATACTCCATTTTTCTCTCAGAAAGTTGCGCTCTCTCTCTTGCTCTCTCTTCTCTTCTCCTTCTAGACACTTTTCTTCTTTTCTTCTCTCGAGCTTCTCCTACCCTTCTTCTGTGCTTCTAAGTGGCCGCATTTGATCGCAGGAGCGACCTTCTTATAGGGCTATAGGCAAGGTTTCCACGACCTCACGCGTCCGGCGTGTGTAGGGCTCGTCCCTGCCTTTTCCAGAGAAGCCACGTGTCAAGAGAGGATTGGGGTGTTGATCCACATGGCAAAATGTCAGAAGTATTCTCCCTTGGGATCACGTCCCAATCATTGAGTCCGTTATCCCCCACGCGCTCATACTTCAGGCGTGATGTGAGGAAGACGACGTGCATTGCAGACGCTCGATCATGTGCCAGTCTGCAAGACATAAGTGTCAAAGTGAAAACATGCAGAGACATATTAAGACATTGCACAGACCTTGAATGCAAAAGCACAAGGCAAACACTTGCACCAACCTTGTCTTGCCTAGACAAAATCATGCACCTACGGTGATATGCATTGACCATCGTATGAACGAGACCAAGAAACTTGCACCGACCTTATATTCCTTAGCACAGACGTTGTGTAGCTTAAACGTAGGTAAAGATAGGAATGCATCGACATTGATCCTTTGAAACCATACCTTACACCGACCGTGACTATGCATCAACCAGTAACTTGCACAGACTTGCAACCTGCACCGACCGTGCTTGTGCTAGACGAAAAGATTGCACCGACTATGTATATGCCTTAGACGAGTCATAAGACACAGACGGGGTCACAGCTGTGCATGAGATGCTAACAGAGATGCAAGACCGAAAATAGCACCGACCCTGTGCATGAGACGCTAACAGAGATGAACATGCAATGACCTTGCATATAGACAAGGCGAAAACATGCATCAACCTGCATGCCCAAAACATGCACCGACCTAGTATACTAACCATCCAACTATGCACGGACTTCATATTCATTAAGGTAGATCTACACAGACCGTGGATCTGCCTTAGACAAAAGCATGCACCGACTAGGATGTGCACTAACTTATTCTGCGAAGAACAAAACATGCACTTACCCTACTCATGCCTTAGGCAAAAGTATGCACCGACCAGTATGCAATGCATATGACATGCACACAAGGCATTTGATGAAATCTCACACACATAGATAGATTTTATGCAAATGCCCAGACTGCGTAAAAGTGCACAGATGCATCATGAAAACTATGATACATGATTCTTGATTTTGACAGCATCAAAACGTAGGGACAGATCAAGTTACATCCCTTGGAGATTCTTGAGTGGAAATGGGAGAGTATAGGGATGGATTTCATCACGGGTTTGCCAAAGACAAGAGGCAGACATTATGGTATTTGGGTGATCATAGATCGATTGAGAAAATTTGCATATTTTCTACCTATTAAAAGTTGATGGTCTGTGGATATTCTAGCAGTCTTATACATAAAGGAAATTGTTAAACTACATGGTGTCCCTATCACTATTATATCTGATAGAGACTGTCATTTCACATCACAATTCTGGAAGGTTCTACATTCCTTAGGGACCCGGTTGAATTTCAGCACTGCTTTTCATCCACAAACGGATAGTCAAATTGAAAGAACAAATCAGGTGATAGAGGATATGATCAGGGCTTGTGCTATTGACTTTGGTGGAAGTTGACACGACCACTTGCCTCTAGTGGAGTTTGCCTATAACAATAGCTATCAAGATAGTATACAAATGGCATCGTTCGAGGCATTGTATGGAAGAAGTTGCCATTCACCAATCTGCTGAAATGAAGTTGGGGAAAAACAACTTCTAGGCCCGGAACTTATTAGAGATACATCTGAGAAGATTAAATTGATCAAAGAAACACTCCAGGTGGCTCAATCAAGGCAAAAGACAAATGCGGATACCAGAAGAAGAGACCTGGAATTCCAAGTGGGAGACCACATGTTTCTCAAGGTTTCCCCATGTCGTGGAATTAGAAGATTCGACATCAAGGGTAAGATTACTCTGAGATTTATTGGCCCTTTAAAAATTCTTGAATGGGTTGGTGAGGTCGCTTATCGGATAGCTTTGCCACCATAATTATCTGGAGTTCATGATGTGTTCCACGTCTCAATGCTCAAAAGGTACGTTCATGACCCATTTCATGTCATCAGTCATGACGATCTTGTAATATAGAAAGACATAACATACGAGCAAAGACCACTCAAAATACTGGATCGAGAAGTACGTTAGCTTCGGAACAGAACCATTCCCATGATAAAAGTCCGGTGGAAAAAAAGTCTAGACTAAGAAGCAACATGGGAGATGGAGGAAGCTATGTGCAAGAGGTTTCTAGAGCTATTTGATTGTAAGTAAAATGCACTCTCCACATATCCCATACAATGAATTTGGGGACCGAATTCTTCTTAAAAATAGGGGAGGATGTAGCACCCCAAAAATTTATGTAGATTTTTCAAAAATTAAATAGAATTAATTAAGCTTAAAATAAGATAACTATTGATTTAATGGGTTATTTAACATTTATTAAAGGCCCAATTACTTGTAGACCATTAAGACCATTTAAATTGGGCACATAGACCAAATTCTAAGATTTTTAGGCCCAAGCCCAGCCCTAGAGACGTATTAGGATTATTTCCCTATTTTAACTAGATAAATAGGGATAATTAAGAGAGGAATTAGACTCAAATTCAAATTTTCCACACCCAAGTAAGAGGCAGCCTATCGCATGACTGCTACCTAGTGAAGGCGGTCCAGACCAGACCAGACCACCGACTTGTTCTGTAAACGGAAGGCGATAAACCCCAGAAAATTTGGATTTTATCCTGCCAAATCATCAGGGATCGATGTGATCTGGCATGGGGACTTGTCTAGGACTCTTAGGGGATAGAATTGAGATCCCATAAGACTCCTAATTCGATCTAAATCCTTACCCCTAGGTCATTCCCTATAAATAGGCCCCAGATTCATCCTGTGCGAACCCCAATTTTGGATCGCGTGGTTCAAAGGTAAGGTTTTAGTATTTCATATTTATCCTTTTGGATATTATGTTACCTTTAGTATCTTCTTACCCTCTGCAAATTTTCGTGTTAGGAGGTCAAGCATCTAAGGAGTTAGAGCGTCTAGAAGTCACCGTTTCTACGTAGGATGCGCAGGAACCAACACTCTCTTCCGGCGAGAAATTCTCTAATTAGGAGCAACCCTAGAGGTAGGTTATCTCATGTTGGCTTAAACATCAAGCTAGGAACAAAAGTCCTCTATTACCTCATGATTTCATGCACTATACACGGAGTATTAAACATTTTTTTGTGACTGCACAATCATGTTTTTCACCACCTGCTAGCCCTGAACTCCTAATTAAAAGATAAGATTATTGATGCAATTCATGCCTTTTCATGCCATGAACTCGTCCTAAGCATGCTATTCTATGTTATCTTCCTATTCTCTATAGATTTCATGCATTTATTGCCCTAGAATAGGCTCTGCACGTTGGACTTGGCTTCTGTCTGCAACAGACAGAAGGCGGTCTTGCAGAGACCGCTACTTGAAAGTGGTAGCCTTCAACCGACCGCTATCTGGTTTCTGCAACCAGATTAAACCCTGTTCAATCCCTATTACATCTGATAGTAATCATGTTATAAGTTTATGTTATTTTGTTATATTTATGATTTCTATCATATCATGATTCATGTGGCATGTTTTAAAGCTTATTTTCATATATGTAGTTTCATGCCAAATCTTTATAGTTTTATATTTAAGGATTTTTCATGTAAGTTCCTACACATCAAATTGTGTTTTGGCATGTTCCCTTCTCTCCTTGTTTATTTTTTACTACTTCACATATAGCCCGTACTCCGGTACGGTGCTATTAGATCACATGCACTAGATAGGAACATCTCTTGGATTTGAGAGACTCTCCATCGGATATTCCTTCTGCCGGACTAGGTAATCTTGTTTCAAGGCCTCCGTAAGACTCCGCGAGCCTAGGATTCCCACTAGGATGGTGAGCTAGTTGCCACCTAAAAACTCAAAACTCTAGAAAGCACTTCGTGAACCTTGCATTTTATGTGAACTGGCTTGATAGCGGCTAGGAGGAGACCGCTACCCGAAGATGGCGGTCGGCCCGTGACCGCTACCTGGTTCTATCAATTTACTCATTGCATTGACCTGTTCCTTGTTCTGTGTCAACTCCACCTGACAGCGGTCTGGACGTGACCGCTACCTTAAGAGAACAACCCTAGCGTGACCGCTTTCTGTCTAAATGCTGCCCAACCCGTGGTTTGACCCAAGGGTAGATTATACTTTCTTCTCGGGTGATCTTCTAATTATCTGGAACCCAACACCTTATCATCAAGTTATTAATGCACTATGGAAATTGATAAATGTACCGTTATGCTACCGAAATTCCTCCATAGCATAATGTCCAATTAATTCATCCTTGATCTCATGATTTCATTTTTGGTACGTTCTCACCTTGGTTTTGTTATCATGAACACTATTGTTTGAACTTGACATTATTGGCCTACATTTATATTTCTCGTGAACGTAGCTTGATTTATAACTTGAAGATGCCAGAGCGGAGATGGACAGTGTCCAAGGGGTCCACTCTAGCCCCCTCGGTAGATGGCCGAAAACATACTATAAACCATGGGGTATGATGAACACTGGCATCACATTGCGTTGGGAGCACTTTTTTATAAACCGGTGAAATCCACGAGGCAATCTTATGAAATTACAAGCTTGCTTGATACATGACTTTCTAGTGCATAGTCTTTTTAAGGTTATGAAAGTACATTCTCGTTACATGATATTACATTTTCGTTATTGAAAAGCCACATTATAATCTTGCTTGATCATGCTTTCATATTTCCTTGATATTTTATATCTTTACACTTTGTTACTATGTTTTTATTCGCATGTTTTGTCACATATTCCTTTATCTTACCTTCTAGAGCAAAAATATTAATTACTTTAACATTGTCATCATGTTGATTCGAAGATACCTACTGGCTGAGTGCGCTCAGTCCCTACTTTTTTAATCTTTTTCAGGAAACTCTAGCGGGTCGGATTCAGACTAAAGTGACGGGTCCGAGAGCGATTAAAGTTCGAGAGAAGACTTAGAGAGTCATGAGTCCACTTATGTTAGTTAAAGTCATGTCTATGTAATTTTCTTTTATTGAGTCTATTGAGTTGCTATGTCGAAGAGTCAAGTGTCATTGTAAACATTGATTATTATTCAATAAAGTTGAAGTTTCTATACATTGTGTTCACTCTTTTATGTGTGAATGTGGCGCTCTGATTATCTTGCTAGCTTGAGGCTTATTTGCCGACTATTCACGTTCCCGACTTAATTCTGTTGCATATCTCGGGGCGTCACACTACTTGTTCACATCTTCTTGAGTTGCTTATGGATTTAGTTACTTGTTTTCTATTTCTTCACTCATTACTTATCTTGGGATTCCTCGTTAGTACCTTGAATTATATCAAAATATTAATAACTTAAAGTTACATGACATAGAGATGTAATTCCTACTGAGCTTTCGCTCACCTAGTTTTTCTCAACATTATTCAAGTACCCCGAATAAGGACCTTCAATCTGACAAGGAAGGGCTTGCATGATCTTAGAGCATTCCTACTTAGATGTCATGTCGTGCCTTTTGTTGCTTAGTGTCCCAAGATGTTGTTAGTATCATGATAGTTATGTTGGGAGAAAGTGTTATGTTAAGTGAGCTTTTTGTATATTGTTGTAGTTTAATTGTCAAGTTGGTGTCAATCGGATATTAATGTAAAAGGTTATTTCATTATCAATAAAGCTCAGTTATTTTTGTGGCTCATTTGCATGCCTTTAAGGTTATGCTCTTTAGCTATTATCGTGCTCTGATTGACATGAATGTTATAACTGCTACGTTTCGATTTTTCACATCGGGGCATCATAATTTTTGTGGTATCAGAGGCTAGGTTTTCTTTAGAGCCTAGGAATTTCTTTAAACCCTATGTTTCCTTGATATAAGTTCTAGAGTGTCATTAGAATCCTTGACATTGATAGTTCCTTAAGTTCAAACCCGGCAAGGTTGGGTAGAGCCGTGGGCTGAGTTCAAATGAACATATACGTAAATAAATGGACCCTAAGAATTAAATGAAAATCCTTAATCTCTCCCATTGCTTGTAGGTACTACCTAGTTCTTTCTAGTGGCTGATGATCACGTGCAGTGGAGGGAGATTTAGAGGACAATCCAAGGACTAACCCAGGCTTTGCAGCAAGTGGCGCAAGGCGGAGCACATCATGGCGTTGGTGATCTTCATCAGAATTTCCGTGGAATGAACCCCCCAAAGTTTAGTGAACCCCCTGACCCAGACAAGGCTGAGCATTGGGTCAAGAAGATGGACAGTATTTTTCATGTGATGCCGTGCAATGATCAAGATAGAGCACTGTTGGCGACCTTTTAGCTAGAGATGGATGCCTAAGCCTGATAGGAGTTGGTCGAGCCAACTCTACCTAATGGCCAGGTGACGTGGGATGAGTTTCTTAAGCACTTCAACAACAAGTATTTCTCTGATCGTGTGCAAGAGAAAAGGCCACTGAGTTCACCTTGCTGAGGCAAAGGAACCTATCAGTAGCAAAGTATGAGGCGTAGTTCTCAAGGCTATCTCGATACGTGCCACATTTGGTTTATACAGAAAAGATGAAGGTGAAGCGATTTTTAAATGGTCTGCTATTGTAGTATATTATCTAGTTGGCGCCGTTAGAGATTCAGACCTAAGCTGAGAAGGTATGTAAGACACAAGTGTTAAAAGATACTATGGAGATGACGGACATAATTTGAGGAAATGATAAGAAGAAGGAGCCAGCCCCTAGCTCCGGTAATTTCAAGCAAGCTCCTGGCAGGAAGAGTGTCACGCTCCGATACGGAAAATCAGAATGTAGAAGTTATATCATTCATGTCAATTAGAGCACGATAGAAGATACAAGAGACCAAGCCAGAAAGGAACACAGTTAAGTCAAAACATTTCAACTTTATTGATAATTCAAAGGTTCAATACAACGACCTCATTGACTTCACTAAAATAAAATAAAACCTTACATGGCACTTCTTCCATTTGACCAATCTAACAACCACTTGACTCAACATTAACAACTTCTATGGACATCAAGAAAAGAAAAGACATGACAAGACATCTAGGTAGGAACGCTCCACGATCATTCCCACCCTTCCCCATCCGATTGAAGGTCCTCATCCGAGTAACCTAAAAAACTTTAAGAAAACTGGGTGAGCGAAAGCTCAATAGGAATTATATCTCAGTGCCAGGTAAACTTTAAGTGATTAACAATTTTAAAAATATTTTAGTATGCTTTCGAGAAAACATAAGTAAGGCAACAATTGAATCAATAAAGAAGCATGAAACTAAAGTAAGGAAAATGATGAGAAGAGAGTTGACTGAGAATAATAATAAAAATAGGGATAATAACGGGAAATAGATCAACTGCATGTAACAAGTACTTTCATGTGATTGGCCATATCAAGCACACAAGTATAATCATGTAATCAAGTCATGTAGAGTCATGTAATTCAAGAGAAATTGAATGTCATATATTTATCACGCAAGCAAGTAATTCGGTGCAGTGCTACACCTTGTCATTACAACTCCCATGGGCAACTAGTACTTTTGGGTGCTCCTCCGAGGACCAGACCGGGCCCTTAATGGTGCACTGGCATTGAATGGTGGATCCAAGATCCAAGAAAAAATATAGACATTCATTTATTTAATGGCCAATAATTCTAAGGACAAGCTCAAGTAACCAAGGACATCAAGAGTTGAGATGAGAATTTGTAGTGCCCCAGAATTTATATAATTAATTTTTGAATTATAAGATAATTTTCTAGAATTTATGCATGCCTAAATAAATTTATAAATGGACTTGTAGAATTATAAGTCATTATAAGGCCCAATTAGGTTAAAATAGTTAACCTAGCCTATCTAATTATTATCCATAAGGTTAAAGGACCAAGCCCATTAAGTTTGGCCCATGTTCTAGAAGGTTATTTAGCTTATTTACGGATTTTTAAGGATAAAGACTAGTTATCTAAGATAATTATATGGATAAATGAATAAAATAGTTTTATTTATTTGAAACTCTATATACGTTGAATGTAACGGTCTAGCGCGCGACCGTCACATGCTTGTAACGCATGGGTTTACGACCGTTATACTCTGTGAATTCCGTAAGTTGAAGAACTTATAAAAAGATGGGAACTTGATGATCTTATCCACTAGGGATCAACTTGGGAAGAGTTATAACATTAGTAAGGACTCTTAGAGATCAGGTTTTAGCAGATTAAGGACTCTAGAATCGATCTAATCTTCAAACCCTAGCTAGAACCCTATAAAATTGACCTAGTTCTGAACTGCGCGACCCTTACTTTTGCTCGCGTGGAATCAAGGTAAGGAGTCATAATCTCGGGTAAGTTCTTTAGAGGAATTTGTTTACAATACTTTAGACTAACTACTCTCAAAATTCCACATCTTTAGGTCAAGAGGTCGTGGAGTTAGAGCCCAAGGAAGTTGCTGAATTATCACAGGAAGTACAAGGATCAAAGAGTAGCACCTAGCACCAAATTCGAAGGTTAAAGGTCTTAGAAGAGGTAGGTCATCTCATGAACGGCAAAAACATCTTGATAGGACTAAAAGCCCTCTGATTTGACTGAATTTCATACATCATAGATCATCAATTTCATGTTTTCATAGTTCCATACATTTCATACATTTTTTAGCCTTAAATAGAAATAAAAGAAGTTATCTTGTCTATTCACTGGAACCCATGCAGATAGATAGTCTATACTTCGTTATCATGCCTAGAATAGACATGGTATTTGATTTAGACATGATGTGAGTTGATCTCTTAGGTTTCATATCATTTTCTGTCAGCAGATACTGTAACGCACCATAGTAGGACCGTCACACTCAAGTAACGGCCATAAGATGGACCGTCATGGTCCCTGGTTGCCTATTGATTTCTTTGTTGACTCTGACGCATCTATGCAGGAGCGTCACATTCTGTAACGGTTGCTCGATAGACCGTCACACTCCCTGTGACGCGCCTTGGCTAGACCGTCAGGTGCCTGTGTATTGTCAACTCAAGAAAGATTGGAAACCTGCCAGATTTAATTATTATTATGCCTAGTTACCTAAGTTTTAACCTGATTACGTGACTTTGAGATTATTTAATCATTCATGATAGGTATTGCATGTTTTGGTATCTCACTATTACTTTAAGTTATGCTAATTTCATGAGCCCAAAACTCTATAGTTTTGTAATTAGAAATATTATTTTGAATAATGTATTGATAGAGTTTTTATCATGATTTCACATCGATATATATATATATATATATATATATTCTTTCTCTATCAATAGAGTCATTTCTATAAGTACATGGCACATACTCCGGTATGTTGACCATTAGTTCACATTTTACACTATAGGAACATATTCTTGGACATGAGGACCTCTCTATTGGATATTCCTTCCAATAGACTGGGAAATCTTGTTTCAAGGCCTCCGTAATTCTCTGCGAGCCTGGGATTCCCACTAGGACGCCGAGTTGGTTGTACCATTAAAGCCCATTAACTAGAATACACTATCGTTGTTTTCTGTATCTAGTAATGTAACGGCCTTACATTGGACCGTCAGAATCACGTAATGGCCCATTGCATGACCGTCACATTTCTCTGAGTCTATTTTAATAGTTCTGGGCTCTGATCATTGTAACGGCCCTCTACTGGAGCGTCACATGATGTAACGGCCCAGAGAACGACTGTCACATTGCTTAAGTACTTAACCCAAGGTTTGACCCAAGGGTTGATATTCCAAAGGTTCTAGATGAACTAATGATAGTCTAGAACTTATAATATTAATCAAGAAACTTAATATAAGGATTGGACAGAGAAAATAATGTACTGTTATGCTGTCAATTTATTTTATGAGCATAACCTTGTTTAATGTCATTCTTGAATTCTTCATATTCAAATTGAAGTGTTCATACATTGATTTTCATTATTTGATACTGCTATATTCTTGGCCATACTTTATTATCATGCATGGTAAGAGCTTGATTTATACTTGAAGATGCGATCGAGCACTGATTGTGTTCAAGGGCTCTATGCTAGTCTCCTCGGCTGATTGTCGGAAACATACTATTTTATAAACCATGGGGTATGATGCTACTGGCGTCGCATTACGCTGGGAGTACTTTCTTTATAAATAAGTGAATTATCCACGGCTCGTGAAGTGAAAAATCACAACGCGATGCAGCATGATCAAGTTCTTGTACATGACCTTCTTGCTCGATATTCCACATAAATTCACGAAGCACTTGCTCATAAGCATAAGATGCTGGGTGTTGATTATGTGGCTTGATAGTGCATTCTTGTTACATTCTTGTTCATGAAAAGGCCAATATCATGTTCTTGTTATATTCTTGATAAGTTCATTCTTGCTCACTCTATCTTACATAATTATCTCGTTACTATGGTTTAATCGCGTGATCATCGCATTGCATGATTTTGCCTTATTTCTTTAGAGCAAAAATATTACTCACTTTAATAGTGCTTTCATGTTGATGCGAAGATACCTACTGGGCAAGTGTGCTCATTACCTATTTTACAATATTTTTCAGGAGATGGAAGTAGTTCAGATTCGGATTCGGGCTATACTAGTGGCGGGTCCGGAAGTGAGTGAAAGTCTTGTAAAGCTACGAGCGAAGACTTAGCAAGTCTATAATGTTTAGATTGAGTCAATATAATTTTATTATTTCTTGAGTCTAGTAGAATGAAAGGTGATTATTGTAAAGGAATACTTTGATCATTTATGAAATAAAGTTAAAGTTTGATTAAATTCTGTGCAATTGCATTTATGTGTGTGATTATCTCGCGCTCTGGTCGTTCTTGCTTGCAAGAGGCTTACCATGCCGGCTCTTCACGTTTCTCGAGCGAGTCTTTTGCTGTAATAAAGGCTCGTGGCGTGACATAATTCCTTAGGAGGATTTCAATAAATCAAGCTCATTATGTCAAAAGGGTAAGTCATTAAGGAAATGACTTAGGAATAAGAATCAAGTTCCTTCCAATAATAAGGTTCTGGAATAGACTCTTAAAAAGGTCGAGAATGTCAAGGAGGATAGCCTGGAAAGGCTAGAATCTGGACTAGACTCAGATATCCGTAACATAAACGCAAGAAACAGGAGTCCAGGAAACTGGGCTTGAATGCGGTCTAGCCCATGACCGCGATCTGAAAGCGTCCGACAGGACTGCTGTGATCAGTGTCAGGGGGCTAGTCACGAGAGAATGCGGTCTAGTGATCCACCGCCTTCTTAAATAGAAGGATGAATGCGCTCCCTGTTCAGGCCGCGTTTATAACAGTACTGGCAGAACTTAGACAGAACCTTGTTCTGCCCTTCCAAAGGCTAGTTGAACCTTTTCCTACACATTAGGATGTGGATTCCAGTGGGTTTCAGGGTTTTTGCGGTACAACCTACTTGGCGTCCTAGTGGGAATCCCAAGCTCGCTGAGACTTACAGAGGCCTTGATGTAGTTGTTCCAGTCCGACGGAAGGAATATCCAACGGAGGGTTCTTGCTACACCAAGAATTAGGATGAACAGTAACACGAAAATACAGTAGTAGCGGTGAGTCAATACCACTGGGGTGGCATGACCATCAAACCAAACTTTTACAATTCTACTCTATGCAAAATACTAAATTATATTGAGGCTAGCATGTCATGAAAGCACGGAAAATTATTAACATCTAGTAAGTTTGAAGTATAGGATCTCTACTCTTTTACTGCTTGAGAAAACATGGAGATGATATAAACATCAAGATGGTTGGGAGAACATGGATCTTAATCCACTCATTAAAGATTAAGCAATTTTCCATGAGCCCTAGTTGTATAGTGTGTTCTGGAATCATTTATAACCTCGGAACATGTTGTCTAACATTAATTAACAGAGATCAAACACGGGAAAAAGCTAGGGTTTGCTGGAAAACCTGAGGCCAGTACGCGGTTTGGACCCCGGTCGCGATCTAGATTGACGTGGTCTATCTGGAGGCCGCATTCATTCAGAAACTTTTTTTAAAAAAACAAAGGGTCTATAGGGACGCGATTTATCGAGGCACCGCATTCTGGGATGCGGCCCCTGTTGGCATCGCGATCTGAAATAGAAACTCATCTTCCGACGAGCTTTGACACCTTGATTCACACTTCGATTATGATCTGTACAGTCCAAAACAATTTGGGAAACTAGTATCAAACGAAAGAGGACTAAAAAATACATAGTTTCGTATATGAAATTAAAGGTTTGGCTAGAGAGAACACAAACCTTTGACGATCTAAGAAGAGGAAGAGATGACTCCCGAAACACTAGACGACCTCGCCTTCAATCGCCAAATCCTCCCTCGATATCACATGCCACCTCCTCCAGAGCAATTAGGGTTTACTAGGACGTGTGGCCCTCAATTTATAATTTTGAAACAACTTCTTGTCAGCCTTTTTTAGATATGAATCTCTTTAATTCAGAAGGGAAGAACTCACATATCGAACTCGCATCGTTAGCTTGGAAGGCTAGGGGTTATAGTCGACGTTGGTTGATCATTTTTAACGTTAAGGTGCCCTTTAGAATCCTAATTCGACCATGGTTAATCAAGGGGAAAAAATCCTCCCAAAACTTAGGGTTCACCTTATCTAGCACTGCCATTCAAAATTGGGGCTTCTAGGGTTAGGGTTTTCATGGTATAATTGACCACCAATGATGGGCTAGGGTTTAGGTTTCAACTTGAGCCCATTAGGGCAAGGATTAGGGTCTAGTTAGTCTAGTTATGGGTGGGTTTTCCTTAAACTCCGAGTTAACCTAATAAGCCGTAATCTCTTAGCCCAATAATCCTATTTCAAACTTTCTTTTAGGTTTTCTATTTCAGTAATTAAGTTAAAAATTCTTATTCCAGAGATTTTACATATTTTTATTATTTTTATTACTTTAAATTTGAGAAGGTAATTAAATAATCTCAATTTATTTATTATTTTATTCTGGGTTACCACAGTCTCCCTCACTTTAAAGAATTTGGTCCTCTAAATTCACCTAAGTTATAAGAATTAAAAGGAAAAAATAGACACTGACCTGTAAACAACTCCAGGTATTTTTTCTTAACTGTCTCTTCTGATTCCCACATGGCTTCCTCAACTCCATGTCTACTCCACTTGACTTTAACAATCTGTATGGACCGATTTCTGAGTTACTGTAGCTTTCGATCTAGGATCTTGATAGGCTTCTCTTCATAGGATAAGTCCTTCTGCAGCTCCAAATCCACATACTAGATTACATGTGAAGGATCATACATGAACTTTTTTAACATCGATACATGGAAGATGTCGTGAATGCCCGACAATTGAGGTGGTAATGGCAGCTGTAGATGGATTAATCTACCCCACCCCTAAACTAAACAATACAAGCATGAACATAGACATGAAATTGCATGAAAGGAGAAGGGGCGACGAAGAATAGAGAACTAACCGTGATCACCACAAAGGACTTACAACACCAAATGGATGAAGAAAAGATGAAGATGGCGCCGTATACCTTGGAAGATGAACTGCTACAACATGTGATCGCGCTTGAAAAGGGACGCGGTAACTGATGTGGGTGACACCTCCTTGCCTTCTAGCCGGCTAGAAAGCAAGGGCCTCACGTTCTATCAATAATCTTCTGCAAAACAAAGCCATAAACACAAGAGAAAATCCATTAGAATATGAAGTGTAGTATGTGTCCTGAAGTGGTGAAATAGCATCAAAGAAAGGGGGAGAACGCACCGGGGGAGGGTTTTTAACCCCTGTAAATGGGTGCAAATAGTAGGTGGGTGTATTGTGATGAGTGTAAAATAAATATGAGGAATTAACACGCAGCAGGGCTGCAGAGAGAAGTGACGTAAAATGTGCAATCGTGCATGCAGAACAGAACTGTGCAGAGACTTAGTGTAAAGACTATGATGATTTGTGAAAAGTAGGAGAGGAGAACTAAGCATAGAAACTAGGAAAAGGAGCCCAAAGCAATGGAAAATAAAGATGATACTCCCCTCTTCAAGTTGGGGTCGAAGAAGAAGGTAGACGACGCAGCATGACTCCGCCTCGAACCGACGAAGAGCGTCCCGTCGCGCAGTTTCAGAAGATGTGCAGAAAACCCAAAAACTGTGAGGAAATCAAAAAAGTGAGGGCAAAGAAAGGAGGGCAAACCATGCTGAAATGAAGCAAATAAAGAACTAAAACGAAGCTTATACTTCTCTCAATAGCCTGGGGTCGAAGAAAAGAGACGACGATCCGGCATGGCTTCGCCCCAGGTCGAAGAAGAGCCCCCCGCGCGCAGGTTGCACATGGCAGAATTTATAGAGATGGCAGAAATCCAGAACTTTCACTCTCGATTTCAAAGGATAGAGATCACCAAATCTCGAGATCTATGTATCAATCTCGAGATAATAGTTAGGATAAAAGCTAGGAACAAATGAGACTCTATTTGGTGGAAGGATCTAGAAGATATTCATGTTGGTAGATAGCCCCGAAGCATAATCTGGAAGAGTTTGTGTTGAACGAAAAAGCATAAAATCAGATATTGCGCCCATGATTCCCACAGATATACTCCACTAAAATTCAAGTTCTATGGCTTAAACTTAAGATAATCGTGGGGTGAGGAGATGGAAACAAACGGGAGTCGATTTGGTGGAATATTCAAGAAGATAGAGCCCTTGGAAGGTGACCTCGGTGAGCATAAATCGACCAGAGAGTCTTGTGGCGAAAAAATCGGAGTTCAGGATCATCTGGACTCTTTGTTGGAGAAACGGTCTATCGTGCGACCGCTTAAAGAAGAAAACGGTCATAGGAGGACCGCCATTTGAATAGAAATGGTCATGGGGTGACCGCCAGACAACTGGGGGCGACCGGGAGTCTTCTGGCACAAAAAATGAAGAACCGGTCTTCCAGAGACCATTTTTTGATAGTAGCGGTCTCAAGAAGATCGCCATTTGACATTTTAAAAATAAAAAATAAATAAAAAGGTTACTATTAATGACGGTCAACTATTGACCACCACCCTCAAGGTAGCGTTCAACAGTTGACCGCCACCTCTAGGTAGCGATCAACAGTTGACCGCTATCTTAGGGTGGCTGCCAGGCTCGCGTGACTTTGGAAATCAGATAATATCTAAAAAACGGGGCAGAACTAGTGAACTTGGTAGAAAAAGAAATTGTAGATAACAAAAACATTAACAACTTTTATGAAGAGATCAAGATGAGAAGACGAGCAGAAGCGGGAGAAAATGGCGGGGGAATACAGAAAATTGTTGAGACTTGAAAACGGTGGAGAACTGGCTAATGGCATAGAAGAAGAAATTGTAGAGATTTAAAAAATGAACAACTTTAGTGAAAGACACTTGATGAATAGAGGACCATAAAAGGATGAAAATGGGTCACGTTCAGGACTACACAGTGAAAGGGGTCGAATGCTTGATGGAAGTTGACCTAAATGGGCCGCAAGTCGACTTGGAAGGTCGGAAGTTGATAAGATAAGCTCCAGGGCTCTAAGAAGTCATGATCTCCAAGGCTCAAAGGGAATGGAATAATGAAATGGGCTCAAAAATTATCCGAGGAAGGCTCTAAAACAACGGTTAATTCCGGACATCAAAAATGATGAATAAGAGAAACGACGCAACTTGCGGGCTAAAAACGGGTGTCAACAGATGCCCCTCCTTGATGTCTGCTTTACCAGAAAACGAGCAAAAGCGGCGTGCAGGCGGAGTGGAAAGGAGATGGAGCAAAAGTGACAATGACGTGAAATGGAGATGAAGCAGAGATGAAGCGGAGAGAACTAAAAAGTGGGCATCAAGGCAAAAGACACCTGTCACAACCAACAAACGATAGGAATTCTCCCGAAATCACCAAACTAACCACAAGGGATGGATGCCAAGAATGAAACATGTCTGGAGAACTAACTAAGGGAGGTAAAGGAAACACGACCAGCCTCATTGGTGACACAATCCACGGACAATGAGGGGATCGGAAGGAAACACAGCTAAAAAGCTGGAAAATGAATGATAAAATTGAGATAAAATCCAGACAGGAATCACGCTGGCCAACCAGACCAAGCGGGAAGATCAGAGAAATTGTTCAAATTCAGAGTGGAATGGAGATCTCTTATCTAAGAGAAAGGCAGCACAATCAACCATTGTTGAGGAGAAATCTTGAACGGATCAGGAGACGTGAATGCTCAAAATCATATGATACATGCTGGGCTAAAATAAAGAAATCATCAAAACGAATACAAATAAAGATAAAATAGAAAGTACTCAAGGATATTATTGCTAGACTAAGCAAGACGGGGTCAAGAGTCTTCTTGCAACCACGGCGTGTGAGACAGAGTCCATCGTCCCCCACCCGGCTCAAACGAGCGGCCTATCCAATGATTAACCGTATGCTCCTAGATCATCATCGTTTTTGTTAAAGGGGAACATAAGATCCCAGAACACACGGACAACCAGCCGGTCCTTGAGAGACTATAATAATGTAGATAACATATAGTAATGCAACAGAGAGCATGGATAGAGAGCCATACCTGACTTACCTACCAAGCGAAGTGGCATTTTTATGAATTTTTGATATAAGACAACCATAAAATATCAATGATGAATTAAACATAACCAAGACAAATATGGATGAAACATAGTGAAAATAAACCAAACATAACATAATGAGGATGAACAGAACATAACAAACATTACAAACACCACAAGAACAAATGGCAAACATGAGTGGGACTAAAGTGTATGGTGAGGCAAGACAACACCACGACACGGTGGGAAAGCACACGCGGTGGGACAAGATATGGTGGGACAAAGGCACGCGGGACGACAACACTATGGGGGACAACAACAACACATAGTATGGTAGGATAAGAGACATGCGAGACGATAACACAGTGGGACGAAAGCATGATAGACACGGAGGGACAAAACAACACGTGTGAGACGACACGGAGGGACATAGACACGTGTGACAAGGACACGGTGGGACAAAAGACATAACAAATACGCTCTTCAATCAAAGCCCAAGATCAGAAGAAGCAGAACTGCTAGGTTCATAATCATGAGGCAAAGCCCTCTCATGGAGATATGATTAGATATGAAGCGAGGTAAGTAAAAGTTGAGAAGGCCATAAGCTTCAGAACAGATCGAGAGATAAGATTGAAGAAGAGAGAGTAGATCAAAGATATGGACAGGTGACAGTGCAAATGATATGGAGCAAAGGACTTGAATACCTGCAACCTGCAACCTGCACACTTAGCAAACATATCATACATGTCCTCAAAATAAAGATATGTGAAAATAAAAGACATATTTTTAGATTTTGATTTTTTTGGGGTTTTGACTATATTTGATTTTTTTAGATTTTCAACAATATTTGATTTTTTTTGGGGGGGGGGATTTTGACAATAAAGCAATTTGCAGCACCCAAGAAGGGCTTAAACTACTGACAAGGGATCGTCGTTCCTCCCCCTTTCATTAAAGATTTCCCTTGAGCAGGGTGTGCATGTGAGGGTGGCTTACCACAATCAACCACCTCTAAAGAACGATGCCCCTATTAAGGCCATATCTGGGATACAACACAGCCTAAGAGGGAGAAGCAGAAGAAAAAAATGGAATAGGCTTTATGCAGGATGGGAGATATCAGGATTCGACTTCCTTCCAGGGCACTACCCTCAAAGAGTAGGTCTGTTGCGCCGGGGCTTTGTGTCTTTAATTTTGAGACCCATATTTATCAGGCACACATGCGACTGGGCTCATGACATCCCGTGGAGAACTGTACTGCCACTCTTGCCATGCCTTTGATTTCATAATTTTGAACATTGAATTATTTAATTTTGAGAGACCTTATTGGCTAAATATTACATGAAAGCTCACTTTTGTGGGTCAAGACTGCCCCTATTTGAGATCTCACTCGTATTAGGGAGCGCATAGGTTGGTCATCTCATCCATCCATCTCTTGCCCTTGCACTCGGCCGAGCAGAGAAAAGAAAAGGCCTTTGTGCATACCCATGGTATGGCCAAAGAAGCAACGATGTGTCTTAGAGGAATTTGGAGAGGGGGAAAATCAACCATCCGAGAGCACGGCCCAACTAGGTCAAATTCGACCAAACCAGGCCCAGCTCCCCAAAGTGACAGCCCCATTTTGGGCCCACTTACTTCAAGCCCAAAAACCCACTCGAAGCAGCACTTCCTAGGCGGCCCACAGGTCCAGAAGTCCGAGTGACAGAACGGTTGAGAGATCCCCTGCGGGGACCCGATATGGCCTACCCGAGCTATACACTCATCACTCGGGACAAAATCCCGAGCGAACGCCTCTGGCTCGGATCGACTGTCGGAAGATCATCCCAGCGTCCGTTACGCATCCAGCAGGAGCAAGGAACTCCAAAGGATAGGGGAGGGCAAAAGTCCTTATGCCATAATGAGCCCACTATAAGGTAACCCCCCGAAGCCCCCTCAGCTCCCTGGACTATTACGTTAAACAAATTGCTATATAAACTCCAGGGAGACCCCCTGATAAGGTAAGGCAATGGTCCTGAGAGAAAACCACCACACTTTTTGGTGGAGAATAATCTCGCGTCCCCCCCTCTCCTACCCTCTATCTTCACCTTCATGCTCTATCGCACTTGCTGACTTAAGCATTGAAGGATTTTCCCCAAGGAATCCTCCCTGGGCACCTCTGATCTGTTTCCTGCCTTGCAGTTCATATAGGCATGGTGAATGTGATCAAAAGATTCCTCCCGGATCTCATGGCTCAGGATCAACGCGAGATTACGCCTCTTCATCTGGCGCCATCTGTGGAAAATGAACAAAGAGCCATCATAGTGCGAAGAAACTTTGGTAGGAAGGTCACCGGTGGCAGAGGAAAGACCGTAGTGGCAGATGGGGAACCTGGACCCTCTCACCCCGTAGAAAACCTCCCTGTCGATGACAACAATCAAGCCCATGAGCTGTCTTCATCACCCGCGGAGGTGCAACCCCCTAACGGGAGTCCTGACGCTCTCCAAACCCTCAACGCTAAACTAGATATCCTCGTAGAGCTAATGAGGACCCAGGCAGCTGGGGAAGAGAAGTCACGACTCCCACGGGAAAGCCCTCCCCATGGAGAAGCTTCCCAGTACACGGTTGGAGGCCGTTTCACCCTCCGGGGATGATGGTTTACACGCAACAAGCCAGGGGGACCTTCGCACACCCCCCCTCTAGAACAAGAAGCCTCCTCCACCCCGAGGAGAGAAGGAACCGGGACGCGTCGGTAGCACCCGGAGATTGATCCACCCGAGGGATGACGCGGCAGCCCGTAGGGACGCCCCTGCAGTCCCTCGGACCAGCAGCATCCGGAGTTGTCCCTCCAGTTACGAGATTTCGAGCGACGATTTGCGGAGCAAGAGCGAGCCCTCCTCGCCCTGTAAAAAATGTCCACCAAGGAAGATAAGGAGCAATCCCCATTCTCCGACCATATCTTGAAGGCTGAGATCTCCCCCAGGATCTTGCTACCAACCTTCAAGTCGTATGACGGCTAGGGAGACCTGGCCGACCACTACGACAGCTTCGACGCCCTGATGACCTGCACGGGGCCTCCGACGCTGTCAAATGTCGAGTGTTCGTGACCACCTTGGTCCAGGGGGCTCAAGCCTGGTTTCAAGCACTCGCCCCCGGCATCATTCATGACTTCAGACAATTCGGGCAAGTATTCAAGGAAAGCTTCACCGGCAGCGGCCCACCAAGGTCAGTAGCGGGGATGCTGGCACTAAAGCCGGCACAAGGTGACAAACTACGGGCCTACATCAACCGATTTAAATTGGAAGCCCTACGTATCCCCCGCCTGGATGTCTCCTCAGCCATCACCGCGCTGACTAGAGGCACCCGCGATGAGAACCTTCGGCGAGAATTGGTCCTCCATCCCCCCACCTCCCTCGCCGATCTGGTGACCCTAGCCCTGCGCCACGCATAGTGCGAGGAAGTCCTTAGTGCCTGTCGCAGCCCAACGGGCTCGGGTTGGGAGGGGAATAAGAAGTGACCATCCGAGCAGGGCTCGGGCCAAGGAAAACAACGGAATCAAGATCAGGACCGAAGGGAGCTCCCTCAAAAATATGAGCGGTACACTCTTCTATCTTCTCCCATCTATGAGATATACGAAGACATCAAAGGCTCGGGCATTCTCCGCCAACCCGAGCCTATGAAGGCCAAGCGTCGCAACCGACGCAAACATTGCCAGTTCCACAACGACCACAGGCACCATACCGAAGATTGTCACCAACTCAAGGATGAGATCGAGCGTCTTGTCCGCCAAGGAGACTTATCTCGATACGTGTCCGAGCGCTAGAAGGAAAACCGTGGCATTCCGGAGGAGATTGACAATCAACCTCGCGGGGTCCACATCAACGTTATTTCTAGCGGCACGGCATCAGGAGGAGACAGTAGCTGAGGAAGAAAGCGTCATGCTGAATGGGAAAGCAGGGCCTCCGAGCCCCCCAAAGCCCCACCAGTGACCGAGCAGCATGCCTTGGTATTCTCCGACCAAGACCTGGAAGGGTTATCTACCCCACACGATGACACTCTTGTAGTATCGGCTACTATAAGACCATTGCAACGTAGACAGGATACTGGTCGATAATGGTAGTGCCCCTGATGTGCTTTCGTACGAATGCTTCATCAAGATGGGTGAAAATCCATCCATGCTCCGCCCAGTTCGAACCCCCCTTTGTGGGTTCAACGGCCAGGCAACCTATCCCGAGGGAACCCTGGGCCTGCCGGTCACCATCGGCACCCCTCCCAAAACTGTTATCGTTATTGTTGACTTCATCGTGATCAAGGGGATGTCGGCCTACAATGCCATCTTCGGACGAGGTATCCTCAGCTGGACAAAGGTAGTGCCCTCCACCTATCACCAAAAAATGAAGTTTCCCACTAAACACGGTATCGGGGAGGTCCGAGGTAACCAGGCAATAGCTCGGAGGTGCTACATAATCTCGGTCGAAGCCATAAGGCCAGAGGGAAAAAAGAAAAATGGGGAGGGAGTCGAGGATGAACCAACAACATCCGAGCCTGGTGGCGAATTATTGACGATCTTCCTCAAAGATGACCCGGCCCTGGGAGATTGGAGCAGATTTATTACCTGAGGAACAAAAGTAATACAAAGATTTTCTTTCAGAGTATATCCAAGTCTTCACGTGGTCTGATGAGCATCTTCCCGGGATCCATGGGGAGATGGTGGTACACAAGCTCAACCTTGACCCTTTGGTGAAACCTGTCCAGCAACGTAGAAGAAAGCATGCCCCGGAGAAGTAGACGATCATCAAAGAGCAAATTCTTAAGGGGAAGAAAATCGGCCTATTTCGACCGGTCCTTTACTCCACATGGCTCACCAATGTCATCTTAGTGCCAAAGGATTTGGGAAAATGGTGAATGTGCGTGGACTTCACCGACCTCAACAAAGCCACTCCAAAAGACTACTACCCACTGCCGTGCATCGACCAGCTAGTCGACTCGACCTCCGATAATGAGTTGCTCAGCTTCCTGGATGCATACTCCGCCTACCATAAGATCCGAATGGATCCTGAAGACATCGAGAAGACAACCTTCATCACCGACCTCAGCGTATACTGCTACACCCGAATGCCTTTCGGGTTGAAGAACGTCGGGGCAACATATCAAAGGCTGATCAACCACATTTTCGAAGGACAAATCGGTCGGAACATCGAATCCTACATCGATGACATGCTCGTCAAAACACCCAAGGCATAAGACCACTTCACCGACCTGGCGGAAACCTTCAACACACTCTTGAGGTACGACATGAAGCTCAACCCAGCTAAATGTGCCTTGGAGTTTGATCCGAAAAGTTCCTGGGCTTTCTAGTCACTCGACATGGGATCGAGGCCAACCCCAACAAAGTCCAAGCTATTTTGAATATGCAGCCACCCACTTGCGTCAAAGACGTCCAACGCTTGACTGGGCGGATTGTTGCGCTCCATTGTTTCTTATCCCGAGCGGCCGAACGATGCCTGCCCTTTTTCAAGCTATTGAAAGGGCCCAAATCGGCATCTGCTACGTTCACTTGGGACAAGGAATGTCAGAAAGCTTTTGCAGAACTAAAGGAGTTTTTGGCCTCGCCCCCGGTGCTATCGAAGCTGGTCCCGGGCGAAACACTACACCTTTACCTCTCGTCGACCCCTTCTACGGTGAGCTCGGTCCTAGTTCGAGATGACGCAAGAGTGCAGAGACCAGTATATTACACCAGTAAGGTGCTCGGCGAGGCCGAACAATGGTACCCCGCAATCGAGAAACTCATGCTAGCATTGGTAACCTCAGCCAAGCGCCTCCGACCCTACTTCCAAGGACACTCCATCGTCATGCTGACCAATGAGCCTTTGAAGAGGATCCTCGCTCACCCTGAAGCTTCGGGTGGCCTCATCAAGTGGGCTATAATGCTCGGGGCCTACGACATCTCCTATCGTCCCCGCTCGACCATCAAGGGACAGGCGCTCGTAGATTTCATCGTAGAGAGTACTGCCCCGACCAAGGAACTTCATCCACCGACGCTCGGGCCCACATGGGATCTTTTTGTCGATGAATCCTCCAACTCTACTAGCAGGGGCACCGGTGTTCTTCTCTGATTCCCGGAAGGAGCAGAACTGTAATACGCCTTGAAAGTTTAACTTCCCGACATCCAACAACATCTCCGAGTATGAGGCTCTCATCTTGGTGATGCGAGACGGGACGCGAACCTAGGACTCTAGCTCACGGACGTCCTTAAGCGAGGGAAATGTGCGTATCTGCGCGGTTGAGAAACCGGCAATGAGTCGAGGGTATCGGCTTTTCCGCGTGCTCGGATCGAGTCACGGGACGGGTTACACTCACTCACTCTCGCAGCGGTGACTGAATTGAATCGAGCTAGTTGACCTATCACTTGCAGCGGCATACAAATATATACGAGTAAAGAAAAATGCCGAGAGGGGAGCGGAAACGATGCCTCCACGCTATCGGACGTGGGGAAGACGACCCCGGCCAAGAACGGTGACTCCCGGTACAGTAAATGTTAATAATTACAGAAGTGATTTTAAGGCCCACTCAACGCAGAAGGTAACAAGCCACAACAGCGGTTCGGGAGTGCCGATTCTAGATTGACGGGTAGCACGTTGGAGGGGTTCCGGGCGGTTGAAGATAATAAGTCCGGATCTGTGATTTATAGGCTGGCAGGACAGCGTACGAGGGCCTCCAAAGGGATATCGTCCTCCTAGGATCTTATGAAGGTGGCGCTTGGTTGGGACAATGGCGAGATGTCCCTGGTCGACTCCCAGAAGTGGCAGTCACTGAATTAGAGCTTTGATATATTATTGGGAATTATTTCCCAACACCTTCTTTCTGGCCTGGCTCGGAGCAGGAATGTGCGCCTCCACGAAAAGAATTTTTGTGCCAAGATCCGATGTCGGATCAAAGCAAAATTGGTACCGATAGATAGAGGACTCAAAGGGCTACAACATATAATTATTTCAGATCCATCCAGTAGACGGATTAGAAATGAAAATGACTGTAGGTTTTAGTTATTTCTAGCATGGAATTACAGACACACAGGGTAAAACATGATCTATCTAAAAATGAAATTTGACCGAGGGGAAGGTGGTAGATCTGGGAGCTGGGGATTTTTTGGGAGATAGAAGGGGATGTGAAGAACACGTATAATTTTTTTGGGAATTTTTGGAGAAGGCTAAGGGTGCGGGAAAAATACGACAACATGACACTATCCCGCAGATCTGCTGATCGACAGACTGTCAGGGGTGGAACTAAAATTACGGGGAACATACTAAATGAAGGCAAAATGACACGAAATTTAAACTGGGGTTGGGGAATGATAAGAGGAACAAATTCTCAAAATTGGAGCTCGAACAGATCTCCTGATTGGGAGATAAAACTTTGGCTTCAAGCTTCTATCCAGGGGTGGATAGAACTCCGACGAGGCGGCAGTGGTGATCCGATGGCGGCTCGATGGCGGCGGCGGTGCTGAGCTTCTCACTCAGAGAGGGGGTAATTGAGAGGCTTCACACCTCTGAAATTTGGAGCTATCACAGCTTCAAGGGGGAGAGAGGGTGCCCTTGGGTAAATTGAGCAACAAATGGAATTTTCTCTTCATTAATTGCTAAGGAATTCATAAAATAAATGGGTTATATAGAAATGGAAAAAAGATATAAACTACCCATAGATCCAGGGTTAGGGAGGGGTAAACTAGGGATATGATAATTAATCTCCCATGTGGTCAAATGACTAAATGAAATAAAATACAACAAGGAATAAACAATAGTAAAGGGGGGAGCATCTTGGACTTTGCTTGGTCCAAGTTTAAATTTTCTTCCACCTTGTCCCCCCCTTGGTCCAAGTCCAATCTTGGACTTTGAACTAGCCCCACATTGACCCTAGATCCTAGGTGGACCAATGGAAAAGAGGGTGGGGGCCCTGTTGGACCTACTGACATTTTACATAGAAACCCAAAGGCCTTTTTGCAAAGAAACCCAAAGATTTCTAATGACTAACTGATGGGGACATCACCCATGATTCCCTCTGGCTCGACACCTCTCTCCCTCTCGGAGACGGGTAGGGTGCGGCTCCACGACTGGACGGGTCCACCTCGACACTTGGGCTTGCTATGTGGGTCATCTTGATGTATTTTCTCCTTTTAGTTGAGTCATTTTGATGTAATTTGCCTTTGTTTTGAGTCAAGTCCCTAGGTTATTATGTTATTTACCTAAGTTTGTGTCATCATGTTGGGCTAGAGTGTCGTATGGGCCCATTTAGGTGGGCCTGGCCCAGGGGCGCCCCCCTCCCTTACGCACCTCTTTTGCTTATTTGCGATTAGCACTTATTTCAGGGATTTTTTGTAAATGTTGGGATCCCTATAAATTGGACCCCAACCCCACTTGAGATGGCTAATGAAGTATTGAGTAAATTTATCCACAAGCATTGTCTTCTCTCTCTCTCTCTAGCTCTATATATATATATATATATCTCTAAAGGGGGCGAACCCCTCTCTCTCTCCTTCTCTCTCTCTCCCTTGGGCGAACCTGCCCCATCACCTCCCCCCCCTTCCCACATCACCCGCCACCTCAGCCCCCCACCCTTTCACCTTCCCAAGAGCCATTACTCCCCTTTAGTACCTCCACATCCCAAGCAACCTTTCCCATTCCCCATACACCCTTTCACCTTCCCAAGGGAGACTCCCTTCTCCTAGGCACCCCTTCCCATCCGCAAAGTAACCCCTTCCTATTCCCTAGACCTCCATTAAACCCTCCCATTAACCCACCACCCAAATCAAGAGGAGCCCTCCCCATTCCCCCAAGCCACTTGCGCCCCCATCTCCCCACCACCTCCCCCTTGGCCATTTGCACACCCACCCCTCTCCCTGCTAGCTCCGCCCCTGGCCTCCACCCTCACCACCCCTTCCCACCTTCCAAACCCCTCCCCACCACCAATGCACCCATATCCCTTACCCCTCCACCAAAGAAACCCCCCTCCACCATTTCTCTCTCCCAATCTGTGTGCAGCTGAAGACCTGCAGATCGATACTCTGTTGCAGCACCACCTCAGACTCCACCCCTTAGCTCCTGGGGGCGTGGCCTACATCGACGGAAAGCTCTTCCGGTTGTCTTCGCAGGTGAGGTGTTTTCGCCTCAATCAGAGGTCGGAGCTGCACAGGAGAGCCGTCCTTCGCCAACTGCGCAGAACCAGTCCGGCCTGCAACTAGAAGCAACTTGCAGAAGCTCCTGCGACCACACCAGTGCTCCCCTTGGTGCGGCACTTGACCGGGGAAAAGATCCACCTGTTCTCTGTCCAACGCAGCCAGCGGGGCCTCATTCATAGGTCGGAGCTAATTGTACCGAATTTTCTACCACCGGGATGCTGTTCAGGTCAGTCAGGATCTGCTCCGACACCCTTCCACTTCTCGGACTGCTGCTCTTGGCCCCGACCTACTCCGGTGCCGTTCTTTCTTGCTGCTCGAAGAAGACTTGCCCACGGTCCTGCTCGTCTTGGTCCCACCTCGTTTGGACTTCGGGAGTGATCGTGGTCACTTCATCCGTCTGCTGTTGTATCCTGGGTGCAGTCCGAGCCTGATCGCAGGGACCCTGTTCCAGAGCCTGCCCCTGCTGGTGACGACTTCGGACCCACCCACAAAAATTCACAGTCGTGCCCGAGTACGTCAGCGATGTTTTGGCGCAAGTATCATAATGTTATGAGTCCGGGGGAGCTCACAGCGGCGGCTACACCGACCCCCTGTCTTGTTGTTCCAGACCCGGGCAGATTCGGCCGGGTGCTCTGTCGGCGCAATCCGAGCAACTCTCCCCTCACCGCCTGGCCGGCTTAACGCCCCTCCCTGTGCGGAGGTAGTGTTTGATTTGTAATACAGATATCCCCACCCCAATTCAACCCTCCTGTGTGAGGTGTAGTGCTTGTAACTATTAAACAGGGATCAAGCTTTATCAGCGTAGTGTGCGGGGAACCCACACTTCCCCGCTTGCCCTCGTCTCCGAACGGGGTTGGTTTCTTCAAACCAACCAGGGTAAGCTCTGAACTTTGCTCCATTATCCGTATTTGTTCATCTAATATCCGTGGAATTGCTCCGTTGAGCAAGAGAGAGAGCGCCCGACCCCGTGTGTTCCACTTACGAGCGGTCACCGCGGGCTGTGAGAGAGAGGGACCTAGTGCCCCAATTGGCACCCGGCCAGCCCCTTAAGCGTGGGCCTCATACCTTCGGGAGGGCAACCC
Source organism: Amorphophallus konjac (assembly GCA_022559845.1). NCBI lineage: Eukaryota > Viridiplantae > Streptophyta > Magnoliopsida > Alismatales > Araceae > Amorphophallus > Amorphophallus konjac. Next base: position 79,208,738 of record CM040117.1, on the reverse strand, counting down.
TAGCCCTGTTGGCACTCTACCAGCTAGGGTCTTGATCCATCACCTCCACTTAGCATCATCAAGTCACCCGGGCTCGTGTGTGTGCGACGGCGATTCGGCCCCAATCTAGTACTTTATTGCTTTGTGATTGTGCTTGAGGAATAGGTCCAAGGATCTTTGTCTCTTTGCTGCATACCTCCTTAGTGTGTCACATCAAGTGGTATCAGAGCAAGTTTTAGACTTGTCTCTACGAGTCTAGTCCATGGGCACGCTTGCATTAGAGTCCCCGACAGACCGTCCCATGCAATGTCCACCACCCACTGTCAATGAGTCGACGGACCAAATGATCCCTCTCCCAATCATATCTCTTGCATACCTACCCAATGGAGAGCCTACGGAAATTGATTTTATTGACTTGGAGTCTGATAATTGGGTATCCCCCGATATCGTTGCCACTCTTTCTAGGACCGGACAAATTGTGCACAAAGGAGACCAAGTCTTCGTTGAATTCCATAAATGGTTCGGGAAGACCACATACTGTGATGGAGCTTGGTGCCAAATTGGTACTTTGGCAGGCCCTTGCATAATCCTAGGTAGGAGATGGTTAGATGAAAGGAATGTCAACATCGATCCGACATGTCGGACTTGCCTAGTGCATCCGCCACACCTTCCGGGAGCCTTTAAATTCAACAACCTTATACTCTCCCATCCGCCGGAGTCCCGTCCTTATTCACCACCCCGGGCGCACCCCACACCGGCTATCATCACCCCATCCCCAAAAGACCTTCCATTTCCCTTGGAGAATAAAACCTCTACACCCCAAAGGGATGAGAATGAGATTCAGGTACATGAGGCCTCCCCCGATTGGGAAGAAGAATACGAGTCACAATGTCATGAGTTAGGCCAGGAAGTTCCCATCCCATGTGTATAAAGCATCCTGGCTCACACACCCGACCACCTAGAAGAGGAGAACACCATGGTCACTATCCCAACCGTTGGGGAAACACATGTCCAAGTTGAAGAAGAAACCTCGCATGGTGGTCTTCACCCTACGCCACCCTCTCCAATTGAGAGTGAACTTATCATAAGTGGGCCCTTGGTTAGGTGGCTAGAGGAAAACCGGGCTCACCCTATCCTTCCTCATGCCTATCCTCCCATGGAACAACACCTCCCCATAGTACCCATCAACATCTCGCACACCACAATCCAATCCTTCTACAAGGTTGAGCGTTGGGATGACTTCGTCAAAGGCCTAAAGTGGCAACTTGAGCTGACTTGTTTGTTGACCATAGGAGCGGACCGACCCAAGAGCCTTTACCTCATCCACCCATGCATCGGGTCTATTACCTCGGTCTGCACCGTTGGTAGCTACACTAGTGACCTCCATCTCCTTCTTCCCGTGGAAGAGGAACCCATCCCGGTCCACTCCCCGACCACCTTGGTCCCAAAGATATTCGCCGATCGACCCACTCACTACACCGGCCCAATCACGTCATTAGAGGAGGACGACTCCCCACCTTTGGTTGACTTTGAGGACCTAGAGATCCTTCCCCTAGGTGACCCTTGCCATGACCTCTTTGACCCCTTCCTTTGGGAGCACGGGTACCCATGTGACCCACCAACCACTTACCCTTTCCTACCAGCACCCACCATGTTGAACCTAAACCACCCATTCCAAAACTTCACTCTCACTATGAGAGCCATGACCAAGGGTGACAGCCACCCAGGAAATGAGGAATTGACCCATCCCAAGATGTCCACTTTCAGGGACCCCTTCGACCCCCATGAGTGGAAACCCCCAAATCAACCCCCACAAAAAGATGGGACCATCTTGATAGGAATGCATGTGTCGCAACATTTTGCTCCATCTGGTAGGACTAGTCATCTCATTTATGTCATATACACACTAGGTCCAGTGCACGACAGGTTCACATTTAGATATGCAGGTCCTCCCCCATTCATCCTCCATCTTATGCATGATAGGGGTCTACATGGAAGTCCAGGTCCTCCGGCATTCATTGCACCCATACCTGATAGAGCCATTTATGGATGTCCCAGTCCTCTTAGGTCCATCAAAGTCTACGTAGCACCATTGCATGCTAGGTCCACATTTGGTTCTCCAGGACCCCCATTATCCACTAGTGAGTCAACATTCACAGAGTTGCATGAGGAAATCCGCAAACACATCAACAAAAGCAATGAGGTGTATAAGAAATCAGCCAATTCCCACCGACGCCACCAGGAATTTCGTGTAGGTGACTTTATGATGGTGAGAACCGAGAGGCTATTCCTTGGGAATGTCTCCAAACTGAGGTCGCGTGGATCAGGTCCCTTCCAGGTTCTGAGGCGGATCGGCACAAATGCTTACGTGTTGGACCTCCCCGATGAGTGCAGAGTAAGTCCCACATTCAATGTGGCTGACTTGGAGCCATACAGGGGTCCCACGGTGACACATAGTGAGAAAATCGAGCTTGTTCCACCCTTGAGAGAGCCACCACCCGTGAGAAAGTTCCACCAGCCCAGAGGGGCCAACGAGAGCAAGTGGAGCGGATATTAGATGAACATGTCACTATCACCCGGAGCAAAGCATACGAGCGATACTTGGTTAGGCGGAAGGGCCGGCCCCCTTCGGATGATTCATGGGTGAGCAGGGAGGATCTTCAGCAGTTAGACCCCGACCTCCTGGAGCGTTATCGCAGCCGAGTGGACCCTTTCTCGACAGAGTCGAGCTCTTCACAGCCCGAGGGAGTTGATGGGGACATCACCCATGATTCCCTCTGGCTCGACACCTCTCTCCCTCCCGGAGACGGGTAGGGTGCGGCTCCACGACTGGACGGGTCCACCTCGACACTTAGGCTTGATATGTGGGTCATCTTGATGTATTTTCTCCTTTTAGTTGAGTCATTTTGATGTAATTTGCCTTTGTTTTGAGTGAAGTCCCTAGGTTATTATGTTATTTACCTAAGTTTGTGTCATCATGTTGGGCTAGAGTGTCGTATGGGCCCATTTAGGTGGGCCTGGCCCAGGGGCGCCCCCCTCCCTTCCCCACCTCTTTTGCTTATTTGCTATTAGCACTTATTTCAGGGACTTTTTGTAAATGTTGGGATCCCTATAAATAGGACCCCAACCCCACTTGAGATGGCAAATGAAGTATTGAGTAAATTTATCGACAAGCTGTTGTGCCCATGTGGTTTTGATGATGGTTTTAATGGTGGTTTTGATGATTGGCCTTTGAAGTGAGTTATTCACTGTGAGTCATCTTGCTGTGTGTGTCATCATGCCATTATTCAGTCATTCTCTGATCATAATGTTGTTTTATCATGTGAGTGAGTACAGTTCATATGGTTGTCAGATAAGCATGCTATCTTGATTCTGTCTACACTCTGCTTAGTTAGAATGAACAGTAGTGGTTCGACCCACCCTTACTGATGCGTCGACCCATCAGAACTCTGCCTGTCTGGGTATCAAAGTATGTACATCAGCTTGATCGTAGTAAGTCTGTACAGCATGCCTTAGTGTTCATATCATTAAGTCTGTACACTGGCATATCATATTCAGAGTCTGTACATCGGTCCTTCAGCGTCTCATGCATCGTCTCACTCTCGCAAAGTCCATACACTGGCTCAAGCTTGTCGAAGTCTAGACATCACCGTTGGGCATCAAAGTCTGAACATTGGCCTCATGCTTCAAGTCTATACATTGGGTTGTCCGACCACAACTCTATACATTCGGTTGTTATATCTTGAGTCTATACAGTGCTCACAGCACACTTGTTCCAAGTCTATACAGTGCACTGTGCAGCCTGTTCGTGTTCAAGCTTGTTGGTGAAGTCTGTACATCCGGCGTTTCAGCTTGCAACCAAGTCTGTACATCGGACTGCTTCTTTTGAAGTCTATACATTCGTTTCCTTGGGCAAAGTCTATACATCGTGGCCTTGAACTTTCAAGTCTGTACACTCTTTATTTCAAAGTCTGTACATTGTTACCTTGAAGCCGTTCCAAGTCTATACAACGCGCAAGTCTGTACAGCCATCAGTGAACCCTCCAAGCCTATACATCCAGTTGAACGCAAAGTCTACACAACGCCTCATATCTTGCAAGTCTGTACATTGGCGTCATTACACCAAGTCTATACACTGCACTCATGCATTGTCCTTTACGGTAAAGTGTATACACTGTCCATGTGCTAATTGTTCAAATGTATGTACACTCGCTGTTATAAGAGCCTGAACTAACTAAGTATATACATTCCTTCCATCTCTGTTTGCAGACGATTCAGACTAATGATTGAGCCAACGCAGTTGCACAATGCGTCAACGCACTCCACACGAAACGTGAGAGGGCTGAAGCCATCTAAGTTCAGATGCTGGAACACTAATGCGTCAACGCAGCATGATGAGAGCATCGACACAGCATGCCCATCTGCTGAAGACTTGATCACTGGATCATCAATGCGTCAACGCCACGGGTTGGAAGCGTCGACGCAGCAGTTAAAAAGGCTAGGCTATTTGTTCACTGGAACGTATCCATGCGTCAACGCCACTGCTAGACAGCGTCGACGCAGCCATTGAGGCTGATAGGCATCTAGCTCGGAGACAGTTTAGAAGGTTAATGCTGGAGTTCTTAGCGTCCACGCAGCATACAAACAAGCCGAACTATTAGTTGCAGAAACACACCACTGCGTCAACGCTTTAGCCTAGCAGTGTCAACGCAGCATGTCTATGCGCCAAATACATTGATCACTGGACTGCCGATGCCGATGCGTCAACACAGCAAGCTGATGGAGTCAACGCAGCAGACTTGAGTTTCATAGGTTGAAGATCTCTTAAGGCTGCGTCAACTCCTTGAAGCAAGTGGGTTGACGCCATCTAACTCTAGTTGCTAAGTGTACCGGTGCTGGGCACGTGATTCGAGGATAAGAACAGTGTCCAGATGAGGACACGTGTACTGACAGCCTGCTGGATGCTTCCACGTGGTCCGAATTCTTAGGGCGGGAATTGTGGAAGCCACACGCGCCCTGGCTGCTGCTGCTGCTGGTATATAATGGAGCCTTCATCTTCAGATGGAGGCTGATCGAAGAAGAAGCCTGGAGAGCAGAAAGCCCTTCGATCCAGAAAAAGAAAAGAGGAAGAAAAAGAGAAGAAGAAGAAATAGAAGAAGAGTGAGCCAGCAGAAGAAAAAGGGTTGCAGAGAAGAAGGAGAGAATAGCGTAAGAGAAAAGGAGAGCAGAGGAGAAAGAAAGAGAGATAGAGAGAGAGAGAGTTCGTGGAGAAGAAGGAAGAAGCTATTGAAGATCTGTCCTCTGGCGTCTGGATTAAATCCAAGCCAGATCTGCTCCTTTGAGAGCTACATTCTTGTTCTTCATTTACAGCCTTCCGATTGCTGTGTATTTTTCGTTTCTTATTTTTTCTTTTTCATTTGGTTATTCTTGTTCTTCCGATTGCCCTGCTGGGAATCGGGTTCCTCCTGGTGAGTCAGGAGAAGGGAGATCTGATCTCCGGTTGCAAGTAGCTAGGAGCTACTTGTGGGTTCTCTCCGGTTTGGAGGAAGGGAGGATTGGTCCTCCGGTTATGGGCTTGCGGGTTGCAAGTCCAGGGGTCCCTCCTGGTCTAGAGGAAGAGAGGTCTGCGACCTCTGGTTTCCAAGTAGCTGGGAGTCGCTTGGGTGTCCCTCCGGTTGGGAGGAAGAGGGGAGGCTATTCCCCTGGTCAAGCTGTGTGGCAGCAACTGTTCGCAGACTGAGTCTGCTTGGTTCTAGCATTGGCTAGTGAAGCCTCACTCCGGTTGGGAGTGAGGGGTGGATGTAGGTCTGGAGAATCGAACCACCTTAAAATTATTTATGCAGTGGTTTGCCTTGCGTTAGTTCCATATCTTCTACCTCCCATTCACAGGTTGTGCATGCTTGGCTAGCTGCATTATCTAGAGAGTTATTTTTGAGCATTGTATTCTGCTAAGTGTGTTTGGGTTGTTTAGCTCTGCCTTCGTTTCTGGTTGTTCAGGTGGCTGCATTGGTGCAGTCCCACTGTTTGTTCATTTGTGGCCTTATCATTTCATCTTGGAAAGCTCATTAGTCTTTATTCCGCATATCTGAGCTTTAGAGTTTTAATTTGGGCTAAAATTTTTAGAGGGATACATTCACCCCCCCTCTGTATCCGGGCCTAGCACCCTAACAATTGGTATCAGAGCGGTGTCTGCATACAAGGTCCAGCGACCTGCAGATTCGATCTCTGGTTTTCGGTGCTAATTTGTTTTTAGTGCATCAATATTCCTGTTGCATTTATCTGTTGTGCTCTCATGGCTCATCCTCCACTTTTCAGTAGTTCAAATATTAAATTCTGGCTATATCGTATGCACAAGCATGTTAACTCTATTAATCCACAATTGTGGAAGGTTATCTCTCACAGTCCACATGAACTTCCTAAGGATAAGTCCAAGTGGACTCATGTTCACAAGTTGAAAAATGACGATAATGTGAGAGCTCTAAATCTAATGAAGGCTGCAATCGGTTCTGATGATTTTCCTCTTTCTCAGGTTGTAGCTCGGCAAAGGAAATATTGGATGAATTGCTTCGCATCCACAATGGAAAGGAAGAAGAATGTCTCATGGCAAGATGGAGTGATCAATCAGATGAGTCCTCATCCCAGGTAAACTCTGAGACCGAGGATATGAGTCATGATGATTTAGTTGCCATGCATGAGCATCTACTGGAAAAATATGAAAGAGTTAAATCAGAAAAGAGAAAATTGAGAAAAGAGAAAAATTCTGAAGTCAGAAGTCTGAAAGAAGAAAATGTCTACTTGAAAGATCAAAATAAAAAGCTAATGGTTCTTAATACTATCTTCTCTGAAAGATGGTTGTCAATTGAAAAAGGAAAAACTGTTGTGAAGGAAAATGAGAACAACATTGAAATAATGGTTCAACAAGAGAATGAAACTCTGAAGAACCTGAATGATGCTTTGCAACAACAGCTGGTTGTTTGTGAATCTGAGCTATCCAAGTATGAAGTGAGTATTGCTTCATTGAATTCTGAGATTGAAGATCTGAAAAATTCCTTGTCAAAATTCGTTAAAGGAAAAGACAATTTGAATAAGCTGCTTGGTTCTAAAGTAAATTTTCAGAAAGAAGGACTTGGGTATGTGCATGTTAATAAGAAAGTGAATGAAAAGAAGAAGTCAACTGTATTCGTGAAAAGCTCTGAACAAGCTAATCAATCTAGTTCTTCTATTTTTCAATTCACTACTAAGAAGGCTGAAAATTCAGATAAGAAACAGAAAAAGACTCAAAAAAAAAAGAAAAATGCTGATTTGGATAAGTCCAAATATGTCTCTGATTTACATGTGCATGCTGCTCACTGCTCACTCACACATTCACACTCTCATGAGAATATCAATCTTGTCAAACAAGTGAATGTGAATAAAAAGGCTATAACATGTCACTATTGTGGGAAAGTTGGCCATATTATGCATAACTGTGTAGCATTGATAAATGATGAAAGAAATGATGTTAGAAAGTATCCTAGAAATCATCTTAGGAAACATTCTACTGATCAGGAAAAGAAAATTCAATGCTATTGTTGTGGGAAGTTTGGTCGCATTGCTGCCTTCTGCTGGCATGCTCAGGGAAAGAAAACTAACTCTGGATTTGTTAATTTCCCTATTAATAAAAACATTGCTAATAGAAAGAAGTTTGGTTCTAGAAGCAAACACACTGTATGTTTTGAATGTGGAAAGCCAGGCCACAGAGCTGTTAACTGTTGGCTGGCCGGTTATGAAAAGAAAAATTTTCATGTCAATAACAGAATTAATCATGTTCACTCACACCATGTTCACACCAATGCTGATGTATACAAGGAGAACATGAAATCTGTTATTTCTTGTTATCATTGTGGGCAGGTAGGGCATTCCATGTATAATTGTCATATCATGAGTTGTGATGATAAACATGCGAGAAATCTGTTGAGAAAACCTGCTAGGAGTGTCACTGTTAATTCAAGACCCAAGACTTCTTGGGTGCCTATTTGTGCTAGATAGTTTGCTAACCTGCAGGTGTGCCTTAGAAGCTGAGGAATAAAAGGGGGAAATAAACCAAGGCACTCAAAGAAAAACCCCTTTTGAAATTTTCAGGTAATTTCTCTGCATCTCCTAGTTTGAAATTCTTGCATATCTGTCATTTGTAGTTGTTTGATAATTGTTGAAATGCATAACCTCTGAAAACAAATTACATTCCGAATTTTTTGGAAAACTCTGAACTGCTTATGAATGTGGCTTGAAATTTGTCTATTGCATAGTTCATTGAAAATCTGTCCATTGCATTCTGAAAAATATGATTAGCTGAAATTTGATCCATGCATGCTGCCCATGTTGGATTATCATGCATGACCTCAATGGTATATAAATGGTAAGGTACCAAAAGGCAGGGAAATCTATCTAGAGATTCCTACTATGTGTGAGGTGGTCTTTTAGACCAAGTGCTCCGCCTAGTACCATGGGTCACTTTGCTGAATAGGACAGTCTGAATATGCACAAGTCACTATATCATTTGGAATCACATGTTCATTTTCTCATGGCAAATATTGCATGTTTTCAGGGGGAGTTAGTTGCATGTATTTTTGCATACATATAGTGCATTGCATTTCATTTCATTGAAAATGCCAAAAAGAGTGTCTGAATGCATATTGTGAGGGGGAGTCAATGCATTGCATATAGGTTGTCAAATGCATACTCTTGTGAGAATTCATTGCATATCTTTCATCATTGATCTTAGTTGACAAACCTTGATAATATCAGAAATCATTGAGCCTCGAAATCTCTCTTATCAATTGGTATCTATTGGCTTCAGAATTCTATCAGTCTTTCATGAAGATTTCAATAGGACTATCTCGATCATAAATCTAAAAATTCTTGAACTAGAAATCTTCTATTATACGTTTTTATGAATGACTGAAATAACTCATGTGGTTTAAGTTTAATGTATTCAATGAGTTTGGCTTTAAAATCTCTTAAAAATATATGAAGCATGTTTAATAAACCTTAACCATCTATTTCATGCTGTGTCTTGTAAAATCTTCTGAAATCTACATTATTGAATACATGACTTTATTTGGTTAAGTACATGAAATTGTTATTGATTTGAAGCAAATGAATTTTTCTGAAAATATCTAAAGGGTATTTTCTGTCAGAGCAATGACCTTGGTCACTGAGAAACACATGTCCAAAGGACTGTGTCATGAGGTACCATAGTTAACTCTGATTAAGATTAATTAAAATTCAGGCAGAGCAATGGCATGCACACTGAGAAATACAACTCACTCATCAAGAAATGATTTGCAGTGTGTCATGATGTGTAAATGCTATCTCTATTCATGTAAAGCATGACAGTTAGTCACACTAAGTGCTTAGGGATATTGGCCTCTGATCAAAGTATATCCTCTACTTACAAGGTGTGCACTGAACTAGAGTGCTCGTAAAATTTGTAGCATGAAAAATTGTCGAACGAATTGAAATATCTGAATATTGATGCAAAAATCAAATTGCTACAACCCTAGAAAAAATCATATGACTTCAAAATTGCTTGATTTCAATACTGATGCATGTAATTCTGAAAGAAGTCAATAAATTTGATTGTGTAAGAGAAAGGGAGTTTTATCAAGATAAATATGAGGGCTTGGTTCATTTTTATTAAACCATGGTTTTAGATATCAATACAGAATTTTATTGATAAACTCTACATACATCATGTTTAAACCATGCTGTTCAATAAAGCTCATTCATAAGCCCTTATAATGGAAGACTTTGAAAACTTGTGTTTTGGATTTATGAGATTGATATCTCTCTGAAAATCTGACTGAATTTTTTGAGATTGGAGCTTCTTTAAAAATCTGCTAATTGAACCTCTTCTGCTCATTGACCTGAACTTCTCCTTGTTTGCCCAGGTGGTCTCCTTCTCATTCATTTCATAAGGTTCCATTTATTGAGGGGGAGCCTCCTTGTCATATGCATCATGCTGCATAGAAGGAGAAGAATTGTGCCCTTGCATTCATATTTCTGGTATCTGCATCTACATTCATACTCCTTCCCATGGTTTATTTTTGTTGAGTCTTGTTGAATCTTTACATGTTTTCATGATGACAACACTATAAGTCTTAGTAGTGTTCAAAAATATTTTTCTGTGAAAGTGAACAAAGAATATTTTTTTTTCTATGAAGAATAAACCTTCATTTCACTTCAGGTATTTTTCAGGGACTGTATTCATGTTGGTTGGCACTTCGTCCTGTTTGTGTTTTCATTATGCCGTGTCGTTCTCTCGTACCTCGTGTTGTTTTTAAAATGTGTTCTGTTTGACCTCATATCGTTAGCATTCATGTTGTTCATCTCGAGTCATTCTGTATGATTAATCTTATGTTTTCATATCACTTAGTGTTGTTCCTCGAGTCGTTTCATGTCTGGGTTCACTGCTTCATCACGTGTCGTGATAGCCGTGTCTGTCTTTCTTCTCGTGTTGTTAAAGACATGTCTAACTCATGACTTCGTGTCATGGTTGCTAGACCCCGTGACTTTTGTCGCTTTGTGACTTCACCTCGTGTCAATTCTTGTGTTTCATCTTCGTGTTGTTTTAGTGCTTATGTCTTCGTGTTGTGTTTACGTCTTCGTGTTGGTCTGTCTTCGTGTCGTGGTCAGCCCGTGTCGTTTCACCTCGTGCTGTTCTCACTGACTTCATGTTGTTTTCAACTCGTGACGGTTACTGTTTCGTCTTCGTGTTGTTTTCAACTCGTGTCGGTTACTGTTTCATCTTCGTGTTGTTTTCAACTCATGTCGGTTACTGTTTCATCTTCGTGTTGTTTGTATTCATGATTTCGTGTTGCTTTTGTATTCGTTCTCTTCGTAGTGTTTTGGTTTGTTACAGTGACTTCGTGTCGTTCTCCTTGTTGTGCCTTCGTGTCATTTTTTGATCCACTGCGTGCAGAACACTGCAGCACCTCATGTTGCTTTCTGTGCCACCTCGTGTTGCTTTCTGTGCCACCTCGTGTCGTTTCTGTGTGAACCTCGTGTCGCTTCTCTCTGTCCTCTAGTTGCATCTCGTGTCATCTTTTATGTCTTGCTTGTTGTTGCAACCACTTCGTGTCGTTCTTCTTTTTACCTCGTGTTGTTTTATAACCTCACTTCGTGTCGTTCTCTTCGTTGTGTCTGTTCTGTCACAGTGTATCTCGTGTCATTTTTTCCTTACTTCGTGCTGTTTTTCATCTGACCTTGTGTCAAGCTCTCCCTATCTCGTACTGTAGTAATCTTGTCTACTTCGTGTCGTCCTTTTTCTACTTTGTGCTGTTCTCCTTCTACTTCGTGTTGTTTTCTTCCTACCTCGTGTTGTTCTCTTAGTAGTGCTCATTGTGTCACCACTACATCTCGTGTCGTTCTCTGTTTAGTGCACCTCGTGTCGTGTCCACTTACCTCATGCAGTTCTAGTTCTTGTGGCACTCAAGGTTAATGATTCTTATCTCTTTACAGGTCCGAGGAAGAACATTCATCGGTGTCTGGGTGCACATGATCCGATACTGAAGGAACAAATACGAAGGGGGCACGTGGCAGGAAGGTTCTGAATCAAGCGTCTGAAGCACACGCACTCTGTACCCCATCCTCCTGCTGGCTGCTGATATAAAAAGAACAAAGGCTGGTCGAGCAAGAGTGAGCATTGAAGCAAAAAGAGAATAGAGGAGCAGAGATTAAAAAGAGAAAAAAGCGCAGAAGAACAGAAGAAGAAAAAGTGAGAGAGAGAGAGAGAGCTCGTGGAGAAGAAGGAAGAAGGTGCTTGAAGATCTGTCTTCACTGGACCGTGGATCAGATCCAGGCCAGTCAACTCCGTTTGGAGCCACATTATGCATTTCATTTTTCAGCGTTTTGTTTGCTGAAGTTATTTTCATTTCGTGTTTTGGTTTTCTTCCATTTTCATCTGGTTATCTTGTCCTTCCGATAGCCCTGTTGGGGATCGGGTACCTCCTGTTGGTTCAGGAGAAGGGAGATCTGATCTCTGGGTTGCAAGTGATAGGTTGTCACTTGTGGGTTGCCCTCTGGTTAGAGGAAGGGAGGCTAGTCCTCCGGTTCTGGGCTTGTGGTTGCAAGTCCAGTGGTCCCTCCTGGTCTGGAGGAAGAGAGGTCTTCGACCTCTAGTTTCCAAGTGGCTGGGAGTCACTTGGGTGTCCCTCCGGTTGGGAGGAAGAGGGGAGGCTGTTCCCCTGGTCAAGCTGTGTGGCAGCAACTGTTTGCAGACTGAGTCTGCTGGGTTCTAGCGTTTGCTAGTGAAGCCTCACTCCGGTTGGGAGTGAGGGGTGGATGTAGGTCTGAAGGACCGAACCACCTAAAAATCTATTGAGCAGTGGTTTGTTTGTCTGATTTGCTTCCGCTAGATGCTTGAATAGGTGCGCTCCATGTGTTTGTATTTGAGCTGAATCGAATTGGTTCTATTCTGTGTCTTTATCTAGCATCCTAGTTTTAATTTGGCCATTATTCGTAGAAGGATTCATTCACCCCCCCTCTGTATCCTGGCCAAGCACCCTAACAGTTGGTATCAGAGCGGGTGTCTGCATATAAGGTCCAGCGACCTGCAGATTCGATCTTGCGGTCTTAGGTGCTTATTTGTCTTTAGTGCATCCATATTCCTGTTGCATTGAATTTATTTGCTATTTGGTTCAATGGCTTGTCCACCCGTCTTCAGTGGTTTTGATTACAACCAGTGGCACAGTGCTTTACGTGCTTATGTTAAATCTGTTGATCCAGACCTGTGGAAAGTGATTTCACATGGTCCTCATAAATTACCAAAGAAAAGGTCCAAATGGACTGACAGTCACGAATCAATGTATGAGGAGAATCAAACAGCTATAAATCTGATGAAAGCAGCCACTGACAAAGCTTTTCACTCATGTTTCCTTGATTGTAGATCTGCAAGGGATATGTTGGAAATGATGAAGAGAGCCGGGAAAGGAAATCAAACAAGCTGCATGATGGCCAACAGAAGCGATCAAGGCAGCAATCAAACTGAAGAAGATGATGATGATGAGGTAAATCTCTTCGAGAATTTCTCTCTAGAAGATTGGGAGAATGCTTATGCTGAACTAATTGAATCTCATGAACTGTTAAGAAAACAGTATAAAAAATTGAAGAAGGGTACTGGTTTAGATAGCTCAAGTTTTCCTTGTAGAAATTGTGCTGAACTGAAAAATGCTCTTGACGCTAGTATGTCTGATAATCTGATGCTGAAAGAATTTGAACGCGTTAAATCTGACTTAAACAAGCTGAAAAATGAGAATGACTCTCTCAGAAAGCTCTCTAAAGAAAATGAAGAACAATTAGAGAAACTTAAACGAGAGAATGATTTGCTGATTGAAAAGTTTAATGCCATAAAATCTGTAAACATAAAACTACAGAAAGATTTTGAAAAACAACAAAAGGAATTGAGGGAGTTTGAAGCTAGGAGAGAAAGCATGGTTGACTCAGAAGATCAGCTTCTAATAAATGAGTTAATTCAAAATGATAAGCTTAAAGAAGAAGTTGAAAAATTAAAATTGTTAAACAGTGCCATGTCTGAAAGACTTCTCACATTGGAGAAAGGAAAAGTCATCTGTACTAACGAAACTGATGAAGTAGATGAGCTGAGAAAGGAAATTGAAGAATACAAAACAGCTAATAAGGTTTTGAATGAAACTGTCAATTGTAGTGAACAAGAGATCGCTAGTTATGAAATACACATTGCATCTCTTGATAATGAAATTCAGGATCTGAAAAACTCCTTGTCAAAGTTTGTGAGTGGTCAAGAAAATCTGGACAGGTTGTTAGGAATTAAGGTCAATACTCAAAAGGAAGGGTTGGGCTACAACAATGTCAATAAAAAGGTTTTTGAAAACAAGCTGACGACATCCTTTGTCAAAGCTTCTGATATAGCCACAACCTCAGAAAATAAACAACCAAATGTTCAGAAGAATCAGAACCAAACTGAAAAGTTGAAAAAGGTTGATGGATCCAAGCTAAAAACTATTTTCATTAAATCTTCTGAACAGGAAAAGCCTTCACTTCATCTCCAATTCAGTACAAGGCTAAGAAAACAGGAAAACAAGATAAAAATCAGAAAAGGACTGAAAATCAGAAAATAAATAAAAAGGGTCCATCAGCATTTGCTGATCACAGTCCTCACACACACTCACATGCATCTAAAAGGAAGAATATCTGTCACTACTGTCATAAAGTTGGACATCTGATGCATGAGTGTAAGTTGATGGAGAAGGATGATAAGAATGCTAGGAGATCTTATGATAAAAATCCATCACCTCAGAAAAGAAATGTCACATGCTCTAATTGTGGCAAATTAGGACACTCTATTGCTCATTGCTGGTTTGCTAGTGGTAAGAAAACCTTTTATTCATATCATGCTAAATTCCCTACAAACCAACATGTTTCTAATAAAAACAAATCTGGTTCAATGAGCCAGCATATCATTTGTTTCAACTGCAACAAAATGGGTCACAGGGCCTCTGAATGCTGGTCAGGTCCTTTTAGAAGAAATTCTCTCATTTGCTCTCACTGTAGAAAGCATGGCCATACAGTCAAGGACTGTTGGCATATTCAGGGTAGAAATGTGAATTTCAAACATGCTAAATTCCCTGTAAGATAATTTGCAAAACCTTCATGTCATCATTGTGGGAAGCCAGGTCACATGGCTGCAATCTGTTGGCTGGCAGGATATCAAAACCAAACCAATTTTGGTAAATAGAATTTTTACCCTGTTAACAGAAAATCTCATGTGTATGCACATAGAATTCATGCTAATAAGAATGTGCATAAATCAGATCTGAAAACTACTCCTGGAAATGTGCTGAGAAAACCTGCTAGAAATAATAATGTCATGTCAGGACCCAAGACCTCTTGGGTACCTGTTTGTGCAAAATAAACTTTGTTTTGCAGGTGTGCCTTGGGACTGGAATAAAAGGGGTAATGATCCAAGGCACTCAAGAATGAAAACCCATTCTCACACTGTTCAGGTAATCTCTCTGCATGTCCCATTTTGAAACCTATTGCATATCTGGTTCGATGTATTCTTGCTTATCCTGCTCTTAGTTTCATCTAGTGCATGCATATTGAATCTGTTCTTGCATATTCATCATCATCTGCAAGTTGCATTATTTTCTGAACATGCACTCTGAAAATTCTAAAATCTGAACTGAATGTGAATGCTAGTTGAAAACTGTATGCTGCATAATTCATGAAAATCTGAATTGCTTATAGGACTGTTGAGTTTACCCTGTTATTCATGACATCTATGGTATATCAAATGGTAAGCTACCAAAGGCAGGGAAATCTGTCCGGAGGTCCTTACTATGTGTGAGATGGTCTTTCAGACCAAATGCTCCGCCTAGTACCATGAGTCATTCTGATGATCAGGGGAGCCTGTTTGTGCATAACTCAAACTCACATGTTTAATTTTCATGGCAATCACTGCATTCAATAATTAATTAATACCTCCAAGAGTCGTGTGTGAGATGTCCTTGAGTGGGCTGAAAAGGAGCTTGACAAGCCATTTGGTTTCTGAGGAATTGTGTTAGCCGATGCAGTTTATGTGGTGTTTAGATCTGTCATCTCATGAGGTTGCGTTTTGTTGCCCAAGAGCTTCTCTGGATGTGAGACAGAACTTCTTCAAGAATACTATATTTGGATGTGTCCTTAGTGCCTAATGTCTTGAGTGATCTCTCACTTGTTGGCTTGCTGATAGGAGTGCTGCTCATCTCATCTCATCTCATCTCTCTCTATTCGGTCAGCCACCTTCTTATCTCTCTCCTATCACTCTTGGGTCAGATATTCTCTCGAAGAAATTATGTTTTCAGTCTTCTTGCTCTTATCAGATGTGTTCTGTATACCTTAAACCACCCAATATCTAGTGTAACAACTTACACCTGTTAATAAAGAACTTCAATGTTTGGGGGTTATATTTGGTCCTTGATCCTTCTAAGTTATCCTCTCAAGTGTTGGTCAACATATTATAAAACTTCCTGTTAAATGAGTAAAACTTGTTGAGGATCTCGACTTAACTGAAACTTATGTGGAGAGAGCTCTGAGATAAAAAATTGTGTTAAGTAAGATATCTGTCTTTTGTCTAAAATCATGAGAAGTGCTACCAGGGAATACGCCATTATTTGTGGCAGAGCAATGGCTTTTGTGGAGAAATAGACACTCTAGATCAGAGAAGTCCAGAGTTTCTGTCATGATACAATTAGCTATCTCTGTGTAGAAATGTTAAAATAAAAAAAAAGGGGGGGAAAGTCCTCAAAGAAAATTTCATTGGCTTTGATTGGCATAAAGGTAGTCTGTCCTGAGTAACCAGGGTTTCTGGTGTCTGATAAACATGTCTCCTTGTGTAAAAACGGACTATTCTACCTTGTGCTCAACAAATTGGTTGACCCTGTATGCCTTCTCTTGTCCATTAAATGAAGAAATGAAATCTGCTTGACATCGATGTGTTGTTTCGTTGCTTGACAAACATAAGGAGCAATTTAATCGTGACTCTCTCTAGTTTAAGCAACTTTAACAGCTAATTTTGTGATTATGCTGATTTAATATCTTGAGTTAACTGACCTTGGAATTTGGAAGAATATAACCCGTCCACATATTGAAGGGCTAACTTTAACAGGCAGTAGCTGCGTTACATCATGACTAAGGGTAATTTGGGTATTTCCAGAAAAAGTTTGATAAGAGTAAAAAGCAACCCGACAAAACCCTTCTTGTTTCACACGCCTTCAACCTCAAACCCTCATTTCCCCTTGCCGCTTCCTATTCATCCTCGTGCCGCTCCTCCTTGAGCGTTTCTTCAAACTCATCTCCATCTCTTCCCGCTCACTTTCTTTCCCCACAGAGGTCTCTTCCTCTCTTGGGTCTAGCCTCATCTCCAGCAGCAACCAGCAAGAAAGCGCTGATTCTCTGGAAGTTACGGCAGATGGATCAGCAAAGGTCAGCAGCTCCTGGTGAAAGGAAGAGGAAGGGAAAAGAAATAGTTGAAGAGCCTTCATCTAAGCAACAGAGATGTCTTGAGCCAGAACCTGCTGCGGAAGTATCTTCAGAACAAGGTACCAGGATTTCTCAGTCTACCGTGTTCTTAGAAAGTGGGAAAATCATTCCTCCTAGAATAATAGATTTCGGAGATGAAACCATGGTCTCGAAGTTTCCAGAACTGTTGAAAATATTTGAGTTTCAGGAGTGGAGAAATTTCTTAGAAAATCACCGTGTCTATTACCCTAGGCCGGTAATGGAATTTTACAATAATTTGTCCTTGAGCCGAGATAAGTCTGCCTTGTTATCATCTGTTAAAGGGGTCGAGATAACTGTTACATGTGACTCCCTTCACAAAGCCCTCGGTGTTCCAGATAAAGGGGAGGTAGAGGGAAGCTTTCGATACAGTCTCCATGAAGCTTTCTCAGTCATTACTGGTAAACCCAGTAATATTCATGATAAGGGGCAGTTGAAGCTAAAAGCTTATCAGACATCGTTATTTCCTCCTCTTCACAAGCTCCTTCAGAATGTCATTGCTTCCATTATCACCCCACAGACTAGGGCTAGAGGAAGAATTACAGACACACAGAGATTTCTACTATTTTGTCTGATTCAAAATGTAAAGATATGTCTGCCAGAGATCATTTTTACTGTCATGAAGGGATGCATTGGATCCAAGAGACACCTTCCCTATGCCGCCCATCTGACAGACATCTTCAAGCATTCAGAGATTTGCTTGGATGGAGAGGCCGCATCTGAAGTTAAAGCCCGAAACATATTTAATATGAATTTTGTTTCAGTGTTTTTGGGCTTAGAGGGCTCTTCTATGGTGGGGCAAGTTAAGGCCCAAAAGGTCAGGGAATCACATACTCAGGGGGAGCATTTGGAACAATTTCAAGACTTAGCCCAAACTGGTGTGCAATTAGTTTCTGAGATTGCTCAACAGGAAACACCAGCTGAACAACCAGAGTCTATTTTGCCAGCTGCACCCACCGAAGTACCTTTTTCCTTTCAGAGGCTAGTCGAGGTTGCATCTGAGGAAATCAGGCTGTCTGACGAAAGCATTCAGACTGATCTAGATGCAAATATTGCTGGTCTATTTGATTCTTTTGGGAAGACATCTGAAGAGGTAATAGTGCTGAGGAACAGCCAGCTAAAGAGCAAGACAGTACTGATCAAGAACTTGCTGTTTTTGTTAATGAAATTTTAAGAGAAACTGTAGAGAGAAGCTTGGAAGAGGCTACCAACTTGGTTGCATCTGAAAGTCTTGAACAGGCATCTGTTGACAGCCCTGCAGATCAGGAACTCATGGAAGATAGAGGGGATAGCAGTCAAGAAAAGGTTCCTGTCATAGAACTAGATTCAGAATCTTCAAGTGAAGAAGAGGCACCTGAAGGTGAAATTCCTCAGAAAGAAACTCAAGCTGAAGATGAAGATCAGGTCCCAGCTGAGAGTAGTCAAATGCCAGTACAAGAGGAAGCAGCTGAGAGAACTGTACCTGGCAGTGAATTTTTTGGTACACCTCTAGGTCCACCTAGACTTCTATCTGTACAGGCGCCCAACATTGAATCTGCTCGGGCGCCCAACATTGAAGAACTTCTTATAAACCTGAGTCAGCAGATGCAGAAACAAGATAAGAAATTAGATGACCTGCTCACATATGTCACCCTCAACATAAATCAGGTACATTTCAGGCTACTGAAGCTCGAGATATCTCTCCTCACTGAATGGAAACGATTCCTTCTCAACAAAAAAGCTTCAGATGATGCCAATAGATCCCTGATGCAAGGGTTGCAGGAGGTGTGTTCAAAGATAGCTAAAGCACTGAGTGAGTTGCAAGATGTTCAAATCTCCTCCTTCAAAATGTCTACCACCATTATAGATCACTGCTATGAGATCAGAACATCTTTAGAACTTTTGAAGAAGTCATCCAGTGCCCTAGGTCCAGGTATTCAGCAGGTCTATGATAAATTGGCCACCTTCTTAACAGAAATGACACTTCTGACTGACAGATATGAAACTGTCAATGTTCGCCAAGACGACATCATTTCTGAAGTGGCACATGTCAGAAGCTCTGTGGTGTATTGACTAGCTGAACTGTCAAATGACCTAAAGGAATTTCAGTCTACCTTGGGTTCAGCACCTGGTCAAGCTTCTTCCAGCAGAACTCCACCTCAAGAATATTCTTCTGCTTCTCCAAGGGGGAGACCACCTCATGGCAGGCCGCGTGGCCCTTCTAGCAGACAAGCCATATACTTTTCTTGAACAGACTATGCTCTATATCTTGTTGCCCATTTTGAGGCTTTCTCTCTCACACTCTTAGACTTATTAATTAAAACTCATATTTGCATTGTTGCATTCTTATTGTTTCATTCTTTTTGATGATGTCAAAGGGGGAGAAATCAGGCCTTTGCTAGCTCGTTGAAAATGTTTAATGTTTGTTATTCATTGAGAATGGCTATTTCAGCCTTGAAGAAATCAGGCCTTTGCTAGCTCGTTGAGAATGTTTAATGTTTGTTTTTCTTTGAGAATGGCTATTTAGTGTTTTTCTTTCTCTGCAAAGACTCAAGACTCATAGTGTTGCCATCCATCAAAAAGGGGGAGATTGTTGAGTCTTGTTGAATCTTTACATGTTTTGATGATGACAACACTATAAGTCTTAGTGGTGTTCAAAAATATTTTTCTGTGAAAGTGAACAAAGAATTTTTTTTTTCTATGAAGAATAAACCTTCATTTCACTTCAGGTATTTTTCAGGGACTGTATTCATGTTGGTTGGCACTTCGTCCTGTTTGTGTTTTCATTATGCCGTGTCGTCCTCTCGTACCTCGTGTTGTTTTTAAAATGTGTTCTGTTTGACCTCGTGTCGTTAGCATTCATGTTGTTCATCTCGAGTCATTCTGTATGATTGCTCTTATGTTTTCATATCACTTAGTGTTGTTCCTCGAGTCGTTTCATGTCTGGGTTCACTGCTTCATCACGTGTCGTGATAGCCGTGTCTGTCTTTCTTCTCGTGTTGTTGAAGACATGTCTAACTCATGACTTCGTGTCATGGTTGCTAGACCTCGTGACTTTTGTCGCTTTGTGACTTCACCTCGTGTCAATTCTTGTGTTTCATCTTCGTGTTGTTTTAGTGTTTATGTCTTCGTGTTGTGTTTACGTCTTCGTGTTGGTCTGTCTTCGTGTCGTGGTCAGCCCGTGTCATTTCACCTCGTGCTGTTCTCACTGACTTCGTGTTGTTTTCAACTCGTGACGGTTACTGTTTCGTCTTCGTGTTGTTTTCAACTTGTGTCGGTTACTGTTTTGTCTTCGTGTTGTTTTCAACTCATGTCGGTTACTGTTTCATCTTCGTGTTGTTTGTATTCATGATTTCGTGTTGCTTTTGTATTCGTTCTCTTCGTAGTGTTTTGGTTTGTTACAGTGACTTCGTGTCGTTCTCCTTGTTGTGCCTTCATGTCATTTTTTGATCCACTACGTGCAGAACACTGCAGCACCTCATGTTGCTTTCTGTGCCACCTCGTGTTGCTTTCTGTGCCACCTCGTGTCGTTTCTGTGTGAACCTCGTGTCGCTTCTCTCTGTCCACTAGTTGCATCTCGTGTCATCTTTTATGTCTTGCTTGTTGTTGCAACCACTTCGTGTCATTCTTCTTTTTACCTCGTGTTGTTTTATAACCTCACTTCGTGTCGTTCTCTTCGTTGTGTCTGTTCTGTCACAGTGTATCTCGTGTCATTTTTTCCTTACTTCGTGTTGTTTTTCATCTGACCTTGTGTCATGCTCTCCCTATCTCGTACTGTAGTAATCTTGTCTACTTCGTGTCATCCTTTTTCTACTTTGTGCTGTTCTCCTTCTACTTCGTGTTGTTTTCTTCCTACCTCGTGTCGTTCTCTTAGTAGTGCTCATTGTGTCACCACTGCATCTCTTGTCGTTCTCTGTTTAGTGCACCTCGTGTCGTGTCCACTTACCTCATTCAGTTCTAGTTCTTGTGGCACTCAAGGTTAATGATTCTTATCTCTTTACAGGTCCGAGGAAGAACATTCATCGGAGTCTGGGTGCACATGATCCGATACTGAAGGAACAAATACGAAGGGGGCACGTGGCAGGAAGGTTCTGGATCAAGCGTGTGAAGCACACGCACTCTGTACCCCATCCTCCTACTGGCTGCTGATATAAAAAGAACAAAGGCTGGTCGATCAAGAGTGAGCATTGAAGCAAAAAGAGAATAGAGGAGCATAGATTAAAAAGAGAAAAAAGCGCAGAAGAACAGAAGAAGAAAAAGTGTGAGAGAGAGAGAGAGCTCGTGGAGAAGAAGGAAGAAGCTGCTTGAAGATCTGTCTTCACTGGACCGTGGATCAGATCCAGGCCAGTCAGCTCCGTTTGGAGCCACATTACGCATTTCGTTTTTCAGCGTTTTGTTTGCTGAAGTTATTTTCATTTCGTGTTTTTGTTTTCTTCCATTTTCATCTGGTTATCTTGTCCTTCCGATAGCCCTGTTGGGGATCGGGTACCTCCTGTTGGTTCAGGAGAAGGGAGATCTGATCTCCGGGTTGCAAGTGACAGGTTGTCACTTGTGGGTTGCCCTCTGGTTAGAGGAAGGGAGGCTAGTCCTCCGGTTCTGGGCTTGTGGTTGCAAGTCCAGTGGTCCCTCCTGGTCTGGAGGAAGAGAGGTCTTCGACCTCGAGTTTCCAAGTGGCTAGGAGTCACTTGGGTGTCCCTCCGGTTGGGAGGAAGAGGGGAGACTGTTCCCCTAGTCAAGCTGTGTGGCAGCAACTGTTTGCAGACTGAGTCTGCTGGGTTCTAGCGTTTGCTAGTGAAGCCTCCCTCCTGTTGGGAGTGAGGGGTGGATGTAGGTCTGAAGGACCGAACCACCTAAAAATCTATTGAGCAGTGGTTTGTTTGTCTGATTTGCTTCCGCTAGATGCTTGAATAGGCACGCTCCATGTGTTTGTATTTGAGCTGAATCGAATTGGTTCTATTCTGTGTCTTTATCTAGCATCCTAGTTTTAATTTGGCCATTATTCGTAGAAGGATTCATTCACCCCCCCCTCTGTATCCTGGCCAAGCACCCTAACAATTTTGATTATACCAAAGGGGGAGATTGTTTGCCAAAGAGGGAGAATATCATTCAATCAGTGCATGCAGGTTCCTTTTGATCATCTCTAACTCATGCTTTTGCTGAAACTCTTAAAGGGAGAGAATCATGTTCTTGCAAGGCGGAGAAATTGACTGAATATTTATACATGCTATAATTTCTAAAATTATTTTCTTTTTGATGAAGTCAAAGGGGGGGAATAGTTTGAGTCATCAGATTGACTCACTGTGTAGTGTTGCCATCATCAAAAAGGGGGATATTGTTGTGCCCATGTGGTTTTGATGATGGTTTTAATGGTGGTTTTGATGATTGGCCTTTGAAGTGAGCTATTCACTGTGAGTCATCTTGCTGTGTGTGTCATCATGCTATTATTCAGTCATTCTCTGATCATAATGCTGTTTTATCATGGGAGTGAGTACAGTTCATATGGTTGTCAGATAAGCATGCTATCATGATTCTGTCTACACTTTGCTTAGTTAGAATGAACAGTAGTGGGTCGACCCACCCTTACTGATGTGTCGACCCATCAGAACTCTGCCTGTCTGGGTATCAAAGTATGTACATCAGCTTGATCGTAGTAAGTCTGTACAGCATGCCTTAGTGTTCATATCATTAAGTCTGTACACTGGCATATCATATTCAGAGTCTGTACATCGGTCCTTCAGCGTCTCATGCATCGTCTCACTCTCGCAAAGTCCATACACTGGCTCAAGCTTGTCGAAGTCTAGACATCGCCATTGGACATCAAAGTCTGAACATTGGCCTCATGCTTCAAGTCTATACATTGGGTTGTCCGACCACAACTCTATACATTCGGTTGTTATATCTTGAGTCTATACAGTGCTCACAGCACACTCGTTCCAAGTCTATACAGTGCACTGTGCAGCCTGTTCGTGTTCGAGCTTGTTGGTGAAGTCTGTACATCCGGCGTTTCAGCTTGCAACCAAGTCTGTACATCGGACTGCTTCTTTTGAAGTCTATACATTCGTTTCCTTGGGCAAAGTCTATACATTGTGGCCTTGAACTTTCAAGTCTGTACACTCTTTATTTCAAAGTCTGTACATTGTTACCTTGAAGCCGTTCCAAGTCTATACAACGCCCAAGTCTGTACAGCCATCAATGGACCCTCCAAGCCTATACATCCAGTTGAACGCAAAGTCTACACAACGCCTCACATCTTGCAAGTCTGTACATTGGCGTCATTACACCAAGTCTATACACTGCACTCATGCATTGTCCTTTACGGTAAAGTGTATACACTGTCCATGTGCTAATTGTTCAAATGTATGTACACTCGCTGTTATAAGAGCCTGAACTAACTAAGTATATACATTCCTTCCATCTCTGTTTGCAGACGATTCAGACTGATGATTGAGCCAACGCAGTTGCACAATGCGTCAACGCACTCCACACAAAACGTGAGAGGGCTGAAGCCATCTAAGTTCAGATGCTGGAACACTAATGCATCAACGCAGCATGATGAGAGCATCGACGCAGCACGCCCATCTGCTGAAGACTTGATCACTGGATCATCAATGCGTCAACGCCACGGGTTGGAAGCATCGACGTAGTAGTTAAAAAGGCTAGGCTGTTTGTTCACTGGAACATATCCATGCGTCAACGCCACTGCTAGACAGCATCAACGCAGCCATTGAGGCTGATAGGCATCTAGCTCGGAGACAGTTTAGAAGGTTAATGCTGGAGTTCTTAGCGTCCACGCAGCATGCAAACAAGCCGAACTATTAGTTGCAGAAACACACCACTACGTCAACGCTTTAGCCTAGCAGCGTCAACGGAGCATGTCTATCCGCCAAATACATTGATCACTGGACTGCCGATGCCGATGCGTCAACGCAGCAAGCTGATGGAGTCAACGCAGCAGACTTGAGTTTCATAGGTTGAAGATCTCTGAAGGATGCGTCAACTCCTTGGAGCAAGTGGGTTGATGCCATCTAACTCCAGTTGCTAAGCGTACTGGTGCTGGGCACGTGATCCGAGGATAAGAACAGTGTCCAGATGAGGACACGTGTACTGACAGCCTGCTCGATGCTGCCACGTGGTCCGAATTCTTAGGGCGGGAATTGTGGAAGCCACACGCGCCCTGGCTGCTGCTGCTGCTGGTATATAATGGAGCCTTCGTCTTCAGATGGAGGCTGATCGAAGAAGAAGCCTGGAGAGCAGAAAGCCCTTCGATCCAGAAAAAGAAAAGAGGAAGAAAAAGAGAAGAAGAAGAAATAGAAGAAGAGTGAGCCAGCAGAAGAAAAAGGGTTGCAGAGAAGAAGGAGAGAATAGTGTAAGAGAAAAGGAGAGCAGAGGAGAAAGAAATAGAGATAGAGAGAGAGAGAGTTCGTGGAGAAGAAGGAAGAAGCTATTGAAGATCTGTCCTCTGGCGTCTGGATTAAATCTAAGCCAGATCTACTCCTTTGAGAGCTACATTCTTGTTCTTCATTTACAGCCTTCCGATTGCTGTGTATTTTCCGTTTCTTATTTTTTCTTTTTCATTTGGTTATTCTTGTTCTTCCGATTGCCCTGCTGGGAATCGGGTTCCTCCTGGTGAGTCAGGAGAAGGGAGATCTGATCTCCGGTTGCAAGTAGCTGGGAGCTACTTGTGGGTTCCCTCCGGTTTAGAGGAAGGGAGGATTGGTCCTCCGGTTCTGGGCTTGCGGGTTGCAAGTCCAGGGGTCCCTCCTGGTCTGGAGGAAGAGAGGTCTGCGACCTCTAGTTTTCAAGTGGCTGGGAGTCGCTTGGGTGTCCCTCCGGTTGGGAGGAAGAGGGGAGGCTGTTCCCCTAGTCAAGCTGTGTGGCAGCAACTGTTCGCAGACTGAGTCTGCTTGGTTCTAGCATTGGCTAGTGAAGCCTCACTCCGGTTGGGAGTGAGGGGTGGATGTAGGTCTGGAGGACCGAACCACCTTAAAATTATTTGTGCAGTGGTTTGCCTTGCGTTAGTTCCATATCTTCTGCCTCCCATTCACAGGTTGTGCATACTTGGCTAGCTGCATTATCTAGAGAGTTATTTTTGAGCATTGTATTCTGCTATGTTTGTTTGGGTTGTTTAGCTCTGCCTTCGTTTCTGGTTGTTCAGGTGGCTGCATTGGTGCAGTCCCACTGTTTGTTCATTTGTGGCCTTATCATTTCATCTTGAAAAGCTCATTAGTCTTTATTCCGTATATCTGAGCTTTAGAGTTTTAATTTGGGCTAAAATTTTTAGAGGGATACATTCACCCCCCCTCTGTATCCGGGCCTAGCACCCTAACACAAGCATTGTCTTCTCTCTCTCTCTCTAGCTCTCTCTATCTCTCTCTCTCTCTCTAAAGGGGGCGAACCCCTCTCTCTCTCCTTCTCTCTCTCTCTCTTGGGCGAACCTGCCCCCTCACCTCCCCCCCTTGCCACATCACCTGCCACCTCAGCGCCCCACCCTTTCAGCTTCCCAAGAGCCATTACTCCCCTTTAGTACCTCCACATCCCAAGCAACCTTTCCCATTCCCCATACACCCTTTCACCTTCCCAAGGGAGACTCCCTTCTCCTAGGCACCCCTTCCCATCCCCAAAGCAACCCCTTCCTATTCCCTAGACCTCCATTAAACCCTCCCATTAACCCACCACCCAAATCAAGAGGAGCCCTCTCCATTCCCCCAAGCCACTTGCGCCCCCATCTCCCCACCACCTCCCCCTTGGCCATTTGCGCACCCACCCCTCTCCCTGCTAGCTCCGCCCCTGGCCTCCACCCTCACCACCCCTTCCCACCTTCCAAACCCCTCCCCACCACCAAAGCACCCATATCCCTTACACCTCCACCAAAGAAACCCCCCTCCACCATTTCTCTCTTCCAATCTGTGTGCAGCTGAAGATTTGCAGATCGACAGTCTGTTGCAGCACCGCCTCAGACTCCACCCTGGAGCTCCTGGGTGCATGGCATACATCAACGGAAAGCTCTTCCGGTCGTCTTTGCAGGCGAGGTGGTTTCGCCTCAATCCGAGGTCAGAGCTGCACAGGAGAGCCGTCATTCGCCAACTGCGCAGAACCAGTCCGGCCTGCAACCAGAAGCAACTTACAGAAGCTCCTGCAACCACACCAGTGCTCCCCTTGGCGTGCTACTTGACCGGGGCAAAGATCCACCTGTTGTCTGTCCAACGCAGCCAGTGGGGCCTCATTCATAGGTCGGAGCTAATTGTACCGAATTTTCTACCACCGGGACGCTGTTCAGGTCAGTCAGGATCTGCTCCGACACCCTTCCACTTCTCGGACTGCTGCTCTCGGCCCCGACCTCCTCCGGTGCCGTTCTTTCTTGCTGCTCGAAGAAGACTCGCCCACGGTCCTACTCGTTATGGTCCCACCTTGTTTGGACTTCGGGAGTGATCGTGGTCACTTCATCCGTCTGCTGTTGCATCCTGGGAGCAGTCCGAGCCTGATCGCAGGGACCTTGTTCCAGAGCCTGCCCCTGCCGGTGACGACTTCGTACCTGCCCACAAAAATTCACAGTCGTGCCCGGGTACGTCAGAAACATTTTGGAGCAAGTCTCATAAAGTTCTGAGTTTGGGGTAGCTCACAGCGGTGGCTACACCGACCCCCTGTCTTGCTGTTCCAGACCCGGGCAGATTCGGCCGAGTGCTCCGTCGGCGCAATCCGAGCAACTCTCCCCTCCCCGCCTGGCCGGCTTAACGCCCCTCCCTGTGCGGAGGTAGTGTTTGATTTGTAATACAGATATCCCCACCCCAATTCAACCCTCCTGTGTGAGGTGTAGTGCTTGTAACTATTAAACAGGGATCAAGCTTCATCAGCGCAGTGTGCGGGGAACCCACACTTCCCCGCTCGCCCTCGTCTCCGAACGGGGTTGGTTTCATCAAACCAACCAGGGTAAGCTCTGAACTTTGCTCCATTATCCGTATTTGTTCATCTAATATCCGCAGAATTGCTCCGTTGAGCAAGAGAGAGAGCGCCTGACCCCGTGTGTTCCACTTACGAGTGGTCACCGTGGGCTGTGAGAGAGAGGGACCTAGTGCCCCAATTGGCACCCGGCCAGCCCCTTAAGCGTGGGCCTCGTACCTTCGGGAGGGCAACCCTAGCCCTGCTGGCACTCTACCAGCTAGGGTCTTGATCCATCGCCTCCACTTAGCATCATCAAGTCACCCGGGCTCGTGTGTGTGCGACGGCGATTCGGCCCCAATCTAGTACTTTATTGCTTTGTGATTGTGCTTGAGGAATAGGTCCAAGGATCTTTGTCTCTTTGTTGCATACCTCCTTAGTGTGTCACATCACTAACCCTTTGGCTTATAATGTCTTACAATTGCAAACCCAATTACCCAAGGATATAAATGTAAACAAAAGGACACAAATGCAAAAATAAAATGTTAGCGTCCGATGTTGATTCCCATCAAGTCTCCCGAGGTGGGAAGAACTCGACCCCGTCGAGTACGGGGTGCGGCTGCTCGTGTGGTTCTGGCTGATCTGTCACCAACCAAGTAGCGCGGAGTATGCTCCACTCCAAGTAATCGTCACCTGCTCATCCCGTATATATGCGATATGCACATGCTGCTGTGGGAATGAGACTTCGTGGTGGACACTCCAGGGTGGGGTCACTCTCAAAGGATGGAGACGGCTCAATGACTCACTAGGAATCACCGCTGGGTCCCTTTATGCGACTGGATCTGGGATATTGAGTAGAACTGATCCCAAATTCTGGTAAGTCTACAACGTACGCAGTAGACCAGACTTGCCTCACACTCGAAAGGGACTAACATCGCTAGCTGACATGAGACTGACTATGCGACTCCTAATATGCTCGACACATGTATGTATAGACTCGGAACAAAGAAAGAAAAAAACACAGACTCACAAGATCCTAAACAAACCTACTATTAGACCGACCCTTACATATGCAATGGTGGACCAGGACATCCGAATGTGTGCCATGCATACACAAGACACAACCAAATGTTGGTAGAATCATGGACTCCTAGATATCCCAAAGTGCACCACTCATGCACGGACGGCCCTTTGGGGGGTTTGGGTGGGCCAGGAGGGTTGAATGCACCGGCTTCCGTACCCTAATGAACAGGCTCCTTACGGAGTGTAGGCGGACTGGCCGGTGGGGTAGTGGTGTGATAGTGAACGTCCCTGTAGAAGTGGCGTAGATATGGTGGGTCCAGGGGTTCACTAGGGAAGGGGTCGAAGGGATCAAAGAATGTGTGACCCCTCGAGATGGGTTCCCTCATGACACGGTCCCAAGTTTGAAATTCTTGAAGGTGTAAATGATCACCTTCATCCTTTGTGGTAGGTGAGATGACGGTCATATGTAGAAAATATGGTTCCTCCCTTGAGATAAGTGTAATGAGATTAGTCTCATCAGGTAATGGACCCTAAGGCTGGATGTGTGAAGCTACGACGATTGGGTTGGTCGAAGCCTCGAGCCAACATACACGTCAACGTCAATTTCCAGTCTAATCCTGTAATGAGGTTTTCCAATGTATCAACATGGTGAGAAGAGCGAAAAGTGGTGTGGAATGAGTTGACGGGCACTAAGTGTAGTGCGGGGTCCATGGATGGGTAGAAAAAGGCTTTAGAGATCAAGCCTTGCTTGAGCCAGCTAAAAAGTGGCTCGTCGATGATTAGCTTCCTCGATAGAAGCATGGGTGGCTCTGGCTGAGGTGGCTCCGAATAAAGATTGGAAGGTGAGGGTGATGGCAATGGAGCTCTCATGGGTGGGGAAGGAATGTCCCCCCTGAGGGGAAGAGGTCATTGGGGTGGCACCGGGTTGGGAGGCTCGGGCAGGAGTCCGTCAATTTGAGTACACATCCTATCCAACCAATCCGACATGATTTTGAAGAGTTCGGCAACGGTGGGGGTTTGAGTAGAGGCATCGTGGTGGACTCGTTGATGGTCTCTCAGCCTAGTCGTGGGTTTAGGCTCTTCTACGCATGGGGCTTTTGGCCTCCGACTATGACCCGCCTGGGTGGAGGTGATTGGGTGGGGTCGGTTGGAGGTGATTGGGCCAGGTAGGTAGACCCTTCTAAGCTCGCCCTTCATCTCACGCCACGACTCTATAGGCCATTGCCTCCTAATTTCCCTCAAGTATTCTATGTTCCTCCATTTTTCGACAGCTTCATAAAAAAGTCACCTTGTGGCAAAGTCGACTTACATGGCATCGGACATAATGTAACACTCAAAGTATTTGTCCATAGAGGCTTAACACTATAGGTAGTCACTCGAGACTTTGGAGCCATAGAAGTCAGGGGCATCGGGCCTACGAAGGGGGTAGGATTGGGTTCCCCATCCTTGGGTGTGTCGCCACCATTCATATGAAGTGGGCTTTTGGGGATCCATGGGACACGGGGAACTATAGGATGGCCATGCCGACACTTTGTGCAAGACAAACCGACTAGACACGACCCTAAACGACAATGCAAAGTTGGAATGCAGACTCGACTATGAACCTAGACTCAACCAATATCCGGTACGGGGCGGAGGTATGATTCGAAGACCGAACTCACGCAAGTGTGCTACCTTCCCAATAGGTGTAACCTATCGTTCCAGGAACACCTTTTGATATACCGGGTAGAGGAATGAAAATGCAAACTTTGGACCAACTAACCGACTACCCTAGACTCAACTTGGATCTGATACCAATTTGATGCGGGATGGGACGCGAACCTGGGACTCTAGCTCGTGGACGTCCCTAAGAGAGGGAAACGTGTGGATCTGTGCCATTGATAAACTAGCAATGAGTCGAGGGTATCGACTTTTCCGCATGCTCAGATTGAGTCACGGGACAGCTTACACTCACTCGCTCTCACAGCGGTGACTAAATTGAATCAAGCTAGTTAACCTATCACTTCCAGCGGCATACAAATATATACGAGTAAAGTAAAATGCCAAGAGGGGAGCAGAAACGATACCTCCACGCTACTGGGCGTGGGGAAGACAACCCCGGCCAAGAACGGTGACTCCCGGTACAGTAAATGTTAATAATTAAAAAAATGTTAATAATTACAGAAGTGATTTTAAGGCGCACTCCGCGTTGGGAGATAACAGGCCACAACAGCGGTCTGATAGTGCCGATTCTGGGTTGAAGGGCAGCACGTTGGAGGGGTTCCGGGCGGTTGAAGATAACAAGTCCGGATTTGCGATTTGTGTTGTGCCCCTGTGGTTTTGATGATAGCAAATACACTGAGTCACCATACATATACATTGATACCTCTTAAATGAGAATTGATGAGAATTTTTTTTGCTGTGTGTTGCTTTGATAAGGTCATGTGTTGATGTTAAAGCATGCATTTGTCTTAACTCTGTATGCATATGAGGCCAGTGCACATGTCCAAGGGTGCATCTCTTAGTAGTCTGGTGATCTGTGAAGTCTGTGTGACTCACTATAGCAAGACTTTGCATGTACGCTACTCACCTTATATTTCATGATATTGTCTGAGCTTGTCTCAGTTCATATGTATATGGTTAGACTACACACGTTGCACAACTCTGTACAAGTGTCCATTCAGCTAGACTTAGGCATCTCTGTCTTGCATTTCAAAGTCGATGCAATGGACTGTAGCGCACGTAGTCTGTGCAACTTTTGTTGATGAGAGCATTTAAGTCAGTGCATATTAGTTATGACTTGCATCAACTAAGATCGATGCTAGCTCTAGGTCGATGCAAGCTTAAGTCTAAGGAGTTTTCAACGTCAGTGCATTCCTAGCATTTGCATGTTTTGAGAAAGTGCAACTTAGTGTTGCACTTTCGATTAAGTCGTTGCATTGTCTGCTTATTCATTAGTTATGTGCATGTTGAGCTCTAGGCACATAAAGTCGGTGCATCTCTCGCATCGTGCACATAAATTTTGTGCACACTTCTTTGGTAAGTCCGTGCATAAGAGGTTTATGGGTCTAATGTCTGTGCATGATTGAAGTACGCAGCATTCTAAGTCTGTGCAAGTCTCGCATTGTATTATGCACATTAAGTCGGTGCATTAGTCGTCTTGCATTCTCATACTCGATGCATTATTTGTTTACCGTCTCATTAAGTCGGTGCAATCTCTGTGGCTGCACGCGACCAAGTCATTGAAGTGTTTATCTGCGCATGAATCTAAGTCGGTGCATACTTTGCGTATGCAAAACTGAACTCAGTGCTTCTCTCACTGCTGCATGCATATAAGTCTATGTTATTCTCATTGATGCGTGCGTATAAGTCGGTGTATTATTGTCTTGTGTCTCAACATGGTCTGCTCGTATGTTGATCATGTCCGTGCACAAGATTGCTATGAGACCAAACTGAGTCCGTGCATATGTATATTGAGTCTATGCACGGTTACCTTGATGTCTCACCAAGTCTATACAATCTCCACACTTGTCTGATGATTATATGTCTTGACAGAATGACAGGTCAACTGCTCGTGACTGTTAAGAAGGGCACGTGATCCTAGGCAGACCGTCCCTGACAGATGACTGCCACGTGGAAGCTACAGTGCCCAGATTTGGACACGTGGGTGAGAGCCTTCTAGAAGCATTTGGGCGGGAGTGTTCCCTCCACATGCCCAATGCGTGAGCCCGTGGGTGCCTGACTGAAGATATATATATATATGACCCTTCTTCTGCGAACAAAAAAAATGCTGAATCGAAGACATCCGAGTGGAGATCTGAGAAGAGAAGAAGAGTAGAACAAGAGCAGAGATGAAGAAGATGAAAAACATAGCAGAAGATTCTCAGAGAAAATGGGCTTGTGAGAAGAATAGGAGAGGGAGTAGCAGTAAGAGTTTGAGAAAGAAGAAACGGAAGGAAGAGTGAGAGAGATCGTGGAGAGAAGATTGAAGCAACCTGAAGACCTATTCCACTGGACCTTGGATCAAATCCAGGCCAGTCAGCTCCTGCGAGAGCTATATCTGATTTGTAATTTATTTCAGCTTTCCGGTGCTGTGATCTTCCATCTTTTATTTTTCTCTTATATCTTTTTTTCAAGTTGTAAGTCAGCAGAGCAAGCTATGTAGCTCAGCGGTTGCAGAGGATTGGTTCCTCTGGTCGGCTAAGCTGTGTTGCCCAGCTGTCGAGCTATTCATCAGCGGTTGGCTCAAGCTGTAATGCCCAGTGTTTGAAGTTGTGAATCAGCAGTTGTTGGCAAGCTATGAGGCCCAGCAGTTAAGCTGTGTATCAGCGGGAATCCATACTCTGGTTTGAGTGTGGGGTGGACATAGGTCTGGATGATTGAACCACCTAAAAATCTTCTGTCGATCGTGGTTTGATTGCCTTGTCTGATTCGCTAGATGTATGCCTAGGCTCGATCTCTATTTCCCATCTAGTGGTTTTTTTTTGGTTTGCACACCAAACATTTGACTCTGGTTTTGAGAGGGTCACCTTGAATTCTTGATCATTATTCTGGAGAGTGTCAAATTCACTCAAGTCATCTGAACGTCTAAGTTGCATTTGATTATTTGATTGGGTTCAGTCAATAGCATAGGTCTGTTTAGGAATGTGCATTCTTGCATCCCAACTGTTTGATCAAGAGTATCATTGTTCATCTTATCTTGTGGAGCTTGACTAGTTTTCAATTCCGCATTTGTGTCTAGTTACAGTTTTTATTTGGGCAAGTTTAAAAAAAAAAGGTTTCATTTACCCCCCCCCCCCCTGAATCCTGGCCTAGCACCCCAACAAGTGGTATCAGAGCAGGTTGCTGTGCTATCGGATCCAATGATCCGCAGCAGATCCTTGGTGCATTTCTGAGAGGGTCTTGTCTCTTTGTGTTTGGTGCTTTGTTTTGCTGATTTGGTTTCGTGCTTTGCTGCTACTCAACTTCGGTGCATTTCTCATACATTGCCTTTAGATCTATACTTGGTCAGTCACTTTTCCATGGCTCATCCTCCGATCTTCAGAGGTAATGATTTAGATCTATGGCTGGAGAACTTGCATCGGTATGTAAGATCAATAGATCCTGACCTTTGGAATGTAATAGTTCACAGTCCTCATAAATTATCTAGAGATAAATCTAAATGGGATGATAAGGATAGATTGAAAGACTCTGTCAACTCTAGAGCATTAGATTTAATGAAAGCATCACTTGACAGAGCTCTAATATCATTTGTTTCTTCCTTTAGGTCTACCAAGGAGATATTAGAGAAACTGAAGCTTCCCAGGAATTACAACACATGTCTAATGGTTGACAATGATGGACAGCAAGAAGGTAAAGAAGAAGAAGATGATGAGGTACCTTCTGAATTTGA
This sequence comes from Amorphophallus konjac, assembly GCA_022559845.1. NCBI lineage: Eukaryota > Viridiplantae > Streptophyta > Magnoliopsida > Alismatales > Araceae > Amorphophallus > Amorphophallus konjac. The sequence goes on along the minus strand of CM040117.1, from coordinate 79,175,455 downwards.
CAATTATAATGTGGATGATTGGATTGGAGCATACAATGAATTGCTTGATTCTTACGAACAGTTGAAAAAACAAAATAAAAGGCTGAAAAAAAAATTGATCAGAATAGTACTATCTCATCTTGTGAAAATTACCTGAATCTAAAACATTCGTACGATGCTTGTCTATGTGATATTATTACGCATAAAGAACAAGTGTCCTTGCTGAAAAATGAAAACAAGGAATTTGCTGATAAGATTTCTAAACTGGAAGATCAGCTGGATATTAAAAATGATGAGCTTCTAATGAAATTGCAAGAGCTGAATAAGATCAATTCAGAAGTAGACAAATTGAAACTTGAGAATGCTGAACTTCAGAAGAACAATGAAGAATGTGAAACTAAGATAAATAAACTCAAGGAGAAACCTTCAAATGTCTGTTCTATAGAGTCAACTTGCAATAAATGTCCTTTCCTAACGGAACGTAATGAAGATCTCTACCTTGAAAATGAATGGCAGAGGAAGTTGATTACCTCTCTTAAAGAAGAAAACAAAGAGTTGTTGAATGAGAAACTTGAATTTGAACAAAGAGAGAAGAAATTGATTGAAAGACTGGACTTGATATCCAGTAGTGAAAAATACGATGAAGAAATTGAGAAGCTGGTAAAAGAAAATAAAGATCTGAAAGAACAAAACAAGAAACTCATAGTCCTAAATGTTGTTATTTCAGGGAGGCTTCTGGCTATCGAGAAAGAAAGATCTGCTAATAAGGAAATTCAATCTGATAAGCTTGAGGAGAAAAATATTGAATTGAAAGCTGAAATTAAAAAATTAAAACTGTTAAACACTGCTATGTCTGAAAAGCTTCTCACATTAGAAAAAGAAAAATCTATCAGCATTGAAAAATCTGAAAAATTGAGCAATCTAGAACAAGATGTTGAGAAATATAAAATTATAAACAAGGTGCTGAGTGAATGTGTTAATTGCAGCGAACAAGAGATTGCTAGTTATGAGATATATATTGCATCTCTAGAAAATGAAATTCATGATTTGAAAAACTCTGTCAAATTTTGTAAGTGGTCAAGAAAACTTGGATAAGTTGCTAGGTGTCAAGATAAATTTTCAGAAATAAGGGTTGGGCTATAACCCTGCAAAGAAAAAGAGCTTTGAAAATAAAACACAAACAACCTTTATTTCTAGTGTTGGTTCTCTCAGCTCACTGAACCCACCTGTGTTTCAGTTCACTGCTCAAAGGAGTCAAAAGCAAAATGCTCAGAAAAGTCAGAAACCAACTAAAAGGATTAAAAAGGTTGACCACCTGCAGAAGAAGCCTACTCAAATTAACATCAAAAGTGTGCATTCTGTAAACAACATAAACACGCACAAACATGCACATAAAAAGGAAAATCAGAATTTTAGAATAATGAATGCTAAGACTTCATCCAATAGAAACCATGCTACTAGGAAATCTGATGCTTCATGCCATTATTGTGGTAGAAATGGTCATTTCATGATGAATGCTTTGTCATGAAACAAGATGATATGATGCATGCGAAGTTCTCTATAAATCATCATGGCCTGAATAGAAACAAATCTGGTTCAAATCAACACATCATATGTTTTAAGTGTAACAAGCCTGGTCACAAGGCTATTGAATGCTGGTCAGGGTCTTATTAGGGTAAAATTGGTTTCAGTAGTAAGCACATCAGGTGCTTTTAGTGTGGGAAGCATAGCCATATAGTCAAGGACTGTTGGCATGCTCAGAGAAATTCAATTAACTCCAAATATGTTAAATTTCCTGTAAAAAGACATGTGTTTGATAGGAACTCTAAAAGAATGAATTCTTCATGTTTCAATTGTAGAAAGCCAGGACATAAATCTACAAATTGTTGGCTAACTAACAATAAGAGACAAAATGGTCATGCAAACAACAAAAATCTTCATGCTCATGCACATAAACTTCATGCTTATATTGATGTGCATAATAAGAACAAAAAGTTTGTCATCTCATGTAGATATTGTGGAAAATTCAGACACTCTATGGCTGATTGTTCTCTGATGAAATTTGATGACTAACTAGCTAAGAAACTATTTAGAACACCTACAGGGAGTAATACAGGACCCAAGGCTACTTGGGTTCCTGCTGGATCAAAATAACCCAGCTGTTGCAGGTGCGCCTTGGAGAGAAATAAGGGGTAATAAACCAAGGCACTCAAGAATGAAAACCCCATGATTACGCTTTTCAGGTCAGTTCAAAAATTCTATTTAAATTCTATCGTCTGAATTTGTTTGCTTTAAATGTCTGCACATCATGTCAAGTCTCTTGTGCATTGGTGAATTGAATCTCCTTGAAAGCTTGAAATGCACCTGGAAATAGTCATAGTTTGTTTCTGAATGCATTGCATATCAATGTCATGATGCATGATTGGTTAAACTCCCTGCATGTTGAGTATTGCACATATTGTATTTAGAAACTTCATTCATTGCATTTAATCAGGGGGAGTAGATGCACAATTTGGTCATGACTGTCACTACATATGCATACATGTAGTGTAGTGTATTGGATATCATCAAATTTGAAAAATCCAAAAATAAATGCCTCATTGCATCTAAACAGGGGGGAGCATTTTAGACTCATTAGTCTTTTTCAATCTGAACCCTTCTTGTCTAGTCACTTAAATCACTCTCCTATTCTTGTTCATTGGTGATTGCATTTTAATCAGCTGAACTTTTAACTGTTTTGAAGCTAAATTCTATGTCTGCTACTCCTTAAATTGCTGAAGGAGAGCTTTGCTTGAATACTTCCTTGTCAAACTTGTCAAGCTGATCTGACTGAATTCCAATCTTTAATACTGGTTTCTGAACTGCATTGCTTTAATGCTCACCTCTTGCTACATCATTGTTGTCATCTGCTGCTCTCTCAATAAAAGTTTCTTATTGCCTCCATTGATTTGCTACAATGTCAATGTTGATTCATCTGAATAAGGGAAGATTTCAATCTGTGTACCCTAATCACAAATCTGACATATTTCGAAAAGAAGAATCTTCGATTATACTAATTTAAGAATGTCTGATGAATCAAATTGATTTAAGTCTAATGTATTCATTAAGTTTTGATTTAAAAGTCTTGAAAATGTCTGAATCATTATGTTTAATAGATCTTAACAAATTGTCTCATGTAACTTCATGCAAAACCTTCTGAAATCTGAAATCTTATAAACATGACTTTCTTTGGTTAAGATACGTGTAGAAAGTATTGTTCTTAAACATTTCAGTGTTCTGTGCATTGCCTGAAAAATCTGAAAATATTTGAAAGAAAATAAAGCAAGAGCAATGACTTTGGTCACAGAGAAATTGGGTTCTCTATTAAAGAAATAGAACAAACCAAACTCATGAAGTGCCATAGTTATCTCTGCCATAAAAATGATTAAACATCTGGCAGAGCAATGGCATAGTAGTGTTGAGTAACTGGGGATTCTGGCCTCTGATTAAGGTGTCTCCTCATGTAAAAAGACACTCCTAATTGCTAACTCTGTTCTCTTATTGAGAAGTAATAAGGCTATCACACTGAGTAACTGGGTCACTTCACCTAAGACGTGTTGTACCTCATGTAAAAAGGTGTTGATTTAACCAAACTTGCTCAAGAAAAATAAGTGCTGATCAAAAGAAAAATTCTAAAAAATAAGTGTAATCAAAGACAATTCAGATACACACATATTTGTTTAATCTCAATACTACCTAGTATAACTTTCAAAGGAGTCATTGAAGTTAAATGAGCAAGATAGAAGGAGGTTAAATAAGAATGTCATATGTGCATTTGGTTCATTTCTATTAAAAAGTGTTTCAGATATGAGTATTGATTTTTCGTGATTAACTCTGTATACATCATTCTTAAATCATGCTGGTAAGTTTAGACTCATTCATAATCTCTTATAATAGAAGAGTCTGAAATTCGCTTATCAAGATTTATGAATTTGGTACCCTATTGAAAATCTTTCTGTCTCATCTTTTCATTGACAATCCAATCCACATCTTTATCCACTCTTGGTATCAGACTTACCTCTGATATGGTATCCTTTGCTTGAATTATCTTATTTCATGATAATTGGTTTCATAACAATTGGTATCACATGTTCAGGGGGAGAAGGCTTCTTTTATTTGATCTGTCTATCTGTTTCAGTCCATTTTATCTATATCAATGGTGGAGAAGGTTGTGCCTTAATGTTCTTCCATTTTAGCTGGTTGTCAAAGGGAGAGAGCATGTGATGTCATGGTGCTTAGCATAATACTAACCATTTATATTGCATTGTTTATCTGCCCTTGCGTTTGCTGATTTCATTCATTTCTCTAGGGGGAGCATAGATCTTCTATGACCTAATGATGTAGTTAAAAGAGGAGGTTCTAAATCAATCATTTTCAAACTATTTTCTTTTTGATGAAGTCAAAGGGGGAGAATAGTTTGACATGAGTCAGAGTGTGACTCACATGAGTCAGAGTGTGACTCATTGCGTTGCCATCATCTGTGATTCATATCATCTGTGACTCATAGTGTTGCCATCCTCAAAAAGGGGGAGATTGTTGTGCCCCTATGGTTTTGATGATAGCAAATACACTATGAGTCACCATACATATACATTGAGATCTCTTAAATGAGAATTGATGAGAATTTTGTTTGCTGTATGTTGCTTTGATAAGGTCATGTGTTGATGTTAAAGCATGCATTTGTCTTAACTCTGTATGCACATGAGGCCAGTGCACATGTCCAAGGGTGCATTTCTTAGTAGTTTGGTGATCTGTGAAGTCTGTGTGACTCACTATAGCAAGACTTTGCATGTATGCTACTCACCTTATATTTCATGATATTGTCTGAGCTTGTCTCAGTTCATATGTATATGGTTGGACTACACACGTTGCACAACTTTGTGCAAGTGTCCATTCAGCTGGACCTAGGCATCTCTGTCTTGCATTTCAAAGTCGATGCAATGCACTGTAGCGCACGTAGTCTGTGCAACTTTTGTTGATGAGAGCATTTAAGTTAGTGCATATTAGTTATGGCTTGCATCAACTAAGCTCAATGCTAGATTTAGGTCGGTGTAAGCTTAAGTCTAAGGAGTTTTCAACGTCAGTGCATTCCTAGCATTTGCATGTCTTGAGTAGGTGCAACTTAGTGTTGCACTTTCGATTAAGTCGTTGCATTGTCTGCTTATGCATTAGTTAAGTCGGTGCAACCTTCGTTAAGGCACGCGACTAAGTCTGTGCATGTTGAGCTCTAGGCACATCAAGTCGGTGCATCTCTCGCATCGTGCACATAAAGTTTGTACACACTTCTTTGGTAAGTCCGTGCATAAGAGGTTTATGGGTCTAATGTCTATGCATGATTGAAGTATGCTGCATTCTAAGTCTGTGCAAGTCTCGCATTGTCTTACGCACATTAAGTCAGTGCATTGGTCATCTTGCATTCTCATACTCGATGCATTATCTGTTTACCGTCTCATTAAGTCGGTGCAATCTCTGTGGCTGCACGCGACCAAGTCATTGAAGTGTTTGTCTGCACATGAATCTAAGTCGGTGCATACTTTGCGTATGCAAAACTGAACTCGGTGCTTCTCTCACTGCTGCTTGCATACAAGTCTGTGTTATTCTCATTGATGCGTGCATATAAGTCGGTGTATTCTTGTCTTGTGTCTCAACATGGTCTGTGCATGTCTACTCGTATGTTGATCATGTCTGTGCACAAGATTGCTATGAGACCAAACTGAGTCTGTGCATATGTATAATGAGTCTATGCACGGTTGCCTTGATGTCTCAGTAAGTCTATACAATCTCCACACTTGTTTGACGATTATATGTGTTGATAGACTGACAGGTCAACTGCTCGTGACTGTTAAGAAGGGCACGTGATCTAAGGCGGACCGTCCCTGACAGATGACTGCCACGTGGAAGCTATAGTGCCCAGATTTGGACACGTGAGTGAGAGCCTTCTGGAAGCATTTGGGCAGGAGTGTTCCCTCCACACGCCCAATGTGTGAGCCCGTGGGTCCCCGACTTAAGATATATATATATATATATATATATATATATATATATATATATATGACCCTTCTTCGGCGAACAAAAAAAAATGCTGGATCGAAGACATCTGAGTGGAGATCTGAGAAGAGAAGAAGAGTAGAATAAGAGCAGAGCTGAAGAAGAAGAAAAAGAGAGCAGAAGATTCTGAGAGAAAATGAGCTTGTGAGAAGAATAGGAGAGGGAGTAGCAGTAAGAGTTTGAGAAAGAAGAAAAGGAAGGAAGAGTGAGAGAGATCATGGATAGAAGATTGAAGCAACCTGAAGACCTATTCCACTAGACCTTGGATCAAATCCAGGCCAGTCAGCTCCTGCGAGAGCTATATCTGATTTGCAATTTATTTCAGCTTTCCGATGCTGTGATCTTCCATCTTTTGTTTTTCTCTTATATCTTTGTTTCAAGCTGTAAGCCAACAGAGCAAGCTGTGTCGCTCAGTAGTTGCAGAGGATCGGTTCCTTTGGTCGGCTGAGCTGTATTGCCCAGCTGTCGAGCTGTTCGTCAGCGATTGGCTCAAGCTGTAATGCCTAGTGGTTGAAGCTGTGAATCAGTAGTTGTTGGCAAGCTGTGAGGCCCAGCAGTTAAGCTGTGTATCAGCGGGAATCCACACTCTGATTTGAGTGTGGGGTGGACGTAGGTCTGGATGACCGAACCACCTAAAAATCTTCTGTCCATCGTGGTTTAATTGCCTTGTCTGATTCGCTAGATGTGTGCTTTGGCTTGATCTCTATTTCCCATCTAGTGGTTTTTTTTTTCGTTTGCACACCTAACATTTGACTCTGGTTTTGAGAGAGTCACCTTGAATTCTTGATCATTGTTCTGGAGAGTGTCAAATTCACTCAAGTCATCTGAACGTCTAAGTTGCATTTGATTGTTTGATTGGGTTCAGTAAATAGCATATGCCTATTTAGGAATGTGCATTCTTGCATCTCAACTGTTTGATCAAGAGTATCATTGTTCATCTTATCTTGTGGAGCTTCACTAGTTTTCAATTCCGCATTTGTGTCTACTTACAGTTTTTATTTGAGCAAGTTTTTTTTAAGAAAAAGGTTTCATTCACCCCCCCTCTGAATCCCGACCTAGCACCCCAAAAATTTGCAGGCCAGCAGGACAGCGTACGAGGGCCTCCAAAGGGACGTCATCCTCCTGGGATCTTCTGAAGGCGGCGTTTGGCTGGGACGATGGCAGGACGTCCCTTGTCGACTCCCAGAAGTGGCGGTTGCTGAATCAAAGCTTTGATATATTATTGGGAATTATTTCTCAACACCTTCTTTCTGGCCTGGCTCGGAGCAGGAATGCGCACCTCCACGAAAAGAATTTTTGTGCCCAATCTGATTTCAGATCGAGGTAAATCGGGTACCGATGGATAGAGGACTCAAAGGGCTACAACATATAATTATTTCAGATCTATCTAGTAGACGGATTAGAAATGAAAATGACAGTGGGTTGTAGTTATTTCTAGCTCGGAATTACAGACACATAGGGCAAAATAAGATCTGTCTGAAAATGAAATTTGACCGATGGGAAGGTGGTAGATCTGGGAGCTGGAGATTTTATGGGGGATAGAAGGGGATGCAAGGAACACGTATGATTTTTTTGGAAATTTTTAGAGAAGGGTAAGGGGGCGGGAAAAATACGACAATAGGACACTATCCCGCAGATCTACTGATGGGCAGACTGTTAGGGGTGGAACTAAAATTACGGGAAAAATACTAAACGAAGACGAAATGACACAAAATTTGAACTGGGGTTGGGGAATGATAAGAGGAACAAACCCTTAAAATTGGAGCTCGAACAGATCTTCTAATTTGGAGATAGAATTTTGGCTTCAAGGTCCTGTCCAGGGGTGGACAGAACTCCGACGAGGCGGCGGTGGTGGTCCGATGGCGGCTCGATGGCGGCGGCGGCAGCGGTGCTGTGCTTCTCACTCAGAGAGGGGGTAATTGAGAGGCTTCACACCTCTAAAATTCAGAGCTATCACAGCTCCAAGGGGGAGAGAGGGTGCCCTTGGGCAAATTGTGCAACAAATGGAATTTTCTCTTCATTAATTTCTAAGGAATTCACAAAATACATGGGTTATATAGAAATGGAAAAAAGACATAAACTACCCCTAAATCTAGGGTTAAGGAAGGGTAAACTAGGGATAGGATAATTAATCCCCTATGTGGTCAAATGACCAAATGAAATAAAATACAACAAGGAATAAACAATAGTATAGGGGGGAGCATCTTGGACTTTGCTTGGTCCAAGTTTGAATTTTCTTCCACCTTGCCCCCCCTTGGTCCAAGTCCAATCTTGGACTTTGAACTAGCCTCACATGGGCCCTAGATCCTAGGTGGACCAATAGGAAAGAGGGTCGGGGACCTGCTGGACCTACTGACATTTTACATAGAAACCTAAATGCCTTTTTGCAAAGAAACCCAAAGATTTCTAATGACTAACCCTTTGGCTTATAATGCCTTACAATTGCAAGCCCAATTAGCCAAGGATATAAATGTAAACAAATGGACACAAATGCTAAAATAAAATGTTAGTGCCCGGTGTTGATTCCCATCACTCGGGAGCCAGGATGGCGCAACGACTGGGGGCTGAACGAGTCAGAATCCACACTAACTCTCAATTGATCGCCAGCCAGGTCAACGGTGACTACGAAGCTCGAGAAGCACCGATGGTCAAATACCTCCAACTGGTAAGAGGAATAGCCCCATTATTCGAGAGCTTTCAGGTTATCCAGATGACTCGGGATGAAAACTCCCGAGCGGACGCCCTATCTCGATTGGCCTCCTCTGTTGCCCCAGAAGGTACACGATCCGTTTTCCTCGAAGAGCTAGAACGACCGAGTATAGAAGCGGAGCTTATGACCATTGACCAGGCATTATCAAGCCACTGGCAGACACCCTATATAGCCTAGCTCCGAGATTCCCGAGAGCCCTCTAACCCTCGGGACGCTCGAAGACTGAAGTATCAAGCTCGGCGCTTCATCATCTTGGACGATGCTTTGTACCGAAGGTCTTTTTTTGGTCCCCTCCTCAAGTGCATCGGTATCGAGGAAGATGGCCGAGCAATTCAAGAGGTCCACGAAGGCGTCTGCATCGCACATCAAGGAGGGAGAGCGCTCGCCAGGATCTTGTTGTGGTAAGGCTACTGGTGGCCCACTCTCCAATGCGACTGCTCAGCCTACGTACAAAGGTGCGACCGATGCCAACGTTTCGACCATCTAGTCCATCAACCTGCCTCAGAGCTCGTCACCCTCATCGAGCCATACCCTTTCGCTCGGTGGGGGATCGACATCCTGGGGCCGTTTCCCATGGCCCGAGCCTAGAAGAAGTTTGTCATCGTCGCCATCGATTATTTTACGAAATAGATTGCAGCCAAAGCCACTGTTAGGATTACCGAGTCAGCCGTGTGGAGTTTCGTGTGGAAATCGATCACCTATCGCTGTGGCATCCCCCGAGTGATATTGAGCGATAATGGTCAGCAATTTGATTCCCATTACTTCAGGAACAAATGTGCCGACCTTCATATTTGCAACCATTTCGAAGCCCACCCGCAGGCTAACGAACTGGTCGAAAATGCCAACAAAACTATACTAAAAGGCATTAAGGCCAGGCTCGGTAAGGCCAAGGGTAACAGGGTCCAAGAATTGTCGAGCGTACTATGGTCGCACCGAACTACTCCAAGAACCGCCACCGGTGAGACTCCTTTTTATTTGGTGTACGGCACGGACACCGTGATTCCTTTGGAGGTCGGTATCCCATCTCTCCGAGTCATCAACTTCTCACCCGAGGCAAATTAGCAAAAACTGCTAGAAAACCTCAATATGGCAAGCGAGATAAGAGAGATCGCGAGCATCCGAGCCATGGAGTATCAACGGCGCCTTACTCGAGTTCGTCCGATGGTGCAAGCGGGCCTCGCCGGACCTATGCACAGATCATTGCGGCGACAAAGCCTCCACCGGCCATCCCTATCAGTATCAAAGCACCATCTTTTATAGATTCTGGTGAGCCAGCCGTCTACTTCACTCGTGAGGAAGTAAGTCGTTCCACCATCCCTCTGCAATGGGCTATTATAGCGAGATGTTCTTACGGACGTTGCCCTATTCCGGAGCTTAAATCTTGCCTGAGCCAGAGGCTTGCTTTGCACTCGGATTTCATTGTTAGCATTCTCAACCAGAGGCATCTTCTTCTGCGTTTTGACAATGAGTCAGAACACCAGAGTCCGGGACAGACTTTTCCATCCAGGAGACTTCATCCTGAGAAAAGTCGAAGCCTCTCGACCACTGGAGGCGGCGGGGAAGTTGGCCCCTAATTGGGAAGGTCCCTACCGAGTGGTCGAGATGCTCGAGAAGGGGGCATATCGATTGTCTACCATGGAAGGAACGCCTATCCCTCGGACGTGGAATGCAACAACATTACGAAAGTTCTACTTTTGAGCTTTTCACAGACATGTAAGCAATAAATGGCAATAATTTTCCTTTCATTAATGTCTCTTCATACATCAGATAGGCCACAGCCAATACAGTGCATATCAAAAGCAAAAATATTACAGCCACTGATACTACAACACGAGCTGATGACTCGGTGCGGACATGGCTGGCACCCTTAGGCCGAGCCACTGACTCTACCTAGTGTAGAAACTGGCTCGGATAATGGGGCAGCTGACCTCGTTCGCTCGAGAAACTCAGAAACAAAAAAAGAAGAAGAGAGGTATCAGAGGGAGAAAAGGAAGGAAAATAAGAGAAGGCCTCCTCTGCCAACTCTTTGGAAGGAGGACAGAAGCCGAACAGAAAGCAAGCACCCTCAAGTGGTGCGAGTAAGGATGAAGGCATCCTCCAAAGAGTAAAAGAAGAGGGAACAAGTTGGTTGAAGAGCAGAAGAGGGAGAAAGAGGACGGTGGGGATGGAAGAGGAGGGAGAAACGGGCCGAGGTGAGGAAGAAGCAGGGCAAGGCCGCCGTGTCAGACGTCCTATTTCCTCGAACCTCCCTCCGCTTCTACCTTCCTCCTAAGATGGTGGCGGCGGTCCAGTGGTCGGGAACAGGCGCATTGTTACGCGCTGTCCCTTCTTGCATGCCGTCCGCCCATCGCTGTCCCTTCTTCCACGCCGAAGTAGCACGAGCGGCTGTGGCAGCCGCCAGGATTATCGTCTTCCGCATCACCTTCCATGTTTCGTTGATAACTTCCCAGCACAGAGACAGGCACTTCATGAGAAGGGAGAAAGAGGAAGAACTACAATAAAACCCTTAAGCGTTGAAGAGAGTGGAGGCACCCTCCGAGACCTTTCTTATAGGCCGGCAGGAGGAACGCTTGTCTTAAATGATCCTCTCCTTGAAAAAATGCGAAAGGCGGCAACCCTTCCCCAAGGGGAAGTTGCTTTCCCTCAATGACCTCTCCCCTGGGACGTGCAAAATAGCAAGTCATTCAAGGCATGGAAATTCGGAAAGGCACCAGTACTGCGATAGTCGCCGCACGCGAGATATCAACAAATAAAAGCCCCACCTTTTTAGCAACTGCAGATACGGTGGTCAAATCGCGTCAAAGGCGGTAAGAAACAGTCAACTCTGTATTAAAAACTACTGCCATTACATATCGCAAGGGCCAACCTTGCACAAAAAAAAAAGAAAGGGGACAATTCCTCCTAGTCTATGGAATTAGGGGAACTCCGAGAGCCCCACGGCCTTTCTTGAGGTTCGGCACTTGGAGGATCCTCAGGGCCAAGGGATCTGCCCCCGGTACCCTCGGTGATGACCGGTCCAGACACTGACCCCACTTGTGTGGGAACTATCTTGACCGCATGCCCTCTAGAGGTGACCGTAGTTGCCGATCCCTCTACCGAGCTGCAAGCATCCCCACTACCTCCTTCGCTCGACGTCGAAGAAGGAGAATCCGTGGTATCCGTGCCCGAGTTGTAGTGTTACCCGGAGGGAAAGATAAGCTCGTCAAACACCTACTGTTGGGCCTCAACGACCGCTCGATGGTAACCTTGGGCAAATCCCTTCCGCAGCCCCCGATGGTAGCCTAGATCATAATACGAGAAGGCGGCCTCCTCGAGAGCTGCGCGATAGCCCTCTGAACTTCTGTATCATTCGATCGCCCCCGCCTCGACTCGCTCAGCCTCCTTCTCAAGCTCGGCTATTCTCTACTCGACCTCAAGCAACTTTCTCTTAGTCTCAGACAGCTTCACCTCAGCCTCAGTCTGCGTAACCTCGGCTTCCTCCCGCACTTGCTCAGCCCCCCAGACCTGGTTGCTAAGCTCCTCCCGCTCGGCCCTCCACTTCTCGAAGCGCTCGACCTGAGACTGACGCTCCTCTTCTAGGAGCTCGCCCTTCAGGTCAGCCATATAACGAGCCTAGGCCAGCTGGTTAACCAGTGTCCGAGCCTCCTCTTGGCTCGACTAGAGCTGAGCCTGGAACGAGGTGGCCTCCCACCGAGAGACTTCAAGCTCAGAAGCCAATTGACTGATCTTTCGGTCAGACTCAGCAAGAGCCCGAGAAAGGGACCTCTCTTCACTGTCCCGCCGAGCAAAGAAATCAGTTATCTCGGTCCCCAGTGGGGCCATGATCAGACCGCCCTCCATGACCCTCTCAAAGAGCAAAGAGGGGGGACCACGTCTGATTTCTTCCAGATTCAGCGAAGGCACCAAGGATCGGCACCGTTGATATAGAGAAGCCCGGATGATAGGTGCACCCACCGAAGGAGGAGGAATCCACTCCGGAGGAGCCAGGACCGAAACATCTCCCCGGAGCGTCCCCACTTCCGGGACGACCACGCTCTGCACGAACTGGGATGTTTCCTCGTCCCGCGCCCCACCAACTTTGGTCTGGAATTCATAGGCCGTCACCTCGATCTACGGTCTGTCAGGTTCGGTAACACCTCCACGATGTGACACCACTTTGTGAATGTAGCAACTAGACCGAGGGTCCTTGGACTTACCAAGCAAGCACAACGCACAAGAGTAGAGAATTACGCAAGTTGCCAAGCCACCATTGCGCACACGATTCCCGGGTGACTCGGCGATGCCGAGTGGAGGTAGTGGAACAAAGCCCTTGCTGGTAGAGGACCAGCAAAGCTATGGTCGCCCTCCCAAGGGTACGGTGCCCACAATCAAAGGGCTGGCTAGGTGCCGAAGGGCACCGGGTCGCTCTCTCACAATCCCACGATGACCACTCGTAAACGGGGAGCTTCGGGGTTGGGCGCTCTCTCACCGTCAACAGAGCAATTCCACGGATATTATATGAACAAACTACTGATATGAGAGCAAGGGATAGAGCTTACCCGGTTGGTTTGAAGAAACCAACCCCGTTCGGAGACGAGGGCGAGCGGGGAAGTGTGGGTTCCCCGCACACTGCGTCGATGAAGCTTGATCCCTGCTAATTATTTACATGCACTACGCCTCACGCAGGAGGGTGGATCTCGGGGTGGGGAAAAGTGGATTACACACAAACACTACCTCCACACAGGGAGAGGCGGTAAGCCGGCCAGGCGGGGAGGGGCGTGAAGCTAAGACGGAGCCGGATTGCCCTCCTGGGGTTCTGTCCGCCGGTTCTGCCCACTGACAGGCAGTCGCTGTCGACTCCGCTGTCATCGCTGCCGGACTCGAAAGTGAACAAGACCAACGCCAAAATGTTGGTGACTGACCCGGGATGAAGCCTGAATTTTTTTTGCACCAGAAGTTATTGACGCTGGGCGGGACAGATGCTGGACCGGCGCTGCTCTGCTCTGCCTTTGACTGAGTTTAGGTTGTTGCAGCAGGTTGGTGACTTAACCACGATCGCTCCCGTGAGCCAATCGAGACGGGATCAGGACGGTTGTGAGAGTGGTCGAATCCTCTTCGATCAGCAACCAATATGGGCACCAGAGGAGGTCGGAGCAGGGAGGTGGAACCTGAAGAGTGAGAGGGGGTCTGATCAATCCCTGACAGAACTGACCTGTGCACCTGGGGAAAATAATTTGGAACGGGGAACTCAGAACTCCAAACGAGGTCCCGCTTGCTGTGTTGGACAGAGGACTGGTGGATCTTCGCCCCGGTCAAGTGGCGCACCAAGTGGATCACTGGTGTGGTAGCAGTAGCTTCTGAATGACAGCTCTGGTTTCTGGCCGGACTGGTTCTGCTCAGTTGGTGAAGAATGGCTCTCCCGGACTGCTCCAAACTCAAATTGGGGCGGGATCACCTCGCATGCGAAGACGACTGGAAGAGCTTTCCGGCAATGTAGGATACGCCTCCAGAAGATGTGCGGTGAAGATATGGTTGACTCTGCAACTCGACCCTTGACTGCTGCCTGCGGACTGAGATGAATAGGGTGATGATAGGTGATGGGAGACGGAGTAGATGGGGTGGGAAATGGGATGGATGGGTGTGGGGATGACACCTGACTATGTGGGGGTCTGTTAGGGGGTGATACAAGGTGTAGGAGGGGCAGAAAGGGGGCTGCGAGGTGGTCTAGCAAGTGGAGGAAGGGGGAGCTGCGAATTTGGGTTGGGAAGGAGAGAGGGAGGAGAGATCTCTCCTTTGGTTTGAATGTGGGGTTAATGGTGGTTGGTTAATGAAGTCTTGGGGAGGGGAAAGGGTGTGTTGGGAGATGGGATTCTCCCTTGGGAGATGGAGGGGTGGCTTGGGAATGGGGAGGGTTGTCTTGGAAGGTGGAAGGTTGCTTGGGACTTTGTGAGAGTAATGGTGGGAGTGATGGGGCCTTGGGAAGATGAGGGGTTGGGGTGAGGTGGATAATGAGGTGGCAAGGGAGGAAGGTGAAGGGGCAAGGGCGCCCAAGGGAGAGAGAGAGGGGAGGAGAGAGAGAGGGGGTCACCCCCTTTAGAGAGAGAGAGAGGGAGGGAGAGAACACAAGGGATTTCAAGATTACTCTTAAACTTTCATTCATTCATTCATTAGTTCTCCATGGAGGGATTGGGGTCCTATTTATAGGATACCCTCAATTTACAAAAAGTCCTCACCTTTTGGACTATTGACAAATGACCAAGGGGGGAAGGTGCCCATGGGCCAAGCCCATTGAAGTGGGCCCGTTAACCCACTAGGCCACCTAATGATACTTAGACTTAGATAGATGACTCACTAACTTAGGTACTTGACTCAATAAAAAGAAAATTACATGGTTAATACTCAAAGAAAGATATGAAAATTATATAGCTAGACTCAGAAAATCAAGATGAACATAATGGCGAGCATCGGGACCCTTGGAGAAATGGGAAGTGGTAAGCGATGTCCCCATCATACTCCTGGGGTGCAGAGAACTCGACTCTGTCGAGTAAAGATCCATCGTATGCGGAGGGAGCCACGGCGGGGTTGCCCACAAGTCTACCAAGGGTAGCTGGTCCTTTCAGCAAGCGACGTAGCACCCTTACCCTTTGCTCCAGATGACAGTGACATGTTCATACAATATCCGTTCAACATGCTCATGCTGGTCTCTCTGGGCTGGTAGCTTTCTCTCAAGGGTAGGTGCTCTCTCAAGGGAGGGGATGAGCTCAATTTCCTCACTGGGCGTCACCGTGGGACCCATGTATGGCACCAGGTCAGCCACGATGAAAAGTGGGGCTTACTCTGTATTCCTCAGGGAGGTCTAACACATAAGCATTAGCGCTGATGTATCTCAGGACCTGGAAGGGACCTGTTCCACGAGACCTCAGTTTTGAGACATTCTCAGAGGATAGTCTCTCAGTCCTCGCCATCACGGAATCACCAAACCAGAATTCTTGGTGGCAGCGGTGAGAGTTGGCTAATTGTTTGTTCATCTCGTTGCTCTTGTTGATGTGCTTGCGAGGGTTGCCATGCAATGTCATAAATGATGATCCTCTAGGGATGAAGGGAGGGCCTGGACAACCAAATTCAGCCCTATCAAGTGTTACATTGGTTTTGACGGACTTAGGAGGACCGGGGCATCCATAAATGGCTCTATCAAGTATGGGTGCAGTGAATGTCGGAGGACCTGGACTTCCATGTATACTCCTATCATGCATAAGATGGATGATGAGTGGGGGAGGACCTGCATATCCAAATGTAAACCTGTCGTGCACTGGACCTAGTGTGTATATGACACAAATGAGACGACTTGACTTACTAGCCCACCAGATGAAGCAAAATGTTGTGACACATGCATTCCTATCAAGATGGTCCCATCTTTAGGTGGGGGTTGATTTGGGAGTTTCCACTCATGGGGGTCGAAGGGGTCCCAGAAAGTGACATCTTGGGATAGGTCAATTCTCATTTCCTAGGTGGATGTCACCCTTGGTCATGGCTCTCATAGTGTGGGCTAAGTTTTGGAATGGGTGGGTTAGGTTCGACATGGTGGGTGAGGGTAGGAAAAGGTGGGTGGTGGGTAAGGCGACTAGGTCCCATGGGTTCATTGGCTTCCATTGGGAGGGATCAAAGGGGTCATGGAATGGGTTGCCAAGGAAGAGGTATTCTATGTCCTCAAGGTCCTCAATTGATGGTGAGTCCTCCTCCTCTAATGAAGTAATTGAACCGAAGTCTTTGGCGGGATGGTTGGCCATAAATGGAGGGCTTGGCATTCTACCCGAAATAAGCAACTCTAATTCGTGGATAGCATCGGACTCATCGGGTGTAGGGAGGAATAAAGAAGGTCGCTAGTGTAGCAACCCATAGTGTAAATTGAGGAGATGGACCGACACATAGGTGTAGGAGGTCAAGGCTCCTAGGTCGGTCGGCCACTGTGGTCAATATGCCAGTTAACTCCATTTGCCAAGCTATACCCTTAAGAAGATCCCCTAATGTTTCCACTTGATAGGATGATTGGATTGTGGTGTGATAGGTGGATAGGGGGTACTATGGGGAGGTATTGTTCCACGGAAGGGTAGACATGGGGCAGGATAGGGTGAGCCCGGTTTTCCACTAGCCATCCAACCAAGGGCCCACTTATGATAAGTTCACTCCCAATTGGCGGGGGTGGCATGAAAGGTGAAGTTCCTTCCTTATTTTGGCCATGATTTTCCTTTTAAGGTGGGGAGTGGTTCTGGGGTGTTCCCTACTAGGGGGTCGGGTGTGGGGATCATGGTTTCCTCTACCAAGGAGGTGAGTAGGTCCTTTGTAGGTGGGGTGATGATGACTAGCATATGGCGCTCTTGGGGTGGTGGGTAATGGGGCACTTGGGATAGGATGGGGAGGGGTAGTAGTGGAGGCCTAGGTTGGGCATCTTGTAACTCACGAGGGAGGGTGCACCCATTTAGGCTCAATGGGTTTTCTTTGGGTAGGGATGAGTTCTCTTGACCCAATTCTTGGCATTGGGCTTCATATTCTTCTTCCCAATCTAGGGGAGCCTCATGGACTTCAGTCACCTCCTCAAGTTCCCTTTGGATAGGGGTAACTATTTCTTTAGTTAGTGTGTTGGACATCTCTCGTGAAGGGCATTGATGGATGAAGTGTCCAAAGCCTCTACACTTAGAGCATTGTTGTCTATTTCCCTGAGTGGTCTCACCCACACTTGGCCCATTGGAACTCCCTTCTTGCCGGGGTATGGGTTGACTAGGGATGACCCTTGTTGGATGAGGGGTGGGAGGAGGATTTGTGGGCCGAAATGGGGTACTTCCGTTTAGACATGGCATGGGTGTCTTCAGGAGAGGGTCTAGGTTGGGACGGGGTCCCATGTTATTGGCATCATCTGGTCGTGGAGTGAACCTAGGAGACCTAGAGAATCGCATCATTCTTGAGGATTGGTTGTCCAGGTTATCCCGGGGACGTCTCTCCTCACGCCCGTAGTGTTGGGACCTCTCATAGTAATAATAAGGATCATAGTCTAACCCTTTCCTATCAAACTCATTCCGTGGAGGCAAGACTCTAAGGCCATAGCTCCTAAGTGGGGGTTCATTGGCTTCCCATCCAAATTCATCCCGAGGTGACCAAGCTCTAGGGCCGTGGTTCCTTTTTGCTTCAATCCGATCAAGCCGAGTGGTGAGGGTATCTAGACAGTTATGAAATTTGTTGATGACAGCGACAAATCGGTCCATGGGTACTTGGGGCGTTTCCCTAGGGTGGTCATGCAAGGGGCGTTGGAAAACGAGATGCAAGGGAGACCTAAATGCCAATGCCCTAGGACTAGACTTGTAGAGACAAGTCTAAAACTTGCTCTGATACCAAGTTGATGTGACACCACTTTGTGAATGCAGCAACTAGACCGAGGGTCCTTGGACTTACCAAGCAAGCACAACGCACAAGAGTAGAGAATTGCGCAAGTTGCCAAGCCACCGTTGCGCACACGATTCCCGGGTGACTCGGCGATGCCGAGTGGAGGTAGTGGAACAAAGCCCTTGCTGGTAGAGGACCAGCAAAGCTATGGTCGCCCTCTCGAGGGTACGGTGCCCACAATCAAAGGGCTGGCTAGGTGCCGAAAGGGCACCGGGTCGCTCTCTCACAATCCCACGATGACCACTCGTAAACGGGGAGCTTCGGGGTCGGGCGCTCTCTCACCGTCAATAGAGCAATTCCACGGATATTATATGAACAAACTACTGATATGAGAGCAAGGGATAGAGCTTACCCGGTTGGTTTGAAGAAACCAACCCCGTTCGGAGACGAGGGCGAGCGGGGAAGTGTGGGTTGCACACTGCGTCGATGAAGCTTGATCCCTGCTAATTATTTACATGCACTACGCCTCACGCAGGAGGGTGGATCTCGGGGTGGGGAAAAGTGGATTACACATAAACATTGCCTCCACACAGGGAGGGGTGGTAAGCCGGCCAGGCGGGGAGGGGCGTGAAGCTAAGAGGGAGCCGGATTGCCCTCCCGGGGTTCTGTCCGCCGGTTCTGCCCGCTGATAGGCACTCTCTTTCGACTCCGCTGTCATCGCTCCTGGACTCGACAGTAAACAAGACCAACGCCAAAATGTTGGTGACTGACCCGGCATGAAGCCTGAATTTTTTGTGTGCCAGAAGTTATCGACACTGGCCGGGACAGACGCTGGACCGGCGCTGCTCTGCTCTGCCTTGGACTGAGTTCAGGTTGTTGCAGTAGGTTGGCGACTTCACCACGATAGAGCCCGTGAGCCAATCAACACGGGATTAGGACAGTTGTGAGCGTGGTCGAATCTTCTTCGATCAGCAACCAAGATGGGCACCAGAGGAGGTCGGAGCAGGGAGGTGGAACCTGAAGAGTGAGAGGGGGTCTGATCAATCCCAGACAGAACTGACCTGCGCACCTGGGGAAAATAATTTGGAACGGGGAACTCCGAACTCCAAACGAGGTCCCGCTTGCTGTGTTGGACAGAGGACTGGTGGATCTTCGCCCCGGTCAAGTGGCGCACCAAGTGGATCACCGGTGTGGTGGCAGTAGCTTCTAAATGATAGCTCTGGTTTCTGGCCGGATTGGTTCTGCTCAGTTGGTGAAGAATGGCTCTCCCTGACAGCTCTGAACTCGAATTGGGGCGGGATCACCTCACCTGCAAAGACGACTGGAAGAGCTTTCCGGCAATGTAGGATACGGCTCCAGAAGATGTGCGGTGAAGACGTGGTTGACTCTACAACTCGACCCTTGACTGCTGCCTGCGGACTGAGATGAATGGGGTGATGATAGGTGATGGGAGACGGAGTAGATGGGGTGGGAAATGGGGTGGATGGGTGTGGGGATGACACCTGACTATGTGGGGGTCTGTTAGGGGGTGATACAAGGTACAGGAGGGGCAGAAAGGGGGCTGGGAGGTGGTCTAGCAAGTGGAGGAAGGGGGAGCTGCGAATTTGGGTTGGGAAGGAGAGAGGGAGGAGAGATCTCTCCTTTGGTTTGAATATGGGGTTAATGGTGGTTGGTTAATGAAGTCTTGGGGAGGGGAAAGGGTGTGTTGGGAGATGGGATTCTCCCTTGGGAGATGGAGGGGTGGCTTGGGAAGGGGGAGGGTTGTCTTGGAAGGTGGAAGGTTGCTTGGGACTTGGTGAGAGTAATGGTTGGAGTGATGGGGCCTTGGGAAGATGAGGGGTTGGGGTGAGGTGGATGATGAGATGGCAAGGGAGGAAGGTGAAGGGGCAAGGGCGCCCAAGGGAGAGAGAGAAGGGAGGAGAGAGAGAGGGGTCGCCCCCTTTAGAGAGAGAGAGATAGAGAGAGATAGAGAGAGAGAGAGATAGAGAGAGAGAGGGAGAGAACACAAGGGATTTCAAGATTTCTCTTAAACTTTCATTCATTCATTAATTAGTTCTCCATGGAGGGATTGGGGTCCTATTTATAGGAAACCCTCAATTTACAAAAAGTCCTCAACTTTTGGACTATTGACAAATGACCAAGGGGGGAAGGGGGCGCCCATGGGCCAAGCCCATTGAAGTGGGCCCGTTATCCCACTAGGCCACCTAATGATACTTAGACTTAGATAGATGACTCACTAACTTAGGTACTTGACTCAATAAAAGGAAAATTACATGGTTAAGACTCAAAGAAAGATATGAAAATTACATAGCTAGACTCAGAAAATCAAGATGAATACAATGGCGAGCATCGGGACCCTTGGAGAAATGGGAAGTGGTAAGCAATGTCCCCATCACTCCCCCAGTAGCGGCAGCCGCCTCTGGCTCTAAGGGCGGGAGATCCTGGCAGCGGACTTCCTCGGCTGGACGCTCCTCGATCAAGCTGGCATGCCCCTCGGTCGGGCGAGCGTGCTTCTCGGCCAGGCGGGAGACCCCCGCGTTCTTCAACCGCTTCTTCTCAGCGGTCCGAGCCTTCATCGAAGACAGGAGCATCCTGATGCGGAACGGGACTAAAAAGGGACTGGACCTACTATGAAGACCAAGTGCGGCCAGCACTCACACGTGACAAGGCAAGCCGAGTGAACGACTTCCGTACTATTCCTCCGGGGAGAGGCGTCTCTCAACAAGAAACCCAAGTCCACGGCCGTCCCTATGAGGGAAGCGAGTGGATCAAAGCGGCAAAGGAGCCGACGCGCAACTATAGGAGTCCAGTCCGAGCTCGGTGCTCGACTGGGGCCACGGAATGGGAATACTCTCGCTCACGATCTCGCGGTGTTTAATGCTAGCTAGGATCCCTACTCTCTCACGCGGCATGCAATAATCACATACTAGTAAAGCAGAATGCCGAAGGGGGAGCGTCGCACGTACCTCCACGCCTAGGCGTGGGGAAGGAACCCCGGCCGAGACCGACAACCCCGATACACACAATGAAAGAAAAGTACAAGCCAGCAATGGTGCCCACTCCTCGCAGGGAGATAACAGGCTACAACAACTCCATTCGGGGTGGCCGATACACGGGCTGACGGGCGGCACTCGGTGGAGTGGTTGATCGCGAGGAAGGCCCGGACGCCGACCGGCAGAATCGCAGCAACGCGCGACTCGGCGAAAAGGGCTCTCACGGTCCGCTCCGGGGTCCGATTGGGGTACCGTCAGCGACGACGCGCAGTTAGGTCGCAGGAGGAAGCCTCGGCCAAAGGGCGCCCTCAGAATCCGATCGTGGAAGCCGTGGCCGCACCTGCAAGTGGGGACAAGAAAGCTGCCTCCAGAACCGCGCTGTCGAGCGGGGAAAATGGTAACTCGCTGTTCTGGAAGGCGAACGAGGCTCCGCTTGAGGGAGGACGCTGGGGACGCAGAGCAGCAGGTGCGGACCAAAGGGCTCGACCAGATCTGGTCGAGGTTGGACGCCGTGAACTCGGGAAGTCGCCGGGTCTTCTGGCGCCGGGTGGACTGGACAGATCCGCGCGACCTCACGGGAACGGACGCCACGAACAGCTCGGGCGTTGGAAGGAGACGAGGTTGGCGGCGTTGGAAAGAGGACGACGAGAGGTACCAACCCTGAAAAAATCAGCTCCAAACTCGGCGTCGCGCTTCCTGTGGGATTTTCGCAAGGAGGAGGTAGGATCTGGGCGCGCAGAGATGGAGGCTCCTGCGCTAGCTCACGAGGAAATCCGCCACGGGTGGTGCCGACCTCGGATCGAGGAGAAACCAAGGCCCACGCGTCGCTGACTTGTAGACGTATCCACAGAAAAAGGAGGGGGCCCAGATTCGATCAGCACCAGACGGGGTCGCCGCTGCAACTCGGGGCTGAATCTGGAACTCACGAATTGAACCGGAGATGACGTAGAAGAGGGAGGGAACCTCGGCGTCGCACCGAGGGGATGGGGCGTCGCACCCCGGGGTTGCTCCCGTCGCAGGAGCTGTGGAGGAGGAGAGGGTCGCCCTCTCCAAGAGGTGGATGCGCAAAAGGCTCCTCAAGAAATTGTTTGATTGTTCATTAATTTCAAAAAAGAGGAAAATACAAGGGTTATATACCCGGGGGGGGGAAACTAGGGTTTCAACCTAGCCACATGAGGGGTGGGGGCGCAAATGGGAGGAGGGGTGGGCCCCAACTCCCTCCATTCAAGGGGGGTTGCGACCAGCCCTCCCTCCAATCAAGGAGGGTGCGCTCAAGTGAGGCAAGGGGGGGAGAGTGGAAAGGGGAAAGGGGGGGGCGCCCAAAAAGGAAGGCGGCTGCTACCTCCTCCACTTGGAGGAGGTGGGATGCGCCCAAAACCCTAACCCTAGGGGTGGGTGCGCAAATCCCCACATGGGCCAAGGAGGAGTGGAGCACAAGATGGCCCACTAACCCTTTGCCCTCTAAATAAGCCTACAAAGCATAAAAAAATGTCCAATTGGCCTACAAGGGCCCACAACTAGAAAGCAGTGTCCACGCAGGGACTAATCTAAGGCCCAACATGGCCTAAAGCATGAAAAAAATAAATAGGGATAACTCTGCTAATCTGCTAGATGATCGCCGAGCCAAAGGGATGCCGGCATGCTCCGTGTGCTCCGTCGAGTGATGCGGCGTGTGTCCTCACCAATTCTCCCCGGGTGGGAAGAGCTCGACCCTGTCGAGTAAGGGTCACGGTCGCTCAAGTAACGCTCCAGCAGGTCCGGGTCGATCCGCTCCAGCTCTCCACGTGTGATCCAGGTGTCGTCTGTCGCAGGGCGCCCTCTCCAACGCACTAGAAAGCGTTGGTAGGCTCCGCTCCTGGTCGTGGTCACCTGCTCATCCAGTATGTAATCTACATGCTCGCGTGTCTGTAATGGGGCTGGAGGAGGTGGACGCTGAGATGGTGTAATGCTCTCAACAGGAGGGGTAGGCCCAAAAAGCTCACTGGGAATCACCGCGGGATCCCGATATGCCACCAGATCAGAGACATTGAACGTCGAACTGATCCCATAGTCGTCTGGTAGCTCAATCTCATACGCATTCGACCCTATTCGCTTCAGAACTCGGAAGGGTCCTGCACCGCGGTCCTGGAGTTTCTTCACGGCCCCTGAAGGGAACCGTTCAGGTCTAACCCTGATCATGACGTACTCTCCCACTTGGAACTCACGGGTGCGTCGATGCGCGTCAGCTAATTCCTTATAACGTGCGTTGCTGGCCTCTATATGACGACGTATATGCTCATGCAACTGCCTAATATGCTCTGCAAAGGACTCAGCTGACTCAGAGACACGGGCCTGGATGGGTAAGGGGACCAAATCTATCGGTTTCCTAGGTCTACGACCAGTAACAATCTCAAAAGGGCTCAGACCTGTAGACCTATTGACCGAGTCATTATAAGCAAACTCTGCTAAAGGCAGAACCAAGTCCCAGTCCCCGACACGATCACGCACTAGGCACCTAAGAAGATCCCCCAAACTCCTATTGACTACCTCTGTTTGACCATCGGTCTGGGGGTGGTAGGCGGTGGAGAATTTCAGCTGGGTGCCCATCATATGCCAAAGGGTTTTCCAAAAGTAGCTCGTGAAACGCACATCCCTATCGGACACTATGGTACGTGGAAGCCCAAACCGGGAGACACAATGAGTGAAGAACAGACGGGCAACTCTAGAGGCGTCAGATGTCTTGGAACAGGGAATAAACAAAGCCATCTTAGAGAACCTGTCTACCACCACGAAAATGGAATCATGATGACGCGAGGTACGGGGCAGACCTAACACAAAGTCCATGCTGATGTCCTGCCATGGACTGTCCGGCACGGGGAGGGGAGTATACAGGCCAGTATTCTGCTTCCTCTGCTTGGCCAAAGCACAAATGCGGCACTGGGCCACGATCCGGGCAACATCACGCTTCAGGCTAGGCCAATAGAAGCGATGCTCAACTGCCTCAACGGTCTTATTCCGGCCGAAGTGGCCAGCTAGACCGCCCGCATGCATCTCCCAAGTAAGAAAATCGCGAACCGAGGTCCGCGGAACGCATAAGCGACTCCCATGGAAAAGATAACCGTCATGCAGCATGTAATCTGAATACTCTCGGGACGGGCCTGCCTGGAGGGTGGTGTAGATCGGACCGAAGTCCGGACAATCTGCGTACAACTCCCTCATCCTATCCATCCCCACCACCTCTACACTCATGGTGGTCAAAAGGTGAGCACGGCGGCTCAAAGCATCAGCGACCCGGTTCTCCATACCGGGCTTGTGCCTCAGCACAAAAGTATACTCCTGGAGGAACTCTACCCAACGACTATGACGAGGGTTGAGTTTCTTCTGGGCATGGAGATATCGGAGTGCCTCATGATCAGAAAACAGGACGAACTCCTGGTGTAGAAGATAGTGTCTCCAATGCCGCAGAGCCTGCACAACTGCGTAGAACTCCTTGTCGTATGTAGAATAACGCAGTCGGGCATCCCCCAACTTCTCGCTAAAAAAGGCAACGGGGTGAGCCTCCTGACTCAGAACTCCTCCAATACCAACCCCAGAGGCATCGCAAGAGACCTCAAACACCTTCGTGAAATCTGGTAGACGAAGGATAGGTGCCTGGGTCATGCGCTCCTTGAGGAGCGCAAATGCAGCCGAAGCGGCCCTGGTCCACTCAAACGCCCCTTTTCGAATGCAATCAGTGATGGGGGCGGTGATGGAACTAAAACCTCGAATGAATCGGCGATAGAAGGTCGCCAGCCCGTGAAAACTACGGACATCGTGCAGGGTGCGAGGTTCGGGCCACTCCACTATAGCCCTGACCTTCTCCGGGTCGGCGGAGACTCCATCACTAGAGACAATGAACCCCAAGAAAGTGACCTGTGTAGTCATGAAAGCGCACTTCTTCGGGTTAGCATAAAGGCTCTCTCTCCTCAGGATGAGACAGACCTGCCTAAGGTGGTCTAGGTGGTCCTCCCGGGTGCGGCTATAAATGAGTATATCATCGAAATAGACAACCACGAAGACCCCCATCAATGGTCGCAGGACCTGGGTCATCAGCCGCATAAAGGTGCTGGGAGCATTGGTCAGCCCAAAGGGCATGACCAGCCACTCATAAAGGCCATCCTTGGTCTTAAAGGCCGTCTTCCATTCATTACCAGGCCTGACTCTCACCTGGTGATAGCCACTCTTTAAATCTATCTTGGAAAACACAGTGGCTCCCGCCATCATATCCAACATATCATCCAAGCGGGGAATGGGAAATCTGTACTTCACCGTGATCTTATTGATTGCACGGCTGTCTACACACATCCTCCAAGTACCGTCTTTCTTTGGGGCAAGTAATGCAGGGACGGCACAAGGGCTCATGCTCTCACGGATGTATCCCCTAGCCAGTAACTCCTCAATCTGACGCAGGAGCTCAGCATGATCAGCGGGGCTCATCCTAAAATGGGGTAAGTTGGGTAGAGATGACCCCGGGATCAAATCAATAGCGTGCTGTATATCCCGCATGGGGGGAAGACCCTCAGGCAACTCAGCAGGGAAAACATCAGAAAACTCCTGAAGGATAACAGCAACATCAGAAGGGAGCTCACCCTCCGCCTCACTAACCCTCTCCCGAACAACGACAGCGTAGATGGGGTCCCCTCTAATGAATTCGCGCTCCATCTCCCGGGGACTAATAAGCATCAGCCTCCTAGTCGGAGGATCAACCGGGGTGGGAGCAACAGGAGGGGGTGTCGTGGTCGGAGCCAAAGATGGGGTACTGGGCCCAGAAGTATCAGTGCTGGGGGTACTAGGCCCAGTGGGACCCCGAACGGGAGGGCGTGTCGGCTGGGATGGATGAAGGGTGATCCTCTGGCCTTTGTGATCGAAGGTGCATGTGTTCGACCGGCCATGGAGGGTAGCATCTCTATCGAAAAGCCAGGGTCTCCCTAAGATAATGCTGCCTACCTCCATAGGCAACACGTCACACCAAATCTCCTCCTGGTAGGCGTGGAACTGCAAAGGCACCAGACATCGCTGCCTGACTGGAATAGAGGTGGTGTCTACCCATGACACACGATAAGGGGAGGGATGGTCCACGGGGGTTAACCCCAAGCGTTTCACTGTACCCGTGGAAATGGCATTAATGCAACTCCCACTATCAATAATCACCTTACAGACCTTCCCACCCAGCCTGCAAAAGGTGTGAAAAATGGTGGTGCGACGCTAGTCATCACTCACCAAAGGCTGGGTCAAGACGCACCTGACAACACCTAGCTGAACACCATCCTGGCACTGCGTGCCCTGGACACCTGACGACTCTCCCTCTAACAACTCATCAAAGAACTCCTCGGCGAGCTCTGGGTCTGCCTCATAACTGACAGGCTCGACCTCGGGTGCGGCCTCACCTACTGAGGTATCTCCAAAGGCCACGGTCTGCTGCCGAGAAGGGCACAGAGTAGCATAATGACCGACCCCCCCGCATCGATAACAATCTCCACGAGGCCTAGAGCCCTGCGGTGCTCCACCAATCATCGGCCCCTTTCCCTTGTCATCACGACGGGCCGGGGGTGGTGGAAGCTGAGGTCGGGTAGGAATAGTGGGCTGCTGGGGCCGAGGGGGTGCGGGAGCTGGGGCCTGGGGGCGAGGTGGATAGTCCCTCTGGGGAGGTGGAGGCCGGGGCCTAGGAGCAAAATCCGGACGAGTGGGGTCCTGTGGTCGGGCCACGGGTCCCCTCGCATACTGTCCTGTGCTAGTGCGAGAGTCCGTCCCACGAGGGTATGTGGGAGCGGGGCGCTGATCGGGCACAAACTCAAACTCAAATAGCTCCATATCACGAGCGACCTGGTACGCCTCATCTAAGGTAGCCACGTGGCGGCGGAGTAACTCAATCTGGAGGTTCCGTCGCAGACCTCGACGGAAGCGGGCTATAGTCATGATGGCTTCCTCCGAGACTCCACATCGCAGGAGACAATCATCAAATTCGGCGATGTATTCTGCCACAGGCCGGTTCCCCTGACTAAGGGTCTGCCACCGATCAACTAACTGGTGGCGGTAGGAACGAGGGACGTACTTCTGCCGGAGCTTCTCCTTCATATCTACCCACGTCTCAATCGGGGGTGTGCCCTGACGTCTCACTAGGCTCTCCACATTGGCCCAGTAGGTTTGGGCCCTTCCAATCAACTTCATCTTGGCATATCGGACTTTCCGATGTTCTGCCATGTCGACCCACTCAAAATAACGATCCATACTAGCAGCCCAATCACTAAAAACATCGGGGTCCAATGACCCATCAAAGGTAGGAGGGTCCACCCGCACGGATCTAAGGAGACGCTCATCTTCCTCATCCCTATAATACCGATGGCCTTGGCGATCACGGCCATAGCCCTCACTCTCATTATCGGACCCAAAATCATCTAACTCATGCACGTGGGGTCTCCTATTGCCTCCCCTAGGCTGGTCGGGTCGAGGAGCAGGGTCACGTTGGCCATGGGCCTGCTCGGGAACATCCACCGGTGGGGCTCTACCCTGGGGGCGATCAACCAGACCTTGGATGGTCCGGTTAGAGGCCTCAACCCGACCCTCCACATCTCCCAGCCGATCCTCCATGGCCTTCATCCGGCCCTCCATCCGATCGGCGTGGTTCCTAAAGTTGAGACTCAGGGTCTCGATCATCTCCCGCAGGGATAGGTCATCTGGGACGGGATTCCTAGGGTCAGCCATCTGGATAGGGCGATGGTAGGATGTACCACGCCGGGTGGGCATGCAAGACTCTAAGGGACAAGGATGAAATGGTACTAGACACGAACCTAGACAGAAAACTCCTAACTCAACAATGGACTCCAATGCAAGTAGTAGACCTATGGACTCAAATGAACTCTAGCAAATCTAATGACTCGACATGGCCTAGGACCTCAGTCTGTAGGGACAAACTGGATGACCATGCTCTGATACCAAATTTGACGCGGAACGGGACTAAAAAGGGACTGGACCTACTATGAAGACCAAGTGCGGCCAGCACTCACACGTGACAAGGCAAGCCGAGTGAACGACTTCCGTACTATTCCTCCGGGGAGAGGCGTCTCTCAACAAGAAACCCAAGTCCACGGCCGTCCCTATGAGGGAAGCGAGTGGATCAAAGCGGCAAAGGAGCCGACGCGCAACTATAGGAGTCCAGTCCGAGCTCGGTGCTCGACTGGGGCCACGGAATGGGAATACTCTCGCTCACGATCTCGCGGTGTTTAATGCTAGCTAGGATCCCTACTCTCTCACGCGGCATGCAATAATCACATACTAGTAAAGCAGAATGCCGAAGGGGGAGCGTCGCACGTACCTCCACGCCTAGGCGTGGGGAAGGAACCCCGGCCGAGACCGACAACCCCGATACACACAATGAAAGAAAAGTACAAGCCAGCAATGGTGCCCACTCCTCACAGGGAGATAACAGGCTACAACAACTCCATTCGGGGTGGCCGATACACGGGCTGACGGGCGGCACTCGGTGGAGTGGTTGATCGCGAGGAAGGCCCGGACGCCGACCGGCAGAATCGCAGCAACGCGCGACTCGGCGAAAAGGGCTCTCACGGTCCGCTCCGGGGTCCGATTGGGGTACCGTCAGCGACGACGCGCAGTTAGGTCGCAGGAGGAAGCCTCGGCCAAAGGGCGCCCTCAGAATCCGATCGTGGAAGCCGTGGCCGCACCTGCAAGTGGGGACAAGAAAGCTGCCTCCAGAACCGCGCTGTCGAGCGGGGAAAATGGTAACTCGCTGTTCTGGAAGGCGAACGAGGCTCCGCTTGAGGGAGGACGCTGGGGACGCAGAGCAGCAGGTGCGGACCAAAGGGCTCGACCAGATCTGGTCGAGGTTGGACGCCGTGAACTCGGGAAGTCGCCGGGTCTTCTGGCGCCGGGTGGACTGGACAGATCCGCGCGACCTCACGGGAACGGACGCCACGAACAGCTCGGGCGTCGGAAGGAGACGAGGTTGGCGGCGTTGGAAAGAGGACGACGAGAGGTACAAACCCTGAAAAAATCAGCTCCAAACTCGGCGTCGTGCGTCCTGTGGGATTTTCGCAAGGAGGAGGTAGGATCTGGGCGCGCAGAGATGGAGGCTCCTGCGCTAGCTCACGAGGAAATCCGCCACGGGTGGTGCCGACCTCGGATCGAGGCGAAACCAAGGCCCACGCGTCGCTGACTTGTAGACGTATCCACAGAAAAAGGAGGGGGCCCAGATTCGATCAGCACCAGATGGGGTCGCCGCTGCAACTCGGGGCTGAATCTGGAACTCACGAATTGAACCGGAGACGACGTAGAAGAGGGAGGGAACCTCGGCGTCGCACCGAGGGGATGGGGCGTCGCACCCCGGGGTTGCTCCCGTCGCAGGAGCTGTGGAGGAGGAGAGGGTCGCCCTCTCCAAGAGGTGGATGCGCAAAAGGCTCCTCAAGAAATTGTTTGATTGTTCATTAATTTCAAAAAAGAGGAAAATACAAGGGTTATATACCCGGGGGGGGGGGGGAAACTAGGGTTTCAACCTAGCCACATGGGGGGTGGGGGCGCAAATGGGAGGAGGGGTGGGCCCCAACTCCCTCCATTCAAGGGGGGTTGCGACCAGCCCTCCCTCCAATCAAGGAGGGTGCGCTCAAGTGAGGCAAGGGGGGGAGAGTGGAAAGGGGAAAGGGGGGGGCGCCCAAAAAGGAAGGCGGCTGCTACCTCCTCCACTTGGAGGAGGTGGGATGCGCCCAAAACCCTAACCCTAGGGGTGGGTGCGCAAATCCCCACATGGGCCAAGGAGGAGTGGAGCACAAGATGGCCCACTAACCCTTTGCCCTCTAAATAAGCTTACAAAGCATAAAAAAATGTCCAATTGGCCTACAAGGGCCCACAACTAGAAAGCAGTGTCCACGCAGGGACTAATCCAAGGCCCAACATGGCCTAAAGCATGAAAAAAATAAATAGGGATAACTCTGCTAATCTGCTAGATGATCGCCGAGCCAAAGGGATGCCGGCATGCTCCGTGTGCTCCGTCGAGTGATGCGGCGTGTGTCCTCACCACATCCGTTCCCCCGGATCCTTGCGCTTGGCCCCGCGGCGCTCGGAGGCATCTCCCCGAGCAATCTACTTGCCCCGGTCTCGCACACAGGAAGGGTCCCCGAAAGCTTGGGGTTTACTCGGAGCAGGCGTCTCCTCCAGGCCGACGATCTCTTGCTCCGACGGCTGTTCCCCCTCGTCATTCGTCCGCCTATAGTCTGAGCAGTGAAAGTCAGAACATCAGAAGAGAGCCTACTTGCTCGACCCAGAAGTGGCGACGCGGGACCCTAAGGTTCTTACCGTGAGATGACAACGCATGGGAGGGATAATCCTCGATATTGACCGCAGTCATCAACTCAGCGGTCGTCTGGCGATTCTCCTGGAGAACCCTGATCTCCTCCTCTAGTTCTAGAGATATCGCAGCCTGCTTCTGAAGAATAGATGGATGGAAATTAATTGCCATCGGAAAATCCCAGGGGGCGTCGTCCACAGACGAACCCACCCAAAAAAATTGGGTCTTCCACCCCTTGTGAGAAAAATCTTTGGCGGAAAGGGACACGTAGCTCCTTCCCCTCCTCTCTTGAAGATAGAAGAAGCCCTTACCCGCGTGGGTCTGCTCCTTCAACTCCATGAAAGAATTGAAAAGCTCCAAAGAAGTGCGGAGCCCGCACGAGCAGTAGAGAAAGATGAAAGAAAAATATGAAAGTATATGAGTTGGTAACCAACTGGATAGGAACCAGTCGGTAAAATTAAAGCAATCGCACAACAAAATGGTGAAGAGGGAGGCGGAACCCACTCTTCCAAGCCAAAAGGAAAGTAAAGAAGTGGCCCGGACGACAGGACAAGTTGAATTCATGAGGCTACGGCGGAGAGAAGAAATACTTCTATGGCAACCCATACCGCTTCTCCATCCTCTTTACTTCGGCCTCGCCTAGCTCACTGCGCATAGGATGCTCAGGCTGTGGCACCAAACTTCTCGTGCAAGGCCCAACTTTGCCCATCTCGGATGAAGGATATTGCTCCACCATGGAAGAAAGAGAGGAACTGGAAGAAGAGGAAAAAAGCACCGAGTCGGACGATTCAGGAGGAGGTGGAAGCTGGAAAATCACCATCGCCGTAATCTCCGCTAGCTCCGCAAAGGCCTCCACAAGACGCTGCTCTTCCCGATCTCTATCATGGCACATGGGCCCTTTCGAAATACTGATGCGGTGGAAAAAGAAAACCCTAAACAAAGGCGGTTTGGGACGCAAGCACGCGTAATATTTATCTCCCCATGAACTTGGTGGGAAACGGCGCGACGTTCTGAAACCTAAGGAGGGGGTTCCTCGCATCGACTCAAAAGAGTCATCATTACAGGCAAACTCCCAGGATAGCCGCATTAAGTGGCCCCTGTCGGAGATAATTCCCCACCCAAACCGAGCCACCAATGTCATCCCCATAACTACTACTCATTTGAGCCCAATCTTGGCTCGGGAGTAGGAGGGGGACAAGTGGAGAGGGGGAAAATCAACCATTCGAGAGCACGACCCAACTAGGTCCAATTCAACCAAACCAGGCCCACCTCTCCAAAGTGACAGCCCCATTTTGGGCCCACTTACTTCAAGCCCAAAAACCCACTCAGAGCAGCACTTCCTAGACGGCCTTCAGGTTCGGAAGTTCGAGCGACAAAACGGTCGAGAGATCCCCTACGGGGACCCGATATGACCTACCCGAGCTATACACTCATCGCTCGGGACAAAATCCCGAGCGAACGCCTCTGGATCGGACCGACTGTCGGAAGCTCATCCCAGCGTCTGTTACGCATCCAGCAGGAGCAGGGAACTCCAAAGGATAGGGGAGGGCAAAAGTCCTTACGTCATAATGAGCCTACTATAAGGACGTAACCCCCCGAAGCCCCCTCAGCTCCCTGGACTGTTACGTTAAACGGATTGCTATATAAACTCCAGGGAGACCCCCTGAGAAGGTAAGGCAATGGTCCTGATAGAAAACCACCACACTTTTTGGTGAAGAATAATCACGCGCCCCCTCTCTCCTACCCTCTCTCTTCACCTTCATGCTCTATCACACTTGCTGACTTAAGCATCAGAGGGTTTTCCCCAGGGAATCCTCCCTGGGCACCTCTAATTCGTTTCCTACCTTGCAGTTCATACAGACGTGGTAACCGTGATCAAAAGATTCCTCCTGGATCTCATGGCTCGGGATCAGCGCTACATTACGCCTCTTCAGAATCGGCTATGGCTTGTCGTGTAGTGTGTGAAAACCCATACTCAAAAAGGTCACCCTCAATGATTGAGTTGGGTTATTTTCTTACCTTTATTTATAATGTCCCGAGTTGTCCATTATTCATTGGGCCATTTTCAGATTTCTTTTGGGCCTATTTTATGGCATTTTTTCCTGGTTTGGGCTTGCTCCCGTGTTTTCTCGAGTTTGGGCTTTGTGGAATTTGGTTTAACTAGGTCTTTAGGTTGAGTATGCATACTTGTCTTGATGAGGACATCTCCTACCACTCCTCATTCTTTCGAGGGTCCCGTTGCTTGCCAGCTATGCGTCATCATGTTCGCGGCATTTTCTTAATCATGACTTGTAATTTTTATATTTTCTTGAGTCATAGATTATGTAATTTCCCTTTTATTGAGTCAAGTACCTAGGTTAAAGAGTCATATACCTAGGTTAATTGTCATTAGAGTGGTTAATGAGTCAGTTGGGCCCAATTAAGTGGGCTAGGCCCATGGGCACCCCCCTTCCCCCTTGCTTTATTGTCATTAGTCAAAAACTCAGGGTCTTTTGTTAAATTGTGGGTTTCCTATAAATAGGACCCCAATCCCCCCCATTTGGGGCTAATGAAGTATTGAATATTTGAGCATAAGTGCACCTCTCTCTCTCTCTCTAGCTCTCTCATTCTCTCTCTCTCTCTCTAAATTTCGAAATTCACTCTCTCTCCTCCCCCTCTCAACCACTTCCAACCCCCACCTACCTCCATTAACTCCCCACAACTTCCCACAACCCCTCTTTAATCCTCACCTAGTCCCAAGGAAGTTCCACCACTCAAAACCCCACCCTCCAACCACCACCTACCCCTTTCACTTCCCTAAGCATATCTCCACCTTCCCAAGGCTGAATTAACTCATTCCAAAGCCCAAATTCGAATCTCCCCTTCCCTCCTTGCTCCCTAGGTCGCACCCCTCCTCTCCCCTCAAGCCAAGTTCACCCCCTCCTCTCTTCTCCACTCCAGCTTTGTGTGCAGGCCGACCTGCAGTTTAGCACTCTGTTGCAGCGACGTCCACGACTGCATCCTGGTTCTTCTGGTGGCGTGGCCTAACTTTCTGGAAAGGCCTCCCTGTGCTCTTCGCAGGCGAGGTGGAATCACTCCATTCCGAGTTCGTGGCCGTCCGTGAAGGCTGTTCTTCCCCGACTGCGCAGAACCTCTCAGACCAGGAGCCAGAGCGGCAGAGAAGACTCTCCCACGACAAACCTTGAAGGAACCAGTCTTTGAGGTCTTCTACAAAGTTCTTCCTCCCACTGTCAGCGTCCAGGAACAGAAGGCGGAACCCCGTTCGGCATCCGACAACCAGAGATACCAATTTTCTACCACACCCACGCCGGTCTGCCTCCTCACAGTCTGCACCGACCACTGTCCACTTCTCTGGACACCCAGCTCATCTCCAACATCAGAAGACTTCGCTGTTTGTTTTTCTGCAAAGTAGACTCGTCCACGATTCCAACGAGTCTAGCGGTGCCAAATTTGGAGCTCAGGAGCGATCGTGGCAGCTTCTGCAACCTGCTGTTTCAGACTGAGCTCGGCCAGAGACCAGAGCTGCATCCATCTTCCAGTCGCTGGAGCAGTCAGCCCCCAGATCAGAACGTCGTCCAAAAAATTCAAGCCACACCCCTCTCCGGTTAGCAAGCTTTTGGCGCAAGTTTCATGAGATTCCAAGTTCGGTGGAATTATTGGCAGCATCGACATCGGCCCTCTGTCCAGAATTACAGAAGCTAGGCAGAATCGGCAAAGCTCGGAAAGTCGACTCTATCTCGCTCGTTCCCCTCCCCGCTTGGCCGGCTGAAGGCCCCTCCCTGCGTGGAGGTAATTTTTGGTTGTAATACATTAACCCCCACCCCAAGATCCCCCCCTTGCAAGGGGCGTAGTGCTGTACCTCTTCACATTTTCAGGTCAAGCTCCATCGCCGCGGCGATCGGGTGTATACCCTCGCCTCCCGGCGCGCCCTCGTCTCCGAACGGGATCGGTGTCTTCACACCGATCAGGTGAGCTTCTGATCACACCCTTGTAGCTTCATTTCTGCAAATGTAGTATTGCCTTGAATGCCCGTCGGACGGTAAGAGAGTGCTCGGAATTCATTTTAAGCAATATCGTGCCCACCGCGGCCCGTGAGTGAGTGCCACCCCACACCCCGCCTTGCGGGCCAGCCACCCACAAAGTTGGGACTCCCAGGCCCATTGGAGGTCAGCCTTAGCATTGTAAGTCCATTAGGACAATTGGGTCCCGCCTCGGACCCTCACCATCATCTCCCGGACCCACCGGGTGAACGTGTGAACCGAGTGAGCAGAAATCGTCGTTGTGAGAATCATTGAGCGCTTGTATGCTTGCGGGTCTAAGTCCTAGGGTCACCTTATCATATTTAGTGGTCTTTGGGCTGTGCCACATCAAATTGGTATCAGAGCAAGTTCTAGACTTGTCTCTACTAAGTCTTGTCCTAGGACCATTGCATGCATCACCCTTGTCCTCCATCATGACTACCTCATACTTGGCATATTCGCCACTCTTAGGCCCATTAGAAGCCTTTGTGTTTGATGGAACCCGCCCTAGTATATATCTAGAGTGGGAGGACTCCATAGATCGACACTTTGGGAGGTTCACTCTATCAGGGCCTATACAAGTCAACTATGCCAAGAGTTTGCTCTGGCGCCAAGCTAGGAAAGAATGGGAGGACATTGTAGGTTTGAGAGAAGCCAAAGGGGAAGCACCCATTGAATCTTGGGATGAAATGAGGGCCAATCTTAGAAAGACCTATGCACCCCAATCCAAACCTCTTCAGCCAACTTATCTTCCACCCCCGACCCCAATTCTAACCCAAGAACTTCCCCGATCAAGCCCAACCCAAGCCTACACCTTTGAGGAGGAGGAGCCGCAAAACTTACCCACTCCTCCTAGTCCGGGTCCTCATGAGCCGCACATTGTCACCATGAATGAGTCCATACTCCAATGGCTCAAGCGGGGCCCCACCATTCCTAGCTCACCACCCTACCATTCACCCTTGGGATATCAAGCCCACATTGTGCCCACCCAGTCTTCCCATGTCACACTTCAAACCTCCTATCTTGTGGAAGACTTAGGGGACTTAGTGGACTGCTTACAATGGCAAGTCCACCTGACCAATATGCTAGCCATAGGACCATTGGAGTCTAGCACCATCTTCCTAGCATACCCCACCACCAGTTCCATCACCTCCTTCTAC
Organism: Amorphophallus konjac; assembly: GCA_022559845.1. Lineage (NCBI taxonomy): Eukaryota > Viridiplantae > Streptophyta > Magnoliopsida > Alismatales > Araceae > Amorphophallus > Amorphophallus konjac. Next base: position 79,139,840 of record CM040117.1, on the reverse strand, counting down.
ACTTGTGGCCATTATACGAGTGAAATCCTCCTCTTTCTCCCCAAGGATGAGAAACCCATCGTGGCCCACTCCCCACCCATTGAGGTTCCAATTGATTTGATTTGCCAACCCACTAGAGACCTTGGCCCAATTACCTTGGAGGAGGATGACTCACTATTTGGGAACCTTGAGGACATGGAGTTCCTCTCTCTAGGCAACCCATACAATGATCCCTTTGACCGCTTCCAATGGGAGTACGGATACCCATGTGGCCTAACCACCTCACCCACCACCCACCTTTTCCTACCATCACCCACTATGTTGGACCAAGCCCACCTCTCCCAAGACTCAGATTACACCATGATCGCCATGACATTGGGTAATATACACTTAGGGAGTGAGAAAGTGCCCCACTTCAGGATATCCACCTTCCTAGAGCCCTTTGACCCATTCCAATGGAAGTCTAAAAGCCCACACATAGGAGACATCTTTTGTACAAAAGTGCATAAGTCTTGGCGTACATCACTACTTGGCATGATTCTTAAGTCGGGTCCACTCGTTCATATCACCCACATGCCAAGTAGGATGCATGATTGGTCTATATTCGGGTATAACGGCCCTACCTCATTCATCATTGATCATATGCATGGTAGGAGCATCTACGGATGTCCGGGCCCCCCGACATTCATCACCACTTTGTGTGATAGGTTCCCCTATAGATACCATGGCCCTCAAACCATTGTTATAAAGCCCATGCATGATAGGGCCACTTGTGGCTGCCCCGGCCCACCCAAGTTCATCAAGGTCCACATGGCATCACAACATGATAGGTCAATTTACGGTTGCCCCGGTCCACCTTTACACACCAAGCTTTTCACACCCACACCGCATCATAGTACATGGCATACGCATACACGCAAGCAATTCGCAATGTGCGGTGAGGTTCACAAAGAGCGGATAAGAGCTCGCGAGTGCCACTTGGAATTCCAAGTAGGCAATTTGGTGATGATGGCATCGGAGTGGCCCTACCTTAGGGTCACCTCCCATTCGAGGGCACGAGGACTTGGACCTTTTCCTGTTCCTAGTGACTTTGGCAACACAGCTTATGGATTGAATTTACCAATGGGGTATGGGATATTCCCCACTTCTCACGTGGCTGACCTGGCACCCTATATGGGCACCGCGGTGGATCCTAGTGAGTGCTTTGAGCCTATACCTTCCTTTGAGAGGGACACCCCGGAGAGCTCCCACAAAATAGCCTTGAGAGCCCGACGTGTGCACACGGAGGCAATACTAGACAAGCAGGGTTCCATCGCCAGCAAGAGGGTGCGCCTGAGCCACCTTGAGAGGATGAAGAGCCGTCCCCTGGTCGCAGACACAGGGTTGAGTCTGGAGGTCGTGGTTCGCTCGGAGCTACTTTGGAGGACCGCTACCCCGGTGGACCCATACTCGACGGAGTCGAGTTCTCCGCACCCCGGGGGTATGATGAGGACATCTCCTACCACTCCTCATTCTTTCGAGGGTCCCGTTGCTTGCCAGCTATGCGTCATCATGTTCGCGGCATTTTCTTAATCATGACTTGTAATTTTTATATTTTCTTGAGTCATAGATTATGTAATTTCCCTTTTATTGAGTCAAGTACCTAGGTTAAAGAGTCATATACCTAGGTTAATTGTCATTAGAGTGGTTAATGAGTCAGTTGGGCCCAATTAAGTGGGCTAGGCCCATGGGCACCCCCCTTCCCCCTTGCTTTATTGTCATTAGTCAAAAACTCAGGGTCTTTTGTTAAATTGTGGGTTTCCTATAAATAGGACCCCAATCCCCCCCATTTGGGGCTAATGAAGTATTGAATATTTGAGCATAAGTGCACCTCTCTCTCTCTCTCTAGCTCTCTCATTCTCTCTCTCTCTCTCTAAATTTCGAAATCCACTCTCTCTCCTCCCTATTCTCCCCTATTTAAGACCCCTCCCCCTTCCCCATACCTCCCATTTACTCCCCCTCAAACCCCTAGGTGGAACCCCTTTCTCCTAGGCACCTCTCCCTCTTCCCAAGCAACCTTTCCCCTTCCCCATACAACCCCTTCACATTCTCAAGGGAGAATCCATTCTCCTAGACACCCTTTCCCCTTCCCAAAGCAACCCTTCCCATTCCCTAGGCCTCCATTCAACACCTCCATTAACCTTCCACCCAAGGCCCCTCCACAATCACCACAGAGTGTTCTGCCCCCTTGGTTCGCTGCCAGCAGGAGAAGCCCGACTTGCAGAGCCTGCTCCGGAGTGATCCGACATCGTCTGGAGGTGCACCATACATCACCGGAAAGGTCTGCGAGTCTTCTTCGCAACCGAGGTTGTCTTGCTGCGTTCCGACTTCAGAACAGTGCGTGGCGCCCGTTCTCGTCTGACTGCGCAACCAGGATCAGAATCCGGACCAAGGCTACAGTGAAGAAGCACTCACAGACACATCCTTCAACTTCTGGAGGCGCCACTTGACCGAGAGCTGCTACCACAAGTCTTCCACCAGCACCAACAAGCGGCGTCCCGTTCGGCATCAGGAAGTGCCTTTTCCATTTTTTCTCCCCCGGGCGCGCAGACAGTCTGTTTATGTCCTGCCCAGGAAGTGTCTCACTCAACGGACGCCTCCTCACCGTCCCGACATCTTCTGGTGCTGTTCTTGGTTGCTGCTCGAAGAAGACTCATCAACGGACGTCCTCGACTTGGTCTCGCCTCATTCGGACTTCGGGAGTGATCGTGGCACCTTCGACAAGCAGCTGCAACATCCTGGACCAGTCTGTACCAGAACGCTGAGTGCCTGCTCCAGGGTCCACTCCCACCAGTGGCGACGCTGGAACCGTCCACCAAAAATTACAGTCATACCTGGGTACGTCAGCAACATTTTGGCGCAAGTCTCATCAAGTTCTGAGTCCGGGAGAGCTCACAGCGGTGACTACATCGACCCCCTCTCTTGCTGTCCCAGACCCGGGCAGATTCGGCCGGGTGCTCCGTTGGCGCGATCGAGCTTATCTCCCCTCCTCGCCTGGCCGGCTTAGCGCCCCTCCCTGTGCGGAGGTAGTGTTTGATTGTAACAGTGAAATCCCCACCCCAAGTTCACCCTCCTGTGAGAGGTGTAGTGAATGTAACTAATTAAGCAGGATTCAAGCTTCATCGGCGCAGTGTGCGGGGAACCCACACTTCCCCGCTCGCCCTCGTCTCCGGCCGGGATCGGTGTCTTCACACCGATCAGGTGAGCTTCGGTCCACTCTCCTCTGCTGGTTTATTATCATTGCTTAGTTTAGTATTATTTCTTGATGTGCCGTCGGCGGTGAGAGAGAGCTCGTTCCAACATTCCGTTTAGTCAAGTGCCACCGCGGGTGAGTTGTGAGTGTGACATTACATCCCACGCCCTCGGCGTGCCAGCCGCCCTTGACATTGGGCATCCCTGGCCCATTGGGGTCTATCCCTAGCTGGTCAAATCCTTGGAGCCTCGAGGTCCAACTTCGGACCCTCACCACCATCGCCGGTCCACCTACGGACCCGAGTGTGCCAACGCCAGTGAGTCCGCTAGTGTGACGCTGCCAACTTGTTGTATTGCTTGCACATTTAAGTCCGAGGGGTTCATATTATATTGCTGCATTTTGGTGTCACATCATGTCTCTTATTTATTCTCTTCAAACGACCACCTTAAAAATGGTCTCACGATAGACCATTTCTGGAAAGAGGCGGTCTAATGGATAACCATTTGTTTGAACCTACGTCGACCTGGCTCTTCCTTGCATCGACCTGACCCATCCTTGCATCACCCTGTCTTTTTCTGGGTTGACCTGTTATTTTTATAACGGTCTCATGCTAGACCGTTCCATAAAGGTGGCGGTCTATTGGAAGACCATTTTTCATGTTTGACTCGGTAAGTGAGGATAAATGAGCATATTTATCTCCTTTTTATTCTTTTCAACGGCCAGGAGGATAGCGGTCAAACGACAGACCGCTAAGTGTCTCTAGCGGTCTATCCTTGGACCATGTTTATCAGCCGAGATTCCTGCATCGACGGGCATTTTTTCTCTCTATCGATGGTCAAACCTGTTGCTTCATCGACAGATTTCTCTGTGAATTCTCAGCCAAATAGGGCGCCGTTTGATCCTGATAAAAACTGGCAGTATTATCTCCATTTTATTCAAAATAATCAAATTTTGATTCCCGCCAAAAAGCCCTCAACTCGAGCTAGGGTTTCAGGGGTCTATAAATAGAACCCTTGGCTCATGGCCACGGAGGGGGAGATTCGGGAGTTCGCGTCGAAGTGTTGCCGCCTTCTAGAGCAAAATCCAGTCACGGAGAAAGGCTTTCCATGTTTTCTAAGCCTTCGGTCCAGGGAGTAGTCCATTTTCATCACGTTTGAGTCATAGCTTAAGTCATTCTTTGGTCACATTAATTTTTATTCATTCTATCTCCATTTTTCTTCACTCTTCTCCACGTTTTTCACTGGCATTTTAGCATCTTTACATCCTCCTATCGTTTTCCACGACCCATAGGGGTTAAAAAACCTAAAACCCCCATGTATTTCTCCTTCTAATCATGTGTTCCATTCGTCGTTCTCGCTTATAGATATTGCACTTCCATAAACTAATTGGGTCATTTTCTTCTGTCGTTTTTGTTGTCTTGCATGTCAACATGTGTTGCAGCACGAGGCCCATCCCTCCTTGCCGGCCGGAAGGGGTGGAGGATCTAGTTCCCCGGCTCGGGTTCTGGAAGCTTTTGCGGTCTACCTCCGACCATCTACCAGAGATAGCGGCCTTTCTCAAACCGTCTCTCCTCTGTGTGCGGTCGATTGAAGACTGTCCAAGTCCTACACCTGGGTCTTCTTCCCGTGTTCTGCTTCAGTGCTGGTAGCGGCCTATCATTCGGCCATCTTCACCGTTCAGCGATCGTCAGAAGACCATCTTCATCCTGCACAAGCACTGTCTTGGTATGGCGAGTGTCTTCATTTATCTCTTTTTCCAAGGTACATAGTGCATGTCTCTTTGCACTGTTTATCTTGGTGGCGATCACGACTTAGTGGTGCGTGTGGGTGTTGATTTCGTTGCATCGTTTGCCTTACTCCATGTTCCATTTGATGCCACATTAGTCACACTCATTCATCTACACACACACTTTCTTTAGATAAAAAAATATCTACATCTCTTTTTTTTTGGTGATCACGGTGGGACTCCTTATGCCCATCGTGCTTCTGACATTGCTGACCTGCTCCTCTGTGCTTGTTTGAGTCATTTTTTGGGTCTCCATGGATTTTTCGTTTCATTTCCTGTCATTTTCTGTTCTCTGGGTTGATTGCGATCCTCTGTGGGCCGTTTCTGGTATCCAGTGGTCGGTCGATAGACCGCTTTGTTCTGCCTCAGGTACGTCCGCCCCCTTAGTTCCTATTGTTTATGTTTCTGTGTGTCTGTTACTTTTTGCGGTACTGTCAGGGCCATTTTATGCTGGTGACGGTCATTCATCAGATCGCTTCTTGCACTCAGGTACGCGTTGGTGATTCCTGTTACTGTTCAGTTTAGCTTCCGCGTCTTGTTTTTTATTGCTCCCTAGTATATTGCGGTCTTCCCAGGACTATCTCCCTCCCTGTGCGGTTTCCCAATAGACCGCTATTTTATTACAGTGCATCCTGAGATTGACACTTGTGCTTTATTATTCATCATTTTGCTACTTGTTCTGGGTGCTGTTTATCTCACCCTGGTTGTCATTCATGTTTATGTCATTATTGTCATATTTGTATCATTATTTGATCTTTTTTTTATGTAAAGTCAAGTCATCGAGTAGGAAGAAGGGAGAGTGCACCCCCATTCCAGAGGAAGGGAATGTTTTCACTCCACCAAATCACTACTTGATGCTTTATTTTATTGATTTACCAAATGATGTGTACATGTTCACAGGAGGTCAAGCCTCTAACATACAAAGGTATGGGGAATGAAAAAAAGTAAACTATACAATCCTCCTGCGGAAGTTAGGGATGCCATTGACATCCGCAATAGCATAGCCTTTAGCTATTAGTGGTAGCTCTCTAATCGAGAAAAATTCCAAATTGCTTCTTGCTTGGATAGCATGATTAGCTAGCGCATCAGCTAGCTGATTCCCTTCTCTATATGTGTGTATAATGGGGCAATGACAAGAGACAAAAAATTGTTACAGATTCTGCCACCATGGGAGAAGAGACCAAGGAGGCTCCTTGTTCTTTAGCAGCAAGGTGATCAAGGCTTGAGAATCAGTAAAGATAGTTGAAATGATAATGTTATGATGCTGTGCTAGGCGAAGGCCATCCAGCAATGCCCGACCCTCTGCCACCATGTTGGATCCAACACCATAGTAGTATGAAAAGCCCAATTTTAGCTGTCCATGCTGATTTCTGAAGCATCCACCACCCCCGGATGGACCGGGGTTACCTTTACTAGCCCCATCTACATTTAAAGAAAAGTCAGAGGCCGGAGCTTTCCAAATTACAGTAACATATGAAGGATGGCAACTATTAACTAAGATGCCAAATTCTTGCAGAATGGACCGATATTCATTACTAGAACCATATTTGAATCCGATCTGGTTAATAATGAACTTTATATCAACAAGGATCTGTTCCAAAGTTCTTCCAAAACTGGTTCCTTTGCCTTCATTTTTAACTTGACATCTGAATTTCCAGATCACCCAGGTTATCATGACTGACAGCAGCAAAGATATAAAACCTTTCGGTTTGCTCAATGTTGCCTCATTAATTGCTATTCTTAATCTATTTCTGATAGTGGAAGCTTCCAAGCTGGATTTGATAAGTAAAGGTGCAAATTTGCTCCATAAGAATTTGGCCACATCACTGTCAACAAATAAATGGTTTTCATCCTCTATTTCATGAGAGCTAAGGTAGCATACACATCTTGATGCTATAGATATACCACAGCTTTGTATTCTCTTATCCACAGGGATTGCATTTTTCAGTAATTTCCAGCAAAATAAAGAAGCTCGGAGAGGGAACCTTGAATTCCAAATTTTACTGAACATATATCCTTGACTTGGTACAGGTATTTGTCCTTTGATGAAGTTGTAGGTAGATTTGATATTGAATGAACCTGAATTAGTTAGGGACCAAACGGGTATATCCTCTCCATTATGAATAGTAAAACTCTGTAGTTCATCTTTCATAGGGTGATTCTCCAATGGCAGCCAAGCAGGATGATGAAAATTTGATATTGCTTCTTGAACAGAACAATCTTCAAAAGAAGATGAGTGAATATTAAGAGTATCTATCAGTGACTTGTTCTTGTACCAATTATCTTTCAGAAATCTAGTGGAGGCACCATCAAAAACTATCATTCTGGAATTAGCCAAGATAATAGACCGGGCTTTTTCAAAATCAGCAGTTTTGATGCCAGTCGGGAATGAAGTTTTACTCTTTGCTATATGAGAACCTTGAAGATATTTGTTTCTTACAAACTTTGCCCAGAGAGAATTACTATGTGCTGCTGACCATAATTGTTTGACATGAAAACATAGTTGAGAATCTAATTGGCTTCGAATGCCTAATCCACCTTCAAAAAGGGGGCAACACATTTTTTCCCAAGATATCCAGTGTTTCTTGTGGGCATCTTCATATCCCTGCCAAAAAAAATTGGAACACATTTTCCCAATCTGTCTAAGTATGGTGTAAGGAATAGAAGCAGCACTAGCACAATACATGGGAATGGATACCAATACTGAACGAATTAATGTCAGTCTTCCAGCTTGAGATAGCAGTTTGCATTGCCAGCCTGCAAGCTTGGCATTTAATTTGTCTAACAGATATTTGAAATGGAGGTTCTTAACTCTTCCTTTGAAGAGAGGAATGCCCAAATATTTTATGCTGCCAGTCTTGTGCTGATAACCGGTTAATTGACTTATTTTATCAATTGACCTTCGGGGCATCTGCTTAGCTACCATGAAACAGCTTTTTTGAGCATTGATTTTTTGACCAGAAGAGAGCTCATATCTATTAAGAAATTTCAGAAGCTGATTAAGAGAAGGTCTGCCACCATTCATAAAAATAATAGAGTCATCAGCATAGAGTATGTGAGAAATTTGTTGGACTCCTCGTGGTAGATGATAGTATGAACACTGACCAGTTGAGAACAAGTTGCTTAAGCCTCTGCTCAGAACTTCTTCAGCAATAATGAATAGTGCAGGTGCAATGGGATCCCCCTGTCGGACCCCTCTGGAAGATTTGAAATAGCCACATGTATGTCCCTTAAAGGATATAGAGAACCAACAGTTTACCAACATTTGAGCAACCAAAGAAATAAACCTATTTGAAAATCCAAAGCTTTTCAGCACATTAAAAAGAAAGTCCCATTCTATCCTATCATAGGCTTTAGCCATATCAAGTTTTAAAAACATGTTGTGACCTCTGATAGGTCTATCAAGCTCTATAAACATTTCCTTGGCCAACAAAAAATTATCAGTAATTTGTCTGCCCTTGGTGAAATCACTTTGCTCGTTAGATATAATGAGAGGCAGTATTTGGCTGATTCTGTCACACATAACTTTGGATACAACCTTGTATATGAAATTGCATAGACTAATAGGACGAAAGTCTGTAAAGAAAGTGGGGTTGTTTACCTTCGGGATGAGACATAGAATAGTAGATGTGATCCCTTGAGGTAAACCCCATCCTTGGAAAAAGCTTTGGACAGCCTTTATAACATCCTCTCCTATTATATCCCAGCAGTGAGTAAAGAAACCCCCAGTGAACCCATCAGGTCCAGGGGAACTATTCCCAGATAATAAAAAGACAGAAGTCTTGATTTCCTCGGCCAGGGGAATTGCACAGAACAGACTGTTTTGGTCTTCAGTTATCATTATTTGATCATTGCTTGTTAGTTTTAGGCTAGAATTTGCATGCACTCCGGTGCACATAGGATCATACATTTTATCATAGTAGTTGCATACCTACCCTGGTAGGAGATCCTCTCGCCTCCATATTCCTTGGAGTCGACTAGGTGATCCTATCTGGGACATCCGTAAGCCCCCGTGAGTCGTGGATTCCCACACAGAAGTCAGGCAGGTTGTACCGTTACCGCCCCGTGTCTAGGTTGCATATGAGAGAGAAAGTTCACACATAGAGTCAACCAAGTCCCCAATCCACCCCATTAGGAATCCTATTTTGGAGAGAACATTAATTTAAGTCAAGTCACTAAGGTTCTAAAAGGGGAAACAAATTAAAATTTTACGTGCATTATTGTAACTTGATTGGCCTTGGTTGCCCCTTATATCCTCTCTTGTTTGCTTGTGCATCTTATTAGTAATCACATTAGGGCTGCTTATTGCTTGTTGTTGTCATCTTCATGTCATGCACCACGTTGCATGTGGAGTTGTCTTCCGTTCATAGGTTCTTCTCCTATGGGTAATCCTCCTTTCATTTGCTACTTCAACCCACTGTTCGATTCCACCATGTCATCCTACGACTTTTCTCAGCCCCATGAGGACTCCCTTCCTCAGGGCCTCCTAAAGGACCCACCAAGGGTCATGGTTGAGGGGTCCGCCCCTCCATTGTTTGCTGTCATTGAGGGTGGTCAGCCCTCCCTTTCAAACCCTCTTACTCAAGGTTTCGCCGGTTAGATCCTTTAGATGATGGCCCAGTTGGATCCAGTCCAGCTTCAGGTCATTTATCAGACTTTGCAGGGGTCGAATGCCCCACCTCCTTCTATTTCGCAGGGTCTTGTTGCTACATCCGCCTCCCAGTCCATGGTTAATGGTGTCACGGCCCGAGCCTTTATGACAGCGGAAGACTAGCTCGAGGAACGTGAACAGTCGGCATGGTAAGTCTCTTGCAAGCAAGAATGATCAGAGCGCAAGGCAATCACACATAAGAATGCAATCGCACAATAATTTAATCAAACTCCAACTTTATTTCATTAATAATCAAATCCAATACTCAAATACAATCACTATTTCAACTTTCTTCATCATACTAGACTCAAGAAGTAAGAATATTACATAGACTCAATCTAAACAATGTACACTTCCTAAGTCTTCACTCATTCTTCATTCACTCTCGGACCCGCTATTTGAACGTTCCGAATTCGATCCCGACTCACTTCCATCTCCTGAAAAGATTAGAAATAGGTAATAAGCACACTTGCCCAGTAGGTATCTTCGCATCAACATGATCAGCAATATTTAAGTAATTAGCATTTTAGCTCTAAAGAAAATGAGGTAAAATCATGCGAATGCGATCAATCACGCGATTAAACCAAAGTAACAAGATGATCATGTAAGATAAAATGGACGAGTATGAAATAGCAAGAATGTAACAAGTATGAACAAGAATTTAGCATGGCCTTTCATGAACAAGAATGTACTAGTAAGTTCACATACTCATCACCCAAACATCATTTACTTATGAGCAAGTATTTGGTGAATTTCTGTGGAATATCATGTAACAAGCAAGAAAGTCATGTAACGTGTACGTGTATCATGGATTTCACTTATTTGTAGAGAAAGTACTCCCAGCGCAATGCGACGCCAGTAGCATCATACCCCATGGTTTATAATAGTATGTTTCCGACAATCAGCCGAGGAGACTAGCATAGAGCCCTTGAACACAATCAGTGCTCGATCGCATCTTCAAGTATAAATCAAGCTATTTCCACGTTTCAAACAATAAAATTATGGCCAAGAATTGAATGTAAATAAGTTTATGATAACAATAATCAACAATGACGCTTCAACTTAGGTCATGAGAGATCAAGGATGATTTAAGACGATGTCATGCTCATGGAAATAACTCGGTAGCATAACGGTACATTTATTATCATTCATAATTTAAATTAAGTATCTTTGGACAATATGCCAAGTCCTAGATCATCAATAATCCATCTAGGAACTTTAGAATATCAACCCTTGGGTCAAACCTCAGCTTAAAGAATTTAGAACTGTGACGGTCTAATACTGGGCCGTTACATGGACATAACGGTCGAGTGTTGGGCCGTTACAAAGGTTGAATCCAGAACAAAGGAATTGGACTCAGTACAATGTGACGGTCATATATTAGGTCGTTAGATGAGCATGACGGTCTAATATGGATCCGTTACATATCTAGAACCAGAAATTTCGATAGTGCTTTCTAACAATTGGGCTTTCATGGTACAACCAACTCGGCATCCTAGTTGGAATCCCAGGCTCGCAGAGAATTACGGAGGCCTTGAAACAAGATTTCCTAGTCCATTGGAAGGAATATCCAATAGAGAGGTCCTCATGTTCAAGAATATGTCCCTACAGTGCAAAGTGTGAACTAATGGCCATATACCGGGATATATGCCATGTACTTAAGAAAATGACTCTATAGATAGAAAAAAGGACTGTGTAACGATGTGAAACCATGATAAAAACTCCGTCATTACATCATTTAAAATCATAGTGTAAATACAGAACTATAGAGTTTAGCTAATGAAATTAACATATGTTTGAAATAACTAGAGATGCTTTTAAACATGCAATTTCTATCATAAGTCAATTTATAATCTCAAGGTCATGAAAATAGGTTAAAACTTAGCTAACTAGGCTTACTTATAATTAAATTTGACTAGTTTCCATTCTGTCTCGGGTTGACAGAACACAGTGGTCTGACGGTCTAACATGGGGGCGTTGCCTTTCTGTGACGGTTTATCGTGGGGCCGTTACAATGTTGTAACGCTCCAGTTATGGTGCGTCAGAGGTAACATAGAATTTTTACACACAACAGAGGGTGTGACAGCTTATCGTAAGGCCGTTACAATCATGTGACGGTCCTACTTTAATCCGTTAGAGATTCTGCTGACAATAAAGATAAGGAACTATGTCCCATGCAAGAAGAATCAAAATAATTAACTATTCTAGCCATGATAACGAAGTAAAGGCCATCTAGATGCATAGGTAGTAATGAAATAACAAGAGATACCTTTTATCTTTAATTAGGGTTGAAGGCATGCATGAATGTATAGACTAATCCTAAAACATGAAATTTATGAAGTATAATGCATGAAATCCAAATAAAGTAGAGGGCTTTTATCCCTAACCATGTGTTTTTGCCGTTTATGAGATAACCTACCTCTTTACTGTCTTTAGACTTCCAATTTGGTCTTCAAGACACGCCCTAGTTCTTCCCTTCCTCAGATTTTTCAGAAACTTCACGTCGCTCTAACTCATTAGTCTCTTGACCTAAGGATGTGAAATTTTGAGGGTAAGAAGATGAAACTATTGGGAATAAAAAGTTCTAAAGCATCTAACTCTAATTACCTCATTTAGCTTCTCTAATTTCTTGATCTTCAGCACCCTGTTGCACAGTTTCCTGGGTTGGCGTGATGAAACCAGCAACTTTGGAAGATCCTAACTCCTGGGATACTAAACCTCCTAACATGAAATTTTTAGGGTAGTTAGTCTAAAGTATTAGGAACAAAAGACTCTAAAGAACTTACCCGAGATTCTATCTCCTTACCTTAATTCTTCATGAGCCAAAAGTAAGGGTCTCTCAGTTCAGATCTGGGTCCTATTTATAGGGTTTTGGCTAGGGTTTAAGGATTAGATCGATTTTAGAGTCCTTAGTTGGTTAGAACCTGATCCCTTAAGAGTCCTTAGTAACCGTACATATTCTCCTAATTAGGTCTCTTGTAGATAGGATCCCAAAGATCCAATCTTTTTATTCTTTCTCCCAATCACGGAACTGACAGAGTGTAACGGTCAAAGCTGGGCGCGTTACATGACTGTGGCGGTCGCACGATAGACCGCTACATCTACTGTGTGCAGAATTCAATTTTATTCAAACTCTCTTTGTTAATTATCCACATAAGTATCTATATAAGGGGTATTTATCCTTATAATTTATAAATAGGCTAAATAACCTTCTAGAATATGGGTCAAACTTAATGGGCTTGGTCCATAAACCTATTGGGTTCCAATTATTAACACTAGATTGCTTAATTAGCATAATTGGGCCTTATAATCCCAACATTAATTCATTTGTTATTCTATTTGCCCTTTATAAATTCTAAAAAAATCTATAAATAATCCAGAAATTACTTATAAATTTTGGGGCACTACAAATGGGCTCGGGGCTTCCTCTGCTACTCCAATTGATCGAACCCCGGTCCAACCCAGGGTTCTTAGTTTTTAAAATCTACAGGCGGGCCAGTCCTCTAACTCAGCCCATCAGATTCTGGACAAAGGGAAGGCTGGGCTCCTTCCATCTTCTCAGGTTGACCCTTATGGGTCCATTTCACCAGTGCTGCAGGTCCTTGTAGGCCCGGTTGATCTTCTGCGCCCTCAGGCTGGGGCCGCCCACTTGACTTACGTGGGTATGGGTCCTTCCTTGGCCCAATATCCTTCTTATGGGATTCCCTCTACACCTACTTATCCTTCGGCCTCTCACGCCGGGTCCGCTCCTTCTGTTTTACCTCCTCCATCTCGAGAGCAGGAACTCCTCGACAAGTGGGCTGCCATGCAGCAACAAATTGACCTCTTTAAGAAGCGAGTCAGCCCACAGTCCATGGCTGACATCCCAGTTTCCACAATATTCGTTTCCACCTCCTTAGTCAGAGCTCCCCACGTACCAAAAGTACGATGGGAATGGTAGTCCTTACATCCATGTGAGGGACTTTTTATACTAGTCGGCGCAATTTCAGTATGATGATCGCCTCATGGCATATTTGTTCTACCGCCCGTTTGACGGGGTCGCCTTGGAATGGTTTTATGCCTTGCTCTTGGAGGACGGACGCATAGAGTTTTTTGGTCATGAAGGAAAAGTTCATTCAGATATTTCAGGATCGGGTCGGCCCAGAATATTCATTTACTGATTTGGTGGCCGAGAAGATGAAGGCCGATGAAGATTTTGCCACATACGCTGATAGATGGAGGTAGATGGCCGCCCGTGTGCCCGGCCATATTCCGGAGGAAGAGAAGGTCAAGCTCCTAATTTCTAATGCCACCCCTACCTTCAGGAACATCTTGGCCATGAACGACATTGCTAACATGCACCAGCTGTACAGTAGGGCCAGGTTCATCCAGACCCAATTTAAGGATTCCCCTATCCACACCCTCTTTCAACCCCAGAAGTCCAAGTACACCAAAAGCCCCAGGGTCTAGTCACCGAGGGTGTCCAGACCAACGAGCAGGTGTAGGCCATCAATTTCCAATCCACCAACCAGTCTTCTCCACCCGGTTTCCAGCAACCTCCTCACAACCCTCAGTTCCCCACTCCACAAAATGCCCAACCATCCTTCCCTGCTCCCCAGCAGCCGCAACAGCCACCCTAGTACCATAACGTCCCTCCACCTAACGGCTATGCATCTGCGTGTCCGGTTCATAAAAGAGCCCAGTACCCTCCCTTGCAAGAAACCCTTTCAGATATCTTCACCGCCCTCATGTTCACTGGGGCTCTGTAACTTCCTCCGAAACGGCCGAATTGGAACCCGACTGTTGACTAGTCTAAATACTCCGTTTTCCACCGACAGCCCGGGCATACGATTGAGAGATGCTTCTAGTTCCGAGATCTCGTTTATGACCTGCATGAAGGGCAGCGCATCGACTGGGCTGAGATGCACAAAGTTATCACGGACATCAAGGAAAGAAGAAGACAGCAGTCGCAACAACAACCGCAGCCACAATAGCAACTGCAGCCATAGCAGTAGCAGTAGCATGCGCAGGATTTGGGGATTCATCAGAATCTGATGCGCAACCATCCGCCCGCTCCGTAACCTTAGCCGCCGGCACCGGCACAAGTCAATATTGTTCACCACCCAGCTCCCAACCCTGGGTGGTCTTATGATGATGATTTGTCAGCTCTACTCATGGCCCTCCACCATACCTATCGCCCGTTCCCTTCGCCTTCTACCCCCATTATCCTTCAACAAACCACCGCGACTTCCGCTGCACCCGTCGTTCCTCCAAAACCCCTCATTTTATCCACCGCATCACCTAATGTTTCACCCATCTCCGCGCCAGCACCCATTACGCCCTCCACTACCACCCCTTCGCCTAACCCTTCACCCATCATCTTCCCGGCGGCGCCCGTTAAGCCTGCCTCTCCAGTCATCATCCCCGTTTTGCCCGCAACCTCTACTTCTACCCCCCTTGTCCACCCTATTGGGCCCATTAAATCACACTCCATGAGCCCATCCGATGCCGTGCCGGCACAAAACCTTGCCCTCCAGAGCGGGCGCCTATTTCATCGAAACTATCCCACCACTAGTGCACCTGCACCTAATCCCGAGTTCCTGCAGTAGGCTGTTGATCAGGGAGAAGTGGACCTGTTGCCCGGCATGCATTATGATTTATTACATCGCTTGGATAGGATGCCGGCCAAGATCTCAGTGCTTGAACTGATTAAGAGGTCCAAGTTGCATCAAAATACTTTACGGGATTTTTTGTAGAAGGTTCTGGTGAACGAGGATATGGCGGTAGACAATCTACCATCGGCTTTGGCCACAATCACTAAGGGGCTGGCCAATGCTTTTTCTGAGTCTGAATTGGCACCTCCCGAGGCACGCCAGATGCCGCTTTGCATTTCCATCACCTTAAATAAGGTAGCTATTGACGCAGCTTTGGTAGACACAGGAGCCACCATTAATGTTTGTCCCCTTAGCACCCTGCGCGCATGTAATATCTCTGAAGATATGTTAAGGCCCACCCCGACTAGCATTGTAGCTTATGACAACTCAAGGATGGCATGCCACGGGGTGATAACTATTCAAGCTGAGCTCGGGCCGCTAACAATGCCTGTAGAATTCTATGTGCTGGACATTGACCAAATGTTCAAGGCTATTCTAGGTCATCCATGGATTGACAACCTCCATGCTGTCTACCGCCCACCAGTGCCTTAAATTCCCATTTCAAGGGCGGGTGGTGAAAGTTAAGAGCATATCCACAGTCCAGATAGTCGATGCCATTTCCAATAAGATATTGCTAACCCTCTGCCCTAGTAACAAGCCTGTTATTTCTGTAATGGAACTTGACTTTCCATAGGCCTATGCGTACCACAAGCTGACCGCCGCGCCGATCAATGTCAAAGCGAAGCCCAAAATGAGAGATCCCATGGGATGGAACATGATATTGAAGCTAGGCTATTAGCCAGGCATGGGTATCGATGCTCAGCTGTAGGGGCGGACTAAGCCGATCCCCAGGGGCAGAAAGATGAACAAAAGGGGCCTCGGATACCGAGAGTCCTCACTATCAGTTCTGGGAGACTCAGGACCACGGAAATGAAAACTGCACCATGGAAGACACTTAGAAATGAGGACTTCTACTATACCAGTGGACAAACATTTATCATGCTAACATAGAATCAACGAGTGACAAGAGATAATCGATAGCATTCACAGCTCAATTAACACTGACATCGAATTCAATAACCAGCACTCAAAAGAACAGTCAAAGAAACCCGTGAAGGAGATAAAGGAGATGGACAAACACACGAGGCAACCCACGGCACACAGAATTTTTAGGTGGTTTGGCTAGAGATCAATCCGCCTCATCCACCCCTCACTCAAACCCGAGTGAGGATTCCCTTGCAAAAGTAAGACACAGACTCAGTCTGCAAACAACGGCTGCCAAACAGCTTGAGACTGAGAGAGACAAATCCCTCGACCTGATCTTGCTACCTACAAGATCAGCACCCACTACTACCGCAGTGACCAGAGAGTCTTACTCTCCCTTCTCCTGCAACCGTAGAAGGAACCGTGAACAACGCACAGTTGCCTACAACCAGAGGACAAGTCCTCTCTTCCTCTGATGCACAGAGGGAACCCGTAAGTGACACCCAGTCACTCACAACCGAAAACACCAGTCTCCCTTCCCCTGAATCCACAGAGGGCAAACCAGAGATACATTCTCCCTTCTCCTGAAAACACAGGAGGAACCCCGAACTCCAAATAGAGTATCGGAAAAACACAAAATAAATGGACAAGAACAACTGAAAACCAAAAGGAAAAATAAAGATAGATATAGCTCCGAGCAGCATCGTAGTTCTGGATTTGATCCACGAACAGACTAATACTTCAGATCTTTAGGATGAATTGGCTGCTTTCTTTCTCTCGTCTTCTGGCTGCTCCTCTCTTCTTCTTTCTCTCCTCTTCTCTCAATCTCCTTTTCTGAACACTCTCTCTTCCTCTATTCAATTCTTATCTACTCAGATGTGATAAGTGTGCATTTTTAGGAGTTAATTTATGATATGCATACTTTTTATGAGCTTTAATATTAATAAATATGCACTTATCATAATTAATTTCATTCGAGATTAAAATATTTAGCTTGATGGAATTATTAAATAAATTTCCTTATTTTACAGGCACGAAGAGAACGATGGCAAGAAGACAGGTTTGCACAATAATAGGCCAAAGTCCATTAAGGTTGAAAAAAAAGAGAGTACAAATAGGCCAAAGGCCCATGGGCTTGTTCAAAAAAAAAAATAGCAGCTGATTATTCAATATATATATATATATATATATATATATATATATATATATATATATTCATATATAATATATGTATGTATTATATATATGTATATAGATATATATGAATATATAATGCATGTTGCAGGCGGCCGTTCGAACGCGCGGTCAATGCGCAAGGCAGCCGCGTGAAGGTCGGCACGGGCGACGATGCACGCGAAGGCGGGCGGTTGGCTGTCGACGGGGGTGGAGGTTGACGCGAGCGAACGGGCGACATGGCTTTGCGCAAGAGGCTTCGCGCGATGGCGGGTCTTCACGTGCTGGCACGGGTGCGCGAAGGCGGGCGCATGCGGGCGCGATCAGCGGTGAGTGTGGGCGCGGGAGGTCAGCTTCGGCGGTGGCGTGCGTCGACGCGGGAGAAGCGTCGACCAAGGAGAGAGAAAGAGAAGAAAAAGAAGAAAGAGAGAAGGGAAAAAGAGGAGAAAACTCATAAAAAAATATCAAAGTGTGCAGCACATGTTTACCTACTCTTTAAGTCAAAAATGGCATCTAGAGATGTTCACGTGGAACGGAATGGGGTTATTTTGACCCTATAAAATGGGCTCCTATTGTGATGTGGGGGAGAGTTTTCTTTTGGCCTTTGGAGAGTTACGTAGGAGAGTTTTTGGAGAGTTTTGGTCTATGGGTTTTGTGGTTGTTAGTAGTGTGTTGTTATTAATGTTGTTGAAATCTTATCTATTTTAGCCTTTCATAGCTCCTTTACATGCATGTTTATTCTTCATTTTGATTTGATTCCTTCTGTAAACTTGTTCATCTTTAACCGTTCTTCATTTTATCTTTCTATCACTTCCTCTAAATCCTCACCATTTTTGAGTTATTTCCCATTTTTCAACTTGCTGTTCTAGAATTTTACTATTCATTTGAGATGCTAGCCTCTGTTCTTCCTCCGTTTTGAAACTCTCCCACTCTTTTTTTCTCTCAGAATTCTCATGAAAGTTCTCTCTCTTGTAGATCTAGACTTTCTTCATCTAACACTTCCTATAATTCCTTCCCGTCTTTAAGTTATTTTTGATCTTTCTCAGTTCCATTTTTTGCACAGTTACTGTTCATCTGCACAGACCACTTTTCTTCTTCCCCAGTTTTCACCATCTTCCTCATATTTTCTCTCTCTACACTCTTCATGAAACTTCCTCCTCATCCTCCGATCTTCAACTTTCGATTCTTCCACTTCTTCTAATTCTTCTCAGATCTAAAGTTATTCTTCTTCTTAGCCCGCTCTATTTTTAATTTAATTTTTCCCTGTGTTTTTCTTCTATCTATCTCTCTCCCCCTCTATTTTCATCTAAATCTCCCTAAGGCGGAGTTGCTCTCTCGGTCCTCTCACAGCGGCGTTCAACACCAAAGTGGGGTGACGATCAAAGGCTCGTCATGGCGTGGACGACGTCACTCTTCCGATTCCTCGGCTCATTTCTTCCTTTGTTGTTTTAATTTCAAGTTGTACTTTTGATTTTCATAGTTGTACTTTCTTCCATAGCAATAATATTCATTTTGGCAAATTGTATAATTTCTCTCTCTTCTCTCTTCTCCAAAATTCTCTTCTCAACCCCTCTTACATTCTTTAGCTAGATTTAATTCCATGCATCTTTGCTTTCTTTTAATTTAGGCTCACTCAAACTCGGATTTTCTCAAATACAAGAAATTTTCCAACTAAGCTTAATTGAAAATATTTTCTCCTCGTGGGATCGACCTATATTCTCACCGCTCTACTTGATTTTCTAATTTTTCTAAGTGAGTGAGTGCAGTTATATAACTTTTGAAATTGTATGTGGCATAGCATTTTCAAATGACGGGTGCCGAGCGCATCAATTTTTGGCGTCGTTGTCGAGGTTGAAAATGATTTTTTTTTATAGTTGAATATTCTTGTGTTTGATTTGTATATTAATTTTTTTTATTTTTATTTTTGCAGGAAAAGGAAAAAAATCAGAAAATCAAAGAGATATTGAAAATTCAGACTTGAAATTCAAAGGAAATAATCTGTCGCAGAAAGTTAGGAATCGTCGCTGAAAGTCTATTTCTATCACTAAAGGGAGCAGGAATTCTGAAATTCTGGAAATCCTAAAAAATCAAGCGTCGCTAAATGTCAGTAAACGTAGGTACAAGTTCTATTTTTCTAATTTCTAAAAATCTTCAAAAAAATCAGATAAATTCTTAAAAATACATAAAATTCAAAAAAAATTAAAAACTTGAAAAACACAGAAATCATGCTTTTAGGCTTTATGTTTCAGTAGGTTGCATGTTAATTAGTATTTTTAGTTATTATTTATATTTTATCTATCTCTCTTTTTGAAAAAAAGAAGAAAAAATAAAAAATAACTCTATAAAATCTAAAAAAATCAGAAATCCAAAAAACTTTAAAAACATAATTTTAGGCTTTATTTTTTAGTAGATTTGCATGCTTTTTGGTATTTTTAATTTTAATTTTTATTTATTCATCTCTTCTTATAAAAAAAGAAAAAATTCTTGAAAAATAAAAAAAAATCAAAAATCAAAAATCAAAAAATAAAAAAAAATTATCTCATGCTATCATGTCCTCATTTTAGTTGCATCAATTTCATACTTTGTGTATTTAGTTGAGTATTTATTCTTTATTTTTGCATCATTTGAAAGAAAAAGAAAAAAATCGTCATCTTCCTCTTCTTCTCATTTCTCTTCTTCTCTATTTCCTCTTTTTAAGGACAACATAGACACACTTCTCTTGGAATTGGAAGGACCCTCCATTGAGCACTCCGTCTCTTTGGACTGGAATTTTCTTTTCTAAGACCTCCATAAGTCCCTGCACCTGAGCATTCCCTCACGGAAGCCGGGCATGTTGTACCAAGAAGCACCCCGGAGTTAGATTGCCCTTGCAAGGTAAAAAAAAAGTTTTGAAATTTGTTGCTAGTTTGGAAAACTGGTGTCTAAGGCTAGAGGTCAATGGCAAGTGCCATAAGCAGACTTGTGGTTATTTAATTAGGTCCCTACGAAAGTAGGGGGAGCCTCCTACAACCCCACCTCTTACCTGGCCGGTGAACCAACTTAGTAGCATGTCCCGACTCCTCTTTTGTAAAAATAAAATAAAATAAAATAAAAAAACCATAATTTTTGCATAATTCATATAGTTGTTATTGCATTTGCATCATAAAAAAATTACTAAAAATACACAAAACAACTCTCCATTTGGGCCCTTTTTGCATTGCATGTAAGGTAGAAGATCCCTACACCCGCCTTTGCTAGGACACATAGGAGAGATTGAGAGGTTAGTGCACTCTAGAACTCACCATCAACCTAACCTCATGGCAGATCACAACCGAAATCCACAAGTTCAACAAGTCGCTCCCACGCAAATGAAGGAATATTTCTTGCTCGATAAATACCAACCTTCATTTTATACCTAAGCACCTCAAAATCAAGCAGCCCATTATGAAATCAAGTCCAGCACCATTCAAATGTTGCCATCCTTCTATGGCAATACCAATGAAGATCCCTACAAACATTTGGATGAGTTCCTCCAGATTTGCTCAACTGTGAAAATCCAAAACTTTTCTGATGATGCTCTCAAGCTGACTCTTTTTCCATTCTCTCTCAAAGATAAAGCCAAATATTGGTTAGGAGCCTTGGGTAGATCAATTGACACTTGGGCAGAAATGCTAAAAGAATTTTTGAAAAAATTCTATCCCATAGGCGAACCAATACCATGAGAAGAGTATTACTGGATTACACAAAACCTGGGGAACAAATCCATGAGGCATGGGATAGATTGAAAGATTTGTTAAGAAATGACCCCATCATGGATATCAAGATGGCAAATTATCCAGCATTCTATGAGGATTGACAAACAATTATTGACAAATGGTGGATGCTTCATGTGGGGGAGCATTTATGAGTAAGAGCAAGGATGAGGCTTATGAATTATTTAAAATGCTTAGTGAAAATTCAATTAGTCATGCCTCGCTCTCATCCTATGAGAGATGATTGGGCCGACTAAGAGGGGTGGGCTTTATGAAGTTAAGAGCGAAGGTGAGTGTGAGAACAGGATGGACATAAATGCCTTGACTCAAAAATTGAACAAAATGGATTTGTTGGCACAGAAGATAGAGAAGGTTGATCTTGTAACTCAGAAGCTCGATCAATTGTTATCTAGGCATGAACCTTCTTCTTCTTCAGCCCCTTAACCTCAACCATTCTCATCTCCCAGTCATGAAGCGATTTGTGCTCTTTCTTCTAGCCCTTATCATGTGGTAACTGATTGCCCCACTACAGCCCAGCTTCCCCTATTCATCCAAGAACAAATCTTCACTGCTCAGGGTATCTCTAAGCCTCCTAATGATCCTTATTCCAACACCTACAATCCAGGCTGGAGAAATCACCCGAATTTTTCTTAGAAATCTCAGCAAGGCCCATCTACCCAATCTAATCCCTCTTTTCAAAAACAACCCTTTCAAGCTCAATCTCACCAACATTACCAATCTCCTTTTCAAGAAGCTCAGTCTCATCATAATTTCTCTCAATCCAATGCACCTTCCCAACAGTAAACTCAACCTCCATCACATTATTCTCAAGCCCCGTATCCCCAAAATCAATTCTCTCAGGGCTAGTTTCAGTAACTTCCATACTGCTTTCATCAATCCCAATATCAACCACCTCCCCCTCAGCCCAATTTCGAGGACAGACTCGAGCAACTCCAACAACAACTTATTCTTTCTCAGAATCAATTCATTCAGTCTCAACAATAATCCATGGCCAAGTTGGAGAGTCAAATAGGACAGTTAGTTGCTAGCAATATGAGGAGAGATGTCGGCCAGCTACCTAGCCAACCTGTGGCTAACCCCAGAAATCAACCCCTGGGTTTCCCTCAAAGAGCTCCTATTCTTCCCCAAGCTAATCAACCTCATCATCCTCCTCTTATGGGCCCTTAATTCGAGAATGCCAAGGCTATATCTACCCTCAGGAGCGAGAAGATTTTAGATAACCCTTATCAGGTTAGGGGAGTTGGAAGCAGTTCGGCCCAAGATGCCCACATGAAAAGTGATAGTGAGGATGAGGAGCCAGTGATTGTGCAAGAGAAAAAGAAGCCGGAGGGTACAAAGAAGAGGCTGGATAAAGGAAAGGCAAAAGTTGATGAAGGACCCCAAGAATATGTGCCTAATGTCCCTTTTCCTGATGCTCTAAAGTCGAAGGATCACAAGAAATCGTCGGTGCAACAGGAAGAATTAGTGGAATTGTTTAAATAGGTGAATATCAATATTCCACTCTTGGACGTAATCAAACACGTACCGGCATATGCAAAGTTTTTGAAAGAGCTTTATACTCCAAAGAGGGAGCCAAAGGCGGTAACTCAAAATATCCGCTTGTCCGAGGATGTGAGTGCTATTGTAATGAATCATTTGCCGTGAAAATTGAAGGACCCCGGAGCCCCGTTAATCTCATGTGATATAGGTGGAGTAACTTTTGATCGAGCATTGCTAGACTTAGGTGCTAGCATAAATCTTTTGCCCACCTTTATCTATGAGTAGTTTGATCTGGGGGAGTTAAAACCCACTTCAATAATCCTTCAATTGGTGGATAGATCAATGAAAACTCCAAGGGGTCTGTTGGACGATGTTATTATCAAGGTGCATGAATGTTATTTCCCGGTGGATTTTCTCATTTTGGATATGGCCTCGTCCCAGGATCTAAAGCACACACCTATCATTTTGGGGCATCCATTTTTTGCTACAGCGAAGGCCAATATAAGTTGTGCCATCGGAATGATGGATATATCATTTGGAGAAGAGAAGGTTGCTTTGAATATTTTTAAGACTTCTCAGTACTCGGACCATGAAGAAGAATGCAATATCATTGATATCTTTGAGGAGGTGATTGATGAAAGTCCAGATGACATTGAGGACACCCTAGAGGAGAGTAGCATGCTTCAAGATTCTTCTCTCTCTTCTGCACCCTGGTCTAGGGTAGAACCACTTCCTGCACTTCAATCTGAACCAATCTTGCCATCTGTGGAACATCCTCCCGGTCTAGAACTCAAGCCTCTCCCGGGCTCTCTTAAATATGCATATTTGGGACCTAACGACACTCTACCTATCATCAATGCCTCCAACCTCACTTTTGCTCAGGAAGCCCAACTCTTAACTGTTCTTAAGGAGCATAGGGGGGTAATAGGTTGGTCGGTGGAAGATCTCAAGGGGATTAGCTCAGATGTTTGCATGCACTACCTCTATTTAGAGGACAATGCCAAGCAAAGTAGAGAAATGCAACGTCGACTAAACCCGAACATGAAAGAGGTGGTGAAGTGGTTAGATGCAGGGATTATATATCCCATCTCTGATAGCAAGTGGGTCAGCCCCACACAAGTTGTTCCAAAGAAATCTGGGCTGACTGTGATTCAAAATGGGAAGGGTGAAGAGGTGCCAATGAGACTACAAACGGGGTGGAGATTCTATATTGATTACAGAAAATTGAACTCAATGACAAAGAAAGATCATTTCCCTCTCCCGTTTGTGGATCAGATTTTGGAGAAATTGGCTGGGCAAAGATATTTTTACTTTTTGGATGGATACTCCGGGTACAATCAAGTTGCTGTCTATCCGGAAGATCAGAAAAGACTACATTCACGTGTCTGCATGGTACGTTTGCATTTAGAAGAATGCCGTTTGGGCTTTGTAATGCCCCTGCCACCTTTCAGCGGTGTATGGTGGCAATCTTTTCTAAAATAGTGGGAGAATTTTTGGAGATTTTCATGGATGACTTCTCAGTTTTCGGAGACTCATTTGATTGCTGCTTGGAGAATTTGCAGAAAGTGCTGGCACGATGCATTAAATCCAATCTGGTGCTTAGCTGGGAGAAAAGCCACTTCATGGTAAGAGAAGGCATTGTGCTAGGCCACATTGTCTAAGAGAGGGGGATAGAAGTAGACAAGGCTAAGGTTGATCTGATTTCCAATCTTTCTCCCCCTTCGTTTGTCAAGTAAATCCGCTCTTTTCTTAGCCATGCGGGTTTTTATAGAATATTCATTTAGAACTTCTCTACCATTACTCGTCCACTCACTAAGATCATAGCCAAGGACACTCCATTCCAACTAGATGAGTCTTGTCTTGAGGCTTTTCACTCTGTTAAAGCGGCCCTCACTCAAGCCCCAATCCTATAGTCTCCTGATTGGTCGCTCCCATTTGAAATCATGTCTGATGCCTCTAACTATGCCATAGGAGCTGTCTTAGAGCAAAATATTGATAAGAAGCCCGTGGTGATCTACTATGCGAGCCGCACCCTCGTCGATGCACAATTGAACTACACCACCACGGAGAAAGAATTGCTAGCTGTTGTTTTCGCCCTTAAAAAATTTCGATCATATCTGTTAGCGGTAAAAGTCATTGTTTATTCCGATCACTCTGCTTTGAAGTATCTCCTTTCCAAGAAGAAAGCTAAACCCCATCTCATTCGGTGGATTCTGTTGCTACAAGAATTTGATTTGGAAATCAGAGACAAGAAGGGGTAGGAGAATGTTGTCGCTGATCACTTGTCTAGGATTGTGATTCCTGAAAGTGCTCCTATGTCCGATTCCTTCCCTGATGAGTAAATTCTTTCCATCTCTCACACCTCAACCCCCTGGTACGCTCACATAGTCAATTACTTGGCAGTCGGACAGATTCCAAGAGACTGATCTAGGCAAGAGAAGGATCGATTCTTTTCAAACTTTTGGGAGGACCCCGAGCTATTTCACATGGGTCACGATCAAATAATAAGAAGATGTGTTCCTGAGGAGGAGCAACAATCTGTTTTGAACTTCTGTCATAATCTCGCTTGTGGGGGACATTTTTCAGGAAAGAAAACAGCGGCGAAAGTTTTGCAAAGTGGATTCTACTGGCCCTCGTTATTTAAGGATGCATATGAATTTGCCAAAACATGTTTGAGGTGTCAAGCTGTGGGCAGTAAGTCAAAAAGGGATATGATGCCGCTAAACCCCATTCTGGTAGTAGAAATTTTTGATGTTTGGGGTATTGATTTCATGGGACCGTTTCCACCATCATTTGGCAATGAATACATTTTGGTGGCGGTAGACTATGTTTCGAAATGGATAGAAGTTGTTGCTACTAAGACCAATGATCATAAGGTGGTAATGAAATTTGTCAAGAAGAACATCTTTTCTAGATTTGGGTGTCTAGGGCTATGATTAGTGATGGGGGGTCCCATTTCACGAACTTCCAATTCCGAGCTTTACTTCGCAAATATAGCATCACTCATAAGCTCGCTACCCCCTATCATCCCAAACCAGTGGCCAGGTGGAGGTTTCCAATAGGGAGATAAAGAACATCTTGCATAAGATAGTTCGACCTGATAGGAAAGACTGATCTGAGAGACTAGATGATGCACTCTGGGCCTATAGAACTGCCTTTAGGACTCCCATTGGCATGTCTCCATATCGTCTCATTTTTGAAAAAGCCTGCCACTTGCCCGTAGAGCTTGAACATAGAGCCTATTGGGCCATTAAGCAAGTCAACTTCGACTTAACTCAAGCTGGAGCCCAAAGAGCCCTACAACTCAATGAATTGGAGGAACTAAGAAACGAAGCCTATGAAAATTCCAGGATTTATAAAGCTAAAACCAAGGCTTTCCACGATCAGCATATTCACAGGAAAATTTTTCATGAAAATCAAAAGGTTTGGCTTTTAACTCACGGCTACGCTTGTTCCCCGGTAAGCTAAACTCCAGATGGGATGGACCAGTTTGTGGTTGTTAAGGTTTTTGACCATGGCGCTGTCAAAATTTTGAACCCAAGTAATGGTCACATTTTTACTGTTAACGGTCAACGTTTGAAGCCCTACTTGGAAAGTGATCAGTTGTCCAAAGAATCCATTGCTTTGAGTGATTAGGCATAACATCTTTGAGCTTTCATGCGTCTGACTGAAGACAGTAAACTTAGCGCTTCTGGGAGGCAACCAAGATTTTTATGATTTGATGTTTTATTTTAGTGTGTTTGTTTTTCAGTTGTCAGGTCAAGAAGAGAAGGAGCCGTCGTCACTTTGTCCCGCCCACCAGGTTGTATCCTTCCATCCCAACCATATTCTCTGTTTACTTGTTCTCTGATCTTTCTATTGCATATGCCATTGAGGATAATGTCATTCAAGTTGGGGGGAAGAAAAAATTTTCATTTCATGAGAATACAATGAGTTCTTGCCTGATACCTTGCATTGTTGCACGAGAATCTAGCCATGGAAATCCCCATTTTAAGTTTCATGATGCATGCTTGAATTGAAAATGATTCTAGAATAGAAAAGACTAGGGAGAAGGATGATGGAAAATTTATTTAATCTAGCCATGAAAACTGATCTAAGAATCTCTTTAAAGTTCATGTACACTTTAAAAAAATAAAAATCACGTTGCACACTAATGAAACAAGTATGACAAACCTTCTGCTATTTTAGGAATGTTGCCTAATATTCTGCACTTCTTCAATAAGAGTTCTTTTATAAGCTTTCAACCACGTTATCTATTAAATTAGTGCAAAAGCACATTGAAAAAAAATACACATGCAAAATGCCCCAAATCATAGTAACCGGGCCTACTTCACCTAAGACGTGTTGAGGTTCACGTCAAACGGAAAAGGGAACCTTAATCTGCGTAATCGAGCCTGAGTCGAGGTTCATGTTAAACAGTGAAGGGTAGTGCAGCATCATGTGTGTATAAAAATAAAAAGATCCCTAAGGGACGAAATAATAAGGCAGACAAAAAGCTAATATGCTTAATGCTCTGATTAAGAGGTGCAGGGTTGAAAGGCACTTATTTGGAATAGTAAATGGGGGATACAATTATCTACGCTATGAATTTAGTATTTACACATGCACTAGTGTTATTGAATTTTGAGTTGAACTCTTGATCATGTACCTTAATTTTCAAATCTAAGACTAGTATGTGTTAACATTTCCGGATTCCTAATATTTGGTTATTTCTATGAAAGAAAAGTTGAATATGAAGGTATGAACTTTGTAAACTCTTATTGGTCTTAAATTTTTAATTGTGTGCATTGCTAAGGGACTAGCAATGTATAAGTTGGGAGGAGTGATAAGTGTGCATGTTTAGGAGTTAATTTATGATATACATATTTTTTATGAGCTTTAATATTAATAAATATGCACTTATCATAATTAATTTCATTCGAGATTAAAATTTTTAGCTTGATGGAATTAATAAATAAATTTGCTTATTTTGCAGGCACGAAGAGGACGATGGCAAGAAAGACAGGTTTGCACAATAATGGACCAAAGTCCATTAAGGTTGAAAAGAAAAAAAGAGTACAAATAGGCCAAAGGCCCATGGGCTTGTTCCAAAAAGCAAAAAAATAAAAAATAGTAGCTGATTATTCAATAGATAAATATATTCATATATAATATATGTATGTATATTATATATATATATATATATATATATATATATATATATATATATATATATATATATATATATATATATATATAATGCATGTTGTAGGCGGGCGTTCGAACGCGCGGTCAATGAGCAAGGCAGCCGCGCGAAGGTCGGCACGGGTGACGATACCCGTGAAGGAGGGCGGTTGGCTGTCGACGAGCGCGGAGGTTGACGCGAGTGAACGGGAGACGTGGCTTTGCGCAGGAGGCTTCGCACGATGGCGGGTCTTCACGCGCTGGCACGGCTACGCGAAGGCGGGCCCATGCGGGCGCGATCAGCGGCGAGTGTGGGTGCGGGAGGTCAGCTTCGGCGATGGCGTGCGTCGACACGGGAGAAGCGTCGACCAAGGAGAGAGAAAGAGAAGAAAAAGAAGAAAGAGAGGAGGAAAAAGAGGAGAAATTCATTAAAAATATATCAAAGTGTGCAGCACATGTTTACCTACTCTTTAAGTCAAAAATGGTATCTAGAGATGTTCACATGGAAGGGAATGGGGTTATTTTTGCCCTATAAAATGGACTCCTATTGTGATGTGGGGGAGAGTTTTTATTTTGGCCTTTGGAGAGTTATGTAGGAGAGTTTTTGGAGAGTTTTAGTCTGTTGGTTTTGTGGTTGTTAGTAGTGTGTTGTTATTAATGTTGTTGAAATCTGATCTATTTTAGCATTTCATAACTCCTTTACATGTATGTTTGTTCTTCATTTCGATTTGATTCCTTTTGCAAACTTGTTCATCTTTAAATGTTCTTCAGTTTCTCTTTCTACCGCTTCCTCTAAATCCTCTCCATTTTTTAGTTACTTCTCATTTTTCAACTTACTGTTGAAAAAGAAAGCTTAATTGGACAAGAGAGCAAAGATTTTCTTGTATTTAGTTTCTCAAATACAATTTTAATACTAAGGCCACTCAAACTCAGATTTTCTCAAATACAAGAAAATTTTCAACTAAGCTTAATTGAAAATATTTTCTCCTCGTGGGATCGACCCGTATTCTCACCGCTCTACTTGATTTTCTAATTTTTCTAAGTGAGTGAGTGCGGTTATATAAATTTTAAAATTGTATGTGGTACGGCATTTTTAAACGACAGGTGCCGAGCGCATCAAGATGCTGGCTCTCCACTTTCTTCTCACTCTTTCTGCTGCTAGCTCTCCTTTCTGTTCTTATCTCACTCTACTAGTAAGCCTCCATATTTTGACGGATCCAATTATGCTTATTGGAAGAGTCGTATGCAAGTTTTCCTTAGAGCTAAGGAAAGCTAAGGACTACGAAATTTGGAAGGTAGTTAGCAAAGGCCTCTTTGAACTACCTAAGGATGAAGAGGTCTGGACTAGAGAGCAGATTCGTAAATCCACTTTAAACTGGAGCGATGTAAATGCCATGCAATGTGCTCTTCATCCCACCGAATTCTCCAGAGTCTCTTCCTGTTCTACAGCTAAGGAGATGTGGGATAAATTAGTGGTGATCTATGAAAGGACTTCTCAACTTAGGGAGACTAAAGTCAACATGTTCATCTCTGAATAAGAAGCTTTCAAAATGAAGCCTGATGAGTCCATCTCTGAGATGTTCGCTTGTCTCAATGTGATTACTAACAGCTTAAGAAGTCTAGGAAAAACCTATAGTGAGTACGAGCTGGTCAGAAAGATTCTAAGGTCCCTGACACCTATTTGGCACACTAAGGCCACTGTTATAGAGGAATCCAGGAACCTAGCTACCACATCAGTAGATGAGCTCATCGGTTCTCTCATGACATATGAGTTGAACCTTAAGATGGTTGATGAGTTTGAGAAGAGAAAGAAACCCCTAGCTCTTAAAGTTACTACTAGTAATAAAGGGTCATCTAGTGAGCATAGCTCTGGCAGTTCATATGAAGATCAAGGTGAATTCGCCATGTTCACTAGAAATTTTAAAAAATTCCTCAGAAAGGAAAGAAAGGGGTTTAGGATAAAATATTTCACTGAGAAGAGGCAGTCAAAGTCTAAACCTAAAACTGTCAAGAAATCTGACAGCATTGTATGTTATAACTGCAAGAAAGTAGGACATCTCAAGATAGACTGTCCTGAATTGAGAAACAAATAGCCCAAGTTGAAAAATAAGAAGATAAAAGCCATGGTAAGCACCTGGAGTGATGAAGAAGAAAAAAGTCAGAGCAGCTCCTCTGACAGTGAGAAGGATGATCGACTATGTTTGATGGCCAAGGATAATGAAGTCAATGAAGATGACATTGAGGTAACTTCCCTATTTGACAATTTTACACATAGTGATTGGGAAGAAGCTTATACTAAAATACTTGAAAAATATGAAGACATGAGTAGAGAGAACAGACATTTGAAAAGGAAAGTAAATTCATTAGTTCATGATACATCTTTGACTGACAAACTTGCATGTCTAGAAATTGAAAACTCAGAGCTAAAAAACTCTCTTGATGAAGCTGAATGTAATAAAATTATCTTGATTGATCTGAGAATTGAAAATGAGAATCTGAAAAACACCATTGATGAAATTAAAATAAAAATGCAAAAATTTGATGAAGAAACAAGGATAGCTACTGAAAAATATGAAGCTGTCAATGGTGTAAATGAAGAATTGAAAAAATCAATTGAGAATTTAGAAAAGGAGAATAAGGACAAACAAAATTCCCTTGAGGGTATGACACAAGGAACTGATAATATGAATGCCATCTTGGGAATAAAAACAAACTTCAGAATAGAAGGTTTGGGTTTTAACCTAACGAACAAGAAAAGATTTGATGTTATAACTATCTCCTTTGTGGTTGAAAAGAGAACATAACAACCTTTAATAAAAATGACTTCTGGAGAGAATCAGAATTAAAAGCCAGTGAAAATCATTGAGAAAACTAGGAACAATGCCAAGGACAAGGGCAAAGAGAAAATAGAGGTATCTAGGGAGTCATGCTCACATGCAACTACATCTCATACCAAGAGACAAGCTAGGGGTCAGTTTCTTAAGGCTAGAGTCCAAGGAAATCCCAAGGCCAAATCAACCTTGTCTCAACAGGAAGGTCCAAGCAACTACAAGAGTGCTTCTACCTATCCTGCATTCTATAACTCCTATCACCAAAATTCTGATAGAAGATGTCAAGGCAACCCCTACATAAGGTCAATGCAGCATAACTTCCAGAATTCATATGCTACTTCTATGAATCGACCTTACCCTTGGAACTCCTATGTGCAACCTAGGCACAGAAATTTTAGAAGCCATAACACTTATGGTTTTATCCATTCCATGTCTGATCAGTCTAGGTTCTACAATGCATACACTGTTCCCAATGCCCAATAGATTGGTCACTGGCAGAGAAGATATCAAAATGAAATTAAGAAGAAGAATGTCACACCTCAAAAATATTCTTCAAAGATTAAAAGTGACAAGAAAAAGCAGAATAAGCTGAATGACAAGAAATCCACAAATCCAGTAAAGACACCAAAAAAATTATAGATTCCAAAATACCTCCTGTCCAGCCTGCATGATGTAACTGTTGTTATGGGGCCCAAACACTTTTGGGTTCCAAAATTTTCCTCTTGATCTTGTTTGCAGGTATGCCTGGCAGCCAATCACAATAGGTGGTATCTTGACAGCGGTTGCTCCAGGCACATGACCAGGGATAGAGGCAAATTCTGCATGTTGGTAGAGAAAGATGCAGGTCAGGTAACATTTGGAGGTAATACAAAAGGCAAAATCATTGGGTCAGAAAAGGTTGGTAAGTGCACTTCTTGCTTTATTGAAGAAGTTCTTTTAGTAGATAGGCTAGCATATAATCTGCTCAGTATTAGCCAACTTTTTGATAAAGGCCATAAAGTAGTGCTTGATTCTCTTGCATGCACGATTTTTGAACCAAATTCAGAATCTGTCCAATTTACTCGTAAGAGAGTCAACAACATCTATATGGTAGACTTAGATGATGTACGACACACTAATCAGTGCCTAACTGTAAATAAGGATGATCTAGCTTACCTGTGTAAGTCATGCCAGCTATGGTGTGCTTCATAAGTTGAATAAGCATTGCATGGTGAAAGGTCTTCCTGAAATTTCTTTCAAACAAGACAATAAAATCTGTGAGGCATGCACATAATGTAAACAATCTAGGAAGTCATTTAAGTCCAGAACTGGAAACCTATCCTCTAGACCGTATGAGCTGATTCCAATGGACTTATTTGGCCCCACTAGAACAGCTAGTTTATCTGGAAGGAGATATGGTTTTGTTTTAGTAGATGACTTTTCTAGATTCACTTGGGTGTTCTTTTTGTCTCACAAGAATGATGCATCTGAGGAATTTCAAGAGTTCTTTCATAAAATAAAATAGACATTTGAACATTCCATTTCCAATATTTTGTCTGACCATGGTGGTGAGTTTGTAAACTCACAATTTGATGTTTTCTGCATGGAAAATGGCATCAATCACAGGTTCTCCTCACCAAGAACTCTAGAGCAGAATGGAGTAGTAGAAAGGAGGAATTGAACCCTAGTAGAGATGGCTAGGACTATGCTGGTAGAAGGAAACTTGCCTAGAAGGTTTTGGGCTGAGGCTATTAATACTTCATGCTACATCATTAATAGAGCCTTGGTAAGACCTTCTACACAAATGACTCCTTATGAAATTCTTAAGGGTAAGAAACCTTCTCTGGCACACTTCAAGGTTTTCGGTTACAAATGTTTTATCCATATAAACTCTAAACGAGATCTGGACAAATTTGAGCCTAAAAGTGAACCTAGAATTTTTCTAGGTTATTCTAAAAAGTCTAGAGCCTATAGGATTTTTAATATCATCTCTCAAATGGTTGAGGAATCTTCTCATATTGTCTTTGATGAGTTTGCAATTAAAACTGAAACTGGTTTATGTAGGGACAAAACTGATGGAGATATCTTGAAGACCAAAGAAGATCAAAATGGAGAATCTGCTGAAGAGGCTGAGGCAGAAGGATCTGAAACTTAGGAGGAGGTAAATGAAAATCAAGGTAATCAGGTTACCAATGTTAGATTTCTTAGAGATCATCCTATAGGAAACTTAATTGGTAATTTGAATGAACCCCCTAGGACCAGAGCACATTTCAGAATTGAAAATGATTTGAACTCATTTGCTCTAGTCTCACAGATAGAACCAAAAAATGTAGAAAGTGCCCCACATGATGAACATTGGATAAATGCCATGCATGAAGAACTTAATCAATTTGATAGGAACAAGGTCTGACACTTAGTTCCTAAACCCATTCATGACACTGTAATAGGCACTAAATGGATTTTCATAAATAAAACTGATGAGCTAGGCAATATAGTTAGAAATAAGGCTTGGCCAGTAGCTCAGGGGTACAACTAGAAATTTGGTATAGACTTTGAAGAATCATTTACCCCTGTAGCTAGGATGGAAGCCATTAGGATTCTTTTGGCTATTGCATATTGATGGCGGGAAACGCACGTCGTTAATACGCCCCGCTACCAAATTAAAATATCCGGCCCACAAATTAAATAAGTGGAATAGTTAAGTGGTGAGACCTTGTCGAATCCACATGGAGAAGTAGATTTAAAAGTTAAAAACTATGAGTTTTTAAGACTTAAAAATCATAAAAATTGAATTGAAACTACCTTAGAGAGATTTGGATGCAATTTAGAAGGGGTGGAATTGATAGAAGAACACATGAAAATTTATAATGAAAATAGGGTGAGTTAAAAAGAGAAATAACTTTAAAACCAGATAAAATTAGAAGAAGTGACAGATGACAAAGATGAAGATCCGAGGGTTAGGAATAACTTTCATGAAGAGTGGAAAGATAGAAAATGAGAGGAAGGAGGAAGGTAGTGAAAAATATGAAACACTGACATCTATCGGCGCGGATGAACAGTAAACTCGTAAAAGATAGAACCGTGGGAAAATAGAAATAACTTAAAAACAAAGAAGAATTAGAGAGAGTCATAGAAGAATAAAATCTAGATTTACAAGAGAGGAACATCTTTCATGAAGAACTAAAAAAGAAAAGAGGATTGAAAGGGCTTTAAAATGGAGGAACAAAATAAGATATCAACTCTGATGAATAGTAACGTGCCAGGATAAAACTTAGAAAAACGTGTAATAACTTACAATTGGAGAGGAATTAGAGGAAATGGTAGAAAGAGAAAATGTAGAGAATTGAAAGATGAACAACTTTGAAGAAGACAAGAAATTGAAATAACGATTAGAAAAACAGGTAAATGGCTATGAAATGGCTAAAATCTTAAGAACTTACAATAACAACCACTTAAACTTACAAAATTCCAAAACTTCTAATAATTTAAATGGATAATAAGATTGAAAGAAATTGTTACATGAAGGGGGCCTCCTGCCCCTCTCTCTCTCCTTACTTCTTCAAAAATATCAAAACAACTCAAACGCTCTCACAAAATTCTCACAAGAACAAAGGAACTAAAAATTGCATTACAAGAGCTTATTGCCCTGCTTTCTCCACACCCCAACCCCTTTTATAGGCCTTGAACTAGCCTCCTCTGTCTCTCTTTCCTTTCTCTGCTGCTACCGTATATATGAATAAGCCTTGGCCGTCGACCGTGTGAAGGCCGCCTGGAGAAAGGCATGAAGATACTGCTAGTGTAAAGAATGTGGTTTGGCCGCTTTGCCTACCGTGCCCCTTTAGAGCATGTGTTGACCTCGCCACCATTCCTGTCGCAATGCCCGCTAGCATAAGCCATCTAGCCAGGCCGACGTCATCCTTCGTGTGCGGAGAAGCCTCTCGCGTTTGGCCAACGCGTTCTCTCTTTCATGCGTAATGCACATGTTTGACCAGCGCCTTGCCCAAGCCTCGTCGCCTGCAGTGCCCAAGCACTTCGCCCACCTAGCCACTTTGAAGCCTCACCACGTGAAGCACCTGTAGCCGAGCCCTATGCTGCTTTGACCCACGCGTTGAAGCCTCCATCTGCATGCGAAAGTTGCCACATGAGGAAAAGCACGTGGAGCCCAACCCTGGCCATTGTATGAAGCATGCTGAAGCCCACCACGTGCATGCTTTTCAACGTGAAGGGCCCATGTTGCATGGCTTTTACCTTGTTGACATGCCTCGATCATTAGATATGTATATATATCAGGTGATATGTATATAGGTATGAGTGTAGCGATAGATCTATACTATCTATATAGATATATTATATAGTTATATTGTGAATATATATATATATATATATATATATTATGGATGTATATATTATGAATATATATATATTGCATGTATTATATGAATGTATATATATTATATAAGTGAATAAATATATTAGATGAATCTATATCATAATATTTATATAGAGGTGTTTAATTTTTTATTTTTTATTTTTATTATTATTATTTTTCATGCTTCATGATATTTGGCCCATTCTTGTGCAGGCTTGTGGAGTTTTTGTCGAGTGCCTGTAAAATAACATATTTATTGATCAAATTATAATAATTTCATCAAATTAAGCATTTTGATCAAAAAATGATATTAAGTGTGATAAGTGCATAATTATTAATATTAAAGCTCATAAAAAGTGTGTAGATCATAAATTAACTCCTACAAATGCACACTCATCACACCCCCCAACTTACTTATTACTAGTCCCTTAGCAATGCAAACAATTTGAAATTAAGGACCAACAAGAGTTTAAAATATCTATGTCTAATTTTCAGATCAACTTTCATAGAGTCAACTAAGGATTAGGAACTTGGAATCATTAATACACACTAGCCTTAGATTTGGAAATTAAGGTACATGATCAAGATTCTACTTAAATGTCAATAGCACTTGTGCATGTGTAATGCTAAGTCCACAGTGAAGACAATTACATCGCCCATTTGCTATTCCGAACAAGTGCCTTTCAATCCTACACTTCTTAAATAGAGCATTCAGCATAATAGCTTTTTGTCTGCCTTATTACTATGTCCCTTTTGGGATCTCTCTTTTTTTTTCTTTTTCTTTTTTTTCATTTTCTATACACACATGATGCTGCACTACCCTTCACTATTTTACACGAACCTCAACACGTCTTAGGTGAAGTAGGCCCGGTTATACAGATCGAGGTTCTCTTTTCCTTTTGACGCGAACCTCAGCATGTCTTAAGTGAAGTAGGCCCGGTTACTCAGAATCGGAGCATTTTTCATGGTATTTTTTCTCAATTTTTTTTTAATAGATAACATGGCAGAACGCTTATAAAAGATCTCTTCCTCAAAAAGTGCATAATATCAGACAACATACCCAAAATAACAGAAGGCTTGTCCTAATTATTTCATTAACGTGCAAAGTGATTTTCATTTTTCTAAAGTGCACGTGAACTTTAAAGAGATTCTTAGATCAGTGTTCCATGGCTAGATGAAATAAATTTTCCATCATCCTTATCTAGTCATTGCTATTCAAGAATTACTTTCAATGGAAGCATGAATCATGAAACTCAAAATGGGTGAATTGAAAAAAATGAGGTTGAAAAAAATGAGATTGTATATGAATGCATGTGCAATATGAGTTCCGTCCCCCCAACTTAAATGACATTGTCCTCATTGGCATGAACAATATGGAACAATAGAACAATGTAGACATGATATGTTTGGGAAAGAACGGGACAACCTGATGTGTACTTCGACGGCCTTGGTGTTTGAGAGGCGGTACTGGGCTTTAAAAATCGGAGCAACAGAGTAAGCAATCAGCTCTCTCCCCCCAACTTATCCTTTATTCAAATCTGTAAAATAAACACAAAACCACAATAAAAACTTGGGTTGTCTCCCAAAAATCCATTTATTATCACACGAAATTATTAAAGGTTTGGGTTGCCTCCCAAAAAATGCTTAGTTTAACGTTTTCAGCCAGACGCAATGTAACTCACTAGCCAACGTGTGGCATTCAGAATGAGCCACCAAGTGATCTTATCCTCCGATAAATTCCAGCCCTTGTACCATTGGAGGAAAAGTTTATATGTATCTACATGTGGGCTAGAAACATGCCAAGGTGGGTCTAGGAATTTGGACGGACCCCCTCGGTCAGAGAATGACGAAGAAATTATCATATCTTCAATTACAAAATATTCCTCTGTATGTGTAAGGTCTTTGTAAGTATTAAACACATCAATGCGGACCTTAATGTCCCTTAGCTTTTCTCCTTCATCATCAATTGGAAAATTGTCAAGCACAATGTTGTGGTGAGGAAGAATAGGAGTGGGAGGAGTTCCGAAGGATTCCATGAAAGGGTGAGTGTCTAGGAGGTAAGGGGTAGTGAAAGAGACGTGCTCCTCAACACACAGATGATCATGAAGTGCAAGTGGAATCGACCGATCGGCTAGTTGCAAGATGTAGGGGATTTGTACAGAAGTGCTGAGGTCAGGAACAGGTAAAAGATCGAGATTCTCCCCAAAATCAAGAGACACCCAATAAGAGTAAATATCAAGTGGAGCACCCGGTTCCTCAATTAACAAAGAAGAATGGCTTATGGCCACACTTAATTCTCTTTCCACACACACATTTTCTTCGTCATTCACTTGGAATATGGACTCATCCATTTCAGGAAGGGTAAGAAATGGAATTTGATCATGGATTGGCAAATCATCTTCCTCTTCTTCTCCCCCCGACTCAAGATCATCATAATCCTCTTCACAAATGGAATATGTTTTAGGCTTCTCAGGTTGCTCTTCGCTTAAGCCCTCCTCATAAGATTCTTCCATTATCCCCTCAAGATCAAAAGTGATATGAGTGTTAGATTGGGGAATTATGGATTGATCATATGGACTTTGAGTGTTATCAAATCTAGGAAGTTGATCCTCAAGACTTGTAGTGGAGTTGCTAGGCATTGGATCGACTTCCATTTCTACGATATTTTTAGCAAATCAGCTCACATGAGCCTCAAAGTTTTACAGTTGTTCCTGGAAGGCTTATTGTTGAGTCTGGAAGAGCCGTGTCAATTGATCAAATATCTCTTCCTTATGTAAATCTGTGTATGGATGTGATAGATAAGTGGGCTAAGAGTTAGATTGTGAAGGATAGTAATTTGAAGGGCACTCAGTCTGAGAATGAGATGGTGGAGAGTGTATGGGTTGCCCTCCATAATAGGGTTGATCATAAGAATTATTTGGGTATGGGGCCCAATTTTGAAAATCTTATTCTTGAGGACTTTGGCCTTGATCCTGATAAGACTCCCAAGAAGAATCATGTTGATCTCTCCAACCATAATTAAAGTTGTGTGGGCATGAGTCATAATAAGGTGTTGAGAGGTCTTGAGGCATTGGGGGTTGCCTTGCTTAGTTCATCCAAGAGATTGTTGGTTGATCTTCCTAGCAAGAGTTATAAGTAACTGAAGATGATTCATAATTGGGCTGAGAAAACTGTTGGACATATTGAGCTTACTCCAGGGTGAAAGGTAGTTCATAGCCCCCTTGAAAGAACTGAGTGGTTGGAACCTGGTCTTGGGTAAATGATGGAAACTCGGATATCATAGGTGACGGGATCTCATTTTGGGCCGACCACGAGTATGGACTTTCATAATATGTCGGGTTGTTTTGGGTAACAAATGAAATTTGGTTTGGGCAACCACCTACATAATGAGCCGAGCTAGCCCACATGTGATCATTGTCATGGCAACTAGGTGGTATGAAGTGGCCTTGATCTATGGATAGAAATTGATCAAATTTAAGAGCCAATTGGTCAAACCTATCTAATTGGTGTGCCTAATCCATAGATGAAAATTTATGCTCTCACCATTTTTTGTATATTTTATTTTTTCTTCTTTTTTAATTTTTTTATACGAACAAAGTCCAACTTAGATTCACCATCAAGCTTGTCCACCGGCCAGATAACAGGTGGGGAAGTGGGAGACTCCCCTTGCTTTAACAAGGTCCTAATTAAGTAACCAGTTTCCCGCTTATAGCGTTTGCGGTTGACCTCCAGCCTTAGACACCAGTTTCAAAGATGATAGTGAGTCCAAGTTATGCCTTTTTTGTGTTTTTATTTTTTTATTTTTTTAGTGAACTGAGTTAATCCACCATATTTTTTTATTTCTCCTATTTTTTTATTTTTTTAAGAACATTTCTAAGCATGAAAACTAATTATATATTGAAAGTAAAAATAAAGAAACTAAATCTATGGAAAGAGGGTAAGAGTACTAACCTTAATCGCATTCCCTCGTTCTTTATTTGGTAAATAAAAAATAACAAGAGTAGAAGATAAAGAAGACTTACCTCGGGGAGATAATATTTTTTGACATTTTCAAAATTTTCTATTTTTTTTTTACTTTTGATGATTTTTCTGCAAAGATTAGAATGAGCAGCAATATATATACAAAATAAAGCACAAAGTTATCAACTTCCAATTCAAACTCCTTCCCGGCAACGGCGCCAAAATTGATGGCGGGAAACACACGTCGTTAATACGCCCCGCTACCAAATTAAAATATCCGGCCCACAAATTAAATAAATGGAATAGTTAAGTAGTGAGACCGAGTCGAATCCACAGGGAGAAGTAGATTTAAAAGTTAAAAACCTTGAGTTTTTTAAGATTTAAAAAACATGAAAATTGAATTGAAACCACCTTAGGGAGATTTGGATGCAATTTAGAAGGGGTGGAATTGATAGAAGAACACATGAAAAATTATAATGAAAATACAGTGAGTTAAAAAGGGAAATGACTTTAAAACTAGATAAAACTAGAAGAAGTGATAGATGACAAAGTTGAAGATCCGAGGGTTAGGAATAACTTTCATGAAGAGTGGAAAGATAGAAAATGAGAGGAAGATAGTGAAAAATATGAAACACTGACATCTATCGGCGTGAGAAAATAAAAATAACATAAAAATGAAGAAGAATTAGAGGATGTGATAGAAGAAGAAAATCTAGATTTAAAAGAGAGGAACAATTTTTATGAAGAACTCGGAAAGAAAAGGGGATTGGAAGGACTTCAAAATGGAGAAACAAAATAAGATATCAACTCGGATGAATAGTAACGTGCTAGGACAGAATTTAGAAAAATGTGTAATAACTTAAAAATGGAGAGGAATTAGAGAAAATGGTAGAAAGAGAAAATGTAGAGAATTGAAAGATGAACAACTTTGAAGAAGACAAGAAATTGAAATGACGATTAGAAAAATATGTAAATGGCTATGAAATGGCTAAAATCTTAAGAACTTATAATAACAATCACTTAAACTTACAAAATTTCAAAACTTCTAATAATTTAAATGAATAATAAGATTGAAAGAAATTGTTACATGAAGGGGGCCTCTTGCCCCTCTCTCTCTCCTTGCTTCTTCAAAAACACCAAAACAACTCAAGCGCTCTCACAAAATTCTCACAAGAACAAAGGAACTAAAAATTACATTACAAGAGCTTATTGCCCTCCTTTCTCCACACCCCAACCCCTTTTATAGGCCTTGAACTAGCCTCCTCTGTCTCTCTTTCCTTTCTCTGCTGCTGCCGTATGTATGAATAAGCCTTGGTCATCGACCGTGTGAAGGCCGCCTGGAGAAAGGCATGAAGATGCGGCTAGCGTAAAGAATGTGGTTTGGCCGCTTTGCCTATCGTGCCCCTTGTGAGCATGTGTTGACCTCGCCACCGTGCCTGTCGCAAGGCCCGCTAGCATAAGCCACCTAGCCTGGCCGACGTCGTCCTTCGTGTGCGGAGAAGCCTCCCGCGTTTGGCCAACGCGTTCTCTCTTCCATGCGCAATGCACACGTTTGACCAGCGCCCTGCCCAAGCCTCGTCCCTGCAGTGCCCAAGCACTTCGCCCACCTGGCCACTTTCAAGCCTCACCACGTGAAGCACCTGTAGCCGAGCCATATGCTGCTTTGACCCACGCGTTGAAGCCTCCATCTGCATGCGAAAGCTACCGCATGAGGAAAAGCACGTGGAGCCCAACCTTGGCCATTGTATAAAGCATGGTGAAGCCCACCACGTGCATGCTTTTCAACGTGAAGGGCCCATGTTGCATGGCTTTTACCTTGTTGACATGCCTTGATCATTAGATATGTATATATATTAGGTGATATGTATATAGGTATGAGTGTAGCGATAGATCTATGCTATCTATATAGATATATTATATAGTTATATTGTAAATATATATATATATATTATGGATGTATATATTATGAATATATATATACTGCATGTATTATATGAATGTAAATATATTATATAAGTGAATATATATATTAGATGAATCTATATCATAATATTTATATAGAGGTGTTTAATGTTTTGGTTATTATTATTATTATTATTATTTCATGCTTCATGATATTTGGCCCATTCTTGCGCAGGCTTGTAAAGTTTTTATCGAGTGCCTGCAAAATAACATATTTATTGATCAAATTATAATAATTTCATCAAATTAAGTATTTTGATCAAAAATTGATATTAAGTGTGATAAGTGCATAATTATTAATATTAAAGCTCATAAAAAGTGTGTAGATCACAAATTAACTCCTACAGATGCACACTCATCACATATAGCTTAGGAATAACCCTTCAGCAGATGGATGTCAAATCTACATTCTTACATAATGTAATAAAGGAGGATGTTTTTTGTAAAACAACCCCCTAGTTTTCAGTGTCTTGATTTTTTTGACCATAATTATAAACTTGATAAGGCACTCTATAGTTTGAAACAAGCTCCTAGAGCTTGGTATGACAGATTGAGCAAGTTCCTTGTAGAAAAAGGATTTTCCAGAGGTGAGGTTGATCAGACATTATTTACAAAGGTATGTGACACGGATATTCTGATTGTTCAGATCTATGTAGATGACATAGTGTTTGCATCAACCAAACCATCCATGTGTAAGGAATTTTCTGACTTAATGACTAATGAATTTGAAATGAACTCAATGGGAGAACTAAAATTTTTCCTTGGTTTGTAGGTTTGTGAGACTAAGGAAGGGATGTTTATAACTCAAGAAAAATATATCAAATATCTATTGAAGAAATTCAAGCTGGAAAACCTCAAGGCTATCACTGCACCAATGGGTACTTCAACCAGTCTTGATGCTGACCCTGAAGGTAAATTGGTAGACACCGAACTTTACAAAGGTATGATCGGATCCTTGTTATATCTTACTACATCTTGTCTTGATATTCAGTTTTCAGTGTGTTTGTGTGCTCGTTTTCAAGCTAGTCCTAAGAAGTCTCATTTAAAAGCTGTGAAAAGGATCTTTAGCTATCTGTCTGGCACCCTAGACATAGGCTTATGGTGTCCTGCTAGGTGTGAGTTAGATCTCATAGCTTACACTGATGCAGACTATGCTGGGTGTAGGATAGATATGAAAAGCACTAGTGAATATTGTCAGTATCTAGGTGCTTGTCTAGTGACTTGGGCATCCAAGAAACAACATATTGTTATATTATCTACTGCTGAAGCAGAATATGTGGCAGCAGGAAACTGTGCAGCCCAAGTCCTCTGAATTAAACACCAGCTTATTGACTATCATATCAACCTTGGTTGTATTACAATTCTATGTGATAACACCAGTGCTATTTCTCTTACTAAAAATCCAGTTCACCACTCACGGGCTAAGCACATTGAAATAAAAAACTATTTTCTTAGAGATGAAGTACGTTAAAAGGAAATTGAATTAGAGTTCATTGCATCTGAAAAGAAAATTGCTGATATATTCACCAAGCTTCTTGACAATGAAAGGTTTAAAATTTTAAGGAGAGAACTTGGTCTTTGTAAATTCTCACCGTGAATGCTTGTTCAGATTTGCATTAACACTTAGTATACTATGTTTTCTGTATAACAATAAATGTTGTAACTACAGGAACTATCACTGCATATCTAGGTTCTGCATTTCTTGGTTGACCCATCGGTATATCAAATGGTATGCTAGAAGAAGGGCAGATTATGTCTGTCTATAAATCCACATCATGTGTAGAGATTTACCTCCACCCAGTACCATGGGTCAACATTGCATATACCTAGAATATGACATGGCATTTCTCATACATATATGAAAACTCGTGTATACAGTCAGGGGGAGTTTGTGCATTTTCATATCATCCTTGATGATTCATGTTCATTAGCTTTGTGTTTAGAGCATATAGACAGGATTCACACATGTGATATCATTCATGATCATATCATTTCATACATTTTGATAGGGGGAGTTCAGAATAATTTTGGTAAAAGAACAGATCATCAGTTCAGGTTCTAAA
This sequence comes from Amorphophallus konjac, assembly GCA_022559845.1. Lineage (NCBI taxonomy): Eukaryota > Viridiplantae > Streptophyta > Magnoliopsida > Alismatales > Araceae > Amorphophallus > Amorphophallus konjac. The sequence goes on along the minus strand of CM040117.1, from coordinate 79,096,845 downwards.
TAATGTCGACATCCAATGTCGACTCTTTGTTGAACACACTCTGTCTATTCTAAACATGTCCTCTTGACCATATGAAGATTCATGCTTGATATTTCTCATCTATTTCCATCCATTGACATCAAGCACCTATATTCCTCTTGACCATTTGAATAAATGGCAAACTTATAGTTCGTTCATTAACCTAAGCTGCTAAAATCAGAAGACTTCTCTTATAAGAAGTAGTAGTGTTCTATGAATGAGCTGATGGTTTAAATTTAATAAACTTTAGAGAGTAAAGACCAAATTCAATGAAAAGAATCTAATGATGACTCTCTAATAGATCTCAACCATATTGATCATGTCATGTCTAATGGACCCTTTCAGAAACTGAAAGCATCTAATTTCAGGATAACTTGGTTGAGAACCCCAGAAATGTGTATTGTTTTTAAACAACTCTTTCCTAAAATCAAATGGGCAGCTGTGTTAAAATGAATAGTCAAATATGTTGATGGCAGAGCAATGGCCAAATGTGCTGAGAAACTGGGTTCTTTATCAAAGATCATGTGAACATATGTCATGAAGCTTTTTGGCTAACTCTGTTTGAAAAATTAAAAGGATAGTTTCACTGAGTAACTAGGGGTACTGGTGTCTGATAAACGTGTACCCTTATGTAAAAAGGTGTCAACTAAACCTGAAACAGAATAGTAAATCCTACTAAGCAACTAGGGGTATTGGCGTACGATAAAGGTATACCTTTATGTAAAAAGGTATGGATTCTACTTGAATGTTCTGAATTTTGTGAGCAAATGAACAGAAAATTTTTGCTATAAACCTATAGACAATTTCAGAATAGTGAAATTTGTTTAGTCTCAATACATGGTCTAGTCTCTCCTAAAAAACTCTTTGAAATTCAGATGTATAAGATGAAGTAAGGCAACATCTGATATGCTACATGTCAGTCTTTCTATTAAAAGAGTTCAAACAACAATTTTCTTTCAAAGAATGCCATACTTATTCTCTAATTTTTATCATTCTTAAGCCATCATACTTTCAAGGCTGCATTATATGAAATCTTATACCTGAAGACACTGAGCTAAGTTTGCTTTGTTAATGAAAGATCATTTAGTTTGTGAATCAGATTTCATCCCCATCATACTTTCAATATCAGACACCTGATCATTCTTTTTGCTAATGGCAAAGGGGGAGAAAAGGTTTGTTTTGATGATTTTTGTCTGCATGAGGAGAGTTTGGCAAAGGGGGAGTGCAGAGAGATAGCTGCATTTTTTGCATTCATAGAAAGTCTGTGCATTCTCTCTCTGACACTTAATAAAACTAGTGTTGCCATCATCTAGTGTTGCTAGCAAAATTTACAAGGTTTTGCCATCATTAAAAAGGGGGAGAATGTTGAAGGGAGTTTGATGGGAATCAACATCGGGCACTAATATTTTATTTTTACATTTGTATCCTTTTGTTTGCATTTTTATCCTTGGGTAATTGGGTTTGCAATTGTATGGCAATTATAAGCGAATATGTTAGTCCTTAGGAATCTTTGGGTTTCTTTGCAAAAAGCCAGTAGGTCCAGTAGGGTCCCCCATCCTCTTACCCATTGGTCCACCTAGGATCATGGGCCCTATAGGCTGGTCTTTGGTCCATGGGAGGACTTGGACCAAGGGGATAAAAAAAAGAAAAATTAAATTTCTCTCCCCCTTTTTCAAAGGGGCGCCCCCCTTATATAGTATTTAATTCATGTTGTATTTTTTTATTAATGGTCATTTGACCACATGGGAGATTAATATCTTATCCCCCATTTGCCCCTCCCTAACCCTAGATCTAGGGATAGCTGAGGTCTTTTATCCATTTCTATAAAAACCTTGTATTTTGTGAATTCCATAGCAATAATGAATAAAATTCCCATTTTTTGCTCAAGAGCCAAAGGGCGCCCCCTCTCCCCTTCATGCAGTTGTGATTGTTGCAAATCCAAGGTGTGAAGCCTTGATTCTTGGAGTGATTCTCACCTCTACCACCTCCGCTAGATGCGGCTTCCAGCCACTGCCGTCGCCCCCTCCGTTCGTGCCACCGTCGAGCCGCCACAGTCCATTCTTTGAAGTGATGTCTAGGATTCCGAGATCCAGGATAGAAGCTAAGAGAAAATGTTGGTCCTCCCAATACGTGTATCTGATGCTCTTGAAATTTTGAGAGATCATCCCCCTCCTTGTTAGTCATTCCCATTTTAAATTTCGTGTCAATCTGCCACTATTTCATATTTTTCCCAGTGTTTTAATTCGACCCCTGACAGTCTACCAATCAACAGATCTGTGGGATAGTGTCTTGTTCTCATATTTTTGCCGTCCCCTTAGTCATCTCCAACAATTCCCAAAAAATTCATACGTGATCCTCACATCCTCCCCTTCCACCCATAAGTTTCCCAGAGTCTAGATCTACCATTCCTCTGTCGGTCAAAATTCATTTTCAGGCAAAACCTGTTCTATCCTGACTGTGTATAACCCAAGCCAGCAGAAATACTTGGGGAACAGTCATTTTCATTTCTAATCCGTCTATTCAATGGGCCTAAAATAATTATATGTTGTATCCCTTTGAGTCCACTATCCAACGGCGTTGATCTCGGCTCAATCCGACATCAGATCTGGGCGAAACAATTCTTTTCTCCGAGTCGCACAAACCTGTTCCGTGAACAGGCCAGCAAAGGCAGTAGCAAGTTAATTCTTGCAAAATTACTTCGGCGTCGATTCAGCTGCCGCCGAGTTGAATGATCGAAGTAGGGTCTTCCACCGATGTCCCAGCCAGCCGCCGTGATCAGAAGGTGACCGGAAGCCGCCGTCCCACAAGCCGAGTTCAGTTGCTATCCAGTAAGTCGGAACAGTACCGAGTCAGACCAGCAGTCCACCTCCAGTCCGAGAGCCCTTCCGGCTTGCTGCCCGTCAACCCGAGACCGCTACTCTTGGGTCCCACAGTAGCCCTTTACCTCCCTAAGTGGAGTGGGCATAGAAATTCACTTCTATAATTAATAACATTTACTGTACCGGGAGTTACGGTCTTGGCCGGGGTCATCTTCCCCACGCCCAGAGTGTGGAGGTACACTCGCCACTCTCCTACTTTGGCATTTTGCTTATCTCGTATATTTTCATTTTTCGCTGCTAGAGTGATAGGATAACTAGCTCGTCAAATTTTTATCACCGCTGCGAGAGTGAGTGAGTGGAACCCGTCCCGTGTCTCGATCCGAACACGGGGAAAAGCCGATACCCAAGACTCATTGCCGATTTCTCAACCGCACAGATCCACGCGTTTCCCTTGCTTAGTGATGCGGGACGAGACCACGGACATGACAAGCTCGTGACTGCCCCTTAACGAGGGAAGCGTCGGATGTGCACGGTTGAGAAACCGGCTGTGAGCTAGGGTGGTCGGCTCTCACTTGTGCCCGGATCGGGTCACGGGACGGTAACGCTCTCTCTCGCAGCAGCGGTGATATAAATAGAAAGCGAGCTAATTACCCTATCATGCTCTCTAGCAGTGGCATAAGCAAGTATATATGAAAATTAAGCAAAATGCCAAGTAAGGGAGCGAATGCGATACATCCACGCGCTCGGCGTGGGGACGACGGGCCCGGCCGAACTCGTGCTCCCGGGACAGTTAATACATGAATATTACAGCAATGGAAATATGCCCACTCCACGCAGGGAGGTAAAGGGCGACACAATGGGCCCGGGAGGGCCGAATTCGGGATGACGGGCAGCTTCGTGTGTTGATTCGGCTACACGCGTGATCACGACCGTGGGGCCCACGTGCTGTCTGGAGGGGCCGTGTGGGACCCGGTGGCGCCGCTGTAGTGTGGACACTTAGGGAAGTGTTCCCTGGGCTGGCGGCACACCGGAACGTCACCCGGGGGTCGGGCGGTTCCGATCGGCACCCGTCGGGTTTGCTGTCCACGGACTGGTGGTTGCTGTTTTGCAGCGCGCGCTCCGGCGAGAATGGACGCTGCGATCAGCCCCGACGTCGGATCGACACGAGACTGGCGCCGTTGGAAAGCTAGCTTGAAGTTCTTCAACCTAGGCCTAAAGATCTGGCCTGGATCTGCTCGGATCTTGACTTATGGAATTTTCAATCTTCTGTTGTACAGTTCCTGAAATCACAGGTCAGCAGAGAACTTCCCTGTGGATTGCCTTTGACCGCGAGGGAGACGTTCGCATCAGGGGTTGTGTTCTTCAGCAAAGTTGTTGGAATTTGAGCTGCGAAGACAGCAAAATTGGTTTGGACCCGTTTGGATGTATCTATGATTTTATGTGATTTGTTTAGTGGACGAAGGTCGGATCTGGGATCAGGGGGACAGAACTGCAGCTGGCACTGAGAATGATTTTTAGAAAATATGAAATGGACGAACCAAAAATGGAGAAAAATTGTGGATGACGGTGTGAATGGGTGTAACCTCTAGTAAAATTGGGCGAACCAAAATAAATAAAAAAGAGGACCTAAGACATGAAATTCAGGGCTACTGTCACTGTAGACAGTGACAGAACAGATCTGAGATTGAGAGTTGAACGAAATGGTAATGATAGGAAACGGTGGATTTTGAACCTCAATTTTTTTGTGGAGAAGGGGCTAGAAGATAGGAACCAACCCTCCAAATTTCAAATCGATCAGAACTCTTGGCTGGCTTCAGGAATTCTCGAACTACACCTCTGTCCAGCAGGACAGAAACTTGATGACGATTCCACGGCGGCTCGAAGGCGGCACGAACGGCGGCGGCGGCGGCACAGACGATCACCGGAGGTTGAGAGGGGATGATAGAAGAGGGATACACTCTAGATCTGGGGTTGGGGAAGGAAGAACAGCAAGGGAGAGAGGAAGGGGGCGCACCAAGCTCCAAGAGACTCACAAATTTTCTGATTTTTCATGCATTAATTCTACTAAAATGAGAAATTACAACTCTTTATAGGTTACATGCCAAAGCCAATATCCACCCTTAGATCTAGGTATGGTGGAAAGGATGGCTGGGATTGGATGTGACCAACCACAAAAATAACATATTTAAAGGAAGCCAATTCCTAATTTTTACAACATGTGGTCAAAGAAAGGAAGGAAAGAAAAAAAAACTAAACAACCTAGCCTAATGGAGCCAAAAGAGGGGGCGCCCCCCTTCATGGGCCAAGGGCCATTCATGGGCCATGAACCATCCACAAGCCCATGCTAGACTTGGACCCTTCCAACTTAGTTGGCCCATGAGGGAGTGTAACCCAATTTGGGCCTTAAGTGCATTAATGACCCATTAGAAACCTAATGACCCAATATGGCATAAGCTCCTTAATGGACTCTACTAATGGCAACCTAGCCATGGACTCTACATTACAAATGGCCCATTGGCTTGATATAAGCCTTACAAGGAGCCCAAATGAAAGAAATTACACAATTACAATCTCATACAAGCCATAACACACAAATACACTTCACCCGTGTATGGAAATCACCTTTGATGCCCCATCAATTCTCCCCGGGTGGGAGGAACTCGACCCCGTCGAGTAGGGGTATGGCTGCTCCGGTACTCCGACAGATCCGTCACCGTGCCAAGTAGCGCGGGTACGCTCCACTCCAAGTGATCGTCACCTGCTCATTCCATATATACTCGATATGCGAACTACTATGGGCTAAAGGTGGTCACTCCGAAGGGGCACTCTCAAATGGGAAGAAAACAGCTCGAAGACTCATTAGGAATCACCGCTGAGTTCCTATAGGTGACTGATCCGGGTATAGAAGTAAAACCGATCCCATACTCATCAAGTGAGTCCACTCGCCTCTTACTCATAAGAGACCGTCAACGAGCTTGCACAAGACTCATGCAGACTTACCATGCAATACACACAACAATCGACTCGAAACACACCACACAAACAAACCACACTAGAAACACACTGACTCATCTACGACCCTAGACACACCTAATGTTAGTCCGACCCGTACATGGGTGACGGCGGACTAGGACACCCGAATATGTGCCATGCATGCATGTTGTGCAACTGGGAATGGATGGCATGGGGAACACCTATACGTCGGGTGTGGTTATGCGTGGACGGCCTTTCGAATGTGGGCGACTCGGGTGGTTTAGAAGGGCCGGGTGTAGGTGGGTCGGGATTGGTGGATGTAGATGGCCCATCCCGAGGGGAAGGGGCGTAAAAGTGGGCTTCCTTGAAGAAGGGGAGTACGGGTGGTAACTCGGGAAGCCTAATAGTGAAGGGGTCAAAAGGGTCAAAGAAGGTATGACCCCTTGTGGTGGGTTCCAACATGACATGGTCCCAATCGTGAAATTCTTGAAGAGGTGAATGGTCACCTTCATCCGCCATAGTGAACGGGACGATGGTCATGTGAAGAAAATAAACTTCCTCCCTTGGGCAAAAGGGAATGAAGTCGGACTCGGCCGGCATCGGGAGGAGTAGAAGAATCTCCGTGGTGACACACCCCACGGTGCACACGGAGGTAATGGATCCTAAGGCCGGATGGGTGAAGCTAAGACTAGCGGGTTGGTCAAAGCCTCGGGCCAAAAGATGCGTCAACTCCCATTGTGAATCTAATCCCATAATAAGGTCATCCAAAGTATCGACATGGTGACTAGACCGAAAAGTTGTGTGGTAGGAGTTGACGGACACCAAAGGTAGGGTAGGGTCCATGGATGGAAAGGGATGTGGGACCAAGCCATCCTTGAGCCAACTAAAAAGCGGCTCGGCGATGTATAGTGTACCCGTTAGAAATACGGGTGGCTCGGGCCTTGGTGGCTCCAAATGAGATAGTTCTGAATCATGTTCGGACATAGAGAGTGATGACATTGGAGCTCTCATAGGTGAGGAAGGAATGTCCCTCTCATGGTGAAGGGGTCCTTGGGGTGGTTCCGGGAACAACCAATCTACCCCGATATACCGATCTAGGCTAGTACTAAACCGATCTAGGCTTGTACTAAACCTTTGCACTTTTCCCAGCATGGCTTGGAACATTGCGCCCACTTCATCTGGACTATAGGCTCGGGATGTGGCCATGGTGGCCAAGATGGGGTTGGGTCCCCTAGGAATGGATATGCAAGGCCATTTGGACAAAACACTAGACACGACCCTAAGTAATGCAAAGTTGGAATGTGACTCGACGACAACCTAGACACAACCAAGACTCGGTACGTGGCGGAGATAAGCGATCCGAAGATCACTCGCGCAAGTGTGCGGCCTTCCCGATAGGCGTAGCCTAACGTTCGGACAACACCTTTTGATATACCGAGTAAAGGGATGCGATGCAAAAAGACACTTTTTTTGTTTGTTTTAAAACAATGATGACCCTAAACACGACTTAGACAATGACTAATGACTAGACGTACATGACACTCTTTTTTTTTTTTTGGACACCCTAGACTCAAACTCGCTCTGATACCAAATTGATGCGGGACGAGACCACGGACACGACAAGCTCGTGACTGCCCCTTAACGAGGGAAGCGTCGGATGTGCGCGGTTGAGAAACCGGCTGTGAGCTAGGGTGGTCGGCTCTCACTTGTGCCCGGATCGGGTCACGGGACGGTAACGCTCTCTCTCGCAGCAGCGGTGATATAAATAGAAAGCGAGCTAATTACCCTATCATGCTCTCTAGCAGTGGCATAAGCAAGTATATATGAAAATTAAGCAAAATGCCAAGTAAGGGAGCGAATGCGATACCTCCACGCGCTCGGCGTGGGGACGACGGGCCCGGCCGAACTCGTGCTCCCGGGACAGTTAATACATGAATATTACAGCAATGGAAACATGCCCACTCCACGCAGGGAGGTAAAGGGAGACACAATGGGCCCGGGAGGGCCGAATTCGGGATGACGGGCAGCTTCGTGTGTTGATTCGGCTACACGCGTGATCACGACCGTGGGGCCCACGTGCTGTCTGGAGGGGCCGTGTGGGACCCGGTGACGCCGCTGTAGTGTGGACACTTAGGGAAGTGTTCCCTGGGCTGGCGGCACACCAGAACGTCGCCCGGGGATCGGGCGGTTCCGATCGGCACCAGTCGGGTCTGCTGTCCACGGACTGGTGGTTGCTGTTTTACAGCGCGCGCTCCGGCGAGAATGGACGCTGCGATCAGCCCCGATGTCGGATCGACACGAGACTGGCGCCGTTGGAAATTTAGCTTGAAGTTCTTCAACCTAGGCTTAAAGATCTGGCCTGGATCTACTCGGATCTTGACTTATGGAATTTTCAATCTTCTATTGTACAGTTCCTGAAATCACAGGTTAGCAGAGAACTTCCCTGTGGATTGCCTTTGACCGTGAGGGAGACGTTCGAATCAGGGGTTGTGTTCTTCATAAAAGTTGTTGGAATTTGAGCTGGGAAGACAGAAAAATTGGTTTAGAGCCGTTTGGATGTAGCTATGATTTTCTGTGATTTGTTTAGTGGACGAAGGTCGGATCTGGGATCAGGGGGACAGAACTGTAGCGGGGACTGAGAACGATTTTTAGAAAATATGAAATGGACGAACAAAAAATTGAGAAAACTTTTGGATGAAGGGGTGGATGGGTGTAACCTCCAGTAAAATTGGGCGAACCAAAATAAATCAAAAAGTGGACCTACGACATGAAACTCAGGGCTACTGTCACTGTAGACAGTGACAGAACAAATCTGAGATTAAGAGTTGAACGAAATGGTAAGGATATGAAACGGTGGATTTTGAACCTCAATTGTTTTTTGGAGAAGGGGATTGAAGATAGGAACCAACCCTCAAAATTTCAAATTGATCAAAACTCGTGGCTGGCTTCAGGAATTCTCGAACTACACCTCTGTCCAGTAGGACAGAAACTTGATGACGATTCCACGGCGGCTCGAAGGCAGCACGAACGGCGGCGGCGGCGGCACAGACGATCACCGGAGGTTGAGAGGGGATGATAGAAGAGGGATACACTCTAGATCTGGGGTTGGGGAAGGAAGAACAGCAAGGGAGAGAGGAAGGGGGCGCACCAAGCTCCAAGAGACTCACAAATTTTCTGATTTTTCATGCATTAATTCTACTAAAATGAGAAATTACAACTCTTTATAGGTTACATGCCAAAGCCAATATCCACCCTTAGATCTAGGTATGGTGGAAAGGATGGCTGGGATTGGATGTGACCAACCACAAAAATAACATATTTAAAGGAAGCCAATTCCTAATTTTTACAACATGTGGTCAAAGAAAGGAAGGAAAGAAAAAAAAACTAAACAACCTAGCCTAATGGAGCCAAAAGAGGGGGCGCCCCCCTTCATGGGCCAAGGGCCATTCATGGGCCATGAACCATCCACAAGCCCATGCTAGACTTAGACCCTTCCAACTTAGTTGGCCCATGAGGGAGTGTAACCCAATTTGGGCCTTAAGTGCATTAATGACCCATTAGAAACCTAATGACCCAATATGGCATAAGCTCCTTAATGGACTATACTAATGGCAACCTAGCCATGGACTCTACATTACAAATGGCCCATTGGCTTGATATAAGCCTTACAAGGAGCCCAAATGAATGAAATTACACAATTACAATCTCATACAAGCCATAACACACAAATACACTTCACCCGTGTATGGAAATCACCTTTGATGCCCCATCACTTAGGGACGTCCATGAGCTAGAGTCCTAGGTTCACGTCCCATCCCGCATCAACTTTGTATCAGAGCTAAGTCGAGTCTAGGGTAGTCAGTCCAAGGTGTCGCATTGCATTCCTATACCCGATTGTCATGGGGGGTTTTTATCTTTTATGCCGATGACTGGGGTGAAGGTAGGAATACATCGGGGGAGTAAGATACGAGAGTTTGAAGTATCTCGGGTATCCTCCTTCGTGGCTGTAGGCTTCTCACAGCAGTACCGGGCACTCTCCTTTTACGGAAAGCAGAGAAGGGTCGAATGGCATGGAAATGTAGGGGTGTAGGTTAGCTGGACAGGGTGCGGGCGTGCCAGTTGATTTCTCGACAATCACATATGGAACCAAGGGTTGGCCGGGGAAGCGTCGCCAGGACGTGGCACGTGGGCTCAAGGGGTCGGGTGACTAGTGGATCGAGGGGGTTCCATGGGTGCGAGTGCACAGGTGATTGTGGGAATCATGTACTGGACGTCTTTCCCCACCGACTGCAAGCGATCGGTGTTTATTTACATCGGATTGAATCCGAACACCTTCGCTCTGTGCTGAAGAGAATCATGTATGTGTCTGAAGCCATGGGTGGAGGGCCGGGAGCATTCCGCAGCTGTAGGCACGCTTTTGTCTGGGGGGTGATGGCTGGGGTCAGGGATATTAGGCACATGTGCCGAATGGTGTAGGTAGAAAATTGGGGCCCGCATATGGGCGCATGCATTCAACTGGTTTTATGCTATATGAGAGCCACATGGGCTTTACAAATGGGCCGAGGAGGCCAGAATGCAACTGGCACAAGCCACGGGACAATTCCGACGTGTGAGTCGGTCCCCTGATCAATGCGTGGTATGGCGGTTACCCGCGTGTTTTACAGGGGGATCCCTATAGGGAGATTGAGACATGTCCGACTGCCTTGGTGGCTGGGGGCGGTTGTGGGCTGGCGCCTGACGGAGGTAGGACGTGGCTCGAGGTGAGCGGTCGGGTCCGGGCCTCGGGGGCAAGGGGTAGTCGCATGGCCCCACGTCGGTCACTGGTGTGGTGTCGTGTCGTGTACATGGCCATGGTGGGTTGACATGCACGGGCGGACCTGGGATGCGGGTGTGTTCACCGTTGTCATAACGCCTTACGTGCGATGGGAGCGGACATGTGGATGATGGCTAGACCCCACGTGAGGGGAGTGCGGACATACCCTCGGTGTGTGTGAGCCGATCTACAATCCACCCACGTGCACGCCTTGCTCCTTGTGTTCCCGATGCTTGCCGAAAGCCTCGGAAGCCCGAGGGTGTGGCAGTTAGGTCAGATTGTATTGTTGTGTCTGTCCAGCCTGTATGTTCTTGCCTGTGTGCATGTACCCCTTGAGCATCTAAGGGGTGGAATTTATAGGAATTTGAAGGGGCAGGGGTAGGGTTTAGACGGACCAAGTTGGAGGTCCAACTTGGTTCTGGTAAACCCTAAGGAAACACATTTTTTTTTGTATTACAGAGTAAGGAGTTAGGGTTTAGGCGGACCAGCCCAAGGGGTTGGTCTGGTCCGCCTAAACCCCTCCCCCAAGTGGTGTTTGGGGGGACCAGTCCAAGGGGCTGGTCTGGTCCGCCTAAACCCCTCACGAAGGGGTTTTTCTTTTATTAAAAAACCTTTTTTTTATTTGGAAGGGGTTTGGGCGGACAAGCTTGGGGGTCCAGGATGGTCCGCCTAAAGGGGTTTTTTCCTAAAATTTTTTTTTTTATTATGTAAAGGGTTTAGGCGGACTGGCCAGGGAGAGAGAGAGGGCAACCCCACTCCTATAAAATCCCTATTTTTATGAATTTTCTTCCTAATATGGCTAAGAAGAAAAGGACAGGGAGGATACGTGGAGCTTGCTCCTGTGCGTTGACTGAGAGTTGAACCCCTCGTGCTGTCACGTGCGTCCGTCACCTTTCTTCCACGTACCGGTACGACGAACGAATCCCTGCGCGAACCTTGCACCTCAAGATTAGGAAATGGTATGGACTGGGACTGAACGGGGCCGTGGGGCCACCGGGCTAGGAAGAGGGCGTGGCCCCCCAGGGAGTTCACCCTCCATGGAGGAGCAGCCGCATCCTGGGGCGAACCAGCCCCGGGCGAGCCACAACCCCGAGGGATGGCCCCCGGGAGTCTTCTGTTGTTGTCTGGGGGTGTCCTTTGAGGGACAGAGGGCTCCGGGATGCTGGGATTAGCCCATGGGGGCTTGTTGTTGTGAAGTCGTAGTTGCCGCTCGCAAGGTGGTCGGGTAAATGCCCAACACACCCCGGGTTGTCGAACGGCCTGGGTAACTGGCTGAGAGGCCTTGGAATGGGCCTTGGGCTGAAGGTATGAGCTCGTGGGAGCTGAGTAGAGGCACTTTGGGCACTTGGGCCCGGCCTCGAGGCGTGTGCAACGTTGCACGGTGGGCTTGGTAAGGTAGCCTCGGGTTGACCGGAGAGCTAAAGATAAGCGGCTCGTCGCCATGTGTCTAAGGGTCGGGAGTGGTCCCGACTTGTTGGAGGGTCGTTATGGAACCCAGTTGGTATGCTGGAGCCATGGATTGACCCACGGTTTGCTATAGAAGGGCAGGAATTTATGTGCCCGCAAGGTGTTCGGGAAAATGCCCGATACACGCGTGTGAGCCATATGTGGGAACTGCGGGCCTTCGGAGCCTGTGGCTGACTTAGTTAGGTCTCCCTTTGACCTTGGAGGGTTGAAAGAAGGCATCCTGGGGTAGACCCCCTGGCCTTTTCACTGAGTGCCATGTGGCGTGGCTTGTAGTCGTGGCGCCCCCAGGTTGGCCTGGGTGGTTGTGTTGAATGCGGACAAAGTCCGCGGCTGAGGGGTCGGGAGTGGTCCCGACTGATTGCTAATGCCGCCGTATGCCTCGGCCGGCGGGTTAGGGCCATTGGTCAGGCCCACTAGGTTGTCAGAGGGGCTGGATAGCCCATGCCTTGAAGGTGGTCAAGGAAATTCCCGAACTCTTATTTCGGGGTGTTTTAATGGGGAAATTATCCGGGTACAAGAAATGCCCCCCATGGGGCGTGCATCGGAGGTGGGGACGAGGGCGTGCGGCCCGTGAGCCCCTCTTTCTGAGTTGCTGTAGTTGTATTTTAACACTTCATGTGCCTTTATTTTGTTGCATTGCATATATTGCCTTTCTGGTGTACTGACTGTTTTTGTGTGCTCCATCTTACAGTTATGGCACGATTTGGCAGAGACGAGAGGGTCCCGAGACATGTGGTCCGGGAGGAGGATCATTGGGTGAGGAGGACCGAGAGGCCCATGCCTCCCTTGGGCCCATCGGTCATCACTGCGGCTGGTGTGGAGCAGCTCGACTCGGGGCACACGGCGATAGCAGAGGGCCCAGTTGGTGAGCGTGGGAGCGGAGTTGGGGCCATGGAGTTGGCCCAGGTTTCAGAGGCGGGCGGGATCTACTCTTACGACCGCAGCGGAGGCTACCCAGTGGAGTTCCCGCTGGACCGTCACTTGTTAGAATTAATGAGGAGCTTCGTCCCGCATGGCTTGGAAGAGGGAGATTCCTGAGTGGCTGGAGCGCACCGACGACTGGAGCGGGCGATCTTAGTAGGCAAGGACAGTCTGCATGGGATTATCCCCTGTGGTTTTTCGAGCTTCTCTGGAGACTACTGGAGGCAGTGTCAGTTCCCTAGTGCTGAGTGCCTGGGCTTCTTCAGCAGGGCGGATCAGTTTGGAGTCCGCATCGGGGTGATGGGTCCTACTTCCTGAGACTTGCACGGACACCATCGAGCAGAGACAGAGGTTAGCCCAGGGTTGGTGTTGGAGCCGTCTGGGCTGCAGTATGCCGGGGAGGGCTATGCCGACCACAGCCTTTTGTCCAGGATTTTGCGGTAGACTGTGGTTAGCTGGTATGGCCATTGGGCGGTGATTCCTTCGCACAGATACCGCCAGGGGGCTACCGAGTGGCTGATGGGCATTGTGCAACATTACCGGGTACTGCTGGACCGGGCTGATATCAGATACTCTATGACCACGGCTTTGTACGGGTATCCCTGCTATACGGGGCTTCTGCATGCGTTGGCAGAGCGCTTAAACCACTGGTGGAACACTGTGGCGAAGACCGAGGGAGAGACTTCATTAGATTTGTGGTCTATGTTCACGATTTCTGGGCTGTCGATCAGTGGCTAGGGCTACGAGGAGGTAGTGCTAGACAACCTCCATCGCAGCCACACAGATGGACATGGAAGATACCAGGTTCCTTACAGCTACCGGTATTTGCTGAAGACCTAGAGGGACTTAGCCCTAGCCGGGAGAGAGAGGGCTGCACAGACTCCTAGGGTGCCACTGAACGTGTGGATCTGCCACTTCTACAACGGGCCCATCTGTTTCTATCAGGAGTTTGCGAGAGACCAGACCCCATGGGAAGAGTACACCGAGGTGGAGTTGCGGTTCCGGACGTACACCCGGTACATCTATGCGCCACGGGAGGGGTGGAACCCCCATGGGTTGTCGGACGTGACCCATTTAGCAGCGTACTTGGCGTACTGGCTGGCGACGTTCGTGGTCCCGCATGGGGAGGACGGTCTGCTGAGGGTGGAGTTGCTGTGGCCTGCGTGCCTGCTGGCGGAGGGACGGAGGTTGGCCTTGGCTCTGACAGCCTTGGCCAACATTTACCAGGGATTGGGGGTGCTGGCTATGCACCCGGCACCTTATGAGCGGAGTCTGCTTCTGTTGACCAATTACCTTAGTGTGTGGGCCGGTCTGCTATTTTCGGGGTTGGTGACTCGAGGGTTAGTGGTGAACCAGGCGGCACCCCTGCTGTTCAGCTTTACCGGGCAACCAAATGGAGACGCAGTTGCACAGTTGGAGGGGGCCAGGAGAGTCTTGTCCTATCTGCCCGACAGGGGCGACGAGGGGCTTCCTTTTGACGGCGCCATGAGGGACTCCCACCTGATCCTGGTGCCTTCGGGTGACGGGGCGGTATGCGCCCTTCCCTACCAGCGGGATCCAGACGTAGGGTTGTACACGGAGTGGGTGATGAGCACACGGCTGGCAGTACTGGCACTACACCAGCCCGTGATGAGTTTTCTAGAGCCGTATTACCCGCACAGGTTCATCCGGAACCTCGGGTATGACCAGGGAATCCCGTTGAACCAGGAGTTCCCTCTAGGGGGCTGGCAGTACAGAGGCCAGGACGCCCACTTGCTAGCTGTGGCATGGTGGGACTTCTACTATCGTCGGGAGCTGGAGCGACTGCCGACACCTGGGTTGGGGCGCAGGGGATGGTTCGACGTTCATTACGCCAGGTGGTGGTTCGAGCACAGCCATCTGTATCGTCAGAAGGCCTCGGCAATCCAGAAGGCCGAGGAGGACCATCTTTTGAGGGAGGATATACCTCCCATTCTACTGGATGATGAGTACTTGCGGACTCGCTTCTCCCAGATTCACGGGGAGGTAGAGCGGCTGGCGCAGCAGGTGCCCCGGGGCAGCCGTGGTTCGCTGTCTGCTGGGCGGAGTAGCAGCGGGGCATTGAAGCCCCTTAGGCAGGTGTGGTTGGCGCCTGCCGATATTGGAGCTGGGGCATCCCTACCGAGGGCGTCGAGGTGTTGGTGGGCCCAATTCCCGGTCGACTGCGGCTTTGGGAAGAAGGGCTCACTGGACCGGGTGCTCCCCGAAGGGAGCTTTGCGGACACGACGGTCGACGACTGGAGATGCCATATCGCCCATGTGATTGGGTTTGCCGGACCTGTGGAGCTTGTGTCCCATGTCGAGTGCGCTCACACCCTGAGGGACGTCAAGGAGGCGGTCGCGAAGGCCACACGAGTGGTAGGTTTGAAGCCGGAGCAGCTGGTTCTCCTGCCGTTGACTCCCTTCTCGGCCTCAGGTGAGACCTCTCCTTTGATATGTTGTTGTAGCTTTATTATTTTCTGAGGTGCATGGTTGAGACATTGTGTTGTATTTGCTGACAGGCTCTGCGGCGGAGGGAGATCACCCTTCTACAGAGGCCTCTTTGGGGAGTGGCGACGGGGGCCTTCAACGTAGGTGGAAGTGCCCTCGGATAGAGACTGGAGCAGTGGAAGCTGGCGAGTCCTCTCGGGGACTCGAGGCTGGCGGGCACATCGAGGCAGAGCCGGCTTTGAGTAAGTGTCGTATCCGCCTCTCTTGTGCCTTTTCGGTTTAGCCATGATGATTGACTAATCCTGCATCATTGGATCTGTGTCTTATAGCTCCGCCGGAGGCCTGGGCAGACATGGCTTTCTCGCCGCCCCAGGAGGTCGACCCATTGCCTGATGAGGGGGTCGAGTGCGAGATAGATATGGAGGGGTTCCTTCGCGTGATGGATGAGGATATCCCCAATGTCTGGACTTTCCCCGACTTTGAGTCGTGGGAGGCCTCGACGGATGCCTAGCCAGGTAGGGACTTCTGGGATTGGACATACTTTGATTATAGCTGTGCTTGATTCTGGGGGCTAACATGGTTGCCAGTGTTATGTAGAGGTGGCTGAGACATCAGGGACCACAGCTCCTTCTGAGGTGCAGGGCAAGGCGCCGTTGTCGGTTGGAGGGCAGGAGCTAGCAGCGACCCGGGATGGCCCGGGTAAGCATTGAATTTCTATGGAGGGGGTTGCCCTCCCATTATTGCATAGTAGTTGGGCCGGAGTTGCTGACTGTGCTTATGTTGTCATTTAACAGGCGAGGACCCAACTGCTACTCTGGAGATGATTCAAGAGTTAGTCAGTGCTTGTCCGTTGGTGTCTCTTCCCTCTTTCGAGGTAGAGCCGGGAGTAGTGGGCGCCTCGATTCCATCTGTTACCGGAGGCGCACCCGGCTTGCTTTCATAGTTACTGGCAGAGGGGCCTCTTGCTCCTTTACCAGCCGTGGTGTCTTCCTGCACCATAGGACTAGTCGGGTCTTCCAGCATGGGACCCTCATGTATGTGACTGGGGACTTAGCCACTTATGGTAAGCCTTTCATGTCGTCTATTGACGCTGGGGTGCTTTTTGGTGTTGGCCACAGATACTTCTTCGCCTATGGAGGAGGGTGAGCTTCCCCATGACACGACTGAGGGGGTGGCAGAGAGACCCGCTGCAGCAACTTTGGCTGGAGACGATGAAGAGATCGTCGACATCGAGGGAGTCTCGGAGGGGAGTGCTCCGGCTGGTGAGTCTTTTGTTTGAAACCCTTAGCTTGAAAGTCACCTTTGTGTGAGGTTGGGTCATGTAGTGACCTCATTTGTTTTGTTGGTTTGCAGGGGCATCTTGTCCGGCCACCTCCGGGAATTCATCGGAGGCTTCGTCGGGCTCTTCGGGCGAGGGTAGCTCGGCCATGGAGACGGAGGAGAGTTTGAGCTTGAGCTCTTTCTCTTCTGGGGCCTCTTTTGGCGAGGAGGCTAAGGCTGAGACCACTTCCGGAGGTACATGGGTGATGTGATACAACCTTGGACTTAAGCAAGCAAGCACAATTTACAATCAAAACGGACCGATATTGGCGATCACTCACCCGACGCTCACCCAAGTCCCGGGGTAACTTGGTGATGCCAAGTGGAGGATGTGAGGGCTGGGCCCTTGCGGGTAGAGGGCCAGCAGGGCCAAGGTTATTCCTCAAGGGTAAGGCAGCCCAATTTAATGGAGCCGATGTCGTGCCGAGGGCACGAGTTGCACACTCTCTCCCATGATGGTCACTCGAAGCAATGGGGCTTGAGGATCGGGCGCTCACTCTCACGGACCAGCTGAGTTTATAAGCTAATATTGAAAGAAAAAGTACTAAAGAGAGCTAAGGTTGGAGCACTTACTCGACCGGTTTGAAGAACTGGTCCCACTCAGAGACGTGGGTGAGCGGGGAAGCGTGGGTTCCCCACACGCCGCGCCAGAGTAGCTTGACCTATTTAAGATCTTACAACACTACACCCATGCAAGGGGAGAAATCTTAGGGAAGGGAAGCCAAAGATTACAGTCAAACACTACCTCCCACAGGGAGGGGCGGTAAGCCGGCCTGGCGGGGAGGGGAAAAACTGAAATTGAAGTCGAACGGTTGGACGATGCCAGTTCTGCCCGCTCTCTGTGACTGAGGATAGATAGTTGAAGTTGTTGACGCTGCAGCCACTCCAGAATTTTGTTGGCGATGAGATCAGCTGGAGAGTCTTCGTAGGTGTCCCAGGAAGTCATCCAATGTTTTTTGAAATTTTGGAAAGTTGGTGTTGGTCGAGGTAGAGGCACGAACAGGGACGCAGATCTCTGGTTCTGACTGCTTCAGGACCACAATAGCAAGAAGATGAAGTCACTACGGGCGCTCCAGAGCTCTGAATCAGGCGTGGCCGGAGTCGTCGGCTTCGTTGTCGAGTCCTCTTCGAGCGGAGACCCACGGGGGTGCCAGATGATGTTGGAGTAGACAGGGACAGCCTGAATAGCGCTTGGGTGTCTGCTCAGTCCCAGAGTGGACAGAACAGCGCACTCGAGGGAGAAAATTGAGAAATCACAGGTCCGGATGCCGAACATGATTCCACATCTTGATACTGGAAGTAGACTTGGTGTAGAAACTCTCAGCCAAGCACTACCTCCATATCTTCAAGGTGATGCCCGTGGGAGCCTCTGCAAGCCGCCTCAGGTTGATTGTATGGTAGCAGATGCGCAGTCCTACGGTGAAGACTCCTCCGGGTAGCCACAAACTCAGAACGGGACGATACCATCGCCGTCGCGAAGAAGACAGGGAGATGCTTGTGACGGTACCACTTGGGCCTCTAGGGACGCCAGGATGAAGCCGGGGTCACCTCTGCAAGCTGCTGGATCTCTGCTGCTGGTACACTGCACTAGGTGGGGGTGGGAAGGGGAGGTGGAGGAAGAACAAAGTGGATGGAGGAGGAGGGTGGGGGCGACCAGATCAAGGGGGGGCCTCCCTTGGGTCGACCTAGGGTATGGGGGATGGGAGAGGGGGGAGAAAATTCAAATTTTGGTCTTGGGAGGGGCTCCTTCAGCCTTGGGGAGGTGGAGAGGTGCTTAGGGAAGTGGATTGGGTAGTTGATGGTTGGGTGGTGGAGTTTGGATTGGTGGAAGCTATCTTGGGGCTGGGGTTGAGTTATTGGGGTGGTGGGTAGTTGGGGAGGTCCTTGAATGAGGGAGGGGGAGAGAGAAAGTGGTTGGGAGGGGAGGAGAGAGAGAAGGGGGCGAACCCCATAGAGAGAGAGAGAGAAGGGGGGATAAGGGCTTCTCACCCACTCAATTGGATTCTCTCCAAAAGAAGATTTAAATTGGACACTACCCTTTCATTCATTAACTTCAAATGGGGGGAATAGGGTCCTATATATAGGCAACCCACATTTTACAAAAAGACCCTAACTCTTGCTAAAATGACAAATAACCAAGGGGGTAGGGGGCGCCCCTGGGCCTAGCCCAATGAATTGGGCCCAATAGCTAGTCTAATCAACCTAATGACACTCAAACTTAAGGGAATAAACAAAGACCTAGGGACATGACTCAAATAAAAGGGAAAATACAATGATATGACTCAAATAAAAATTACATAGGACTCAAAATAAATAACTAGACCATGTCGGATGCAACCGGGGCGAGGAGACGAGCCGTGATTGTGGGCAAGGGAGGTGATGTCCCCATCATACTCTCGGGGTGCGGAGAACTCGACTCCGTCGAGTAAGAGTCCTTCCCTCCTCGGAGGGTGTAGTAGTGGTACCGCCCACAAGTCTTCAGAACGAGACCGATCCATCCACCTAACGAGATTGCGCTCATACACCTTGCTCCTGGTGGCAGTGACATGTTCATCCAATATTCGCTCAATTCACTCACACTGGGCTCTCTTGGCTAGTGGACTCTTCTCACGGGTGTGTGCTCTCTCAATGAGGGGAGTGGGCTCAATATCCTTACTAGGTACCACCGTGGGACCCTTATCCACTAGGTCGGCCACGTTGAATGTGGGTCTTACTCCGTACTCCTCGGGAAGATCTAACTCATAGGCATTAGTGCCAATGCGCCTCAGAACTTGGAAGGGACCAGCCCCACGAGGCCGCAATTTCAAGATGGCTCCGGGGGAGAGCCTCTCTGTCCTCACCATCACAAAGTCACCCACGTGGAATTTTTTGGTGACGCCGTTGGGAGTCAGCCTGCCTTTTATAAATCTCATTTTCCTTGCTGATGTGCTTGCTAAGGTTTTCATGCAATTTTGTGAATGTTGACATTCTAGGGGTGATGGGTGGACCTGGGCAACCAAAAGTAGACCAATCATGCTTTGTGTTGTGCCCCGAATTGTTTTGACGAAGATTCTGAATGATATGTGATGATTGAGAAAGTTTCAGTTGATATATTGAGATGATGAGTTGACTGGCAAATTGAATGCAGGTTAATTGTGAAATTTTTCATTCCAACTCTCAAGGCCAAGGTACCTGTTGATATTTATTTGTCTATCTTCTATCTTTCTTTTGAGGTTTGGAGAGCGATATGGTAAGATAACAAACTAACAATCAAAGATCTACTCAAACCTATGAACATGTGATCATGAACCTAGGCAATCATAGCTAGCTCTAGCATGGGCATGCTATCTCAATCCAACTACGCTAAGGAAAAGGAAAACACACGCCGGGGCGTGGAACAAGGAATAAATAAAAACACACCGTGAAGGTGGAACAAGCAAGGAAAATAGGAAGATATGATGAAGAAGACAGCTAATGCCCAATACCAAGGAAAGATGTGATCGCCACCAAAGTAAAACAAGTCAAAAGAACCTGAATATACCTTAGAAATAGGTGGATGAAACACCCGCCCACGGGAGAGAAAACCAGAGAAAGCCTGCAGATCAACTTGGAAGTAACGGCCAGAACCCCGTGCGTCGCTTGGAAGTGACGGCCACACGATAGACCGTCGGAGGAGAATGACGCGCCTACACAAGGCCGTCAGATAACCTGCAGTAACAAAGCTTGAATTCTTTTAACTCCAACTCTTCCAGCCGGCTAGAAGACCTGGGCCTCGTGTCAATGAACCTGTAAACCTGCCAAAGTTGTAAAAAGACCAAACACAATAACCTCAATTAGTCCTTTTCACAAGCATAGCATCAATTCTCAAAGGACTCAATATCATCAAAAGGAGAGGGAATTACCGGGGCGTTTTGGTTTTTTAACCCCTCTGGGTGTTTTAAAAGTTTGGGAAGATGTTTATATGCTTAGAGGACAGTGAAAAACGTGGAGAAGGAAGAGGGACAATGCCTTGATTGAGGAAAAACCAGGGAAGAACTCAAGCATGCAATGATGAACTTGAAAGACCAAAACCAAAGTACTCCCTTGATTATGAGATGGATGGACGTGGGAAGCAGTTCCTCTTGGATGAAGATGGCTCCTGAGTTTGGCAGCACTTTGTCGTGAATTCAAAATCTCCCCCTCTTTGGCCATGAAGTCAAGGGTTCTATTTATAGACCCTCAAACTCTTAGGTCGAGCAAAGGATAATTCAAATAAGATAAAGAGATAACTCTTAGCAAATCCTCGAAGATAATATCACCAAGAGTCCATACAATCGAACGGAAGGTCCTGAGGATCAGATTTGAAAGAGATATCGTCAATCCAAACCTTTATCTCGACCACGGAGTAGCAGAGAAAAGGCCTGAATTGCCAGGACTCTTGGAAGGAAGTAACGGCTGCGCGACAGACCGCCACTTGGAAGTAACGCACCAAGGATCATCCGTTACTTTCAACCTTATCCCAAAGAGATAAGATCAACGGGAAGAAAACCCAACAAGTTGGACTCTTCAAGGAAGCAACGGCCAAGGCATAGGGCGTCAGAATGAAACAACGGCTGCACGATAGACCGTTATTATCAACGTGGAATCAAAAGGATAAGCTTTACAACGAGGCCTTAAGCCTTAGGACTCTTCAAATAGTAACGGTCCAGGACCCATCCGTCAGAATGAAACAACGCGCCTAGAACTGACCGTTATTATCATTGAGGTTCAAGAATGAAATGAGGGGCTTGCTAAGATTCATCCAATGAAACGCCACTAGGAGCCATATCCGATCAAATAGTTCAGACCCAAGAAATAGGCTTCAACTAATCAAGAGACTCAATGAAGGGTGAACAACTCGGAGCATCGTATAGAATGAAACAAGGAGATGACCCGACTTATTGGGTATAAAACGGGTGTCAACAGATGCCCCTCCTTAACGTCCTCTTTGTAGGGGAGCGAGCGGAGGTGAAGCGAAAGTGAAATGGAACATGAAGATGAAGCGGAGATGAAGCGGAGTGTATCAAAAAGAGGGCATTAAGGTAAACGACACCCGTTCTTTACCAGCAAGCGATAGGAATTTTCTGGAAAACTTCAAATTGATCACAAGGAAATAGCCAGCCAAAGGGATGCGAGTCTGGAGGAATTAATTAACTGAGGAAAGGAAAGACGGCTAGCCGCCGGAGGCAACGGAAAAGAAAGAGACTAAACTCCAGACATGAATCTTCAGCGAACCAGATCAAGCGAGCAGATCGAAAGAAACCTTCAAATTCAGAGTGGAACGATTCTCCTCATTCGGGATCAAGAACACAGCTGTTCACCATCATCGAGACACCTTGAACAGATGAAGCTTCATGAATGCTCAAAGAATGCGCATGATGCATGCTGGGCTAAAGGAAAAGAAATCTTCAAAACAAATGCAAAGAAAGATAAAATATCAAATACTCGAGAATAATATTGCTAGATCAGAGAAATCGGAGTCAGGACACTATCTGCAACCACGGCGTGCAAGATAGAACCATCGTCCCCAAATTTTCCAATCTAACGGCCTTATCCAACGATTTAAACATGTGAACTTAGATCATCATCATTTTTGTTTAAGAGGAACATCAGATCCCAGGACACATGAATGACCAGCCGGTTCTCGAGGTAATATATCATAAGTAACATATAGTAATGCATCAAGGGAGTGAGGGAACGAGATACAATACCTGACTTACCTGCCTGACGGATGATAAAGCATGACCTTACTCATAATTCCTTCATAAAAGATAGGTTAGCCAACAATAAAAATGAACATGAATCAAGGCATAACCATTTGTACATGAGAGAGGCATCAATAAGGAACAACATGGAAGAAAATGGAACCATTTTGACATTAATTAAACCATTTAATGCATCAAGAAACTTGCAAGTTTGTAACGGTCTGAAGAAAGGGCGTTACATAAAGTAACGGACCATCCCTAGTCCGTCATAAACCAGGCGGTTCACATTCTTCAATAAAATAGGGCCAACACATGTAACGGTCAAAAACAGACGCGTCAGAAGGATGTGACGGTCGGTCGATAGACCGTCACATTTCCTGAGCGTTCAAAAAAATAAAACCGAACGGTCACGGCCATTCATTCCACATTCAACACCCCAAAAACTCCAACCGAGAGAAACCACCGACGATTACCAACTCCCACCACCACCATGGCCGGCGACGAGGGTTCCCAACCGCCTCCACAGAAGAGGGAGAGAGGAAAGAGGAAGGCAATACGGCGGTTCCACCGCCGGCTCGAACGGGAGGCGATCCCGCCGGTGGAAGAAGAACAACCGGCGAGGAGAAGTCCAAGGGAGGAAGAAGAAGCTCCCACGGCCACGGAGGACGAAGGGGAAGCTCCCTTGGGTGCAGAGGAGCCCAAGGAACCGAAGAAGAAGAGGAAGAGAGCCATGGACCACGAGGTAGGCCCCCGCCCTAATTTTCCAATTTTTGATTTTTTTGTGTTTATTTATGGATGCATGTGGGGAAAAGGGGTAGAAATGGGTCTACGAACCCACTAGGAACAGTTGTAGGCCATTTGGCCACAGTGGGAGACTACGGGGATGCAAGGGAAAAAGTTCCCACACGCAGACCATGTGACGGTCCTGCCAGCGACCGTCACACGCCCGACCCATCAGGCTGCGTCCGTTAGAGTCAAACGACGCCCTAGCACAGGGCCGTCACTCATGCCAGGGACTTAAACTATTTTTTAGGGTTTTCAATTTTCAAATTTTTATTTTATTTTCAATTATGAATGATTATGCAATGATTATATGATGCAATTGGACTAATTAATGATCTAATATGTAATGCAGGGGAAGAGAAGATCGCGGATCTCCTGGCTACAGATCCGGGCAGTGTACCAGGCATTGCCCGACTACCAGAGAGAGATATTAGCCTGCATGGGATTCGCCGAGGTGCTCAGCATCGAGGTGATCTGGATGGACACGCCGCTACTATACACCTTGCACGAAAGATGGGACCCGATCAGCCGAGCTTTCATCTTCCCGTGGGGCCACATGATCCCCACGCTAGAAGACATAGCGAGGATTACCGGATTGAGAGTCCACGGAGCCGCGGTGACAGGGTGGACATACGGCGACTACCGAGAGATGGCGCAGCAGCTGCTCGGGCTAGATTTGATCAGGCCGGAATAGTCCTCCTCTCAGCTTTTGAGGTCAGTGCTGTAGGAGAGCTTGGGACTGAGAGGAGCGGCGATCGCCGTGGGAGAGCTACCCGAGGAGCATCTGTGCAGAGTGATAGACCAGGTGCGCCCTCGCGTGGCGGCGGAGGCGGGACCAGAGGGAGATAGAGTGCTCAGACGCTTCCTGATGCTGCTATTCGGGAAGCTCCTCTTCGCGACTCGGGCAGATGTCATCAGCTGCAGACTGCTGCCGATGACAGAGGATTTGGGCAGAGTCAAGAGATACGCCTGGGGAGCGGCAGTGCTCGCATTCCTGTTCGAGTCCCTCAGCACTACGGACAGGCAGACGATGCTGGGCGGCTTCTCGCCTTTCCTACAGGTAAATGCACTTCTCATGTTTTCTATTATGCCATGAATATTGATGCTATGATTTATGCAAATGATTTATGCAATGATTTATGCAATGATGCGACTGACTCGATTTCTAAATGCAGATCTGGAGCTATATGTACCTCCCGGGCATCGGGAGAGGCGCATTACTCTATCCCGGCCGCATACCGATCGTGAGGCGTTGGTCGGTGGCGAGGGACACAGGGTCGATCATTAGACTGACCCGGATGATCCAGGACGACTTGGACTCCTTCTCGCATACATCGATAAGTCCAGAACTCAAAATGATTTCTATATGCTTCTAAATGCTTCTAAATGCTTTCTAAATACTTTCTAAATATCTCTAATATCTTTAACGCTTTTATATGCTAATGAATGAACTAAATGCTCTCAGGTGAGATGGACCCCATACCGCGACGAGGGTTATACGGGACAGCCATGGGTGGAGGCGGCCTTATCGTACCGGGGGCGAGACATATGGTTGCATTGCATCCATATCATCGAGCCTCTGCACTACAGGCTGATCCTGCGGACCCGGGGACTACACCAGCCCGAGGTGACCTTTCCATGCCACAGCGATGACCACCCCGGCAAGTCAGCAAGGGGCATTAGCGGCAATGTGGATTGGTGTGCCCGGAAGGCGAAGTACGTCCACGATTGGAATAGGCGGGGCCGAGCGGTGAAGGAGCGAGATGAGAGTGACGAGGCATATCTGAAGGCCTTCGCTCGACTCTACGGTGACCGGGTGTACCGAGGTACCCGACGACCGGTATGCAAACTTAAACTCTAAACTTTTCTATTATGCAATATGCAATGTGATATATGCTGACTCATGCTTTCTAAAATGCAGCTGGACCCTGAGGGACGGATAGCCGAGCTGGAAGGGCTACTCCACTCCACCATCCAACAGCGGGACGGGTACCGGTCTGCCCTAGAGCTCCTGGTGAGACTAAAAACTTAAATGCTCATGATTTATGCAATGATGTTCATGATGCAAATGCCAATGTCAACTAACCATGACTTCTAAATGCAGCGGGCCGAGGGAGCCCAACGCGTTGGACCGGATGCCCCATCGTCTTCCTCGCAGCCTGCGGGAGGCAGGGCTGAGCAGGAGGCCGACTTTGCTCGGGCGGTTGCCCGGGCCGAGGAGGCGGAGGCCACCCTCGCGGAGCGGGTAAGAGACTAAAAATGCTTATGATTATGCCTAATTAAATGCTTCATGACTAATGATATGAAATGCAATCTACAGGCGAGGGATCTAGTAGCAGCAGTGGCCGAGGCCAGTTAGGCGAGAGCTGCGGTAGAGAGAAGTCGGGCCGAGATTGATCGAGCCCGAGCAGAGACGGAGCTGGTACGGGCAGAGATGGCCCGGCTGAGAGCGGAGACCCCGCGACGCCCAGATGATGCAGAGATGGAACAACTCCGGAAGGAGTTAGCGCGGGCACGAGCTGAGGTGGAGGAGCTTCGGATCGGGACGGCCGACTTGGATCGCTATCGGACCGAGGCACGAGAGACGCGGCGTCAGATCTTTACACTGAAGATCGAGCTGCGGACACTGGAGTGGACGGTCCGGATGATGGGCAGGGGACCGGAGCGGAGTGCCTCCCAGAGTGGGGTACATAGGAGTGCTGCCCCTAGCAGCTCAGTAGGGGATTTCCTTGTCAGCTCCTCCGCCCAGCGGAGGAATGAGAGGGCAGAGAGAGGACAGCAGGAGGAGAGTTCTTCCATAGCACCGCCACCCGTGAGGAGACCTAAGGATGGGGAGGATGATGGTGGCCCGGCTGATAGACCGGCCGAATGATGCCTTTTTATGTTTTCTTTATCACTTGTATAGAACTTTTGGCAAAATGAAATGAGATCCCTTCTTTTTAGTTTTCTGTTTTGTTTTAATTTTATTCGAGCGTGAATGAATGAATGTGAAAAATGCAGGATGGACGAAATGTGAATGAATGAATGAGATGTATGCAAGAATGCATGTATGAAAATGGGAAGAAAACGAGGTGTACAATGTGAAAGACCGCCAGGTCTAGGCAAGGGCAGAAGGAATAGCCTGAACTCAGCAGCAGAGAAAGTGATGATCTAAGATCTGACCGTCATAATCAAACGACGCTCTGGTGAGAGACCGTTAATCATCAGAGGCCCACTCTGGCAGTGGGGCATCAGGATAAACGACGGCCAACTGAGGGTGCGTCAAAGACAAATAACGGCCAAGGACCAGACCGTTGATCATGGTAGAACGATAGTTGGTCAGGGCAACTAGCAGGAAATGCGACGGTCTGAAGGAGACGCGTCAGAATCAAGAGACGGTCATAAGCAAGACCGTTAGGAAGTGTTTAGCCCAGAAGAGAAGGAACTGAGTGGCTGGGAATGCGACGGCTCAGGGTTTACGCGTTACAGAAAGCGACGGTAGACCCGTAGACCGTTATTCTCCACAGAACATGATTCGGGGAATTGAAACCCACAGAAAATGCGACGGCCAAGGGCTGGCGCGTCGGAATGAAGTAACGGCCGCACGATGGACCGTTAGAATCTGGGTTGTAATCCGAAACGGATTGAGCCGAGATAACTAAAACCTGAGGTTTAGCCACTTAGTCCATCACTAGAACTTATCCTGATTGAAGATAAAGCCTTCTAGCCCGAGTCTTATCCTTCCAAAGTTAAATATAAGCCTTAGCAACTTGGAAACTTAATCAAAATCGCAGCTTTGCTGAAACCTCTATTCTAGGGTTTGAAGAGCTCTTCCAAAGAGCAGAAAGCATGATGAAGAGGAGCTTCGAGGTGATGGCTATGGAGGAGAAAGCTTACACCGGCCCCAAAGCTACAAGAAAAGGGCATGGAGACCTCCAGCGGCTGACATCAATTCCCAAGCATTTAAGCTCCAATGTCCAAAGAGTGGTAAGTTCTCACAACTCATCCAAAGTTCAGAATTTTGCTGCACTTATTCTTTTCATGACTTCCTTCTTTCTTTTCTCAAGCCCCTTCCTGGTCCACGGTGCTATTCCAATCTGAAGTGGGTGGCTCCCATGGTAAAGGCACTTCCCATAGAGATCACCTCAATCCTTAAAGCATGGCACCTTCAACCCCTCTTGGTTTTAGGCAAGAATTTTCAGAAATTATCCTTCGATTGGCCAAGCCTTTCAGCACTTGTGGAACTATGGCATCCACAAACTCATACTTTCATCTTCCCTTCCTTTGAAGCAACCGTCCTTTTAGAAGAGGTAGAGACCTACCTAGCCCTTCCTAAGACTAAGGTGGGGGATGAAGACCGGGTTTGCTACACAATAGAGCCTATCGACCCGTCCTTGATCTTGAGTGATTTCATTCACAATCCAAAGGACGTGAGAACCATGATCAGCCCACACCACATTCACTTGATACCCTTGGCACAGTGGATAGTGTCTCATTGTAAAAATAAGTGGGAGAGACATGAAGCAATAGCCAAGGCGGTGGCGGTTTGCTTGTGTGGAGTCTTTCTTTTTACCACTACCGACCACCTCTTAGACATCCAAAATCTTGGCATTATTAGCGGGCTGTGGCGGGGAATGTCTATCTCTCAAGCGGTCCTCTCATACCTTTATGAAGGACTAAGCTCGGCTTGCATAGGAGACCCCTTGTTTGGTTCCATGATACTCCTTGAGTGATGGATGTGAATAAGAATCAAATTCCTTCCTAAGGAGGACATAATTTCAGCAAGCCGGATCTTCGGGAGCCACCCTCTCTTCTTTGTTGGAGGGGCATTTGGATATTCTCCTCAGGTTGAATGCAAGACGGCGGATAAGAAAACTCGGGACGAATGGTGCCTCTTCCTTAACATTCTTCCAATGGACAAGTTCATCATGCGACCAAGAGTCCTCCGAAGCACTCTTCTCAAAATACCGCGGCGTCAAGGCTTGGACCTCCAGCTAGTAGGGAACACTACCATGGCGATCTACAACTCGCACCGATGCCATCTTCAGATCGGATTACCTCGAATCAGTGTTTCTACACTATCACACTACCCTCCCCTTCTACATAGGAAGATGGGGACCGAGGAAGATGAACGAGCAGTCCGGAACGCGCTGACCATGTGGGAGATCAGCAAGGTGCGTCCGTGGCAAGCAGAAGTTGAAGAGAACGACGAAACACGCCGAGATTACATGAAAGAGTTGAGAAGAATCCGCCCTCTTGCGGATAAGAAATTGAATGTATCTTGATTTTCCTTTTTGTTCATGAGAGATATCATGTAATTGACAATCGAAGTTGAATTTATCAAGAATTATATTTCATTAATCTTTGCTTGAATGAGATGAGATTGCCATAGTTGAATGATCTTGAGTTCCATAGTTTGAAAGGCTAGAATGATGTGAACAGACAGGGCTTCTGGAGTAAGAGACGGATATGCACTGGGCCGCCATAAGGAAATAACGGTCCTGCGACAGGCCGTCATAATGAGAATAACAAGAGCCCTGTCTCTGAAGGATATGACGGATGGGTCTTGAGCCGTTATATTCAAGTAACGGTAGATCCAGACCGTTATAGTGATGGTTCAGTGAAAAGGAAGAAGGCCCATGCCTGAAGGGAAATAACGGTCAAAGATGGGCCCGTTATATGACTGTAACGGTCTGATGCTGGCGCGTTACACACTTTGAACCTGCATAGTTGTGAGCTTTTGCTTTTGGACTTGTCCCTGTATTCTGCACACACTCAAACATGAAACAAGTTAGATCTGTTCTTAGACTCAACCCCTTGCCTTGAAGCAAGTTAGATAATGACCGTTTCTTGATATTTGGTCAAGGGGTGGAGCCTTTATTAAATAGGCGAAAACATAATGAAAAGGCGATGCATGCTATGCATATGATGGTATTTTTGGGAGTTTTGGAAAATATTTAATGTTTTTGGATTTTTGAAAATATTTGTTTTGTTTTGGATTTTTGAAAATATTTGTTGTTTTGGATTTTTGAAAATATTTGATGTTTTCTTGGATTTTGAAAGATATTTGATGTTTTTGGATTTTGAAAATATTTGATGTTTTTGGATTTTGAAAATATTTGATGTTTTTGGATTTTTGAAAAACCAGTGCCTCTCTAGCAACACGAGACCTTCCTTGTTTTAGGTTGAGTCTCGAGATTGGCGTGCAATAGTGTGACAACCCCTGGCCAAGACCTAATCATTGTGACGGTGTTTTTACCAATGCCATACCTAGGGTACTCATCTCAGTCCTAAAAGGAAAAAAAGATCATGGGGGTAAGCTTAGGCCAGATATGGGAGTTTTAGAACTTGATTCCCTCACCGTACAACCCTATTAGAGATTTGGTCTGTTGTGCCGGGGCTTTTATGTCCGTCATCGAACCTTTGTCCACTTAGGCATGCATGCGACCGGGCTCATAACGTACCGCGGGGAACTGTACTGCCACTCTTGTCATACCTAGTTTTCTTTTTCCTTTGGAGCTTTTGAAAATTCATTCACAGACTTTGAGATGATGCTTTTGACTTTGTTGTAAAGAGCACTCCTTTTCTTTTCTTTTCCTTTCTTTCTTGTGGCGTCAGGTCATAACGGACTTGCCTCTATTTGAGACCTCTTCTCGTTAGGGAGTTTGGATTGGTTGTCTCCTCCTTATTTACTCCTTGCCCCTGGATTCAACCGAAGAATGAAGCGGACAGGGACTTCGACTTTCCCCTAAAGCATGGCCGAGGAAAACGGTGTCTTATAAGCAAGGAGCCTGACCAGGGATGCCGTGTAGTGTGTGATTGCCTTACTCGGGACCCTCTTTTTGAAGATAGGGAGGAGGTTCTTATTGCCGGAGAAGCACATGGTTTAGATTTTAAGGAAAGAAACGCTTAAGATACAACCCATTCCACGGGTGAGAGAGCTCCTCACCTTCTGCGTTTACTAAACGATAAGCATTTCCTGCATAAGCCTCCTTTACTACAAACGGCCCTTCCCAGTTAGGTTGCAACTTCGACCTAGGACCTGCAGACCGAATGAATTTACGTTTCAAAACAACATCACCCGTCATGAATTTACGTTCAATTTCCTTCTTTTGAAAATAACACGAAACCCTCTTTTGATAAACAGAAACGTGATCAGCCGCATTCATCCTCTTCTCATCCAAGAGTTCCAACTGGACCAGCAACGCCTCCCGACGTTCATCGAGATTAAGTTCCTTATCAAGCTGCACTCTAAGGGAAGGGATTAAGATCTCATATGGGAGCACTGCCTCCATCCCATAGGTCAGAGAATAGGGAGTTTGCCCCGTAGGGGTACGGACAGAGGTGCGGTATGCCCACAGAGCTTCCACCAATCTTTCAAGCCAATCAAAAAATTTATGTGCTTCGCATGTTTTCTTGATGATTTTAAGAAGGGTTTTATTAGTGGCCTCGACTTGACCGTTGCCTTGAGGGTAATATGGAGATGAATGATGCAGTGCAATATTGAACTTCTTACATAGGTCCTTAAGCTCTTGGGAGACGAACTGGGGTCCGTTGTCGGTGATGATGCTGCTTGGCACTCCGAATCGCGAGATGATATTCTTCATGTTAAAGCGGCACACCGTTGTAGCTTTGATTTCTGCGTACGCCTCGGCTTCGGCCCATTTGGTGAAGTACTCAGTAGCAGTGAGGATGAAGGATTTTTGCTTGATCTGAGAATTAGGATCACCGAGCGGGCCGACAACGTCGAAAGCCCACATAGAGAATGGTGAAGGAGCAGTCATAGGATGGAGGGACGAAGCTGGAGAGTGAATTTTATCAGCATGGAGTTGGCATTTAAGACACCTCCGGACATAGAGGGAGCAATCTTCCTCTAGAGTGGGCCAATAGTAGCCCTGCCTATGGATCTTCTTCGCTAGAGCCTGGCCATTGACATGACCTCCACACTCACTAGAATGGGCCGCTTCAGCCACTTTCCAAGCTTCTACATCATCCAAGCATCTCATGAGCATTCCATTAGTAGCGCGCCTATACAGTTCTCCTACAACGATAGTGTACCTTGCGGCGGCTCTTCTTATTGCTTTACGCTGCTCGGCCTTTGCCCCTTCTGGGAATGACCCTTCTTTGCAAAACAATTCGATTTCATGATACCAAGGCAATTCTTCTTCGTCCAGAATCTCCTCTAGTTCTGTTAATGAAACTTCCTTGAGATCTTCCTTTTCAACTCTCGCCTCTACAGATTTCCTGAGGTTGATGAACCAAGGATCTTGAAGAGAAGGCGCGTCCAATCTCTGGATGACGATGGTCTCAGTACTACGACTGAGAGGGAAAGATAAGGAGGAAGCAAGAGATGCCAAAGCATCAGCTAGAATGTTCAGAGAACGGGGAGTATGGATATAGATCAGCTTACGGAATCGCTTAGCAATGAGCGTGACCAAATCTTGATAAGGTTTGAGCTTGGGGTCACGAGTACGGTAAGTGGACAGAACTTGCCGTAGAACGAGCTGAGAGTCTCCTATGATGTTTAAATAGCGCGCGCCTAGGAGATAGGCGTGCTTCAAGCCGGCTAGGAGAGCCTCATACTCAGCGATGTTGTTGGTAGCAGGAAATCGAAGTTGATAAGCGAAGGGGATGGTTACTCCCTCTGGAGTAAGCAAGACAGCACCGATCCCTTGGCCTTGGGAGTTGAGCGCACCATCGAAGTGCAGAGACCAAAAGGGATGATGAGAAAGGATAGAGAGATGCTCATCAGGGAAATCATCCTGAATATAATCGGTATGAGGAATAGGGAGATGTGCAAGATGCTCAGTAATGACATATCCTTTGACTGCCTTTTGAACGACAAAGGTGATGTCGAACTGAGAGAGGAAGCTCTGCCAGCGAGCTAACCTACTGGAAAGGATGGGTTTTCCTAAGAGATAACGGACCGGGTCCATTATAGAGATCAACCTAATTGGGTGGGCGAGAAAGTAATGTTTAAGCTGCTGAGCTACCCACACTAAGGGGGCACAAGTCTTCTCCATAGCGGTGTACTTGGATTCAGCTGGATTAAACAGTCGAGAGAGGTAGTACGCAGTCCGCTCTTTCCCTTCATCATCTACTTGTGCTAAGACCGCCCCTAGGGAGTCCTCAATAACCGAGATGTATAGGATTAGGGGTTTCCCAGGGACAGGAGGTTGCAAAACTGGGGGATTGGACAGATACTCTTTGAGGTCCTCATAGGCCTTCTGACAATCTTGATTCCATTCGAACTTGACACCCGCCTTAAGCAACTCATAAAACGGACGACACCTCTAAGAATGCTGAGATATAAATCTTCTAATGAATTACAGTCTACCAATCAATCCTCGAAGTTCCGTAATGTTATTTGGCGGAGGCATGTCCATGACGGCCTGTGCTTTATTAGGATCAATCTGGATTCCCCGTTTACTCACTATGAACCCTAACAACTTCCCTGAGGAGACTCCGAATACACACTTCTTCGGATTCATCTTAAGCTTATACTCCCTGGCTCTCTGTAGCACCTTAGCCAGGATAGAGGGGTGTTCTTCTTTTGTTCTTGATTTCACCAAGATGTCATCCACGTAAGCTTCCATGTATATGTGCATCATGTCGTGGAAAATGGCCATCATCACCCTTTGATAGGTGGCACCTGCATTTTTCAAACCAAATGGCATAACTACATAACAATACGTGCCCCAGGGCGTGGTGAAGGAAGTTTTCTCTTGGTCTTCTGGAGCGAGATGGATCTGATTGTAGCCCGAGTACCCATCCATAAATGACAGAGCTTCACACCCGGCAATGTTATCCACTAGGACGTCTATATGAGGTAGCGGGAAATCATCTTTGGGACATGCTTTGTTTAGATCCCTGAAATCAATGCATATGCGCACTTTTCCATCCTTCTTGAGAACAGGGACTATGTTCGCCACCCACTGAGGGTCTAAAACCACTCTGACGAACCTGGCCTTATATAGCTTATCGACCTCTTCTTTGATCCTTAAGGCCATGTGGGGGTGAAATCTTCTTGACTGTTGTTTCATAGGTGTTGCCCCTGGTTTAAGCACGAGTCGATGTTCCACTAAGGAGGGGTCAAGACCTGGCATGTCCTCATAAGACCAGGCGAAAGAATCGCTATACTCCATTAATACCTTAATTAGATCTTCTTCTACCTGTGAAGGGAGATCAGCAGAAATAATGACGGGCCTTGGGTCTTCTTCTGTTCCCAAGTTGATTTCCTTTGTAGGTTCATCCACTGCCGTAGACGGCTGGTCGAATCTTTTTAGTCCCTGTGCATATAAGTCGGCAGTGTCATCTACATTGCTGTCTTCATCTATTGGATCCTTCTCATCCAAAACCTCATAGACGCCTAATCCGTCGTCGCTCCATTCCCCTTCTATTTCCTCTTCATCCTCAATCACGATTGCTGTAGCGACGAATTCTGGACACTTCAAAAGAGCATGACACCGCTGAGCTATATCTTGCAAGAACCTATCAGGAACAGATCGGGAAGGATGCGCAAGCGAGCGCCGTTCAGAATGGGAAGGGTTGGACGACCCAGAACAAGACCCTACTTCTCTAGACCTAACGGACTCTACTCCTCTAGACTCGACGGACCCTAATCCTAACCTAGGGGATAGAAGACCTAGTGGAAGGGGAGGAGCAGGGGACTCGTGCCCTTGGGAGGAGGAGGATGGAGATAGGATAGCGTAATCTTCCACTGAAATCTCCGTTTCAAGTTTGACGTTTTTTTTTGGAGATCAACGGAGACTAAACAGCAAGATGGAGGAGGTGGGAGCTGCATAGGGAGCAGCTCGGGGAAGATGCAATCAAAGAAGGGATCAGAATAAGAGGACCACATCTCGTGGAGCTGAGCGTTGGGAGGAGGAGGAGTAAACAGAGTGGATAGATCAATGCGTGGACATTTCCCGCAAGCACAAGGAATGAATAGAATCTCCGGTGGATCAATGAAAGATGAATTTATCATGATAGGAGGAAGGCGGGGTACGAACTCCTTTTGTTGAATGATAGATTGGAAGCGTGAGAGAGACCAAGAACAGACAACTGGAGAGCTCTCCTCCTTCTGTAGATCAACAATAAGCTGCTTCTTCGGCCTCCACTGCATAAGCCGAACTTCTTGTTGCTTCCTCTGAGATTCTTCCTCAAAAAAGAGCCCCTGCAAGGCCTGACTGTAGTCGAGCATGTCATCATCTGACCCTCTTGGCAAGGGAGGCGGACTGGCAATTGGACAAACTGTATTCCTTTCTTGTTGAACCGGCTTTGGAGCTAATGTGCCAGGTTGGAGAGGCCCTTTGACAAAATGCTGACGATAATCCCAGGTGAGCGGCCCAGAATCACTTATCATAGATAATCCTGTCTCCTTGTAGCCGAGACCTCTCCTACCCATTTTTCTTCCCTTAGGTATAGGCTTAGTCATCCCTTGCAGTTGCGCACCGAGGCCTCTCCCCGGTTGATAGCCCAGTTTCAATATAATGTTCCACCCCTTTGAATCTCGAATCTGCGGCTTCACTTTGACATTAACTGGAGTAGCGACGGGCTTAGGGGATGTATAAG
Source organism: Amorphophallus konjac (assembly GCA_022559845.1). Taxonomy (NCBI): domain Eukaryota; kingdom Viridiplantae; phylum Streptophyta; class Magnoliopsida; order Alismatales; family Araceae; genus Amorphophallus; species Amorphophallus konjac. The sequence goes on along the minus strand of CM040117.1, from coordinate 79,062,028 downwards.
CCCAAGGAAAGTTCAAATCCAATACCGACAGAACGGGCCGGCTGCTTGGCCAAAGTGTGGGAAGAACCTGCTCTGAAATAGCCTTTACTGACTGTACTGTGGATAAGCTCTTAACTTTGACGACCCTCCCTTGGAAGGGGAACTTAATGCACTGATGTGCGGTGGAGGGCACGGCACCGAGTGTGTTAATCCAGGGATGACCCAAGATAGCCTTGAACATAGGGTCGATATCAAGAACATAGAATTCCATGGCCATAGTAAGGGGCCCGAGCTCTGCCTGAATGGTGACTACCCCGTGACATGCTCGCCTTGAGTTGTCATACGCTGCTATAGTGGTGGGGGTCGGCCGTAGTAACTCTTCATATATGTTGCATGCTCGGAGGGTGCTGAGTGGGCAAACATTAATTGAGGCCCCTGTGTCAACCAGTGCTGCCTCAATGTCGACTTTGTTCAGGGTAATTGTTATGCAGAGCGGCATTTGCCGAGCCCCCGGAGGTGCAAGCTCGGTTTCAGAGAACGTGATTGCCGGCCCTTTGGAGATGGTTGCCAGTGTCGTCGGTAGGCTATCAACTGCCATGTCTTCGCTAACCATTACCTTCTGTAGGAAATCCCTCAATGCATCTTGATGAAGGGTAGACCTTTTGATCAGCTCGAGCATAGATATTTTGGCGGGCACTCGATCCAGATGATGCAGCAAGTCATATTGAGTACCCGGCAAAGGTCCAGTTTCTTCTTGCTCGGCCACCGGCTGAGAGGACTGGGGATTAGAAGTAGTAACGTAATTCTGATGGAACATCTTCTCGCTCCTCAAAGCACAGCTTGCCGCGGCATCTGAAGATAGTATGATGGGCCCTACGGGATGGGTGAATGGAACAGGTGGTGCCGGGGAGGCGGTTTGGTGGAGCGTAGGGTTGGTGAGTTTAATGGGCGGTGCGCGGATGACGGATGAAGGATTGGTGGAAGGCAGGGTGGTGATGGATGTAGATGCGGGTGGAGGGAAGGCTAGCGGTTGGGAAAGAATGGGTGAAGGATTGGGCGGCGGTGTGATGGTGGTGATGGGAGTAAATGAGGGAGAGTATGATGGAATGGAGAGTGGTAGAGGATTTGCGGGAGCGGGTGTGAATGGGAGGATGAGTTGAGAGGACGTCGGCTGTGCAGGGATGATGAAGGGAGGATTGCAGTGGTTATGGTGGAGGGCCATGACCTGCGGTGTGGCGCCATCATCGTCGAAAGACCATCCGGCGTTGGGGGCCGATGGCTGGACCATGTTTACTTGCGTTGGTGCTGGCGGCTGCTGCTGAGGAGCCGGTGGATGATTCGGCATCGGGTTCTGATGGATGCCCAGGCCTTGTACTTGCTGTGGCTGCTGCTGTTGTGGTGGCTACTGCGGCGGCGGTGCTTGATGCTGCTGCACTTGCTGCCCCTGCGGCTGCCTTCTCTTTTCTTTAATCTCAACAATGGCCCTATGCATTTCGGCCCAGTCGATTCTCTGCCCCTCATGTAGGTCATACACAAGATCTCGGAACTGAAAACATCCTTCTATGGTATGGCCTGGCTACCGGTGGAACATACAATACTTAGTCTGATCGACTGTCGGGTTCCAAATAGGCCGTTCCGGAGGAAGTTGGATTGCATTCACTGACATGAGTGCCGAGAAGATATCCGTAAGTGTCTCGGGCAATGGAGGATACTGGGCTCTCCTGGGAGCCGGGCGCTTGCTATTTGGATTGTTGTTGTAGCCGTTGGGTGGAGGGACGTTATGGTATTGTGGTGGCGGTGATGGTTGTTGTGGTGCGGCGAAGGTGTTTTGTGGAATGGTGAAGGCGGGGGGAGGGTTTTGTGGAGTGGCTTAGAAGTTGTGCGGAGCGGTGTTTTGCGAATTGCGGGGGTTTTGGTTGTAGCGGAAAGGTGCGGCCTGATATGGAAAAGCAACGGCTTGTACTTGCTCATTTGTTTGGACTCCCTCAGTAACCGGCCCTTGTGGTTTCTTGTGGTACTTGGGCCTTTTGTTTTGGAAGAGGGAATGGATAGGGGAGTCCTTGAATTGAGTCTGGATGAAGCACGCCCGGCTATAGAGTTGATGCATGTTGGCTATGTCATTCATCGCCATGATGTTGCGGAAGGTCGGGGTGGCATTGGAAATCAGTAGTTTGACCTTCTCTTCCTCCGGAATGTGGCCCGATACCCTGGCGGCCATTTGTCTCCACCTGTCTGCATAGGTGGCGAACACCTCATCCGACTTTATCTTCTCGGCCACTAGATCTGTAAATGAATATTCAAGGCCGACCCTGTCTTGAAACCGCTGGATGAATTTGTCTTTTACTACCTTGAAACTCTCGGCCTCTTCCAGTGGTAGAGAATAGAACCATTCTAGAGCAACACTGTCCAAAGATCGGCGGAATAAGTACGTCATGAGGCGATCATCATATTGGAACTGCGCCGATTCATAAAGAAAATCTCTCACATGGATGAAGGGATTACTGTTCCCATCATACTTGCGATAGTTGGGGAGCTCTGACTGCGGAGGGAACCGGATGTTTTGGAAGCTCAGAATAGGAATGTCGGCCAAGGATTGTGGGCCAACCCTTTTCTGGAGAAAGTCGAGTTGTTGCTGCATGGTGGCTCATTTGTCAAGCAAGTCCTGCTCTCGGGAAGGAGCAGGGGTAGTGAAGGATGCCGATTGTATTTGAGGGGCAGATGGAATGGCTGTAGCAACAGGCGGGAGCCCGTAAGAAGGAGTGGAAGGATAGACAGTGGAAATAGGCGGCCCGTAAGAAGGATATTGGGCCAGAGATAGTCCCGGATTAGAATGATTTTAGGTCACCCCTTGCTGAGGGCGTAAGAAATCGGAAGGGTTCATAAGGAGCTGTGAAGCTACCGAACCAGAGTTGTGATGATCCACCTGGACAAAGGAAGGGATGGGTGACTTCCCTTTATCGAAAGATTGATGGGCTGGATTAGAAGATTGGCCCATCTCCATGCCAGTGAAAGTGATGGTCCGGGGTTGGACCGGAGTGAGATCAATCGGAGTGGGCTGAACGGGCGGCCCAATAATGGAAGGGTTAGATTGACCTTGGATAGTGGCAGAGGGAGAAGTATTGGACCCTTGCATAGCTTGATATAAAACTTGGAGTTGGGTCGGATCCAATTGGGCCATCATATGAAGGACGGAGCCCGCGGAAGGAGTAGAGAGAGAAGGGGTACCTTGACTACCTTCCATAGAGGTGGAGGACGAGAGAGGGGTAGTCCCCTCTCTAGAGGAAAATGTAATAACCCTAGGGGGGTTTTCAAGGAGCCCTTGAGGAAGAGAGTCCTCTTGGGAGCGAGGAGGATTGAAGGATGCCATGGTGGACTCGAAGAGGGGATTAGAATAGAACGTGAAGAAGGAACTGACTCGAGAAGATGATTCAGACGGACGAAAACAACCCCACATGCAACGGGCAACCTTGGAAACGCAAAAACAACCAACAAAAAACACTCAATAAGCAATCAAACTTAGGTGATTCTAACAAGATGCAAGTGATAAAAGATGAAGACACTCAAATATCAACCAAATTGTTTTAAGATGATGCAACAAGGTTCTTATGATTTCTCCTTTGGAACTTTAGTGAATTGATTGATATGTGCTCTCAACAATGGGTTCCTAGTAGGAGATGAATATGGGACTTGGTTTGACTCTAAGTGTAACCACTCCTTCACCTATGCAACCCTAGACACGGGGTGGGAAAGGTACAACCAGCCCGACGTCCGTGTGGGAATCCATGGCTCGCGGGGACGTACAGAGGTCCCTGTTTTGATTTCCTGGTCGGCTCCAAGGAATATGGAGACGAGAGGTCCTCACAACAAGGTAGGAAAATGCAAACTAAGATATGACAAGATGAATGACCCTATGTGCACCGGAGTGCATGCAAAGTCTAACCTAAAATCTAGCAATCAATGATGCACACAATGATATGGAGATATGAGCAAAGCAAGGAGGAGGTCAAGTATCACCCAAGCAATAAATCACAGCAAAAACTGTGAAAATAAATGCACCTCGGATGTGTACCTACCAAGAGAATAACGGTCAAAGGACCCTGCGTCAGAGCACAATAACGGTCAAAGGCCAGACCGCCAGATAATATATAACGCAGGGGGATGAGACCGTCAGATGAGCCAGGGAACCAAAACCAGATAGAAGTAACCGGAAAGCCCGTGGAAGCTCACACAGCAGAACCAAAGTGGCGGTCTAATGCCCCTGCGTCAGAGAACTGTGACGCGGGGACACCTGGCCGTCAGAGAACTCAGAAAACCAGAATGAGCAGTAATCAAAGGGGAAACAAAAGGCAACTCCACAAGCTGATGATGGCAGATTTAAAAAAGAATCAAAAGCACGATTGGCACAAGTTGTCCCATCGTGATCGCCAAAAAATTAACTGTTGATATTTATTTGTCTATCTTCTATCTTTCTTTTGAGGTTTGGAGAGCGATATGGTAAGATAACAAACAAACAATCAAAGATCTACTCAAACCTATGAACATGTGATCATGAACCTAGGCAATCATAGCTAGCTCTAGCATGGGCATGCTATCTCAATCCAACTACGCTAAGGAAAAGGAAAACACACGCCGGGGCATGGAACAAAGAATAAATAAAAACACACCGTGAAGGTGGAACAAGCAAGGAAAATAGGAAGATATGATGAAGAAGACAGCTAATGCCCAATACCAAGGAAAGATGTGATCGCCACCAAAGTAAAACAAGTCAAAAGAACCTGAATATACCTTGGAAATAGGTGGATGAAACACCCGCCCACGTGAGAGAAAACCAGAGAAAGCCTGCAGATCAACTTCGAAGTAACGGCCAGAACCCCGTGCGTCGCTTGGAAGTGACGGCCACACGATAGACCGCCGGAGGAGAATGACACGCCTGCACAAGGCCGTCAGATAACCTGCAGTAACAAAGCTTGAATTCTTTTAACTCCAACTCTTCCAGCCGGCTAGAAGACCTGGGCCTCGTGTCAATGAACCTGTAAACCTGCCAAAGATGTAAAAAGACCAAACACAATAACCTCAATTAGTCCTTTTCACAAGCATAGCATCAATTCTCAAAGGACTCAATATCATCAAAAGGAGAGGGAATTACCAGGGAGTTTTAGTTTTTTAACCCCTCTGGGTGTTTTAAAAGTTTGGGAAGATGTTTATATGCTTAGAGGACAGTGAAAAACGTGGAGAAGGAAGAGGGACAATGCCTTGATTGAGGAAAAACCAGGGAAGAACTCAAGCATGCAATGATGAACTTGAAAGACCAAAACCAAAGTACTCCCTTGATTATGAGATGGATGGACGTGGGAAGCAGTTCCTCTTGGATGAAGATGGCTCCTGAGTTTGTCGTGAATTCAAAATCTCCCCCTCTTTGGCCATGAAGTCAAGGGTTCTATGTATAGACCCTCAAACTCTTAGGTCGAGCAGAGGATAATTCAAACAAGATAAAGAGATAACTCTTAGCAAATCCTCAAAGATAATATCACCAAGAGTCCATAGAATCGAACGGAAGGTCCTGGGGATCAGATTTGAAAGATATATCGTCAATCCAAACCCTTATCTCGACCACGGAGTAGCAGAGAAAAGGCCTGAACTGCCAGGACTCTCGGAAGGAAGTAACGGCTGCGCGACAGACCGCCACTTGGAAGTAACGCACCAAGGATCATCCGTTACTTTCAACCTTATCCCAAAGAGATAAGATCAACGGGAAGAAAACCCAACAAGTTGGACTCTTCAAGGAAGCAACGGCCAAGGCATAGGGCGTCAGAATGAAACAACGGCTGCACGACAGACCGTTATTATCAATGTGGAATCAAAAGGATAAGCTTTACAACGAGGCCTTAAGCCTTAGGACTCTTCAAATAGTAACGGTCCAGGACCCATCCGTCAGAATGAAACAACGCGCCTAGAACCGACCGTTATTATCATTGAGGTTCAAGAATGAAATGAGGGGCTTGCTAAGATTCATCCAATGAAATGCCACTAGGAGCCATATCCGATCAAAGAGTTCAGACCCAAGAAATAGGCTTCAACTAATCAAGAGACTCAATGAAGGGTGAACAACTCGGAGCATCGTATAGAATGAAACAAGGAGATGACCCGACTTATTGGGTATAAAACGGGTGTCAACAGTACCAACACATGACTTTTTGGATCTTAGTGTGAATGGAAAGATCTGGGTGAAATTCATGCTTAATCATGTAAATCTGTGTTGTATAAACTCCTTTGATCGATTGTGATACATGTTTATGATTTATGGAGGTTTCAATTGCATTTACTGAAGTTTTGCTGCTGTCAGTAAAAGTGTCGACCTCAGGGGTCGACACTTATTTGTGGAGTCTCTACCTTGCGTTGAAAAATAGGACGCTGGCAGAAAGTGTCGACCTACGGGGTCGACACTTTCACGAGGATTCTGCTGTTTTGCTAAGGTAGAACTCTCGTGAAAAAGTGTCGACCCTGAAGGTCGACACTTTTAGATAAGTATGTTCAATTATGTGAAAATAGAATGTTCGTGAAAAAGTGTCGACCTCGTGAGTCGACACTTGTCATCACGAATGTGATGTTCTTTTTCACAGGCCAGAACACTTCGTAAGAAGTGTCGACCCCATGGGTTGACACTCATGACTCGGTTTTGCTTATATAAAAGTTCTGGCAGAACTTTCAGGAAAAAGAGTCGACCCCATGGGTCGACACTTTTTCTGAACGTTCTTGCGGGTTTTGCGGATCTCCTTCGAACCCATTGGGCTTGGATCCATTTGGCATGGTTGATGACCCTAATGACCTTAGGGCGTCCCTTATGTCTTGTATGTTGTTTTAATAGGGTTTGGAGTGGGCTTTTATGTCATTTGGGGGATCAAATCCCCTTGTATATTGATGGAGGCATCATCCACAACTCCCTTTGGCTAGGGTCTTCTTCACACTCCGACATCGTTTGAGTTCGGGCCTCTCTCTATAAAGGCCCAATTATCCTTTTGTGCTATCTATTTGAGTCATTTGATGTAATTTTCATTTTATTTGAGTCATGTCCCTAGGTCTTGCATTTATTTTCCTAAGTTTGAGTGTCATTAGATTGTTTAGTGTGCTATTGGGCCCAATTCTTCGGGCTTGGCCCAAGAGCCCCCCCTACCCCTTCGGTTATTTATCATTGAGTCTTTTGTCAGGGTCTTATTGTAAAATATGGGTTTCCTATATATAGGGCCCCATTTCCTTCATTTGAAGGTAATGAATCAATCAATGAAAATGCCATTTGAGAGTTCAAAACTTAGTTTAGTGGAGTGAATCCAATTGGGTGAGAAGCCCTAGGGTGAGAGATTCCCCACCCCCCCTCTTCTCTCTCTTTCTCTCTCCTCCACTAAGGGGTTCGCCCCTTTCCCTCTCTCCTCCTCCTCCCAACCACTTCCAACCCCCACCTACCCTATTAAAGCCCCTCCCCTTCCCATAGCCGCCATTACTCCACCCCCCCTAGTTCCAAGGTAGCATTCCCCCATTCCAACACTATCTACCCCATTCCAACAATATCTTCCCCATTCCAACACACTCACCCCTCTTCCCCACACAATCTCCCAACTTCCTAGGCCATTTTGAATTTGAAATCCCTTTCCTCCTTGTTTTGGCCGCCCCTCCCTCCTCCCCATATGGCAAGTTCGCCCCTTGCCCTCCACTCCTCTTCACCCATTTGCACACCCCACCCCTCTCCCTCCAGCTGAAACCTGCGACCTCCTTTTCTTCCTTCACCTCCCCTCTACCTTTAGCATTCCTCCATACCTCCCATACCTCCCCTCCACCATTCTTCATCCACCCCTTCACCATATACCACCCCCTCTTCTTCTTTTTAGGTGATTTGAAGGCTATGTCAAAGATGCTGCTGGCAGTCCAGGAGTTCCAGGTGAACCAGCAACTTGCAGCGGCCACCACGACTTCCTCCGGACGAGTTTGAAGACCCAAGAGCTATCATTGGAAGCGTCTACCAGTCTCCTTCGTAACAGAAGTGGTTTCATCTTCATCCGAGTTGTATTCTGCCCGAGATCTCCATTCTCCCACCACTGCGCAGAGCTGCCCTTGCTAAGTACTAGAACCGAAGTAGAAGCTTCTCCACGACGAACTTCGGAAGAATCAGTTCGAGAGCTCTTCTGCAAAGTTCTTCATCGCCCTGTCTACTTTCAGAATCAATAAGCGGAGCTCCGTTTGGCATCCAGTATCAGGAGTTATCAATTTTCTCCCTCAGCCACTCGGATCTTCTTCCCCACAGTCTACACCGACCAGTCATCAGTGTTCAGAGTCCCCTGGCCTCCTCCGGCATCATTTCGCTTCCCCGTCAGTTTTTCTGTGAAGATGACTTATCCACAGTTCCTACAACACCGGCGGTTCTTGATTCGGAGTCCAGGCGCTGTCGGAGCATACTTTACAACCTGCTGTTGGAAACCTGTAGCTGCCTGTCCCAGATTCCGTCACTCTGTTCGAACCTCCACCCCGGCCAGCAGTGGTACCAAGAGAAATTAAAAAAATTCTGGGGTGTTCTAGTACCAGTTACGAAGAGTTTCCCCCTGGTCCTGCTATCATTAAAATTTCGGTTCAATCTCTGCGGCCTCAACTTCGTCTGTCTGTCCTCCCTCACAGAAAGCAGGCAGATTCGGCATCGGCTTCTTCTCTTGCGTTTTCATCGCTTATTCCCCTCCCCGCTTGGCCGGCTGAAGGCCCCTCCCTGCGCAGAGGTAGTTTTTGGTTGTAATTCCTATTAACCCCCACCCCAAGATCCTTCCTCCTACAAGAGGTGTAGTGTTGTAATTTGTTTGGGCAGGTCAAGTTACACTGCCGCGGCGTGTGGGGATCCACTCGCCTCCCCGCTCGCCCTCGTCTCCGAGCGGGGCCGGTTTCTTCAAACCGGTCGAGTAAGTGCTCACACCTCACTCCATTTAGTGCTTGTCTTTCAATATTAGTTCTTAGTTCCGCTGGTCGTGAGAGGGAGAGCTCGGTCCTCAAGCCCCGTTGTCTTGAGTGATCACCGTGGGGAAGAGAGTAACCGGTGCCTTTGGCACTTTGTCGGGCCCATTGAATTGGACATCCACATCCATTGGGTATCAAACTTTGGTCTTGCTGGCCCTCTACCAGCAAGGGTCCAACCCCACATCCTCCACTTGGCATTGCCAAGTCACCCCGGGCTTGGGCGAGCGACGAGAGAGCGGCGGCCCAAATTGGCCCATTTAGATTATGAATGTGCTTGCTTGTGTAAGTCCAAGGGTGTGTCACATCAATTGGTATCAGAGAAAGTCATTGACTTGTCACTATCAAGTCTAAGTCCTAAGACCTTTGCATTATGTGTCCAACATCATTTGCCCCTTGTCTTGCATGTCCACCCGTAGTGGTGCTAGTTATCGACCCGATCCGTCATCTTCAAATCCACCCATGGATTCCAATCCTCAACTCAATCAAGATTCTCCTAGGGAGGAATCTCAAGGCCAAATGAATAGGATAGATGCTGCCCTTGCAAACATTCTTGCCCAACTTGAGTCCCTTACCACTCGAATTGCTCGGCTAGAAGAGCATGAGTTCCACCCAAGGAACAATGAGCCTGGAGTCCACCCTCCACATATTGAGTCTCATAGGGAAGACCCTCATCCAAGGAATAATAAACCAAGAGTCCATCCACCACATGGTGAGTTGCATAGGAATGAGTTCCACCTAAGGAACAATGACCCAAGAGTCCACCCTCCACATGTTGAGCCTCATAGGGACGAGTTCCATCAAAGGAACCATAGACCAAGAGCCCATCATCCACATGCTGAAATTTATAGGGAGGACTTGGATATTGACCCTTACCATGACCATGAGAGACCCCGCCACCATCCAATTCATGAAAGGCGTCCACGGGACGACCCGGATGACCCTCTCTTAAGGATGATTAAAGTAGAGGCCCTAAACTTTGATGGTTCCCATGAACCAAGTGTCTACTTAGAATGGGAAACCGCCATGGACCAATACTTTGAATGGTACCCTATGTCCGACCAAAGGAGGGTAAGATTGGCCAAAATGCATCTTATCAAATTAGCCAAAACTTATTGGTTAAACCAAGAGGGTTTAAGAAGGATTAGGCGGGAAGAGCCTATTGATACTTGGGAGGGTATGAAGAACCAACTTAAGAACAAATAACTTCCTCAATCCTACCATCAAATGCTCTTAGATGAATGGTAAAGCCTCACCCAAGAAGGGAAGACCGTGGTAGAATTTATTGAGAAGTTTGACTCCTATCTTTTGAAGTGTGGAGTTCATGAGGACCCGGCTGTTACCTTGTCCCGCTTTAGGAATGGTCTTCAAAGTCACATCAAGAGAGAGCTTTTCATGAGAGATGTTGATAACCTTGAGCTAGCCTATCAAATAGCAAGGGATGTAGAAAGATTCTCTAGGATCACTCGATTTGCTACTCCCCGACCGGCCGATCCCAAAAATATGGGACCACGACCCATTCCGGCCACCCCCATGAAAGCCCCAAATCTAAGTGGGAGTACCCCATTAAGGCCTTACAACCCTCCTCCCACCATCACTCCAAACAAGCCCACCCCTAGTCACCCTCTCCCACGGAGGGAAGACAATCCCAAAGGCCCAAGTGTAGGAAACACTCCGGGTAGCGGGCGTCAACAATGCTATAGGTGTCAAGGGTTTGGCCACTTTGCGGGGCAATGTTCATCCAAGGGATTATCTAGCTTGCTTATTGAGGAAGAAGCTCCCCTACCCCAAAAAGAACTAGAGAGTGTTGTTGAGGACCATGAAGCCTCACTAGATTGGGAAGAAGAGTATGAGACCCAATACCTTGAATCGGGTCTAGATCACACCACTCCATCTACCAACTCCCATCTAGGAGTGATTAGATGCACCCTCACCAAACCCCAAGAAGAGGATTGGCGTCGAACTTCAATCTTTCACACTTTTGTCAAGATAGGGAGCCATGTAAGGAAAGTGATCTTGGATAGTGGGAGTTGTGTCAATGCCGTATCACCTGATACCATCAAGCTTCTTGGGCTAGCTATCACCCCTCACCCAAATCCTTACCGGGTCTCATGGATCAATAAAAACTCCATCCAGGTCAATACCCAATGTCTTGTGCCCCTCACCTTCTCTTCATACCATGGTCAAATATGGTGTGACGTCATACCCATGGAAGTAGGAAGTATCCTACTAGGAAGACCTTGGCTTTATGATGTAGATGCCACCATCTTGGGTAGGAGCAACATATGCACCTTTGAACATGAGGGTAAGACTATCCGTCTTAACCCCTCCCCACCTCGTCCCATGACCAAAAGGGACACTCTCCCTCAAGGACAACACCCCACCACAATACAAGCCTCGGGGAACTCCACCCCTCCAACCCCATCCCTCACCCAAACTCCCAAACAAAGTGGGACCTCGGGGTTGACCAAGGGTCTTCATCTCATCACTAGGAAAGAACTTGAAGAGGAGATAGTTCAAGGAGTACCACTATGTGCGGTGATCATTTGCCTAGGAGAACCCACTTTCACCAATCCCCATCCCATAGAAATCCAACAACTCCTAGAAGAATTCCATGATGTGTTCCCAACGGAGCTCCCGGACCAACTCCCTCCCATGCGGGATGTGCAACATGCAATTGATCTAGTCCCGGGGGCCACTCTCACAAACCTTCCTCATTATCTCCTCAATCCCACGGAACATGCCGAACTACGGAGGTAAATAGAGGAACTCATTAGGAAGGGATTCATTCGCATTAGTAAAAGTCCATGTGCCGTCTCGGCCCTTCTAACTCTCAAGAAGGATGGGTCATGGCGAATGTGTGTGGATAGTCGGGCCATTAACAAAATCACCGTCAAGTATAGGTTCCCCATCCCTAGGCTTGATGACATGCTTGATATGTTAGCCGGAGCCACCATTTTCTCCAAAATTGACCTTAAGAGTGGCTATCACCAAGTTAGGATAAGGCCCGGGGATGAGTAGAAAACGGCTTTCAAAACCAAAGATGGTCTCCTTGAATGGTTAGTCATGCCTTTTGGGCTTTCAAATGCCCCAAGTACTTTCATGCATCTTATGACGGAGGTCCTTAGGCCTTTCATTGGGATCTTTCTAGTGGTCTACTTTGATGATATACTCATCTATAGTCAATCCCAAGCGGCCCACCTTGACCACCTTAGGCAAGTTTGTACCGTCCTCCGACAAGAAAGCCTATTTGCCAACTTAGGAAAGTGCCACTTCATGACCACATCCATCACCTTCCTAGGATTTGTGGTGTCCACCAAGGGTGTCTCAATGGACCCCGACAAGGTCCAAGCTATTCTTGATTGGCCGGAACCCCACACCCTTCATGAGGTCCGAAGTTTCCATGGATTGGCAACATTCTATAGGAGGTTCATTCGTGGATTTAGCACTATCACCGGCCCAATCACCGATTGTCTCAAGAAGGGAACTTTTGTGTGGACCAAATCAGCCTCTAAAGCCTTCCAAGAACTTAAGGAGAAGTTGACCTAAGCCCCGGTCCTATGCCTTCCCGATTTCTCTAAAGTCTTTGAAGTCACATGTGATACATCCAAGATAGGGATAGGAGGGATCCTTAGTCAAGAGAGACACCCGGTAACCTTCTTTAGTGAGAAGCTATGTGATGCTAGGACTAGATACTCCACTTATGACAAGGAGTTCTATGCCGTGGTGCAGTCCCTCCGACATTGGAGGCACTACTTGTTGCCCAAAGAATTTGTCATCTTTTCCGACCATGAGGCCCTCAAATACCTCAACTCCCAACAAAAGCTAAATGCCCGACATGCCCGATGGGTTGAGTTCATCCAATCCTACACTTTTGTCATCAAACACAAAGCCGGGAGTGAGAATCGAGTGGCGGATGCCCTTAGTAAGAAAGTTTCCTTGTTATCCACTATCCAAGTGGAAGTGAGCAGATTTGATAGGATCAAGGATGAGTACCCTAGCTGCCCCGACTTTGGGCACATCTATACCACCTTGACCACCCATTCTAGCAAGGAACATGAGGGATTTATCTTAGAGGATGGGTTCCTCTTCAAGGGACCAAAGCTTTGCATCCCATGGACCTCACTCCGCGACTTATTGATTTGGGAATTACATGCGGGAGGGCTAGCTGGTCATTTTGGAGTCCACAAAACCATTGCTCTAGTTGAGGGACAGTTTCATTGGCCAAGTCTCAAGAGAGATGTAGGCAAGATAGTGGGTCAATGCCGAACATGTGCTTCGGCCAAACAGGTGAAGCAAAACACTGGCTATATACCCCACTCCCCATCCCCGACCGTCCATGGCAGGACTTGAGTATGGACTTTGTGCTAGGATTACCCAAGACTCAAAGAAAGCATGACTCCATCTATGTGGTAGTTGATAGGTTTTCCAAGATGGCCCACTTCATCCCATGCTCCAAGACCTCCGATGCCTCCCATGTGGTGCAAATGCCTACGAGTTAGATCTCCCTGAGGAGTATAAAATAAGTCCCACATTCAATGTCACCGACCTAGTGCCATATAAGGGACCCACGGTGGTACCTAGTGAGGAGATTGAGCCTACTTCTTCCATTGAGAGAGCACCCACCCGTGAGGAGAGACAACCAGCCAAGAGAGCCCAGCGTGAACAAATTGAACAAATATTGGATGAACAAGTCACTACCACTCGGAGCAAGGTATACGAGCGCTATCTCGTAAGGTGGAAGGATCGGCCTCCTTCGGAGGATTCTTGGGTGAGTCGGGAGGATCTCCAGCGGTTAGATCCAGACCTCCTCGAGTAGTACCACAGCCGGATGGACCCCTACTCGACGGAGTCGAGCTCTTCACAGCCTAGGGGATTTGATGGAGGCATCATCCACAACTCCCTTTGCTAGGGTCTTCTTCACACTCCGGCATCATTTGAGTTCGGGCCTCTCTCTATAAAGGCCCAATTATCCATTTGTGCTATCTATTTGAGTCATTTGATGTAATTTTCATTTTATTTGAGTCATGTTCCTAGGTCTTGCATTTGTTTTCCTAAGTTTGAGTGTCATTAGATTGTTTAGTGTGCTATTGGGCCCAATTCTTCGGGCTTGGCCCAAGAGGCCCCCCCTACCCCTTCGGTTATTTGTCATTGAGTCTTTTGTCAGGGTCTTATTGTAAAATGTGGGTTTCCTATATATAGGGCCCCATTTCCTTCATTTGAAGGTAATGAATCAATCAATGAAAATGCCATTTGAGAGTTCAAAGCTTAGTTTAGTGGAGTGAATCCAATTGGGTGAGAAGCCCTAGGGTGAGAGATTCCCCACCCCCCCTCTTCTCTCTATTTCTCTCTCCTCCACTAAGGGGTTCGCCCCTTTCCCTCTCTCCTCCTCCTCCCAACCACTTCCAACCCCCACCTACCCCATTAAAGCCCCTCCACTTCCCATAGCCACCATTACTCCACCCCCCCTAGTTCCAAGGTAGCATTCCCCCATTCCAACACTATCTACCCCATTCCAACAATATCTTCCCCATTCCAACACACTCACCCCTCTTCCCCACACAATCTCCCAACTTCCTAGGCCATTTTGAATTTGAAATCCCTTCCCTCCTTGTTTTGGCCACCCCTCCCTCCTCCCTATATGGCAAGTTCGCCCCTTGCCCTCCACTCCTCTTCACCCATTTGCACACCCCACCCCTCTCCCTCCAGCTGAAACCTGCGACCTCCCCTTCTTCCTTCACCTCCCCTCTACCTTTAGCATTCCTCCATACCTCCCATACCTCCCCTCCACCATTCTTCATCCACCCCTTCACCATATACTACCCCCTCTTCTTCTTTTTAGGTCATTTGAAGGCTATGTCAAAGATGCTGCTGGCAGTCCAGGAGTTGCAGGTGAACCAGCAACTTGCAGCGACCACCACGACTTCCTCTGGACGAGTTTGAAGACCCAAGAGCTATCGTTGGAAGCGTATACCAGTCTCCTTCGCAACAGAGTGGTTTCATCTTCATCCGAGTTGTATTCTGCCCAGGATCTCCATTCTCCCACCACTGCGCAGAGCTGCCCTTGCTGAGTACCAGAACCGAAGTATAAGCTTCACCACGATGAACCTCGGAAGAATCAGTTCAAGAGCACTTCTGAAAAGTTCTTCATCGTCCTGTCTACTTTCATAATCAAGAAGCGGAGCTCCGTTCGGCATCCAGTATCAGGAGTTATCAATTTTCTCCCTCAGCCACTCGGATCTGCTTCCCCACAGTCTACACCGACCGGTCATCAGTGTTCAGAGTCCCCTGGCCTCCTCCGGCATCATTTCGCTTCCCCGTCAGTTTTGCTGTGAAAAGGACTTATCCACGGTTCCTACAACGCTGGCGGTTCTTGAATCCGAGTCCAAGAGCTATCGAAGCATACTCTGCAACCTGCTGTTGGAAACCTGCAGCTGCCTGTCCCAGATTCTGTCACTCTGTTCGAACCTCCACCCCGGCCAGCAGTGGTACCAGGAGAAAGTAACAAAATTCTGGGGTGTTCTTGTACCAGTTACAAAGAGTTTCCCCTTGTTCGTGCTATCAGCGAAATTCCGATTCAATCTCTGCGGCCTCAACTTCGTCTGTCTATCCTCCCTCACAGAAAGTAGGCAGATTCGGCATCGGCTTCTTCTCTTGCATTTTCATCGCTTATTCCCCTCCCCGCTTGGCCGGCTGAAGGCCCCTCCCTTTGCGGAGGTAGTTTTTGGTTGTAATTCCTATTAACTCCCACCCCAAGATCCCCCCTCCTACGAGAGGTGTAGTGTTGTAATTTGTTTGGACAGGTCAAGTTACACCGCCGCGGCGTGTGGGGATCCACTCTCCTCCCCGCTCGCCCTCATCTCCGAGCGGGACCGGTTTCTTCAAACCGGTCGAGTAAGTGCTCACACCTCACTCCATTTAGTGCTTGTCTTTCAATATTATTTCTTAGTTCCGCTGGTCGTGAGAGGGAGAGCTCGGTCCTCAAGCCCCGTTGTCTTGAGTGATCACCGTGGGGAAGAGAGTAACTGGTGCCTTTGGCACTTTGTCGGCCCCATTGAATTGGACATCCACATCCATTGGGTATCAAACTTTGGTCTTGCTAGCCCTCTACCAGCAAGGGTCCAACCCCACATCCTCCACTTGGCATTGCCAAGTCACCCCGGGCTTGGGCGAGCGACGAGAGAGCGGCGGCCCAAATTGGCCCATTTAGATTGCGAATGTGCTTGCTTGTGTAAGTCCAAGGGTGTGTCACATCATATATAGTGCCGCCCTTCATTCGATCGGAACCCATCTCTTGAGCTTCTAACGTATTCATCTTGTTCTTGCAGGAAGAAGGAGAGGAACGGTGTTGCTCTTGGAGGAAGAAACGTGCGGCCAAGCTTGCTTCACTTGACCCCAACCTTGAAGCTGGAAGGAAGGCGTCACTACAAGAAAAAGTGGCTATAGCGACCGAATTAGAGACCGATTAAATCGGTCGCTAGTCGGTCCCAAATAGAGACCAATTCGGCGACCGAAATAATCGGTCGCATATCTTAGACCGTTTTGGCGACCGAATTTAGTTCGGTCTCCAATCGGTCGCTATATTTAGCTCGAATTTATTCCGGGCTCTTTTTTTTCAAAATCGACCGAATTGGAGACCGATGTTGCGACCGAATATATTTCGGTCTCTAATCGGTCGCTGCTATCACTACAAGAAAAAGTGGCTATAGCGACCGCATTAGCGACCGATTAAATCGGTCGCTAGTCGGTCCCAAATAGAGACTAATTCGGAGACCGAAATAATCGGTCGCATAATAGAGACCGTTTCAGCGACCGCATGTATATCGGTCGCTAATCGGTCGCTATTATTGCGACCGAATTAACTTCGGTCTCCAGTCGGTCGCTGAGGCCGTTATACTTCCTACTACGACCCCCGCCCGCCCGAGCCCTCCCGCCCGAGCCCCCCCCCTCCCGCCCGAGCCCCCCCTCCCGAGCCCCCTTCCCCTGCGGCCCCCTCTCCGCCCTAGCCCCCCTCCCCGCTCCCGCCCGAGCCCCCTCCGCCGGAGCCCCCCCTCCGCCCGAGCCCTCCCGCCCGAGCCCCCCTCCTCCGCCGGAGCCCCCCTCCCCGTGCTGCCTCCCGCCCGAGCCCCCCTCCGCCGGAGCCCGTCGCCGCGCCGCTCGCGTCGAGTCGCCGTCGCCGCTCGCCCTGCCGTCGTCGCCCTCCGCAGGTACCTCTCTCTCTCTCTCTCTCTCTCTCTCTCTCTCTCTCCCTTCCCCCTCCGTCACCGGCCTGCTCCCCTCCCCCGCCGGCCTACTCCCCTCCCCCCTGCGGCCCCGTCGCCGGCTTGCTCCCCTCCCCTCCCCCCTGCGGCCTGCGCCCCCGTCCCCCTCAGATCTCTAAGGAAGGGTTGCTGGATTCTTCCACAGGGGGTTGTGACCTCCTCCTCAACTTCAGCGCGCGGTACTGAGGACAGCATGTCCCCAGTCCCACACGGCCGCGCCACGTACCGTGCCCAGGAACAGTAGAAGTCGCAGAGCCTGTCAAGGGGGGCGGCATCATGATAGGGTCACGTTGGCTTGTCACCAGCGGCCCTTCACCTTTTCATATCGTTCTCCAACTCTTTTCTTCTTCGGAATTCGTTGTCGTCAAGCCACATAGCGTGCGAAGGTACCTTTCTTCGCCAACGACGGGTCTCCGGCTGCTTCCACCTTATCTTCCTCTTTATTTGAAAGAGCGCGATCGATCTAAGCAGTCAAAAGGGAATTAATGGCATGCTCATTATTTGCCGATTACCTCAAATTTTCTACTTAAAGGGTCTTAAAATTTAAGATTTGACAAATCGAGACTGGGCGATCTGAATCGGTCGTCCCGTCCAATCTCAATCACAACTGAGACGTTTTATATATTATTTTAAATTTTTTATAATAAATATATTTTGTAAGTTGATTGGTTGAGAATCTCACGTTTGAATGTGAGATCCCCAATTCGAAACACACATTTGAAGTGTTTTTTATAGATTTTTATAAAGTTATTTTTAATAAAAAATATTTAAAACAACGACGAGGGCGAGATTCGAACCGGAGGCTTCCGTTAGAACGGCCACACACGTAACCAACTAAAATACAAATATTTTTGAGTTATATTATTCTATAGCATACATATATATAACATAATTTTTTATCTCGGTACGTAACGGTACCGACCCGTCACCTCTCAGTCAAAAATCGGGACGGACGGGACGAACGGTCTGTCAAACCCTACTAAAACCCGAGTTTGTGAGACTGAGGATTAGATGACGCTCACAGATCTTTCCCTCGTTTCTATATATATATCTATATATATTTATTCAATATTTTTACTCCTATCTTGATAGATATGATTATAAAGGGTTTTTTAATACTACATGGGCGTTCATCATCTATATCTATTTAGAGGTAATTATTTGTTCTATGAAAAATCCTAATCACTACAAGAAAAATCGCGGATAGCGACCGACCTAGCGGTCGCTATTCAGTCGTAGATCGGTCGCAAATATGCATTGCGACCGAACAGATACTATCTAGCGACCGAATATGTCGGTCGCTATATAATAGTCGCTATATGGCGACCGACATAATTCGGTCGCAGTATCAGTCGTTACCAGAGACCGATTATAATCGGTCGCCTGACTGGTCGCTAATAATTCGGTCGCCATTCAGTCTCTATTCGGTCGCTACATTTGTTGTATTTTAAAAAATAAAATTAACCTATCGGATTAAGTCAGGTACCTATGAGGATTAGTTACAATGTTTTTCTAAAAGTTTTTCTTCCTCCATCTGTTTGTTTAAAGACCTATCATACTATCTTATCCATCCTCAGTAATAAAATGGGGTTTAAGATTGCACCATATTTACTAATGTTCAAAAAGTAACATTGTATGTTTTGATGAGTGAAAAAGTGTCATTTAATGGTTATAAATGTTTCTGTCCTGCATCAGATTTGGTATCAGAGCATAAGGGAATCAACTTATTTTTATAAGTTGAGGTCCTACATTTTGTAATCAGTATGCTTCCTCTTCCGATTATTTTTACTGCATATTTACCTAATGGACAACGAGCAGAAATTGATGTACATGAGTCGGAAGATAAGAATTGGATTTCACCTGACATTGTTAAGTCACTTGCTAAGACCGGAGAAATTGTTATTGAGGGTGACCGTGTATTTGTGGAGTTCTCTAAGAAGTTCAAAACAGTCACGTATGATGATGGAGCTTGGTGTGACATTGGGTCAATGGCTGCCCCATTCATTATTTTAGGAAGAAAGTGGTTAGAAGAAAGAAGTGCGGTTATTGATTCAGAAAGAAAAACATGCACTTTGAGTTTAGTGTTATTTTCTTGTATTTTCGTAATTAAATTAAGGTTTATTTTTAGTTTAGTGTTATTTAGTCGGTTATGTGTTTTGTTAATTTTAATAGTTAGGGTATTGTTGGATGAAAAGTAAAGTGTGTTTTATTATTGTCTTATTCAGTAATGATACCATCAATTTCTTTACTTGATTTCTGCATAGCTAGTGACAGTGTTGTCTTTAAGCTAAAAAGTATCATGCTATATTTTATTTCTGCTAAATAGCTAGTGAAAGTGTTGTCTTTATGTTGGATGTTAAAATAAAATTCCTGTTTTCATTGTGTACATGTATTGCCAATTTCACATGTTACTGCTATGTTTTTAGATTGTGTTATTATCTTGTCAATATTTAATTAGTTGGGTGTTGTATGTGAGCTGAGATGCGTGGGTGCAACCTAACATTGCACGCATCTTAGGAGAGCGTGTTAAGCCCGTGCCAATCAACCTACCCGTTCAAGACTTTGGGATTGATATGCACGTTCTCATTTTGAATGATGAGAATGTGTATATCTAACTCAAAGTCTTGAATTGTCCCGTTTGGACAGTCTGTGAATGTTTGATCGCACTTAGGTGGTTAATTACTATATGTGTTTGTGTTGTTTGTTAAAAATTTTGGCTGCGTCTTCTCACTCCTCTCTGATATACCTTTATTGATTTTGATTATTTTCTTAACCACTTATTAGTAAGTGTTTAAGAAAATTTCTTAATCAATAAATATTTTGTGGTATATCGGAGAGGTGTGGGGAGATGCTGCCGAAATTTTTAGCAAACAACACAACACATATAGTAATTAATCGTGCGATCAAACCTTCACAGATGGGTTAAAAAGTGAAGATCTAAATGATATTTCCGTCCTATTTAAAATGGCAGACATGGACGATGTGAGGTAAGGGTTGTACTTTTTATTTTGTTAAACATGTTAAAGTTTTGTGTGTTTACATTTCATTCGCATAGGGAAAATGTCTGAAGATCGTTCATGGATGTACCGTAGAGTAGTTGATCAGGTGGTGTCTATAGAATTTAAAAATGGAGTTGAGAGATTCATTCAGTTTGCTTTGAGAAATTCTATTGAAGCTGTAGATTGTGAGGGTCGTATCCGATGTCCTTGTGTAGTCTGTAAGAATTTGAAGTGGCTGACAACATGGGATGTACAACGTCATTTATACAGAAAGGGGTTTGTTAAAGATTATACAAACTGGATATGTCATGGTGAAACATTGTGGTCGACCTACGAGCCTGCCAATGTTGGAAGTGGAAGTTCATATGTTGATATGGTCATAGATGCTGCTGGTCCAGGATTCAATGTTCACGAGGAGCATGTACATAATGAAGAACCGCCAAACAAGACAGCTGAAAGATTTTATCAGCTACTCAAAGATGCTGATGAGCCATTGTGGACTGGATGTCAAAATCACTCTCGACTGTCTGCGGTGTCACAATTATTGAACTTGAAATCTGAATTTCACATCAGTGAGATTTGTTTTGATCGTTTGTTACTGATTATCAAAAGTATGTTGCCACAAGATGAGAAATTACCTGAAAATTTTTATCGTGCAAAGAAGATGGTCACTGACTTAGGGCTTGGATATGAGAAAATAGATGCATGTCCTAATCATTGCATGCTATATTATAATGAGGCTAAAAGTAAGGTATCATGTTCCATATGTGGTCATGATAGATTCAAGCCTAAGAAAGGGGACAATTCAAAGCAAAAAGATATACCATATATGTCATTGCGGTATTTTCCTATTGCACCGAGATTGCAGAGAATGTATATGGCACCAAAGATAGCTCAACATATGAGATGGCATGCGGAAAGAGTACGTCGACAACATAATGTAATCAGTCATCCTGCAGATGCCGAAGCTTGGAGTCACTTTAACCGTGCTCACCCTACTTTCTCAAAAGAGTCGCGTAATGTAAGGCTGGGTTTATGTACTGATGGATTCAATCCATTTGGAGGTTCAGTGACTTCCTACTCTTGCTGGCCAGTTTTCGTGACACCATATAATATTCCGCCAAATATGTGCATGAAACGAGAGCATTTATTTCTATCATTATTGATCCCTGGTCCAAAAAGTCCTGGGAAAAAATTAGACATATATCTCAGGCCGTTGATTGATGAGTTGAAGTTGTTATGGACTGATGGGGTTACTACCTATGATGCATGCAGAAAACAAAATTTCACTATGAAGGCTGCATTGATGTGGACAATAAGCGACTTTCCTGCATATGGAATGTTATCTAGCTGGAGCACTCATGGAAAACTAGCATGTCCTTACTGTATGGACAGTTCCAAATCATTTGTACTTAAGCATGGTGGCAAGTCATGCTGGTTTGATTGTCATCGACGATTTCTACCAAGGGACCATCCGTTTAGAAGGCAAAAAGATGCATTCTTAAAGAACAGAATTGAATTGGAAGAAGCTGATTTTGAACGGTTGTCTGGTCCACATTTAGCAGCACGTGTACAGAACTTACCAGATATAGCACAATTGTCGAGCAGCACAAGACAACTCCCTGGATTTGGGAAGGATCACAATTGGGTCAAAAAAAGTATCTTCTGGGAATTGCCTTATTGGTCAACTCTTCTTATACGACATAACATCGACGTCATGCATGTTGAGAAGAATGTCTTTGATAATGTGTTCAACACTGTTATGGACATAACAGGCAAAACAAAGGATAATGTGAATGCCCGTTTAGACTTGAAAATACATTGTAAACGTCCAGAACTGTACCTTATTGATAGAAATGGTAAAACAGTTAAACCGAAAGCAAGTTACGCCCTTGGAGCTGCACAGATTAAAGAAGTATGCTCTTGGCTAAAACAGTTGAGATTTCCAGATGGTTATGTGTCTAACATTGCTCGTTGCGTGAATACAAATGAGGGGAAAATATATGGAATGAAAAGTCATGACTGTCATGTGTTCATGCAGAGGTTGTTACCTATTGTATTTCGTGATATGATGCCGAAGGCGATATGGGGAGCAGTGACTGAGTTAAGTCAGTTTTTCAAAATTTTATGTGCATCAGAGCTCAGGTATGAAGATGTGGAAACTATTGAACAGAATGTGATCACGACAGTTTGTAGATTGGAAAAGATATTTCCACCATCATTCTTTGATTCAATGGAGCACCTGCTTATACACTTACCATATGAGGCTAAAGTAGGAGGGCCAGTACAATTTAGATGGATGTATCCATTTGAGAGGTAATATATATATATTTTCTCCTCATAATTCAATTACATGGTGATGTGTTTTTCATTATCTTATGAACATTCTGGTAGGTGTATGCATGAATTGAAAATGAAAGTTCGCAACAAGGCAAAAGTAGAGGGTTCCATTGCCGAGGCGTACATTATGGAAGAAATATCAAATTTCTGTTCAATGTACTTTGAACCTGAGGTACAAACTCGTCGAACTCGGCCACCACGTAATGATGATGGGGGAGACTCCGTTCACTCTGAGCGACTGTCGATATTTAAGTATCCTGGACGTGCGTATGGACGTTCCTCGAGTCGGATGCTAAATGATAGAGAATTGCACTGTGCAGAAATTTACATCCTTTTAAATTGTATGGAGGTTGAACCTTATGTTGCGTAAGTTCTCTGCTCAAATTACATTGTGTCTATAACTTATTATTTTTCATTCCATCTATAATGCTCCAATGGTCGTAATACAGACAATTTGACTCAGAATTAATCCAAAGATGTCCATATCTCACTGACATGGAGGTTGAAAAAGAACGAGAAAAATCATTCGCTTCTTGGCTGAAATATCGTGTAAGTATTATTACTACTCTTTCTCCTTGTTGGGTCAATGACAAATTCTGACTAGTGTGCTGTCCATATGTAGGTTGAAAATGATTTTATTACTGATCAAAGAATTCGAGTGATCAGTTATGGCCCATCGAAAGTTGCACGTACATATCCAGCATTTATTGTGAATGGGTATAGATTTCACACTAGACAATATGGGCAGAATAAGTCAACAATGAACAGCGGGGTATGTGTGAAAGGAAGTACATATAATGAAAACGAATGTGATTATTATGGTATTATTGAGGAGATCTTAGAATTGCAATATCTCGGAGATGACAACCATATATTTCTGTTAAAGTGTCATTGGTTTGATCCTAATTCTGTTCGAAATGACACAACATATGGGATTGTCGATATCAGACATAAGTCTAAATTGAATACTTATGATCCATTCATTTTGGCCGCACAAGCCCAGCAGGTCTATTATACAAAGTATCCATCGTCTAGAAATAAAGAAAGAAATGATTGGTGGGCAGTTTGCAAGGTTAAGACAAGGCTTTTCCCGGATTATGAGTTGGATTTGACTGAAACAGAGCAGTTGGATGTGAATGCCGAATTCTTTCAATCAGACTTGGGTGATGATGTAGACTTGCCTGCTTCTAGTGATGAATCTGTGGAGGCACCGTCTTTATCTAAAGAGAATGAAGTGGAGGAAGTCGATCCAGAACAACCAGAAATACAGTTGGGGGACTCCGAAGAGGAGGAATATATTAGTGATCAAAATGAATCTGATAATGAAGATGTGAATGCTGAATTTGTTATATCTCCAACATCTGAAGAAGAAATGGAGAATGTTTGATTAATGGTATACAATTTTATCTGGGAATTTTAATACTCTGTAACTTTCTTTCTTTCACTATTTGATGAATATGCATGTATTTTATTACCAGTTGAAGATATGGTTCGAGGACGGCGTGGGACTCCCAGAGGTGGGAGGGGAGAGGGTAGCGGGAGGAGATTTACTTCCGTTTCACCACCGGTAGTAGGTATGTATACTTTCCCTTCATAATGCATTGTAGTATTTGTTGAAAATAATTCATTATGTATTTGTGTTATCTGATTATTATTTTCACAGGACCCACGACCTCTACACCGTTACGACCGACCTCTGCACCGCTACCACCGGTAGTAGGTATGTATACTTTCATGTATAATGCATTGTAGTATTTGTTGAAAATAATTCTTTATGTTTTTGTGTTATCTGATTCTTATTTTCACAGGACCCACGACCTCTGCACATATACCACCGACCTCTGCACCGCTACCACCGGTAGTAGGTATGTATACTTTCCCTTCATAATGCATTGTAGTATTTGTTGAAAATAATTCATTATGTATTTGTGTTATCTGATTATTATTTTCACAGGACCCACGACCTCTACACCGTTACGACCGACCTCTGCACCGCTACCACCGGTAGTAGGTATGTATACTTTCATGTATAATGCATTGTAGTATTTGTTGAAAATAATTCTTTATGTTTTTGTGTTATCTGATTCTTATTTTCACAGGACCCACGACCTCTGCACCGTTACCACCGAGGGATGCACCGCTACCACCGGCAGTAGGTATGTATACTTTCATGTATAATTCATTTGAGTATTTGTTTAAAATAATTCTTTATGTTTTTGTGTTATCTGATTCTTATTTTCACAGGACCCACGACCTCTGCACCGTTACCACCGAGGGATGCACCGCTACCACCGGTAGTAGGTATGTATACTTTCATGTATAATTCATTTGAGTATTTGTTTAAAATAATTCTTTATGTTTTTGTGTTATCTGATTCTTATCCTTACAGGACCCACGGCCTCTGCACCGTTACCACTGACAACGGGTACATTGACGGCCTATGCACCGCCATCACACATGGCGAGTGGATCTACACCTCCCCCAGCTGAGTCAGGTATGTTCATTTGCATATTTATGTTTTTTTGATAGTTTGTTTTATTTATACTATTTAATTCGTATAGTACGTGCTGATGACGAGGCGAGTCATCATGAGGGGGAGGGCTGTTGTAATGAGACGATGCGGGCAGTGTGGATAAATGAAGGGTACGTAATGCATTATTTTTGTTATTTATTCGTCATTGTGGTATTAATATTTTTAATTTCAGGAATAAAATAGAGCCAGCCCAAGCATCACAATTTATTACAAAGACAATTCAAGCACATTTTCCAGGCCCCATCCATCGCTTTGCTGATTTTCCGATGGGTGTTCAGGATTTATTGTTCTCTATGTTCTTGGTATTTATCTTATTTTATCATATTAAGTCATTTTCAATTATTATTTTAACCCACTTTGTTATGTAACATATAAATTTTTGTTGTTGTTAATATATAGAGGAATCATCGATTCACAGAACATTCAGATGAGTTACGTGCTAGATTTGCATGGACAGCTACTGCAAGAGATAATTTCAAACATCTTATGTACAATGCCCGAAGATATGCAAAAAAAGCATGTGCAAGTACTGATAAGAACATATGGAAGGAGCATGGGCCTGTGTGGATGAGAAAGGAGTATTGGACAGAGCTGTGCAACATTTGGGAAGCGGAGAAATGGAATGCCAATTCAAACAAAGCAAAGCAAAACAGAGCAGCGCATCCTGAAGCGAATTTACACACGGGTGGCTCTGTCTCCTTTGCAACACATAAAGCGAGATTAGTAAGTACACTTCTACATATATAAATTTTTTGTTTCTATTATGAAACTGTGATTTATTTGAATAACAGGAAGCACAGTTAAAGCGGCCAGCTCAATTTCATGAACTTTTTGATCGAACTCATAAGAAGAAAGGGACAAATGCTTACATTAGTGAGAAAGCTCGGGAGGTAGCGGTAAGTGTATACATTAATAGTTTTCATTTAAGATTAAATTGTAGAATAATTTGGTTTTGTTTTTTTTTGGTTTTTGCAGGACTCATATAGTAGACGAATGGATGAGAGGTACGGGGATGACAGTCAGCGTCCAGAGTTGGATCCTGCCATTTGGGTTGCAGCATCTGGGGCACCCAAGAAAGGACATGTTTATGGTTTTGGACATAGCTTGGGCACGACTAGGGTGTTATCATCATGCTCGAGTTCGGTCTCACATGCGACCTCTCCATTTACCACACCAGCAGCCCCAGATGGTTCTTCCAGTGCCGCCCCGACCATGACTCCAGATATGTTTAGGCAGATCGTCAACGAGACCGTCTCTCAGAATATCTCTCAGAATATCTCAACCATCGTCGCTCAGACCGTCTCCCAGATGCTCACATCCTTGGGAATTGATAGTAGTAGAGCACCTCCTGCACCTCCTGCACAGCAGCCTCCGGTAAGTATTTTATTTGATTGATTTTCTATTTGTTAACTCTAAATATCATCTTACAAAATATAAGAATTTAGATTGAGGAGGGGAAAATATCATTTTCTTAACTCTAAATATCATCTTACACCTATCCTCTGGATATTAGAATCAACAGGCAGACTGTTCTGCAGGATTTTCCATAGGTGTATAGAGATTTTGGTTAGAACTGAAAGTGAAAAGATATGTATAAATTCTATTCACTTGAGTGGGGGAGGATACAGATCTATAAATATTCATAAAGCTAGAATAATATAAGGAAAGTAACATGTAGACATGAATAAAATATGCCAATTTAGGTGAAAAGATCTCCCCAAAGTCTGGTAACTGTCATGGCAGGAAGCCAGGAACAGCACCTCTAAGCAAAGGAAGGGCAGTTCATACAAAGGAGCATAGGTCATAAGTTACAAGAAGTGAAGGATATTATATATAGTCGGCGGCGGCCGCCATTGGGGCGTATCCCTGCAAGGGAAAGGCGGAGAAGATACCATACAGAAATGGCTATGGAAGTTACCCAAGTTCTTTTGAATGCACAGTCAATAGATTCAGCGGTTCGCAAGCATGCTGAGGAAAGTTTAAAACAATTTCAGGATCAAAATGTTACTGGGTTCTTGCTATCTCTTTCGAGTGAATTAGCAAATAATGACAAGCCTGTTGTTAGCCGTAAATTGGCAGGCTTGATTCTCAAAAATGCCCTGGATGCAAAGGAGCAACACAGAAAATTTGAGCATGTGCAGAGATGGTTATCATTGGATGTAGCTGTTAGGGCCCAGGTCAAAGGATGTTTACTACAGACTCTCTCTTCACCGGTGATTGATGCAAGATCTACTGCATCTCAAGTTGTTGCAAAGATTGCTGGTATTGAGTTGCCTCAAAATCAATGGCCTGAACTTATCAGTTCTCTCTTGTCAAATATTCACCAACTTCAGCCAGATGTTAAGCAAGCAACTTTGGACACCCTAGGTTACATGTGTGAAGAAGTCTCCCCTGATGAAGTTGATCAAGAGCAAGTCAATAAGATATTGACAGCGGTTGTTCAAGGCATGAGTGCTTCTGAGGGAAACATTGATGTTAGGCTGGCTGCAACTCGAGCTCTGCATAATTCTTTGGGATTTGCTCAGGCAAACTTCGGGAATGATATGGAGAGGGATTATATCATGAGAGTCATTTGTGAAGCTACTCTGTCCCCTGAGGTGAAGATACGGCAGGCTGCATTCGAATGCTTGGTCTCCATATCCTCCATGTATTATGAGAAGCTTGCATCGTATATGCAGGACATATTTAACATCACTGCAAAAGCTGTGAGGGAAGATGAGGAACCTGTTGCTCTACAAGCTATTGAATTCTGGAGCTCAATATGCGATGAAGAGATTGACATCTTAGATGAATATGGAGGGGATTTTTCTGCTGATTCTGACACCCCTTGCTTTTATTTTATCAAGCAGGCACTACCTGCGCTTGTCCCTATGCTGTTGGAGACACTCCTTAAGCAAGAAGACGACCAAGATCAGGATGAAGGAGTTTGGAATCTTGCAATGGCTGGAGGAACATGCTTGGGTTTGGTTGCACGGACCGTGGGAGATGACATTGTGCCTCTTGTTATGCCATTCATAGAAGAAAACATTAACAAACCTGAATGGAGGCAGCGAGAAGCAGCAACTTATGCATTTGGTTCTAAAATCTGAAATACCGGTCGGATGGCCGTGCCGGTCATTCCAATACGACCGGGGAGATGAAAGTGACTTGTCAGAACTGACGGAATCCAAATCGGATGCCCGGTTTGAGCTCGGCGCTCAAACTTCATTTTTAAAATACACTTAGTTCAAATGAACTGTTAGGACGGGGCATTGGGTCTAAAATCTGAAATACCGGTCGGATGGCCGTGCCGGTCATTCCAATACGACCGGGGAGATGAAAGTGACTTGTCAGAACTGACGGAATCCAAATCGGATGCCCGGTTTGAGCTCGGCGCTCAAACTTCATTTTTAAAATACACTTAGTTCAAATGAACTGTTAGGACGGGGCATTTGGTTCTAAAATCTGAAATACCGGTCGGATGGCCGTGCCGATCATTCCAATACGACCGGGGAGATGAAAGTGACTTGTCAGAACTGACGGAATCCAAATCGGATGCCCGGTTTGAGCTCGGCGCTCAAACTTCATTTTTAAAATACACTTAGTTCAAATGAACTGTTAGGACGGGTCCGGGGGTCTAAAATTCGAAATACCGGTCGGATGGCCGTGCCGATCATTCCAATACGACCGGGGAGATGAAAGTGACTTGTCAGAACTGACGGAATCCAAATCGGATGCCCGGTTTGAGCTCGGCGCTCAAACTTCATTTTTAAAATACACTTAGTTCAAATGAACTGTTAGGACGGGGCATTTGGTTCTAAAATCTGAAATACCGGTCGGATGGCCGTGCCGATCATTCCAATACGACCGGGGAGATGAAAGTGACTTGTCAGAACTGACGGAATCCAAATCGGATGCCCGGTTTGAGCTCGGCGCTCAAACTTCATTTTTAAAATACACTTAGTTCAAATGAACTGTTAGGACGGGTCCGGGGGTCTAAAATTCGAAATACCGGTCGGATGGCCGTGCCGATCATTCCAATACGACCGGGGAGATGAAAGTGACTTGTCAGAACTGACGGAATCCAAATCGGATGCCCGGTTTGAGCTCGGCGCTCAAACTTCATTTTTAAAATACACTTAGTTCAAATGAACTGTTAGGACGGGTCCGGGGGTCTAAAATTCGAAATACCGGTCGGATGGCCGTGCCGATCATTCCAATACGACCGGGGAGATGAAAGTGACTTGTCAGAACTGACGGAATCCAAATCGGATGCCCGGTTTGAGCTCGGCGCTCAAACTTCATTTTTAAAATACACTTATTTCAAATGAACTGTTAGGACGGGTCCGGGGGTCTAAAATCTGAAATACCGGTCGGATGGCCGTGCCGGTCATTCCAATACGACCGGGGAGATGAAAGTGACTTGTCAGAACTGACGGAATCCAAATCGGATGCCCGGTTTGAGCTCGGCGCTCAAACTTCATTTTTAAAATACACTTATTTCAAATGAACTGTTAGGACGGGGCCGGGGGTCTAAAATCTGAAATACCGGTCGGATGGCCGTGCCGATCATTCCAATACGACCGGGGAGATGAAAGTGACTTGTCAGAACTGACGGAATCCAAATCGGATGCCCGGTTTGAGCTCGGCGCTCAAACTTCATTTTTAAAATACACTTAGTTCAAATGAACTGTTAGGACGGGTCCGGGGGTCTAAAATTCGAAATACCGGTCGGATGGCCGTGCCGATCATTCCAATACGACCGGGGAGATGAAAGTGACTTGTCAGAACTGACGGAATCCAAATCGGATGCCCGGTTTGAGCTCGGCGCTCAAACTTCATTTTTAAAATACACTTAGTTCAAATGAACTGTTAGGACGGGTCCGGGGGTCTAAAATCTGAAATACCGGTCGGATGGCCGTGCCGATCATTCCAATACGACCGGGGAGATGAAAGTGACTTGTCAGAACTGACGGAATCCAAATCGGATGCCCGGTTTGAGCTCGGCGCTCAAACTTCATTTTTAAAATACACTTAGTTCAAATGAACTGTTAGGACGGGGCATTTGGGTCTAAAATCTGAAATACCGGTCGGATGGCCGTGCCGGTCATTCCAATACGACCGGGGAGATGAAAGTGACTTGTCAGAACTGACGGAATCCAAATCGGATGCCCGGTTTGAGCTCGGCGCTCAAACTTCATTTTTAAAATACACTTAGTTCAAATGAACTGTTAGGACGGGGCATTTGGTTCTAAAATCTGAAATACCGGTCGGATGGCCGTGCCGATCATTCCAATACGACCGGGGAGATGAAAGTGACTTGTCAGAACTGACGGAATCCAAATCGGATGCCCGGTTTGAGCTCGGCGCTCAAACTTCATTTTTAAAATACACTTAGTTCAAATGAACTGTTAGGACGGGTCCGGGGGTCTAAAATTCGAAATACCGGTCGGATGGCCGTGCCGATCATTCCAATACGACCGGGGAGATGAAAGTGACTTGTCAGAACTGACGGAATCCAAATCGGATGCCCGGTTTGAGCTCGGCGCTCAAACTTCATTTTT
The DNA here is from genome assembly GCA_022559845.1 of Amorphophallus konjac. Lineage (NCBI taxonomy): Eukaryota > Viridiplantae > Streptophyta > Magnoliopsida > Alismatales > Araceae > Amorphophallus > Amorphophallus konjac. The sequence continues at coordinate 79,031,388 of CM040117.1, read as the reverse complement.
AAAATACACTTAGTTCAAATGAACTGTTAGGACGGGGCATTTGGTTCTAAAATCTGAAATACCGGTCGGATGGCCGTGCCGATCATTCCAATACGACCGGGGAGATGAAAGTGACTTGTCAGAACTGACGGAATCCAAATCGGATGCCCGGTTTGAGCTCGGCGCTCAAACTTCATTTTTAAAATACACTTAGTTCAAATGAACTGTTAGGACGGGTCCGGGGGTCTAAAATTCGAAATACCGGTCGGATGGCCGTGCCGATCATTCCAATACGACCGGGGAGATGAAAGTGACTTGTCAGAACTGACGGAATCCAAATCGGATGCCCGGTTTGAGCTCGGCGCTCAAACTTCATTTTTAAAATACACTTAGTTCAAATGAACTGTTAGGACGGGTCCGGGGGTCTAAAATTCGAAATACCGGTCGGATGGCCGTGCCGATCATTCCAATACGACCGGGGAGATGAAAGTGACTTGTCAGAACTGACGGAATCCAAATCGGATGCCCGGTTTGAGCTCGGCGCTCAAACTTCATTTTTAAAATACACTTATTTCAAATGAACTGTTAGGACGGGTCCGGGGGTCTAAAATCTGAAATACCGGTCGGATGGCCGTGCCGGTCATTCCAATACGACCGGGGAGATGAAAGTGACTTGTCAGAACTGACGGAATCCAAATCGGATGCCCGGTTTGAGCTCGGCGCTCAAACTTCATTTTTAAAATACACTTAGTTCAAATGAACTGTTAGGACGGGTCCGGGGGTCTAAAATCTGAAATACCGGTCGGATGGCCGTGCCGGTCATTCCAATACGACCGGGGAGATGAAAGTGACTTGTCAGAACTGACGGAATCCAAATCGGATGCCCGGTTTGAGCTCGGCGCTCAAACTTCATTTTTAAAATACACTTAGTTCAAATGAACTGTTAGGACGGGTCCGGGGGTCTAAAATTCGAAATACCGGTCGGATGGCCGTGCCGATCATTCCAATACGACCGGGGAGATGAAAGTGACTTGTCAGAACTGACGGAATCCAAATCGGATGCCCGGTTTGAGCTCGGCGCTCAAACTTCATTTTTAAAATACACTTATTTCAAATGAACTGTTAGGACGGGTCCGGGGGTCTAAAATCTGAAATACCGGTCGGATGGCCGTGCCGGTCATTCCAATACGACCGGGGAGATGAAAGTGACTTGTCAGAACTGACGGAATCCAAATCGGATGCCCGGTTTGAGCTCGGCGCTCAAACTTCATTTTTAAAATACACTTAGTTCAAATGAACTGTTAGGACGGGGCATTTGGTTCTAAAATCTGAAATACCGGTCGGATGGCCGTGCCGGTCATTCCAATACGACCGGGGAGATGAAAGTGACTTGTCAGAACTGACGGAATCCAAATCGGATGCCCGGTTTGAGCTCGGCGCTCAAACTTCATTTTTAAAATACACTTAGTTCAAATGAACTGTTAGGACGGGGCATTTGGTTCTAAAATCTGAAATACCGGTCGGATGGCCGTGCCGATCATTCCAATACGACCGGGGAGATGAAAGTGACTTGTCAGAACTGACGGAATCCAAATCGGATGCCCGGTTTGAGCTCGGCGCTCAAACTTCATTTTTAAAATACACTTATTTCAAATGAACTGTTAGGACGGGTCCGGGGGTCTAAAATCTGAAATACCGGTCGGATGGCCGTGCCGGTCATTCCAATACGACCGGGGAGATGAAAGTGACTTGTCAGAACTGACGGAATCCAAATCGGATGCCCGGTTTGAGCTCGGCGCTCAAACTTCATTTTTAAAATACACTTAGTTCAAATGAACTGTTAGGACGGGGCATTTGGTTCTAAAATCTGAAATACCGGTCGGATGGCCGTGCCGGTCATTCCAATACGACCGGGGAGATGAAAGTGACTTGTCAGAACTGACGGAATCCAAATCGGATGCCCGGTTTGAGCTCGGCGCTCAAACTTCATTTTTAAAATACACTTAGTTCAAATGAACTGTTAGGACGGGGCATTTGGTTCTAAAATCTGAAATACCGGTCGGATGGCCGTGCCGATCATTCCAATACGACCGGGGAGATGAAAGTGACTTGTCAGAACTGACGGAATCCAAATCGGATGCCCGGTTTGAGCTCGGCGCTCAAACTTCATTTTTAAAATACACTTAGTTCAAATGAACTGTTAGGACGGGTCCGGGGGTCTAAAATTCGAAATACCGGTCGGATGGCCGTGCCGATCATTCCAATACGACCGGGGAGATGAAAGTGACTTATCAGAACTGACGGAATCCAAATCGGATGCCCGGTTTGAGCTCGGCGCTCAAACTTCATTTTTAAAATACACTTAGTTCAAATGAACTGTTAGGACGGGGCATTTGGTTCTAAAATCTGAAATACCGGTCGGATGGCCGTGCCGATCATTCCAATACGACCGGGGAGATGAAAGTGACTTGTCAGAACTGACGGAATCCAAATCGGATGCCCGGTTTGAGCTCGGCGCTCAAACTTCATTTTTAAAATACACTTAGTTCAAATGAACTGTTAGGACGGGTCCGGGGGTCTAAAATTCGAAATACCGGTCGGATGGCCATGCCGATCATTCCAATACGACCGGGGAGATGAAAGTGACTTGTCAGAACTGACGGAATCCAAATCGGATGCCCGGTTTGAGCTCGGCGCTCAAACTTCATTTTTAAAATACACTTAGTTCAAATGAACTGTTAGGACGGGTCCGGGGGTCTAAAATTCGAAATACCGGTCGGATGGCCGTGCCGATCATTCCAATACGACCGGGGAGATGAAAGTGACTTGTCAGAACTGACGGAATCCAAATCGGATGCCCGGTTTGAGCTCGGCGCTCAAACTTCATTTTTAAAATACACTTATTTCAAATGAACTGTTAGGACGGGTCCGGGGGTCTAAAATCTGAAATACCGGTCGGATGGCCGTGCCGGTCATACCAATACGACCGGGGAGATGAAAGTGACTTGTCAGAACTGACGGAATCCAAATCGGATGCCCGGTTTGAGCTCGGCGCTCAAACTTCATTTTTAAAATACACTTATTTCAAATGAACTGTTAGGACGGGTCCGGGGGTCTAAAATCTGAAATACCGATCGGATGGCCGTGCCGGTCATTCCAATACGACCGGGGAGATGAAAGTGACTTGTCAGAACTGACGGAATCCAAATCGGATGCCCGGTTTGAGCTCGGCGCTCAAACTTCATTTTTAAAATACACTTAGTTCAAATGAACTGTTAGGACGGGTCCGGGGGTCTAAAATTCGAAATACCGGTCGGATGGCCGTGCCGATCATTCCAATACGACCGGGGAGATGAAAGTGACTTGTCAGAACTGACGGAATCCAAATCGGATGCCCGGTTTGAGCTCGGCGCTCAAACTTCATTTTTAAAATACACTTATTTCAAATGAACTGTTAGGACGGGTCCGGGGGTCTAAAATCTGAAATACCGGTCGGATGGCCGTGCCGGTCATTCCAATACGACCGGGGAGATGAAAGTGACTTGTCAGAACTGACGGAATCCAAATCGGATGCCCGGTTTGAGCTCGGCGCTCAAACTTCATTTTTAAAATACACTTAGTTCAAATGAACTGTTAGGACGGGGCATTTGGTTCTAAAATCTGAAATACCGGTCGGATGGCCGTGCCGGTCATTCCAATACGACCGGGGAGATGAAAGTGACTTGTCAGAACTGACGGAATCCAAATCGGATGCCCGGTTTGAGCTCGGCGCTCAAACTTCATTTTTAAAATACACTTAGTTCAAATGAACTGTTAGGACGGGGCATTTGGTTCTAAAATCTGAAATACCGGTCGGATGGCCGTGCCGATCATTCCAATACGACCGGGGAGATGAAAGTGACTTGTCAGAACTGACGGAATCCAAATCGGATGCCCGGTTTGAGCTCGGCGCTCAAACTTCATTTTTAAAATACACTTAGTTCAAATGAACTGTTAGGACGGGTCCGGGGGTCTAAAATTCGAAATACCGGTCGGATGGCCGTGCCGATCATTCCAATACGACCGGGGAGATGAAAGTGACTTGTCAGAACTGACGGAATCTAAATCGGATGCCCGGTTTGAGCTCGGCGCTCAAACTTCATTTTTAAAATACACTTAGTTCAAATGAACTGTTAGGACGGGGCATTTGGTTCTAAAATCTGAAATACCGGTCGGATGGCCGTGCCGATCATTCCAATACGACCGGGGAGATGAAAGTGACTTGTCAGAACTGACGGAATCCAAATCGGATGCCCGGTTTGAGCTCGGCGCTCAAACTTCATTTTTAAAATACACTTAGTTCAAATGAACTGTTAGGACGGGTCCGGGGGTCTAAAATTCGAAATACCGGTCGGATGGCCGTGCCGATCATTCCAATACGACCGGGGAGATGAAAGTGACTTGTCAGAACTGACGGAATCCAAATCGGATGCCCGGTTTGAGCTCGGCGCTCAAACTTCATTTTTAAAATACACTTAGTTCAAATGAACTGTTAGGACGGGTCCGGGGGTCTAAAATTCGAAATACCGGTCGGATGGCCGTGCCGATCATTCCAATACGACCGGGGAGATGAAAGTGACTTGTCAGAACTGACGGAATCCAAATCGGATGCCCGGTTTGAGCTCGGCGCTCAAACTTCATTTTTAAAATACACTTATTTCAAATGAACTGTTAGGACGGGTCCGGGGGTCTAAAATCTGAAATACCGGTCGGATGGCCGTGCCGGTCATTCCAATACGACCGGGGAGATGAAAGTGACTTGTCAGAACTGACGGAATCCAAATCGGATGCCCGGTTTGAGCTCGGCGCTCAAACTTCATTTTTAAAATACACTTATTTCAAATGAACTGTTAGGACGGGTCCGGGGGTCTAAAATCTGAAATACCGGTCGGATGGCCGTGCCGGTCATTCCAATACGACCGGGGAGATGAAAGTGACTTGTCAGAACTGACGGAATCCAAATCGGATGCCCGGTTTGAGCTCGGCGCTCAAACTTCATTTTTAAAATACACTTAGTTCAAATGAACTGTTAGGACGGGTCCGGGGGTCTAAAATTCGAAATACCGGTCGGATGGCCGTGCCGATCATTCCAATACGACCGGGGAGATGAAAGTGACTTGTCAGAACTGACGGAATCCAAATCGGATGCCCGGTTTGAGCTCGGCGCTCAAACTTCATTTTTAAAATACACTTATTTCAAATGAACTGTTAGGACGGGTCCGGGGGTCTAAAATCTGAAATACCGGTCGGATGGCCGTGCCGGTCATTCCAATACGACCGGGGAGATGAAAGTGACTTGTCAGAACTGACGGAATCCAAATCGGATGCCCGGTTTGAGCTCGGCGCTCAAACTTCATTTTTAAAATACACTTAGTTCAAATGAACTGTTAGGACGGGGCATTTGGTTCTAAAATCTGAAATACCGGTCGGATGGCCGTGCCGGTCATTCCAATACGACCGGGGAGATGAAAGTGACTTGTCAGAACTGACGGAATCCAAATCGGATGCCCGGTTTGAGCTCGGCGCTCAAACTTCATTTTTAAAATACACTTAGTTCAAATGAACTGTTAGGACGGGGCATTTGGTTCTAAAATCTGAAATACCGGTCGGATGGCCGTGCCGATCATTCCAATACGACCGGGGAGATGAAAGTGACTTGTCAGAACTGACGGAATCCAAATCGGATGCCCGGTTTGAGCTCGGCGCTCAAACTTCATTTTTAAAATACACTTATTTCAAATGAACTGTTAGGACGGGTCCGGGGGTCTAAAATCTGAAATACCGGTCGGATGGCCGTGCCGGTCATTCCAATACGACCGGGGAGATGAAAGTGACTTGTCAGAACTGACGGAATCCAAATCGGATGCCCGGTTTGAGCTCGGCGCTCAAACTTCATTTTTAAAATACACTTAGTTCAAATGAACTGTTAGGACGGGGCATTTGGTTCTAAAATCTGAAATACCGGTCGGATGGCCGTGCCGATCATTCCAATACGACCGGGGAGATGAAAGTGACTTGTCAGAACTGACGGAATCCAAATCGGATGCCCGGTTTGAGCTCGGCGCTCAAACTTCATTTTTAAAATACACTTAGTTCAAATGAACTGTTAGGACGGGTCCGGGGGTCTAAAATTCGAAATACCGGTCGGATGGCCGTGCCGATCATTCCAATACGAACGGGGAGATGAAAGTGACTTGTCAGAACTGACGGAATCCAAATCGGATGCCCGGTTTGAGCTCGGCGCTCAAACTTCATTTTTAAAATACAAGATGAAATTTGAACTTATATTGTGTGTGTGTATTTATATATATGAAAATGAGCTGGCTTAAACTATTGGCATACTCTTGTTAATGCTTGATTTCTTTATTAAGTCTTGTTAATGCTTGATTTCTTTATTAAGGATTTGATTATAATTTTTTTAAATGATATACAGGATCATCCGTCGCGAGATGTTGGACGAGACGACGACCAGGATGAGACATATGTGGAGGATTTGTGATTTTATTTTAGTTGTGTATGTTGTCATTTTATTATTATGGATGTATGATTAATTTGTGATTTTATTTTAATTGTGTGTAATTTGAGGTTCGTGGAGATTGTGATCCGTGTAGTTGATTTATTATTGTTTTATGAAATTGTTATTTATCAGGTGTTTGTATGTGATGAATTTGAGATTTGTCGATATTGTTGTCTGTGTAGTTGATTTTATATTTATGTTATGAATTTGTTATTTATCAGGTAATTTATTTATCAGTTTAAATAAATTTTTAAAAAAAAAATAATGCAAAATTAGCGACCGCATGGAGACTGAATTGCGACCGAATAGCGACTATACGTTATATTTCTTTTATTAAATAATTATACTTGGCGACCGTCTGGCGACCGACTAGCCACCGAATCAATCCAATAGGTTAATTTTATTTTGAAAAATACAACAAATTTAGCGACCTACTAGCGACCGAATTGAGACCGAATAAATCCGATAGGTTAATTTTATTTTTAAAATTACAACATAATTCGAGACCGAATAGCGACCGAATTGAGACCGACTTAATCCGATAGGTTAATTTTATTTTTTAAAATACAACAAATGTAGCGACCGAATAGAGACTGAATAGTGACCGAATTATTAGCGACCGGTCAGGCGACCGATTATAATCGGTCGCTGGTAACGACTGATACTGCGACCGAATTATGTCGGTCGCCATATAGCGACTATTATATAGCGACCGACATATTCGGTCGCTAGATAGTATCTGTTCGGTCGCAATGCATATTTGCGACCGATCTACGACTGAATAGCGACCGCTAGGTCGGTCGCTATCCGCGATTTTTCTTGTAGTGCGTCCATGCTCTCCTCCATCTCCTGGCTTGGGCGATTTTCGACAAAGGGGGCCATTCTTCTCTCTCATGTGTCTTCATTCTCAAGCACCCATCATTCATCTCCATTTTGGTTGAAAGATTAGGGGAAGATCCATCTTGTTAATCATTCTCTTAGTCATTTTATGCATAGATTGTTATTCTCTGAACTGGGCTTGTATTTTGCATTCTACTTTCATATCTTGACTATTTCGGAGCTTGCTCCGAGTGTGTGTGTGGGGTGTCTCGTCATCGTGCGAGAACCCACGTGTGTGGGCCGTCGAGCCTGTGTGTGTGGTTGCTGCCGTCGCACAGCGTTGATAGTGAAATCCTCTCGAGGTGTGAGGGGTGGACGTAGGACGACACTTTGTGCGTCCGAACCACCTAAAAATACTGTGCCGTGGTTTGCTTGGTTGGTGTTGGTTGATATCTATTTTTCCACTCACTATACGAGTGTGAGACGGTGAGGCATGAGTGTTCTCAACTGTCCGTCCAAATATTATTGTCCGAGTGAGTACATCTATGCGTCGGGGAGTTGTGAGAGCTTGCTTGATCTAATTTCAGTTGTATTAATCAAGCCTCTGTCTTAGATTTATTCCTCATATCTATGGCTTGTGTGGGTTGCTTTTAATATTTGTGAAAAAGGGTGGGCAATCAATTCACCCCTATCTCAATTGCCTCCTAACTGGGCCAACAATTGGTATCAGAGCCTCGGCTCTGCTTTTTAGAAAACCTAGCGGTTTTAGAGTGTTTTGTTAGGAATGGCCAACAACCTCAACAAGGGGATGATGCCCGAAGGGCATTCTATTCAACGGCCACCCTTCTTCGATGGGAGTAACTACCCATACTGGAAGAATAGGATGACAATCTTTCTTAGAGCACAAAGTCAGGAAATATGGATCGTTATTAGAAATGGTCCTTATGTTGTAAATCCCGATGAGGATATGTGGGATGATGATGCTATCAAGAAAGCCACTGTGAATTTTAATGCTTTAAATATAATTCAGTGTGCTATTCACCCTAACGAGTATGCTCGTGTCTCCATGTGCAGCAGTGCAAAGGAAATGTGGGATAAGCTCAAGCTTATCTACGAAGGCACCACAGAAGTCAGAGAGACAAAGGCGAATATGCTGACCCGTGACTACGAGCTCTTTAAAATGAAAGATGAAGAAGATGTCTCCCAGATGTTCGCACGACTTATGGAGATCACCAATGGACTGAAGTCACTCGGAAGAGAGTTCACCAACAAGGAATTGGTGCGGAAGGTGTTGAGGTCACTGTCACCGAGTTGGGACACCAAAGTGACCATGATAGAAGACTCCAAGGATTTGACAACTCTCACCATGGATGCACTCATAGGGTCATTAATGACCTATGAGATTAATGTGATCAAAAGGACGGAAGAGGATCCGAAGAAGAAAAGGCCAATCACCTTGAAAGCACTCCCAGAGAGTATCTCGAGCCAAGAGGAATCGTTGGGAACCACCGACGATGAAGAGGTTGCTATGCTAACAAGAAAGGTAAGACAATTCTTGGGCCAAAGAAGATGATTTGGCGGGAAGTTCGGGAAAGGGAAGAGGCAGCCAAGACAAAGAAATGAACCATCCAAGGCCGCCGAAATCATTTGCTATGAATGTAAGAAAGCGGGGCACATGCGAGGAGAATGCCTCGAGCTCCAAAAGAAAAAGGGAAAGGTCGTCAAAGGGAAGAAGCCGAAGTCCATGGAGGTGACATGGAGCGACGAGGATGAGGATGATCCCACGATCGATGATGAGGAGCAGGATATTTAAGAACTCGTGAAGACGATGTGCTTGATGGCCAACAGCGACAGCAAATAGGTAATTTCTGACACCGAGGCCTTTTCAAATGAATAGTGGGAATTTGCTTATGAAGAATTAGATAAGAAGTACGTAAGAATGAAAAATGAGAATAGGACTTTAAAGAAAAAGATTCATGAAATTGTACACTCATCTGATTCATGTGGAAAATGTAATTTGCTTGAAATACAAATCAAAAGTCTGAAAAATTGAAATGATGCTTTGGAAATCAAGCTAGCTTGGTTTGAAGAGGAAATAACATGCTTGGACATAGAGAAGAAGAATGCATTTAAGTTGAAAGATGAAATCCAAGAAAAGCACGACCTCTTAAACAAAGAACTTGAAAAATTACATGTCCAAATGAGTGAATGTGAAAAAGAGAAAGAGAACTTGAAAGTGAAGAATGAGAGCTTAGTTATTGAAATTGAAAAATTGAAAAATTGAAAAATGAGAATGGAAAGGTAGTGAGAGAGAAAGAAAAATAAGTTGAAAAGAATCAAAGAGTAATGCATAGCAACAAGAATCATGTTCATTATGCAGCAAAGAAATCATTTCATCAAGGAGAATGTTCACACACACACTTCAAAAAGCAAACTATTACTTCCAAATTCCCTTCAACCTTTAGAAATGAAAATAAAAGAAGAAATTTTGGTAGGAGAAGACCCACGTGTTTTTATTGTAAGAAAATAGGGCATGACATGTACATATGCCAACTCATGCAATATGATGATGAATTATTTTTCAGTAGATATTATGAGCCACTTGGGAATGCTAACGTGAAGGGACCCAAGCTTGCTTGGGTACCCAAATCAAAATGAGCATGGTTGGTAATTGGTGCAGGTCTGCATGAAGGCGGGAGATAATAAATGGTACCTGGATACAAGATGCTCCAGACACATGACTGGAAATAAACTCCTCTTTGCAGACCTTGCTGAGAAGAATGGCGGAACGGTAATTTTCGGAGGACAGGATAAGGGTAAGATCATAGAAATCGGGAGAATTGGTAAGGACCCTAACCATTGCATTGAAGATGTTTCACTAGTTAGAGGTCTTCATCATAATTTGCTCAGTGTAAGTCAACTCTGTGACAAGGGTCACAAAGTGATTTTTGAATCTTCACACTACACAATCATTGATGCTAACACACAAAAAATTAAGTTCATAGGTGTAAGATGTAACAACACCTATCAAGTCGATTTTGATGAGCTTGCACCTAAGAAACTGTGTTTAGTTGCTAATAGAAGTGAAGATGTTTGGTTGTGGCATCGCCGTCTTGGGCATGCCAGCTTTAATGCAATTAGGAAGTTGAACCGTCATGATTTAGTCAGAGGTCTTCCTAAATTGAGTCTTGAAACTTCTAAGATTTTTGAAACATGTAATAAAAGAAAACAAACCACCACATCCTTTAAATGCAAAAACACTGTGTCTATAGAAAAACCCCTTCAACTGTTGCATTTGGATCTATTTAGTCCCACCAGGACGCGCAGTCTTGGGGGGAAGCTTTATGGCTTTGTGATTGTCGATGATTTCTCGTGATATGTATGGGTTTTATATCTTGCTAACAAAAGTGATGCTTGCAATGAGTTTATTAATTTTTGTACAAAAGTCCAGAATGAAAAAGGATATTCAATTCAAAAAATTCAAAGTGACCACAGAAAGGAATTTGAAAATCATGAGTTTGATGCTTTCTATTGGAAGCAGGGATACGAGCATCAGTTCTCCTCACCAAGAACCCCTCAACAAAATGGCGTGGTCGAAAGGAAAAATAGGACGCTCGTGGAGATGGCGCGTACCATGCTTACCGAGAATGGTCTTCCACGGTACTTATGGGCAGAGGCGGTGAACACCGCTTGCTACATCACAAATAGACCAATGGTAAGACCAATCCTTAAGAAAACTCCATACGAGCTTTACAAAGGTAAGAAACCCAACATATCTCATTTCAAACCATTTGGTTCAATTTGTTACATTTTGAACAATGGAAAAGACAATCTAGAAAAATTTGAAACAAAAAGTGATAAAGGGATCTTCCTCGGGTATGCTCTAACATCTAGAGCTTACCGTGTGTATAACACTAGAACACTTGTTATCAAAGAAAGTCCACATGTAGTTGTTGATGAATTCACAATGTGGAAATCGAATGATGATCATTTTTTTATTACAGGTGAGGGTGAAGTTGAAAAGGGAGAGTCAAGCAAACAAGGTGAGGCAGCAAATCAAGAAGAAGAAAAAGAAGAAGAAGAAGAAGAAGTGGATCAAGAACAACATCCGAACCTTCCACACCAATGGACCACACACAGGGACCATCCATTGGAGAACGTGATCGGCGGTGTGGATGAAGGAATTCAAACTCGGGCTTTAATGAGGGAAGTAGAAATTCACGATAATCTAGCTTTACTTTCCAACATTGAGCCTAAATCATTAGATGATGCTTTAAATGATAATTCTTGGGTTCTCGCCATGCAAGAAGAGCTACACCAATTCCAAAGGAATCGGGTGTGGTTCCTCGTGCCCCGGCCTGATGACCATCCTATCATTAGAACTAAGTGGGTTTTCCGAAACAAACTTAGTGAACATGGGGTGGTTGTGAGGAATAAGGCAAGATTAGTAGCCAAGGGCTACTCTCAAGAATTTGGCATTGATTTTGATGAATCATTTGCACCTGTGGCTAGATTGGAAGCAGTTAGAATTTTTCTTGCTTATGCTTGTCACAGGAACATGAAACTGTTTCAAATGGACGTGAAGAGTGCCTTCTTCAATGGAGTGATCAAGGAAGAAGTGTACGTTGAGCAACCACCGGGCTTTGAAGATGAAAGATTTCCGGACCATGTATTCAAATTGGACAAGGCACTATACGGTTTGAAACAGGCTCCCCGGCCATGGTAAGATAGATTAAGTTCATTTCTTATTGAAAACGGCTTCAAACAAGGTAACATAGATCAAACATTGTTTACAAAAACTTGTGATGATCATTCATTAATTGTTCAAGTTTATGTAGACGATATAATATTTGGAGCCTCCAATTTAAAAATGAATGATGAATTTGCCCAACTAATGCAGGGGGAGTTTGAGATAAGCTTGATGGGAGAGCTCGACTTCTTCTTGGGATTACAAATAAAACAAATGGACGACAGCATCTTTATCAACCAGAACAAGTACACACAAGAAATTATCTTGAAATTTCAACTCGAGACTGCCAAGCCCTTTGCTACACCGATGTCCACCTCACAGAAAATGGAAGAAGAAAAAGATAACAAAATTGATCGAAAACTCTTTAGGGGTATGATAGGATCCTTGCTTTATCTGACTGCTAGTAGGCCTGATATACACTTCAGTGTTTGTCTCTGTGCAAGATACCAATCTTGTCCTAGGGACTCTCATTTAGCGGCCGTGAAAAGGATCTTCAAGTATTTGAATGGAACTCTTGACCTTGGTTTGTGGTATCCAAGGAATAATTCATTTGACTTACATACTTTCACTGACTCTGATTATGCTGGTTGTAAAATGGATCGAAAAAGCACAAGCGGTTGAAGAGGCATGATCTCGCACTGGTCCTGAGCGGGCAGTGGATCACCAGATTGTGAACTGCAAGAAAGGGAAATGGATCAGGGGGCCCAGGGATGAGTCCCTGGGGAAAACCCTCCGATGCTTAAGTCAGTGGAGCTATGGTGGGAGCAGTAAAGGGAGGAGATAGCTTCTGCGCGAGATCCCTCTCCACCAGAAAGGTGAAGTTGTTCCTACTCAGGAGTTTAGGACGTCTGGTTGACCTTACCTTTCGCCGGAGGGTATCCCTGGTTTAAATAGTGCGTCATCTTCCGAAGTCCCGTAAGTCGAGGGGTCTTAGGTGGGCGTTACGTCCTCAACGCGGGCTTTTACTGCCTTATCGTGCGAGCGTTATCACCTTGGGGACCTGGAGTTCCTCACCTTTATAACTTCCTGCTCACAGAGGACTCTTAACGACTGCATGGATAAGCAATCGTCGGCCGTTCCGAGCTCAGAGAGGCCAGTCCTATCCGGGCGGTAGGCTTAGCTCGGATGAAGATGGGTCGGATCGGTCGGCATGCGCCTTCTTCTCCCGGGCGGAGAGATGGCTAGGTCATGGACCTTTCCTGTGACCTGACCGACGCTCGGGCCTTCCGAGCCTAGAGGCCACCTAGGAAGGTAGTATTCTCGAGCGAATCTTTTATTGGGCTTTTTGTCCTAAGTGGGCCCTGTGGGCTGTCACTTGGGCGAGCATGGCCTCGTTTGGTCCTGATGGACCTAGTTCGGCTGCTCTTTGAATGGACTGCAGAAATCCCCCTCTCCACTTGTCCCCCTCCTACTCCCGAGCCAAAGGAGGCTCGGATGAGTAGCCTTTTAGGGTTTTGGACCAGCGTGGCTCAGGTGGGTGGAGAACTGGTGGTGATATGAAGCCACATGTCATGGTCACCTGGGCCCGTAATAATTGTAATTCTGAAGGATTTGAAATGAAGGAGCCCCCTTTTCTCGGATGTCGGAACGACGCGCCGCCTCCTGTGTAGGTTTATAGGCATTGGGCGCTGGTTGTCACCCCAGACTCTTTCCGTCGTTAGGGTTTTGGCTTTCCTTTGCTTCTTGCTTTTGGGGCTCTTCGATGCACCGTGAGGACACAGCAGAGGAGCAGAAACTTGCGGCGGCATTTGAGGAGTTGGCGAAGATAACTACGGAGACGGTCCGACAGCTTCCTCCTCCCCCAGAATCTTCGAGGTTTCGAGAGAGCTCTTTTTCAAGTTCTTCCTCAGAATCCATGGCGGGCCAGCGTTCGGATGCCGAGGGATGGGGCGACGAACCGGTGGTGAGAGCACTGGTCCCGAAGTGCAGCGAGTGGGGGAAGCCGAGGTGAAGAGGCTAGAGCATCAGTTTCGCCTGCCTCATAAGTATAGCTTTGCTGCTGCTACCCCGTATGAGACGAGCCTGGATTCTCGCACGGGCCACATCTCCATCTTTCTTCTGGCGTGGAAGAGCAGGTTTCGCCTCCCCTTCGAGCCCTTCGTCCTCACGCTTCTCAACTTTTTCCAGTTGGCACCCATCCAGTTGGTAGCCAACTCGTACCTTCTCCTCTCCGCTTTCCGAATCCTCTATCGTCAGTGCGGGGTTCCTTCTTCCTTGGACCTCTTCCACTATTTCTTCGAGTTGAAGGCGCATCCTTCGGCCGGGAAGGGTTTTTACTTCATCTAGGCGAGGAGGAATAGGAGCTGTATTTCACTGGCGGCGAAGGATTCTTCGCATAAAGGGTGGAAGACCCAATTTTTCTGGGTGGGGATAAACTCGGTGGAGGAAACCTGGAGGTGCCAAGTAATGGCCAATTTCCACCCGAATATCCCTCCTAGATAGGACGAGTTCTCCCCTCATGTGGAGGAGTATGCTGCCGTCCTGTTGAGGAATCGCCAGTCCACCGAGGAATTGGTGACACCGGAGAACATAGAGCGGTGTCTTCTTAAACGGCTGCATCCGTCGAGCTCAGGTACCACCACTTAGATCTTTCTTCGGGGGTGGGGGTCATCTTTCTTTTCCTGATCATGCCTTCTTCTTTGTTGCAGATACCAGGCGGGAGCCTCTGGAGGAGGCCGCTGAGATCATTGACCTTGGCGACGACTCAGCGGCTGATGAGCCGGGCGCACCTGTGGGTCGCTCCCAAGCCCGGGACAAGGGCAAGAGGGTGGCCTCAAGGGGGACTTCTCGGCCGCGCGGAGCGAAGCGCAAGGATCCCATGGAGGGGAGGTTGCGGGAGGCCGCGAAGGCTAGGAAACGGGCCGGGAAGGCTGGTCTCCTCCCCACTGCCGAGGGTGATCTTAGCTCGACGGCACTCCCCTCTTCCCAGCGAGGTAGGGCCGACCTTATCAAGCCAGCTCTCCTACCTGCCGAGCGAGAGGGGGCCGAGGAGGCCGGGGTCACCTCGGGGGGGTGAAGGTGCTGGATCGGCTCTTCCCTCGATGGGGACGGGGGGGGCCGAAGTTGAAGCGACTGCAACCGAGGCCGGGGCGCTGGCTGAGGTGGGCGATGTCTCGGGCGGCGATGTGCGGGCCGAGATGGTTGAGGTTGGGGGTTCGCCGGCAGAGGCGTCGCAGCCCCAAACGTCTGCGGTGCACGGAGCGGCCGGGCTTATAGCGTCGGTCGAGGTCGGGGGTTCACCTACAGAGGCGTCGCAACCCCAACCGACCAAAGTGCGCGGGGTGGCCGATCCCGCAGCTCGACCTGGGCTTTCTGGCGAGGCGCCAAGTGCGGAAAGGGTTCCCATGCCAGTGGCTCTGGAAAGGCTCTGCATCTTAAGCACTTTATACCAGCTTTGTCGCGACGTGGCCGCAAGGACGAGAGGGGGAGACAAGCGTCATTCTCCACCCGGGGTCCTCGACATCATTATGGAGGGCGGCTTGGTCATGGCCCAGATGGGGGCTACAATGGCGGAGACTTATGCCCGGTCGGAGTCGGAGCGGTCGAATCTTGCTTGGACCCTCGGAGGGTGCGAGAGAAAACTAGCTCGACTTAGTGAGGCGCATGAGGGGCTCCAACAGGAGTTCTCTGCGATCAGGGAGTTGTCACGATCGAGCCGGCTGGAGGTCGGAGTGCTGACCGAGCAACTAACCAAGGCCCGGGAATCGCTCGAGAGGAAAAGTAAACACCTTGAAGAGGAGCGCCTTCTTCGTCTCAAGCTGGATTGCCGTTGGGAGGCCGAATGCGTCGAGTTGGTGGACCGGGCGGAGGCAGCGGAGCGCCTTCATTTGGAGGCCAAGGCCGACCGAGCTGAGGCGGAGAAGCGATCGGTCAAGGCCGAGGAGTGGGCGGCCAAGGCCAAAAGGAAGTCGGCTGAGGTAGAGAAACGATCGGTGGAAGTCGAGGAGCGGGCGGCCAAGGCGGAGCGGGAGAAGGCCGAGCTTGCTGACAGGATGGGACTGGCCGGGGCGGAGGCGATCGAGCAATACAAGGGCTCAGAGGCCTACCGGGCCGACCTGCAGGAAGCTGCCCTTCCCTACTATCAGTCAGCACTTCATCGAGGCATCCGCAAGGGGTTCAAGCAAGGTTACCGCCGGGTAGTAGCTTATGCGGGGGAACAAGATTCTGGGATCGACTTCCCCTCTGGCCAATGCTACGACTCGGACATGTCATCTTCCAGCTCCTCTGCGTCAGATGAGGTAGATCTAGAGGGCTCTTCTCCCGAGGGGTCGCCAACTCCGGCTACCTCGGGAGGGCTCGCGACCGAGGCAGTTCCCGCACAGGCGGGGTCAGTGCCAGGGCCGGCCCTCACCGAGGGCGCCGGGGGTGAAACACCTGTGCCTTACACTTCCGAGCTTCAAAGTGGGCCCTGGGCCTGATGTATCGTCTTGTTTTGCCTCCTTGTTTTGTTTGCCTCATTTTCTTTTCAAAAAAAAGGACTTCCCCATTATATGGTAAAAATAAAATCTTACTTGCTTCTTGCTATCCTTGCCGTGATTTGATCAGCGTATCTGCAGTAGTTGGAAAGGATCGATACTTTCTATGCAGATTTCGCGTGATGGTTGGGTGGTCCCCTGACAGGGTGCCCTTCCATTTTTCTCATGCTTTGAATGTCTGGCCGCTTCGTGTATCCCGCTGGGGCGGAAGATGAGAAGTTTGAGGTGACCGTTCATAGGGGGAAATTCCTTTGGCGTGTTTTCAAGGAGAGAATCATTTAAGGCGAGTAGCCTCCCTTTGCCTATAAAAAGGCTGAAGGGCGTCTCTTCCTCTCCATCGCTTAGGGTTTTCCCTAACAGTCTTTCCTTATTCCTTCTTCATGTTGCATTGTGCCATAGTGTCCAGAGCATGGAGGACGCTCCAGATGAGGAGGCTATCGACGACGGGGGGTATGGGGCTCCTGCCACTTCGGACTTGAAAAGGAGTCGACGGCCGGCGGGCAGACTTGAAAAGGGGTCGACGCGCGGAGGCACGTCGTCTTCCCTTTATCAGTTTCGGCGAGGTTTTCAGGTGGGCGAGATGGAGGGCGGATGGGGGCATCCGGCATCTCCGCCGCCAGTCCCTCTCTGCCCGCTTCAGGGATGGGGGGAGGAAGCGAATTAAGCTCCCTCCTTTCTGGGCCTTCCCCTGCCTCCTCATCCAGTTCTGCTGGTTTCTTTTTCTTTCTGGCAGCCTCTTTTTCCCTCTTCTGCTCTTCCTTTCTTTCACTCTTCGGAGGGTGCTTGCTCTCTGTACGTTCCAAAGAATTGACAGGTTGGAAGAGAGGAGGCCTTCATAGGCATTCCCTCTCCCCAGCCTCTGTCAACTTGGAAGGTAGCCTTCCCCTCCGTAGTCCCTTTGTCACCTTTGTCATGGGCCACTTGAGCCAACTGGATCGACCACCTTTTATCTGAGCCAGTTTCTACGCGAGGCAGAGTCAGTGGCTGGACGCAAGAAGATCAAACCGAGTTGGCCGGGCAATGGTCTCTTGTAGCGGCATCAGATGGACTTTTTTCTTATGTAATGTATTGGCTTTTGCCTTTCTGATGTACCAACAATCGTTTGAATGAAAAAGAGAAAAATTTATTTCACTCATATTGTTTGCTCAACTTCAAAAGTAGAACTTGCGTAGTGTGGCTACGTTCCACGTCCGAGGGATGGGTTCCCCTTCCAATGTAGATAGCCGATATGCTCCTTTCCCGAGTCTCTTGACCACTCGGTAGGGGCCTTCCCAGTTAGGGGATAGCTTGCCCACCACCTATAGTGGTCGAGAGGCTTTGACTTTCCTGAGGATGAAGTCTCCTTGTTGGAAGTGCCTGTCTCGGACTTTGGCGTTGTAGTATCAAGTGAGGCGGCGCTGGTACTCCGTTGCTCGGATGCTGGCAATCTCTCAGAGTTCGTCCGCTAGGTCAAGGTTCTCGAGTAATTTTTGCTCGTTTACCTCGGGCGAGAAGCAGATGACTCGGAGGGAGGGATTGGCGATCTCCAACGGAATGCCGGCCTTGGTGCCATATACCAACTGGAAAGAACTTTCACCGGTTGCTATTCTGGGAGTCGTTCTGTGTGACCAAAGTACGCTAGGTAGTTCCTCAAGCCAGCTGCCCTTGGCATTGCCGAGCCTAGTCTTTATGCCTTTTAAGATAGTCTTATTGGCATTCTCGACTAGCCCGTTGGCCTGGTGGGCGACCGAAGTGAAGTGGTTACGAATACCTAGGTCGTCACATCTGTCTCAGAAATAATGAGAGTCAAATTGCCGACCGTTATCACTCACTATCACTCGGGGGATGCCGTAACGACAAATGATCAACTTCCAGACGAAACTCCAGACGACTGCCTCGGTGATCCTTGCCGTGGCTTCGGCCTTGATCCACTTGGTGAAGTAGTCAATGGCAACGATGATAAACTTCTTCTGGGCTTGAGCCATGGGGAACGGCCCAAGAATGTCGATCCCCCATCGAGCGAAGGGATACGGCTCGGCCAGGGTGGCGAGCTCCGTAGCCGACTGATGGACTAAGTGGTCAAATCACTGGCATTGGTCGCACTGCTGCACGTAGGCCGCGCAGTCGCGCTGCAGAGTGGGCCACCAGTAACCCTGCCGTAACAGGATGCGGGTGAGTGACTTTCCTCCTGAATGCGCTCTGCACATGCCTTCGTGAATATCTTGGATAGCTCGGTTGGCTTCGTCGGGGCCGAGACACTTCAGGAGGGGACCGGAGAAAGATCTCTGGTAGAGAGTGTCGTCTAGAATGACGAAGCACCGGGCTTGGTACTTCAATCTGCGGGCCTCTCGAGGGTCGGAAGGCTCTTGAGAGTCCAGGAGCCATGACAGGTAGGGGGTGCGCCAGTCGCTCGGAATGGTTGAGACAACAACAAGGAGCTCCGAGTCAATGCTCGGGCGTTCTAGCTCTTCGAGGAGGACCGATCGGGTGCCTTCATGGTCGAGAGAAGAGGCCAACCGAGAGAGGGCATCCGCTCGGGAGTTTTCCTCTTGAGCTATTCGGACTACCTATTATCTCTCGAACTGTTGGGCCAAGTCTCTGACCAGTTGGAGGTATTTGATCATTGGTGCCTCTCGAGCTTCGTACTTACCGTTGACTTGGCTAGTGACCAGCTGGGAGTCGGTGTGGATTTTGACTCGCTCAGCCCCCAACCGTCGGGCCATGCGCGCTCCCGAGATAAGGGCTTCGTACTCGGTAGCTTGTTGGATGCCTGGAATTTGAACTTCAAGGCGTACTGTAGCTCTACTCCTTCGGGGGACTTCAGGAGGATTCCGGCACCACTACCGACCGAGTTGGAAGATCCATCGACGAATAGTTCCCAGGTTGGCCCGGCTGCGGACGGAGGCCTTTCTTCATTCGGGATGGTGCTTTCGGCGATGAAGTCAGCAAGCGCTTGGCCTTTCACAGCTGGGCGCGGCCGATAGGATATATCGTAGGCCCTAAGCATGATGGCCCACTTGACGAGTCGTCCCGAGGCTTCGGGGTGGGCAAGGATCTTCTTCAGTGGTTCACCGGTTAGCACGGTGATGGGGTGCCCCTGGAAATAGGGCCGGAGGCACTTGGCGGAGGTAACCAACGTTAGCACGAGTTTCTCGGTTGCGGGGTACTTCCTTTCAGCCTCGTTGAGCACCTTGCTAGTGTAGTAGACCGGCCTCTCGACTCTCGAGTCATTTCTGACTAGGACTGAGCTAACCGTAGATGGCATTTTCGAGAGATAGAGCAGTAAGACTTCACCCGGAATGGGCTTGGAGAGCACCGGGGGTGAGGCCAAGAACTCCTTGAGCTCGGCGAACGCTCTCTGGCACTCCTCGTCCCATGCGAATGTAGCAAATGCTAATTTTGGCCCCCTCAATAGCTTGAAGAAGGGCAAGCATCATTCGGCCACACAGGACAAGAACCGGCTGAGAGCGGCGACACGGCCAGTTAGGCGTTGGACGTCATTGACGCAGTTGGGCGGGCACATGTCCAGGATGGCCTGGACTTTGTCAGGGTTGGCCTCAATCCCACGCTGAGTGACTAGGAAACCCAGGAACTTCCCGGATCTCACTCCGAAGGCACATTGGGCAGGATTGAGCTTCATGTTGTACCTTAGGAGGGTGTCGAAGGTCTCAGCGAGGTCAGTGAAGTGGTCTTCGGGCGTGCCAGACTTGTGGACGCACTAAAATTCAGAGGGGGGTTCCGTTCGTTTGTTGATCGGGGTTAATTCTTCTATTTAGTGCGAGGGCGTGCCAGTCACAAAGTGACGATTTATTCGGGCTTCATGGAAGCCCATGGTGCGCTCGATCTGACTAATCAGACGATTGTGTAGTTCGTGTCGGGACCGAAACCCGCCGTGCCGTAAAGGCCACGACGTTATTTACATCCCCCATACGGGGGAACACCCTTGATTGATTGCCAGGAATAAGGGCCCTACGGCCTAAAGAGAATATTAATAATGCAGGAGGATAGTGAAAGATGAACTATGCTAGAAACCCATATCGGGACGTGAATGCTAAGACTATGTCGGCCACTCATGGGCCACTTCATGTTCGGACGAAGGTCCGTGTTTGTAGTATGAAAGACGGTAGCAAAACCGCGCGAATGTCTGCCATGAACAAGGCAAGTTTAATGAGAATGCGGGATTGGATCCCGATAGGGATGGGTCAAGTTGATAGACTGTTGGCCGGAGATGATTTCGGATTATGGTCATGTCGGAAGTTCCGCAAACCACGTTCGATACCATAAGGCGTTGTTGATTTTCTCTTTGCACCCAGTCCGAGGGAGTGAATTGTTAAATGCGTAGCCCGAGCTCAATAACGTGTGCCCTCGCACGCGGATCGACCTGCGCAGTCAGGTCGCGGGGTTCGACCTGCCCGGTCAGGTCGCGGGGGTCAAGGGGGCAGCGCTCCTTACGGGGGTTTTCGGGGGCAGCGCCCCCGGAACAAAATTTTTAATTGAAGCGCGGGTATTGGAGCTCCTTTCATTTTTTTTTATTTGGCATTGATCTTTGCATTTTTTTTGTTTGAACCCTTCTCCCTTTTATTATCATTATTTACCTCCCCCTCTTTGTATAAAAGAGGCGCGCCGGCTATAGAGGTGTAAAAGGGGGGCGCGCCGGGTTAAGTTAATGCCAAGGAGGGAGAGGGGCCGCGCCGGAATAGCCTCAGAAGAGTGGGGCGCACCGGTTATGGATGCCAAGGGGGAGCACGCTGGCTAATGGCCAAGAAAGGGGGGGCGCACCGGTATATGGCAAGAAGGAAGAGGGGCCAGGGGCGCGCCGGAATAGGCTAAAAAAGGGGAGGGGCGCCGATTTGTGGCAAAGACAATAAAAGTGGTTTTGAGTGTAAGGCTGAACCGGCGTGGGGTGGTACCGCGCCGGGTTAGCCCGCGCCGGATTAGGAGCACGCCGGGTTAAGCTTCGGCGAGGTTTTATCTCAATCTATTTGATTCTTATTGCCTCTGTTCTTATTTCTTCAACTTGCAGATTGATCAAATGAGCAGATTGTTTGTTCAATTGACATTTTAAATCATTATGATGCTTCTTAACATTTGTTCAGGTGAATGAGTACTTGTATTTGGATGTTTACTTGAGGGGTTTATTATGCAAGAACTTAGATGTTTAGCTTGATTCAGGGGCGGCTTCAGGCATGAACTGTTCTTCTCTTCTGAGGACTTAGCTTGCTCGTCTGTTCTTGAGTGTTCTCATCCTGGCGAAATTTGGGCAGCACCTCCCCTAGACTGGGAGTTGCCAGAGAGCAATAAGGAACACCAAACGGTTAACTCCGGGGTGCACCTCAAATCTAGACCTCATGGCGGTCCAAAAACCCAAATGTGAGTGTTGGAGAGCTCGAGGACTAGCCTTCAAGAGCTCTCACAACTCACGGGTGATGAATTCGTGGAACGGGACGGATGTAGGCCGTGGGTGGCCATGACTATTCACCCTTCGAACGGGTTCCCTCAGAGTTCATGCCACAGAAGGGCAAGCTCCCGAGGACCCCAGGTGATTCAGAGAACCAGAGAAATAAAACGGAAGAAAAAAGGGGGGAAAGGATCAAAGCCATATAATACTGCGCATGCTCACAAGTCATTCTTTTATTCATCCTCAAGGGAAAAGGAAGGAAGAATACAATGGAGAAGATAAAAGAAAAGCTAAATGTTGAGGTGGGGGAAGAAGATACATCGGCGGGGGGAGAAGAAGGAACAGAGCACAAGCTCTTCCCCCCTCTCTCCCCTCTCTTGCTCTCACCCTCTCCCTCTCTTTCTTCACCTTGCAGGCGTGAATGGATGGTTGTAGCTTCTTCTTCTCTTCGGAGGCTGGAGAGCTCTCGAGAAGACCTCTCTCCTCTCCCTCTTCAACCTCTTCCTATTGTCTCCCTTCCTCTTCTTCCCTTTTGTCTCTCTTTTTTCTCTCTTCGCTTCCGCTTCACAATGCTGCCCCTTATATACATCAGCCAGCCTGGGAGCCTTCCTGCCATTTCCACCTCGTCCGCAACGAAGTCGGGAGTTGACCGGCTGTGCTGGACGCTGTTCATTTATCCCGTACACTGTTGCTCGTCCGAGGATGGGACGCTCAGAGATCTGCCAGAGCTTGCCTTGCTGCTGCTGCTTGTGTGCTGTCGAACGAAGGTAGAAGCAGAGCCCTTGGCATTGAATGTTCTCTGCACGCCATAATGATGCAAAACAGAGCATCGGAATGTAGATGGGACAGCTTGTTTACGCGCCGGATTAACGTGAGATGCAAGGGAAAGGGTGCGCGCCGGTTTAGCCCAAGATGAAGGGGAAAAGGGGCGCGCCGGTTTAACCCAAGAAGAAGGGCGCGCTGGTTTAAGGCCAAAGCAAGGGCACGTGAAAGAAAATGGGGCGCGCCGGCTTAAGATGTTGAAGGGGGGGCGCGCCGGTTTAGAGCGCGCCGGTTTAAGTCCCTTTCGTGCCGTTTTAAGCCTCAAATTGATTCTTTTCGAAGTCGCGGCCGTTTATATGAATGTCGGCGTTCCCATAACATTCTGGTTGCAATGCATGGCCTCCGTAATATTCTGTTCGTAGCCTCCGGGACTCGGTCCCAGACTTTGCGTGACTTTCGGTGCATGCCGAGACTGTGCCGGAGTTCCTGACTTTTCTCTGATTCAGCCCTCGGCACGGCTGGTCGGAGCGTTGTAGTTGTATCTTCTGCTTAGGGGGCTTTCTTAGCGGGTAGCGGACCATCAAGTGAGTTCTCGTCCTGATCGGGCGAGGCATGAGGTTTATTCGGCATTTCTATCTTCGACTCGTGCTCTAATGTGTAGACGCGAATGTCGCCATGATCATCATCGTCATTTTTTTTGGCGTCCACAAATGCCCCCCACTCACGGGCGGTGCAAGCGAGGGATGAA